>CAJGYO010000014.1:59757550-60357550 GCA_904845875.1 Miscanthus lutarioriparius | reverse complement strand
GAAGCAAACTCTTCTAGACTATGGTGTAGTTCTAGAAAAGGTACCTCTCTTGTGTGACAATGAGAGCACTGTAAAGCTTGCTAATAACCCCGTTCAACACTCTCATACCAAGCACATAGATATCCGTTACCACTTTCTTAGAGATCATGTTACTAAAAATGATATATCACTAGAAGGTGTAAGGACTGAGGATCAATTGGCGGATATCTTCACTAAATCACTAGATGAGGCTACATTTTGTCGGTTGAGGAATGAGCTCAATGTGCTTGACTTTAGTAACTTCACTAAAAATTGATCTTGTGTTGTCTCTTGCATTACATTGTAATATAAAACATGTTTAATTTTTAGTAATGCACTTAGGGCTTGTTTAATATGGTTAAGATAACCGCTGAAAAGTGTGTGAAGAAGCTTAACCTTGATCAAACTTGACAAGCAACTAGACTTACTTTCAAGTATTGCATTGCATGTGCATGTGTGTTGTTTTGTCGTTTCTTTTCGGTTATCTTTTGAGCACCCATTGTGTTTATCCACAAATAGGGAGAGCATTTGAAGCTCCTATCGGTCATAAAATC
Organism: Miscanthus lutarioriparius; assembly: GCA_904845875.1. NCBI lineage: Eukaryota > Viridiplantae > Streptophyta > Magnoliopsida > Poales > Poaceae > Miscanthus > Miscanthus lutarioriparius. The sequence goes on along the minus strand of CAJGYO010000014.1, from coordinate 60,356,978 downwards.
CTCTTGTGTGGTCATATGGTGCTCCTCGCCCCTTTTGTTGCCTATTTTCTTAAAAAGAATTATAACCAAAGGCAAATTATTTAGAAAAACTTGAGGGTTTGAGAGAGGTCTCTCATATCAGTCCCAATTGGTGTTTATTTGGGTATTATTAAAGTTTGGGACTTGATTGGGAGAAAGCGTCGCGAAGAAAGGAGTAACTATAGTTGAAGAGGGACCGGACGCTAGGACCGGACTCACCCTTTGTAGCGTCCGATCAGTACATCAGGAGGAGATACTATTGCTGAAGAAAGACCGGAAGATGAACAGTATTTCGCGTGCATCGGGTATGAAGTTAGATCCGTGTCCGGTCAACACGAGGAAGTAAACAGAAAAGGATCGAACTCAGAGCTGCATCCGGTCATAGTGCCTCGGACACGTCCGATCGCTCTTTGAGGCGTTTTGGGCCTCTGTTATCGACCGGACTCCGGAGACACCGCGTCAGGTCTATTCCAAAGGCGCATCCGGTTGGAACAGTGTTCGTGCGACTTGTTTCAAATCTGTCTAATGCATGGGCCCACTTCCTATCTCGGCAACCCCCATCTACTCACTCTCCTCTGATAGCCGGGCCCGCATTTTTTCCCTTCCTCTTTTGGAATCCAACCGCGTCCCGTGCCCCTGACGCCTTCGTGCGCGCCTGCGCCTCCGCCACCGTGCCCGCGCCTTGCGCCTCCACCACCGTGCCCACATCTATGCCTCCACCACCACGCCCGCGCCTACGCCTCCACTCTCCATGCCGCGACGCTGCTTGCCGTGCCTATGCTCAGCTCGCCACTACCGCCGGATTTCTTCTCCGCACCAGCTCACCGTCGTCACCACTCTCCCTCCTGTGCTCCCGCCTTGGCAAATTCTTTGGCCGGTAGTGCCTTTCCCCTGGTATGGCTCTTCTCTGCACGCCAAGTGCTCGACGTAATGCCTAACTAGCACTATAGTTTTGCTTGACCCGGTTTGCAAGATATTCCTTGCTGCAGTATCCTTGTTGTGACCTCGTGGTGCCTCATTGTCCTCAGTGTACTCATCTTTTCACAGGAGTTTTTCCAGGTAGCAAGACGTTCTTCTATCTCTTACCCAATTGTTTGCTCCAATAGGATTACTCGCTTATCTCTAGTTACAAAATGTTCATATTTATATCCATCTATTCCATCTATGCAGTGAATCGGTGTGCTTGAGGTTGCTTGGGAGTTGAGAGTGGTAGTTTTACTTGGGGCCAAGCCCACGAGTACGGATTGAGGCCAAGCCTCATGAGTGTCAGTTGGTAGTTGTTCCTTATCAGTGGTAGTGATTCTTGTTAGCTTCAGAGATGGCATGTTGCAAGAATGTTGGGGGTGGGCCTAGCGATGAGGATCCAAGGCCTCTACGTTGCCTGACTGCTCAGCAAAAAGGAAAGGCAAAAAAGACTACAAAGAAGAAGCGCAAGAGAGATGATGTTGAGGCAGAGAGAGCAGCAGCAGTGGCAGCCGCCGCAGAGCGAGCCGAGATAGGTGGATCTGGCAGTGGCATTCGTATAGGTGATCAGTTGTCACTGACTCAGAGGGCCACCATCGAGAGGATTGAGACTAGTCTTGGTAGTCCACCCGGGACTATCATGCTTGGAGGACAGCGTGTCTCTTTAGAGGACGCTCTAAAGGTCTCTCATCCAGACGAGAGTATGACTCAAGGGGTGACTAAGCAGTAGACACAGTCGGCAGAGCAGACAGATGATGCTCAGCAGGGAGAGCAGGTTGAGGAGGCAGAGTAGGCATCATAGCCACAGCTTCGACGCTCCAGTCACACACGCACTTAGGTGTCACTGAGGCCTCATATTCAGAGGCGGGGCTCTCGTCAACCTCACAAACCATAGGGTCTGCCTCCGGTGGTTCACCTTGACCTAAGGGCAGCCATAGCCAGATAGGTGCAGCAGCTATGGTTCGTACAGTTTGAGGATTGGTTTCCGCCGAGGCGGGATGAGCATGCGTCAGAGAACTTCTACACCGTGCTGCAGGAGGACTTCTATCATGCATATCTCAACAACGGTGTTGCTTTTAGATCTCAGTGGGTCTGCTCTATAGAGTTTCTAGTTGTAGCTGCAGGCGAATAGATCCGTCCTCACCTTTCTTATCTGCCAGGCTTGACAGATCTTCTTGGACGGACTGGTCGCTATGTTCCGTCATGGGTTCGTGAGTTCTACTCTTCTCTATGGATTGACCTGAGGCATAGGTTTATTCACTTTGCTTTCAGAGGCCGTGACTATAGGCTCCAGAGCTCGAGGGTCAGAGAGATACTAAGGATTCCAGAGTCACCTATTCGCCTTCATTAGGTATGCTATGGATCAGACAGAGCCTCCGAGACGCCCTCACGGTGGACTTGTGCCACCTACAGATCTTGTTAGACCGTGCTTCACAGAGCCATTTGGTGAGGGGTCAAGCAGGAAACCATGTGACCTTACACCTATAGCTCGGCTCCTTGATGCTATTATGAGGAGGATTCTGCTCCCGAGGATGGGCTACCACGAGGGCCTGACTCAAATTCAGCTATGGCCAGTGCATTATCTGGTATCTCATACTATCTTTGATATTTGGGATGTGATTCTTTTAGAGATGGAGGACACACTAGCAGAGGGCTTTAGAGGTTACCGTCAGTGGTCTTATGCTCATTGGATCACTTTCCTACTCTCGAAAGGTAGTTACACACAAGTCTCTAGAGACAATGGCAGAGTGGACAGGTGCTACCACTGAGTTTCCACAGTATGACATGAGCCAGATGCTACGTCACAGTCGTGTGAGGACACCTCGCCAGCCGAGCCATCGCCTAGAGGTACCAGAGATAGAAGCTTAGCAGGATGAGATAATTAGGGGCATTGCAGAGATAGATGAGGAGGAGCTTGATGCATAGCAGGAGGATGAGGTCGAGAGTGACCCGAGTGACAACTCAGATGATGACTATCAGCCGATTCCACAGATGGCTCCTCGACCACATGATAGAGAGGCCAGTGGCTCCATCTCAGCTCCACCACAGCCACCGCAGATAGAACCGGCACTCCTAGCTGTACTTGAATGGATGAGGAAGGACACCAAGCACACCAAGCATAGGAGACCGTAGCTGCACTTGCTCAGGTTCAGGCAAGACAGGATGAGTTTTAGCGGCAGCAATAGGCCATGCAGCAGCAGCAACTTATGATTCAGTAGCAGTTACTCGGCTTCATGCAATATGTATTCACTGCTATTGGGGTTGCTCCTCAGCAGTCTACACTTTAGATAGGCCAGCCTGCCACCACCACTCCAGTGACTCCAGTTGTACAGCCTAGTGGGCTTTTGAGTCAGAGACAGCCAGCTCCTTAGTTTGCCTCACCTACCAAGCAGGTGTCTTAGTGGTTTGCTTCACCAGGGACAGCTTAGGGTCCTCACTTTACTCCTATTATTATGGGCTTCACTTTGTCTCAGAGTTCTTCAGTGTTAGTGATGGACACCCTAGTCTCCAGGAGTCTTGGTGCTACCTTCAGTGAGCTTATAGGGTAGCCTACACCTCTAGAGTTCCAAGTCCCTATCCCTACCACAGCTGCTCTAGTTACTGGGACTACCGAGATAATTCCATCGTCTGTTGCATCATCTGAGCCACCTCAGACAGTCACTCCTACACTTGAGGCTTCAGCGACAGCGACAGCGATAGTGGCAGATGTGGCTCCACTTCCTACAGTACCCCCTCCAGAGTCACAGGTCACGCCAGTTACCGAGTAGACCCAGACCGCTTCACCTTCACTTCCAGCGACATAGGGTCAGACCGCTCAGAGTTCAGGGTCAGAGGATGATGTAGCTCAGTTCCAGGTCTCTCACTGCACCTCAGCGCTCGACTCGACTGCTCCTATCCCATCGTCCAACCCTTAGGTTTTGGTGCCTGACGCCAAAGGAGAAGAGGGAGCGAGTATGTTAGATCTAGGGGAAGCGTGTGAGATGGTCTCGATTCGTTTCTTTTGGTTTTTTGTGTGTGATACTTCATGCATTCACATTTACTTTCATGCATTGAATTATATACATGTGATGATGAGACTTATGTTACATGTGTGCTCTCTACATTGATATATATATATATATATGTCATGTCACCTAGTTATGTTCATTTGCTTTGCTTCCGCATTTTACTTTGGTTCAAATGAGCTTTACTTCATGTATACATGCTTAATTCATATCTTTTGAGTACATCATGTTGGCTTAGGTCATATAAGCATGTCTAACCCCTTTGTTCTTATTGTCAAAAGCTTATATGAACCAAGCATATTGAAAACCTCACTCATCTCTTTTACATACTCAAGGTTGTGTTGTCATCAATCACCAAAAATGGGGAGATTGAAAGCATCTAGGCCCCTAGTTGGGTTTCGATGATTAATGATGACATGATATTACTATGACTAACATGTGTTTTGCAGAGGCAATTTGAGTTAGGTCATGGTAATAGAAATTGATTGGGCAATCATTGTTGTCATGCCCCTGTCAATGGAAATCATTTTAGTTTTCAAAGGATGTACGACAAGGTTAAGGACGGACTAGTTCTAAATATCGTTTGGTGTTGGAGAGACACTTAGAGTAGTTTAGAACTTTGTTTTTCCTTTGGCCGTACTATTAAGAGGGGTATGGACTAGTAGCTTGACCTAGGTGAGTCTAATGGATTAGGTGTGGTGCACACTTGTCAAACTTAGCACTAGGTAGCTCAAGAATAGCCCTAAGATTGATAGAAGTCAACTTCATTCACAAAGTATTTTGAATTGGAAGTGAATGGAGGGTCAAATGACTAACCGGATGCTGGTTTGGTTGTGACCGAACGTAGCTTGGAGAGTCCGGTCAGTTCATTTGATCGACAGAAGCTGTCAGAGTGCGACCGGACGCTGGACACCGGTGCTCACCGAACGCGACGCTAGCTGTATATGTAGCAGCGTGGATAGGCTGTTGACCACGGATCGGACGCTGAATAGAGAAATGAATGGACTCTGGGTGCCAGCGTCCAGTGGATGCTGACCGAACATAGGCCAGAGTCCAGTCAGAGCTAACAGCTCTTTCTGACACACTGACGTATTACACTGACCGGTGCGTCCGGTCATCCCGATACTTGCTGAGTTAAACCTCAACCATTATGTTTTGAATGCGGGGGTATAAATACATATCCCACTCATCCATTTATTCAGCTGAGAAACACCTTTGGAGTGCAAGAGAGAGCAAGAGCCTAATTGGATGATTGAGATTTGATAATCCAAGATTAAGGACCACAATAGTGCATAGGGAGTAGCAAGTGTGCATCCACCTTTCTCATTAGGCTTGTCTTGGTCAAGTGAGAGTTTGTGCTTGTTACTCTTGGTGATCGCCTTCACCTAGACGGCTTGGTGGTGATTGGGAGCTTGGTGATCATCCGGCGGAGCTTGTGGATGACCCAAGTCATGTTGTAAATGGTTGTGGATGATTCACCATGACAGAATGTCAAAGAATCAGCCCGTAGAGAGCACTTGATCCTTGCGTGGATCAAAGGGGAGCTACACCCTTGCGCGGGTGCTCCAACAAGGACAAGTGGAGAGTGGCGACTCTCCAACACCTCGGGAAAACATCGCCGTGTTCCTTTCCTCTCTTTACTTTGAGCATTTACATTTGAGCAATTCAATTCATGTCTTTACATTCCTAGAGTTGCCATGCTAGAGTAGGATTGGAACCTAGGGTGTAAAACTTTTGTGCGGGAGAACAATAGAAACACATTCTAGGCACTAGGGGTGAAATGGGCTAAGTGTAGGATTAGCCCAATTTATTTCCCCCTCTTGGTCATCTTGATCCTTTCAGCGGCCGCCTCAGGCAAGATATAGACATGAGTCCGAATCCATATAAAAATAGACTTCATAAGGATTCCATGGAGTACTTGAAAGCCCAAAACGGAGTTCGATGAGGTTGTGGCGGTCGTCGCAAGTTGGCACAGTGTTGCAGTCCAAATCCAGCCCAAAAACGTGTTGGATTTGATCTCTTTCTTTCCTTGGGCCAAAAGTGACGTGGTGTCCTGATGGAGGACGTTAGGAATACTTGTACTTGGCCCCCAATCAACATCTTTGGTCCTCCATGCCTTTCATGTGTCTTTAACACTCTTTTTGATCCATGTATATATTTCTAAAAATGACAATGAACACACATCATGGTGCTACATCAATTCATCAAATGTATCAAATACAATCATGGTAAAGGATTATTTCACCTGTGAATTAAAAGTTGCTAATGTGGTTGTATCCGGACAGGTGATGTCCTTCAATGCTAGTGTGCGGTTTTCAAAAGTTGGATTTCGTACCTAAGCCGCATGTTTGTTTTAGCTTCTGCTTCCTGCTTTTGCTGTCACTAACCAAATGGTTGGGTTTCTGCAGTATCTTTTGTAAACAAAGTTTGTTTGGAACCGCTCTACTCTATCAACTCTAGTATAAAGCAGCTCTATCCTGAAGCAAGTGGACCTGTTTGACATATGAGCTAGCTTCTATCTCTAGGAATAGGAGATTTTCCTATGAAAAATCTAACGTGCTCTTTAACGATGAGACTCAGTTTGATAGAGAAAATTCCTTTATGCCATTGAAAACATCGTTTTAAATTTAGCTGCCCTTATATGCCATCAATAGAAAAGTAGCTATTAGTTGACATCTATGCCCTCTAGGTTATACTCCCTCCGTTCCTCTTTACCAACGTACAGCCATTTTTCACTTTGGCCACATTAGGGGGCGGCACCCATGAGTATATGTTAGGCGTTCTTTTTATATTTTCTCCCCTCTTTACTTCTCCTTCATCCTTCCTACTATCGTTTTGTTGACTGCCAACCAGATGCCACAGCAGCACCCATGAGAATCCCGTGTGTGAAGGCGCTCTGCTTCCACCACATTAGAGGTCGACACCCCAGTTGTCCGCAATCGTGTGAGTGACCGGACTCCCGTGCCGTCGTTGTCGTGCCTCGTCCTGGCGCTCGACGGGCTGTGGACTCGTTTTGCAAGAGCTCTGTTGCTCTGTCACGATTGCACGAAACAAAAGCAATGAATGAATCATGTAGCCAGTTTTTAGAATGCAGGCTAGCTAGCTCCAAGATCTAGAAATGAGAGATTGGTCTAAATAAAAAGTCTAATATACCCTTGGATGATGAGACTAGACTTTAATGGATAAAATTCCTTATATGCCATCAAAACTGCACTCTTTCCTTTATGACATTGAAAACATCATTTTTAAATATGTCACTACCGGGAAAAAAATCTACTACCTCCGTATGTGAGCAAATCAATTTCTAGAATTGGTTGAAGTCAAAATTATTTTTACATTTGTTCAAATTTATAGGAAAAGAGCAATAAGATTTATAACCAAATTATTATCAATAGATACAATATAAAATATATTTTGGTGTCATAAACAATTATAATAAATTCTGTCAAAAGAAATGATTTATTCAAGCACGCTTTAGAAATCTATTTATTTCAGAGAAGGAGAAAGTATTACTTGGTATTATAAAAGGACATGTATGCCTTCTTCTCTTGGCCCACAGGCGTTGCGTTTTATCATTTTCTCTCCTCTCTTTGCTTCTCCTTCGTCCTTCCTAGCATTTTGCTGGAACCATGCTGCCAGCCTGCCACGGTACCGTACCCACCCACCCCATGGGAATCCCTTGTGAAGGTGCTCTGCGTCCATCATCCCACCACACCAGCGGGCGACACGACACCCCACTGGCGGACCCGTGACGTCGTCGTCGTGCCTCGCTCGTCCTGCAGCCGCTCCACCGCCCGTGGCTCGTCGCAGTCAGTCACAGGCAATGGGCGCCGCTGCCGCTCATATATCATATAATCATATCATCATCTTGTTGGTTAATTTGTTGTGAGTTATCTGGCTTATAAACCGAACAGGGCAATCATCATTGTTATCTGGTTTAATTTGCTGGTTTCGTTGCTTGATTAGCACGGATCGGGCGTGCAAGAAGGTTGAAGTACGCACTCATCAAGAAGACGGGAAGGGACGAAACAAGACTGAAGAAAAGAGGTAGCTGTGGCACGGTTGCACGAACCAACATGGGGAACAAGAAGCAAAAACAATGAATTGGATTGAATCGTATATATAACCAAGAAGAAGCTCAGCGCACGTGCCGGGGCCAACAACGTCTCCATTGATTTGATTTGTTTGGCCGTGACCACACACACTGTTCAAAAGACAAACTTGGACAGGCCGTCGAGGGACAGGGGCGCGGGCGAGCAAAACGCCCGCTTGATTTGGCTCTGTTGTCGTGTACATGTCAACTGTTGTATGGATACATGTACTCTACTTCGAAATTTGAAGACTCTACGTGTTTATTTAATCTAGATAGATAGCTCGAAACGGTGTACCGAATTCATAAGCTGTTTGTACCTTTCAATTTCAATTAAATCTCTTCTCCTTCTCTTCTATATCTGATCTACAACTAAAACATCTAAAACGATTCTGTCGCGCTCGCGCCTTCGCTCCCCCGGCGTGCGAAAACCCAACCTCCGCACAATGATTTTTCCCGGCCAACCCGGCAACCGCGCTCCCTCCCTCGCGATGATCCCGGTGAAAGAAGGAAACAAAAATCACGTCTCCTCCGACGCAAAAGACAACATCCTTCTCCCCCGCGCCTCCTGGCACAAAAGGCAAGATCGATCCCTCTCGCGCGCAGTCGTCGCTATGCTCTCGCCCTCGCGGTGGTGCGCACGCTTCGCACCCATGCCGCCGTCCTCGCCGTGCACACCCGCGCCGTCACGTTGTGCGCCGTCCCCGCCTTCTGCTCCGCGTTCGTTCTGCTCGGCCCCGCATCTGGTCCATTGGGCGCGACGTCATCGCCGGTGCTCGATCTGTGGCTCGCTCCGGCCCGGCCTCACCGAATCCGGTAGAGCTCGGGGAGGCCCGTCCCATCCGTGTGTGCAGCGTGCGGCGGCGGCCGTACAGTGCTCGTGTATTCTTTTTCTTTTCCCTTCCCTATCTGGCTATCTCTGCCTCTTTCCTCTTCCCCCCCTCGCGTCGCGTCTCTCCTCCGACCCTGCCCCTGCCCCTGCGCGACACTGGCTGGCTTGCTGATTGCTGACCCGGCCTGGCCCTGGCCTCCCTCCCTCCCGAAAGCTACTCATGCAAATGCCGCACCTAGATCGAGCCGATCGAGGTCTCTGGTCTCTCCTGAGAAGTGGTCCGGTCAGCTTGCTTAATTTCTTGTATTGGCTGATTCTGATCTCACGAGACAGATGGAGGATGAATTTAGCAATTGTACAAATGACCTGCTATTCTGTCAGCTTGCCGGTGGACCACATGTTGTTGTGCATGTCCCGCCATCTTCACTGACCACATCCAAGTACACAGTCGATGATCCAAATCTCTTCTGCCAGTGAGTATTGAGTATTAATCCTAATTGCAGTGCTTTTGTGGTGTCCCATGCTTGCAATAATGTTCCTCCTATCCCTAACTACCTATTATTGGTGTAGATTGAGATGTTCGGCCATTAGCACGTTTGTGCATAGAACGAAGGAACTTGATGAAATGCCTAATACATTGCAATCGTGCATGAACTTTTATATGCCAAGGTACACCAGCAGGAATTTTTGGTCTCCAGTTTCTCTTTTTTTTTTGTCCATGCCATTGCGGATATCATGATATTAAACAGGTTTCCCATAGTTCACAATTTGTATTATGTCCCAGTACTAGACAAGTGTACTTAAGTTCCGTTTGGAAGAAATAAGATATATATTTTGCAGAAGGGCTATATGCTCAGGTTTGATTGTTTATACCAATTACAAACACTAGAACACATGTTTAGAGTTCTGCTGAAAATGAGTGTAAATGAGCTTCATTCGCCACTAAAATTGATGGATATGCCTGACAAAAGTGGGAAAAAAATGTTGCTTTGATCAACTGTGGCTCTAAATGTTGGGTGACTGTGGAGAGGTTATCAGTGATTCAAGTTGGTGAGGTCATCAGCATAAGAGCATTCAATTTATACGATTGTTAGGATTCCTGTTAGCAGTCCAACAGATAACATTTATTATAGAACTTAATATGATTGCCAAGATGTTCTGATGGAAGGAAATTTGGAGTGCAGGGCAGCCACAAGTTCAACGAAATTTCCATGAAGAAATATGTTGCTTCAGTATGCAAGACAACATCGTTTCCAGAGGTGGAATGCCGTGGTTGCTATCTTGTACTGGCAGCTTGTTTGTGAGTACTAATTATTTTAGTGATGCATAGTGCTATTTTTTAAAAATCAGCACGTGTGGTGTGCTAATGTTGTTTGGGAGCGTGCATGCCACCATGCGTCCTGAACTTTGGCCTAGATCTGGCCAAGACCACCTTCATGGCCCTTGGTGTGAACCACTAGCCGCTGATGCCTAGCACGGTCGCCATAGGATACAGTTAGTTGCATCTGTTTACCACACATGGTTATGTGCAACTATTCAGCAGTGACAATTTCAATTGTGCTTACGTGCTATGTTGCAGAGAGACATGTTCTTGTCTCCGATGGTTTACATTGTTTGGAAAAGCAAACTTAAATATTTTCATGATTTCAATGAAGAGTAAAGCATCTTAGAACTTTGTAAATTTTGACCATGCATCATACCATGATTTGCATTGTTTGGAAAGCGAACTTAAATCTTTTCATGATTTCAGTGAAGAGTAATGCAACTTAGAACTTTGATGTGAATTTGGACCATGCATCATACCATGATTAGACCACTAATAGAGTTATGGCCTGATAATATTTATTGGTTTGTATGTTTATTGCAAGGTTCCATGTTGTCATTCCTCCACTGCATATGATTTCGTCCGCTGGATCCTCAACCATCATCGACATAGCAGATCATTCTCCTGCAGTGGTATCTGTTATGCCTACAAGGTGCTCGAGGACTAGCGCCAGCATTAACTGATTCGCCTTCGTCAAGCGTAAAACTACGGTCAGTTCCTTGTCATTGGTTATTGACTGATCTTGTAAATGGTTAGCGCAAAAAAAAAAAAAAAATCAAACGATGACAAACAGCCCAGCCAGCCTCACATCAGTTCTTTAAAATGTTAAATTTTTTCTACAAGAGCAGTTTATTCCTATAATAATGCACGAGTATCATGGTTCCTCCAGTGTTTCCGGCTACTTTTTAGGTCTGACAATAGTTAAACGTCTATTTGATTGAGTTATCATAGCTCTAAACTGTTAATGAGATTGTGCTTACATTACTGAATTTTCCTTCTCCAGCTCCAGCTCCTTCTCCACTAACTCTTTCTTTAGCCTCATCTTATTCTCCATGTACTCTTTCTTGAGCCTCCTGGCAATCAATGAACTTTTGTACATGTTCGTTTTATTTTCTCTTCCCTCTTTACTTCTCCTCCATCTCTTTTCCCACTACTACCGGAGGCGGGTTTTTTTTGCCCTTAAGGGCATACGCCCCTACGCACTATACCGTTGGATCCACATTGAGATGTGAATCTAACGGCACAGTGCGTAAGGGCATATTTGACTTTCCCACTACTATCGTTTTAATGCAACCACATGACTGCCAACCAGCTGCCGTGGTAGCACCTATGAGAATCGGCCGACACACCCCACTCATCCCATGTGATCGGCCCACTCGTCCCATCGTGGTGCCTCGCCCTGGCGCTCGACGGGTTGTGGACTCATTTGCGAGAGCTCTACCACTCTATCATGGTTGCACGGAACAAAAACAATGAATGAATCGTGTGGCCAGTTTAGAATGCATGCTAGATAGCTGCAAGCTCTAGAAATGAGAGATTTTTCTAAACAAAAAGTCTAATATACCCTTGGATGACGAGACTAGATTTCATGGAGAAAATTCCTTACATGCCATCAAAACTACACTCATCCCGTAAAAAAGAAGAAGAAAAAAACAACACTCTTTCCTTTATGACATCAAAAAAACATCGTTTTTAAATATGTCACTACCGGGAAAACATCTACTACCTCCGTACGTGAACAAATCAATTTCTAGAATTGATGTAAGCCAAAAATTTTTTTTACATTTGACCTGAACTTATAGGAAAAGGAGTGATAAGATTTAGCTTTTGGATGACAAGTAAGTGTATTTGGCAGACTATTTGCAATGTGTTGCAAATATAAGATATTCTGAACTATTGGTTCAGATTATTTGGTACGTGGATATGAGGATCCGATATCATTAGATACACCGTAAAAGGTATTTTGGTGTCATAAATAAACATTTATATATGAATTTGGTCTAAAAAATGTTTGATTCAAGCAAACTCTAGAAATAAATTTATTTAGAGAAGGAGAAAAAGTATTACTTGGTATATTATATTATAAAAATACATATTCTGAACGGTTGCGTTGTATTTTCTCTCCTCTCTTTGCTTCTCCTTATCCTTCCTAGCATTTTGCTGCAACCGGCTGCCACGGACGGTACCAACCCATGGGAATCACGTGTGAAGGCGCACTGCTTCCATCCCACGGTCCCACCGCATCAGCGACACCCCACTGCCCCGCAGTTGTGTGACCGGCCGGGGCCACCCGTGACGTCGTCGTCGTGCCCTCGTCCTGCAGGCGCTCGACGACCGGCTGTGGCTCGTCTCGTCGCAGGCAATGGGCGCCGCTGCCACTAAACATATGGAGCAATCATCATTGTTATCTGGTTTTAGTTTGCTGGTTTCGTTGATTACCACGGACGTACGACACGAGAAGGTGAAGTACGTGCTCGCCAGGAAGACGGGAACGAGAATCAAGAAAGAGCTAGCTGTGGCACGGTTGCACGAACATTTACGAACAACGGAACATTGAAGCAAAAACAACGAATTGAATCGTATCGTATAACAAGAAGAACAGAAGCTCACGGACGACGAACACCAATTAACGCCCCGTTTGTTTGGTTTGGTTTGACTGATAAGTCTGGAATGAAATCTGGTGTTAATTTATTTTAGCGAAAAAAAAATACAACTTATAAATCAAAAAAGCCTATGCGAACGCGAGAAAAGGTCCGGTCCGGCCGTCGGTCCTTTCCTTTATCGCACGCAACGCAAAAATACGCGAGGATGACTCAACTATAAGACCAACAAGCCCATGCGAACACCAATTAAGCCAGGTCCGGTCCGGCCGTCGGTCCTTTCCTTCTTCCTGTCGCACGCAACGCAACGGAGCAGCCTCGTCGTCGTCCGCCGCGACGCGAGGATGACTCAACTCAACAGACGGAGCACTCTCCTGTCCTGGGGCCAAACAACATCTCGACTGATTTGTTTGGCCGTCCATAAGCCAATGGACCACTCCTCCAAGCCCAAATATACAAACACCGGTGATAGCAATACTCGGCACAAGCCCAAACATGTGAAACACGTGATCTCTTGATCAATTCACCCTGACCACACACTGTTCAAATAGACAAACTTGGACCGACGCTCCGTCTGATTTGGCTCCGTCGTGTACATGTCAAATGTTCTGTCTTCTGTGGATATGTACTTCGAGATTTGAAGACTCTACGTGTTTAATCTTGATATAATAACTCGAAAATGGTGTACTGAACTCGTAAGCTGTCTGTACCCCTTTTTTTCAATTAAATGTACAAAACAAGATCCCGTCGTTCATATTTTTATTTTTTAAAAGAATTGCTGATGTACGGGTTCCACGTACCATTTATACACTTTTTTTTTACCTAATTTTGGCATAGCTGCAATCTAAAATACATATTTTTCCTTCTTCATTCAACCTTGACGTAACCAAACGCCCAAACCTTGGTGTTCACTGCGAACCAAACATAATTTTTGACATGGCTAAATTTTCTCCAAACTCAAGAAAATGCGGCTGTAGCATGCAGAATTGCAGATCAACAACACCGTATATGTGTATAATAATTAAATTAATGTATGTATACTAATTCCTTTTCTTACGAGTGGTGAACAATAATTAATTCCTTGTTATAATTCATACTGCCATGGACCCATCCGCACCAAAAAAAGAGCTCTCGCCGCCGCCGCTGACTCGCTCTGTCTGTCCGGGTTGAGCCAGGCCACACAAAACAGATAAACCAAAAAATACCCAGCCACGGCATCTCCAACATCCTCCTTCTCGGGCTCCGGCCAGGTACGTCGTCGAGCTCCGGCCAGCCGCGATCTCCCTTCTGGGTTTTACTACACGGGAGATTTGGCGGTCCGGTCCGAGGGGGGAACGGGGAGGAGGGTGGAAGATTGGGGTTTCCTCGCTCTTTAATAATAACTTGGGGGCAGATTTGATCTCTGATTTTGCTCTACCCGACCGACCTCAGGTGGAGGAGAAGGATGCTGATGAACTTCAGGGAATGGATATCGTACCGCCTCGGGTCCTCGCTGCTGTCCGCCAGGCCCTTCGCGCTCTCCGCTGGCGCCGATGCCGCCGCCTCCGAGGGTGATGCTCATGGTGCGCTCCCTTCTCCCTGGTGATTGTTGTTTTTGTTTTCAACAACGGCGTTGCCTATGGTTATATAAACTTGGAATCTTCGTTTTCAATGAAAATGCCATCTTGTAGTCTAGTCTGCTGCTGCTGAAAATATCCTTGATGTTGTTAGGCTTAAAACCTAGGGTCCCCTCAGTTATACGATACGGAATCGGATAAATTAACTAGATGGCCTATTGCAAGTCATTCCCATCACACGGGTCTAATTAGCGGACCCGTCAATTATGAGTGCAGGATAGGCTAGTGTGCTTGCAATCAGACTATGAGAGTTTTCGCCTTTCCAGCATATATGCTTGGAGTAACCTTTTGGTTACTGCTATTAGGCTTTTAGCATGTTACATGATTTTTCTTTTGAGATAGGGCTTTTATTATTAGGATTTTAGCATGTTATAGGAATAATTAGGGCTAACAGACTAAGCCTTATCATTTTCACCATTGGAATGCATTGATGTTTCAGCTTCGATTGTTGTTTATGTTACTGCAATGCAACCCCATGATGTGCTCTTAACACACGCCCCCCCCCCCCCCCCCCCACCACACCCCCAAAAAAAAATGTTGCTTCTTATTTTCTGCCAGCTACATCCTGACATCCTTTACTGTCCTCAAAGACCCTCTTGCTACTAATCGTTTTCAATTTCATCACATGTGGGCATATTTCAAATTCAATGATACATTTTTTTATCCTCCTGTTCATAATGTTTTAAATGTAGCTTGCTCACTGAATGCTATCGTTCAGGTTCAACACACAATGGCTTTGTAGATACTGTTACTGCCAGTACATTTTCTTCTAATGATACGCCGGCGTCAGAGGTCACAACCAACTCTAATACTGGTGCAATTTATTCTGGTACTGTTCAACAAGATGATGATAACAAGAAGTCAGATCCACTCATGAAAGTCGAGGCGCTTCAAATCAAGTTTCTGCGGTTAGTATACAGGACTGGAGTGTCTCCCAGTGCTGATGTAGTTGCACAGGTTCTGTACAGGTTGCAGCTTGCAAATTTGATTAAAGCGAGTGAATCAGATGCCAGGAGAACAAACCTTGCTATCAACAAAGCCAGGGTTATAGCAGCACAGCAAGAAGCACCGGATGGGCCTGATCTGGACGTCTCGTTGCGAATCCTTCTTCTGGGAAAGACTGGTGTGGGAAAGAGTGCCACGATAAATTCAATTTTCGATGAGAGGAAGGTGGCTACTGATGCTCTGGTTCCTGCTACTCATAGGATAAAGAAGATTGAAGGAACAATCAAAGGAATAAGAGTCACAGTTATCGACACACCTGGTCTGATGCCTCATTACCATGGCCAAAGGAGGAACAGGAAGATTCTGAATTCTGTCAAGCGCTTCATTAAGCGATCCCCACCTGATATCGTGTTATACTTTGAGCGGTTGGACCATATTAACAGCAGATACAGTGATTACCCACTGCTGAAGCTTATGACTGACATGTTGGGCTCTTCGATGTGGTTCAACACTGTCCTTGTAATGACTCACTCTTCCTCATCTCCTCCTGAAGGACCAGATGGTTACCCTTTGGAATATGACACTTACACGCGTTACTGCAAGAATGTGGTACAGCGTCATATCCAGGCTGCAGTTTCCAACACACAGTTGGATAATCCTTTTGTGCTGATAGACAATCATCCAATGTGCAGACGAAACACCAAGGGTGAAAGGGTCTTACCAAATGGACAGGTATGGGTATCAGAACTGCTGCTGCTGTGTGGGGCAACCAAGTTGCTGACAGAAGCAAATTCCTTGCTTAAGTTTCAAGATAGCTTCCTACTGTCACAAGCAAACACCAGGCTGCCTTCGCTGCCTCATCTTCTTTCTTCACTCCTTAAGCCTCATTCTTCATCAAGTTCAGATGCCATTGACAGTGAATTGACAGAAATGTCAGATGAGGAGGATGAATATGATCAACTACCACCCTTCCGCATTCTAAAGAAATCTGAATATGAAAATTTGACAAATGAACAGAAGTCTGCATATCTTGATGAACTGGACTACCGTGAGACTTTGTACCTAAAGAAACAGTGGAAGGAGGGAATCAGAAGAAAAAGGCTTACTGAAGCTCAGAATGACGAAGTTGGTGATGATTATGAAGAGAGTGCATCCCCAGAGATTGTGCACATGTCAGATATGGACATTCCACTAAGTTTTGACTCTGATTATCCTGTACATCGTTACCGTCACATTATAACTGATGATCAGTTGTTTAGACCAGTTTTGGATCCCCAAGGATGGGACCATGATATTGGGTTCGATGCCATCAATTTTGAAGCATCTCAAGAGTTGAAAAAGAATGTCTCTGGAGCAATTACAGGACAGATGAGAAAGGACAAGGAAGACATGTATATCCATTCAGAATGTTCAGTAAGTTACAATGCTCAGAGAGGCTGCTCCTTGATGGGGGGTATGGATATGCAAACGGCAAGCAGAGATTTGGTCTGTACCGTTCACGGGGATGCCAAGTTCCGCAATCTGCCTTGGAACACTACTGGAGGTGGCATTTCTGTTACTAAGTTTGGCAACAAGTACTTTGCTGGTGCCAAGTTAGAAGACTCTGTTACCATTGGGAAACGGGTTAAACTGGTAGCCAACGCCAGTAGAATGGCTGGCTGTGGACAGGTGGCACATGGAGGTGGTGTGGAGATAACAGCAAGGGGGAAAGATTACCCTGTGAGGGAAGAGAGTGTCACGGCAGCAGTCTCCGCTTTGTCGTTTGAAAAGGAAACTGTAATTGGGGCCAACCTTCAGTCAGACTTCCGAGTGGGCCGTGGATCAAAAATATCAGTCAGCGCTAACCTAAATAGTAGAAATATAGGCAAGCTCAGCATCAGGACTAGCACGTCAGACCACACTGAGATAGCTCTGATAGCAGTTGTGTCATTGATCCAGTTCATTCTTAGGGGAAGATCGGCAGCAGCTGATAAAGGTGAGCAAGAGAGTGATGAAACCTATTTGGATGACTAAATAACAAGTAGAAGGAAAAGACAATGATTGCATGCTTTAGATGTTCTTCATCATCAGGATTTGCTGCAATTATGTTAATCTAAGGCGGTCGTCAAATCTAGGGTTCCAACTTGTACAGACTCCTTGTATATGAGTTATTATGAGTATAATGTATGAAGGCAGCATTTTCCATGAAGAGAGCTCCTCCTTCTGCCTATAGGCGATTTTCTAGGTTTTAAGGATGTAATCAGATGCAGTTTTGAGTTTTGACATCACATAAAGTTGATTTACTTTATTACTTGCATTGGAATGTTTATTTATACCTAGTTTCTGTTTCCCAATTTTAAAAGATCTCACTGATAAGATATTTCACTGATCAGAGACAAATATACAACCTTTATCTGTAAGGAGGAAACTGAAACATCACATGGTTTTTGTTTTCAAATTGGTTGATGCTTGGTTTGCTTACAAGATGTGAAAACTAGAGCACGCGTATGAGGAAAACAACCTGATTGAACAACAGAAGCTTATTTACTTCGATGACTTGTGGCGTCTCGAAGTGCACTTTTCTTGCAAACCAAAATCCTCTGAAAACATTTTGACAAACAATTTAGCAATCTTATAACTGGGCTTGCCGAGGCGAACATTTGGCAGTACCAAACTTTCAGTGTGACTCAGCCGACCACATCGGCCTTTCAAGTCTCAAACTATTGCGAGTACATTAAGATAGTTTAATTCCCACTGGTAAATCGACAGCTGCATGAAAAATCCATACAAAAGGAATGCATAGAACACAAATATCTCAGTGCGCAAAAAAAAAAAAACATATAAACGACCATCCTCGGATGCAGGTCAATCCTACAACTAGCTGAATCAGACACTTTGACGATCGGAGCAAACATAATCAGTAATCATCAGGGGCATAAGGTAAACCATCACCTGCATTCAAACCAAAGCGCAGGGCCATAGAGGAAATATAACTAGATATAACACTCCAGTTGTAGTTTGACCCATATGCCATCACAGGCAAATCGCTTAGTGTTCAGATGCTCGAACCACACACTACGACTGAGATGCTACTACGGCGACCATATAACTCGGTGCTGGTCATGTCTCTATACTACTCGGTGCTGCCACCACAGGGACACCATGGTTTAGCTACATCTACAGAATGCCTAAGCATTCTTCTATGGATAAGCAGGAGCATCTACGAGATTGCTCCTCCAAGCTGATGAGGACCTGAGGTAGCCGCTGAAGCCCCTTTACGAGCTGGAGGCCTCAAAGGTATCTGGCTTATGCTTCTCCATCAGGCCCGTTAGGGCTGCGTCGAGCTCCTTCTCCAGCTCCAGCTCCTTCTCCGTGTACTCTTTCTTGAGCCTCATCTTCTTCTCGTTGTGGACTTTGATCAACTCATCCCGCTCAGCTTCAAACTTTGCCACATCCTTGACATGGCAATCAATGAACTTCTGTACATGTTCCTTCCTGCACAAGACATGGATGGAGTGAGAATAGGAACAGCAACTAACATGCGCAATGAAACTATGATGTCTAGATGCCTTTAAGGGCATATATCCCTACGCACTTTGCCGTTGGATTCGCACACATCTCAATGCGAATCCAACGGCACAGTGCGTAGGAGCATATGCCCTTATAAGGGCAAAAAGAAAAAAACCACCTTCACTACTACGGCGACCATATAACTCGGTGCTGGTCATGTCTCCATATCACGAGCGCTGCCACAGGGACACCATGGTTTAGCAACATCCAGAGAGATTGCTCCTCCAAGCTGAGGACCTAAGGTAAGCGATTAGCCGCTCAAGCCTCTTTACGAGCTGAAGGCCTCAAAGGTATCTGGCTTATGCTTTTTATAGGTTTTCTAGGTTTTAAGTATGTAATCAAAAGCGAGTTTGAGTTTTGACATCACATAAAGTTTATTTACTTTACTACTTGCATAGGAATGTTTATTTATTTACCTAGCTTCTGTTTCCCAATTTTAAAGATCTCACTGATAAGAGAATTCACTGCTAAAGACAAAGGTACAACCTTTATCTGTATAACAAGGAAATTGTAAGATCACATGGCTTTTGTTGACATATAATTTAGTTGATGCTTTGTTTGCTTGCAAGATGCGAAAACCATGAAGAGCACGCGTTTGAGGGGGGAAAAGGCATTTGATTCTTTGAAGACCACCTGATCGAACCACATAAGCTTATTTACTTCTTTTTTTTTAGGGAATGCCATGTGGCACAATTTATTGATTTGCAAACATGGTTACATCATTTACCAAACTCTCTAAAATGAAACTAGGGGGTTCATCGACCCAAATACAAGAGAGTTTCAAAGAAATAGCTTCCCTAGCTAGTACATGCGCCACCTGGTTTGATTCCCGATCACAATGTTCAATAGAGATGGACTGGAACTCCTGCCAAAGATGATTACATTCGTCGTATATAGGTGCCCCAGCTGCCGCCAAAAAACCCCCTTGTTGCATTGTTTCAACCACTTCCAAACAATCTGATTGGATTATAATTCCGTTGCACCCAATGTGCTGTACCAATAGCAGACCATCTTTTACTGCCATTATCTCAGCCGATGGAGCATCAACCACATGCTCAAAATAAGAGTGTGAAGCTGCTATGAATGAGCCACTAGAATCTCTGATTACAGCATCGGTGCTTCCACTTCCATTCTCTGGTCTGAAACTTACATCAACATTGATCAGTAGCCGTGCCCGATGAAGACACACATACAGACACACGTGTAACTCGTGTTGTTACCGTGCGTGGTACGCGCACGTTGCAAACATTGATCAGTAGCTTACCTTCTGGAGGTTTCTTCCACACTTCTTTCCGAATAGGCGACTTCTTCATAGCTCTCTTATAATTCGTCGTCAAGGTGGCAATAGATAAGGCCGAACGTGTTGGATGTTGGATAGTTTCTCCATGGACAAACTTCCTCCGCTCCCACCAGATGAACCACCCACCTGTTAAAATGAGTTTGGCCAGCCCAACTTGATTCAGCTTCTCTACAGGTTTTGATCTATTGATCAACTCAGCCACCAAGATCGATCCTGATCTATCTACTTCCAAAATCCTTTCTATCTCCTGCCAAACACCCAGCTTCAACCAAATATCTTTTGCTCTGTTACAAGTAAACAAGAGGTGTTTAGTATCTTCACATCCCCCATGACATGCTGGACAACTACTTGAATTCTCAATGTGGCGATTTGTAAAAATTCCCCGGCATGGTATGAGTCCGTGCAACACCCTCCAACCAAAGATCTTAATTTTGCCGGGAACTGCCAATTGCCATAAGTGTGACCATACTTCATCTCCCACTCCACTAGCATGTTCGCCGAGCCTATTTGCACCAAATTTATGCATCCACTGCTGATTATTTACTTTGATTATTACTTGTGTCGTCTCGGATTCAAACTTTTCATGCAAAAAATAAATCCAGTGAAAACTTTTTTAAAATAATTTGGCACTCTTATAACTGGGCCTTGCCGAGGCGAACATTTTGGCAGCTTGGTTTCCAAACTTTCATGTGACTCAGTGTAAGAAAAATAGACCTAGGCTCATTTACTTTGGATTTTGGTGTTTGATGACCAACACAACCAAATTGGACTAATGAATTTATAAATAATTGTTTTGTAGTCCAATAGGGTGCAAGACGTGACTTGGACGAAGGCGACATGATAATCCGATGATCAACACCTTAAGCAAGATCTTAGAAGCATAAGAAAAGATCTAAGATATCAAGCAAAGTACAAGCACGAAGATAGGAACCAAGCCGTAAGCAAGATCGAGAAGAAACGAGCTCACAGAGGTGACCAGACGCTGGACCGGACGCTGGAAGAAAGCAACCGGACGCTCCGATCAAGTGGCTCGGCAACAGACGTCAGCAGTAGCGACCGGACGCTGGCGGCAAACCGACCGGACGCAGGACAACAGAGTCCGGTCGAGTACAGAGAGGTTCCAGAGCGACGAAACTGCAACCGGACGCGTCCGGTGGCATGTGACCGGACGCTGGCAGCATCCGATCAATTGATCGCGACTCTAATGATCGGGACGACCGGACGCGTCCGGTCAAGACGTGATCAGCGTCCGGTCAGTAGCAGAAAAGTGGAACTTCGCCCCCAACGGCTACTTTCTCAGTGAGGCTTATAAATACAACCCCAACCGGTCAAATGAGATGTGTGGAGCAGAGAAAACATACCAAGGGTGTTGATACACCATTTTACTGATCTCCACTTGTATAGTGCTTAGTGATTCATTAAGTGATTAGCGTAGGTGCTTTGCGAAGTGCTTAGGTTGATTAGACCACCGCTTATGCGCTTGCTCTAGGTTTAGGCCTAGTGTTTAATGAGGTTTGCATACCTCTTACCACTTGGTGCTTGCGCACACCATTGTTGTACATCGGAGGGGCTTGTTGTAACACCCCAGGTGTTTGCCTTCCACATTTGCACTTGCATCTCATGGACATGAGCATCATTCATTCATTCACAAGCTTATATCACATGAAACATGATTTCGAAACATTGCAACATGTTGTATATTTCATGTGTGTTGTTTCTTTTATGAAATGTAAAGTGTGCAACACTTAAGTGCAACATGTGCCACTCACTTAGTGAAACAAGGTTAGTTAATACCATGCAACAAGATCATGAAACATATGAAACATGGCCTTGAAACAAAAGTAACCCTTCACTTGTTCTTCCTTGTTTCAATGCCTGTGATGCTTGGTTCTTGTGTGACCAATGTAGGGTGTGGCTAATTATTCTCCTAAGAACCTTAGTTATACTTAGAATGTCATTTGGAACATTGTTCATGTTGATCATTTTGCCTAATTAGGTTTCCAAGTCATGGTTGACCAATTTGGACCCCTAGAGCTCTTGTGTTTGACTATTTAAAAAGTGTAGCTTAGGATGGTTGCATGTATGAGCAACTTAAAGCAAAGTTGTAGAGAATTATATAAGGAACAAAAGTTATTTTATAACCATCTCATGAAAATATGCAGAACATGCTCAAAAATGGCCCACAAGTCAGTTTTGAGGGCTGTTTGGAAACTCAGAAAATTTCTAAGTCAAAAACCAGTTTTCAGTTTCATTGGCTCAACTTTGGGGATGATTTTACTTATGATTCTTTGGGAATTAGGTCTTGGTCTTTTAATAGGAATTGTAGACTATACGAAGGGCTACAATTTTCATTTAGAATGTTTTCACTAATGACCAACGGATTAGGAGAATGAGGGTCATCAAGTAACGCTGTCAGGCCTGTCGGGTTCACTGAAACGATGCTACAGTAGCCCGACCAGCAGCAGGACTTCACCACCGCGTGGCGCCGCGCGTCGCCGACGGCCTGACCGGCCAGGCCACGTCGGGCCTGAGCTCGGCAATTGAAGCCCCAACACGCCACCGAGAGCCCCCTGTGCCACATTTCGTTTCTTCGCCTTCTCCTTCGCTTCCCACCGCAGCTGAAGCGCAGCGACGCCCGCCATTGCTGCCGAGCGAGCTTCGCCGTCGCCGAGCTCACGCACCACCGCAAAAACATGAACTCTGTCTTCACCACAGCTCCGCCGTGTCCTCCTCTACCTTCTCCACCTCCTAGCTGCGCCGTTCGTGCTTTGGTAAGGTCACAGCGACCATTCCAGCCGTCACCGCCATGGGCGTGACCTTGCCGGAGCTGAGGCCGCCGTGGCAGGGTAGCTAGGAATCTTCCCGTCCCCTTTTCTTTGTCGTGTTAGCACCGTGGCGACCTCATGTAGCTCACACCATGCTCGGTTGAGCCGGCCATGGTTTGGCGTCGGCGGCAGCTCGCACCGGAGCTCTGCCGTGCCGCCATCATCGGCGATGAGCCACCTCCGCTAGGTCGTAGGTCGTGCCACTAGCACCAATCGACTCACCGCATCACGTAGATCACGTAGGTGTCCTCGGTGTCGCCGGAGGAGTCGCCGTCGGCGAGTTCCACCATCGCCGCGCCGCCGAAGCCGCCTCCCCTGTTTTCATCTCGCTGACCGGTGGGGTCGGCTGACACCCGGGTCCCACACGGCAGTGGCTGTAGTTCATAGGGATAGTTCAAAAATTCTAGTTTTTGTGCTATTTTGTAAATTTCGTAACTCCAAATTGGTAGATCCAAATTGGGTGGTTTCAATTTTGTTAGACTCATAGTGAAGTGTAGTATTTAGGAAAAATATGATATGAGCACTTGTAGTAGAGTTTATGGAAGAATTAAATTGAAACTTTAAATGTATTTTTAAATGCATGCAAACTTGTTTAAATCATATCTTAAGTTTCTGTGATCCAAAATTATGAAATTTTGTGGGTAAGCTAGTCTTGTATAGTAGAAGCTCTAGTTAAAATTTGAGAGTCATTGCAAGTGTAGTTTTTGAGTTATAGATTTTCCTTTTATCATTGGTAGATACTTGTGTGAATTTTTGTAAATTTTCTAGGAATCCTATGGCCATGAAACTTGGTAGGTAGTATCTTAGTACCTTAAGGATGCTAGGAAAAATATGAAATCTGTTGCTTGACACTTTTTACTAAGGTTTTCTAATTATGCCATTTTAAGCCATTCTGTCTTACCATTTTTGTGTAGGTTGTTATACTTACTCAAATGGTGTAAAATTTTTATGGTAGTCTACTTAGGGCATGTAGTGTCTACTATAATTTTTGTAGAATTAATGGTGTAGTTTTTATATATGTTTACTATTTCCTCTAATTAATTAAATAAATTAAGAAAGGTATTAAAAGAAATGTTTTGGGGATGAACACCCTACTTTCTGGTGTTCTTGTGATATGTGTGATATGTCAGTAAGGTTGGTTTTGTCCAATCATGTGTTTATATCATAAGTTAATAATTATTTGTTTGCATTATGTCCCTCTGGACAGATCTGGGGACTTTGGAAAGTTCCCTATGATATTTTGATTTGCTGTGAATGTGATGAATACAAAAGTTGTAGATGATTTATGTATCTAGCTCCTGTCAAAATTTGAGGGCATTTGGCCCAGTAGTTTAGAAACTACAGCTGTGTAAGTTTAGGTTCCAATTTTGCTTACTCTCTGCCTTGTGAGGACAGAGTTCTGTTGATTTATGAATTTGACTTGGTAAAGTGTTGAATCATGCTTTGAGGTCTAAAAATGAATTGTAGACAATTTCATAAGATTTCCAGATTGTCTTATTGCATGTCATTTGGAATTATAAATCTCTAGTTATGGCTAGTTTATTGTACCGCTACATAGTCTTCATGTTGCTGAAATGCAAATGCTTGAGTGTATGTTGTTGCAATGTTCTCGTTGATTGTTTAGGGGTTAGCCTAACTTGAGAATATGCTTAGGTGCAGGTGCTAGGTCATTAACTAAAGATGAGCAATTATACATTAGGTTGTATAAACTTGGTAAGTAAAGTGATTTGAATAGGGCTTAAGTTGGAATATGCAAACTACAGCGAACATGTGCATTCTCCGAGCATCCCTGACATTCGTTCATGTGCATCCATGATATTTATCTTGCGCATTCATGCAATAGGTGTGCTGGAGGAAGTGACGTTGCTGGAGTTCGAGGGAGCCAACCAGGAGGAGGAACCCGAGGTGCAGGAAGCCGACGAAGCAGTCGCCGCGGAGGAATTGCCCGAGTGCCCTGACCACCAGCCTTCCTCGTTCATGAAAGGCAAGCCCCAGAGCATATTAAGCCTCCCATGTTTTTACAAATACTTTGAGTACCTTTTATTGTTGATGATGCATTAAGTATAGGAATTGGTTGGAACCAATTGCTACATTATATATCCTTCCTTGTCCAGATATCGCACTGGAATCCTATTTAAGTTTAGGAATGGGTTAAATGCTTAGCCATGCTTAGTGCGATAGAAGTCAGGTGATTTCTTGTCACCTGCGAGCTTTAGGATGAGGTGGATCACGGTTGGCTATATTTGCTATCGTGGAAAAGAACCATGTGAATAATGAATTAAGACCGGGCGGGGTCTTGTGTAGGTTTAAACATAGTGACTCTGTCTGAGTCGTTTAAGGACCGATACGTTGTACGTCCTCATGTCATGTTGAACACAGCCTAACACTTAGCTGGCCGGATAAGTCATTCCGACCGCGAAGCCTAGTAGCTCGACTCAGGCCGAGGACGCGAGCAGTGGCGGCATTCTGGAGGTAGTAAGGATGTGCGGAGAGCCATTGGCATAAGTCCAAGGCGGGTTAGAGTTCCGAACAACCTTGGCAGAGTGGTTCTCTGAGAATGTCGATCTGATCGGACTCGCGACTCCTGAATCGTACCAAAGGTGACTTGTTTGCAACTCCGACGGGAGAAGCAGGGTTTGTGTTTAGGAATACCCCTCCAGCTGGATAGGAATTGATTCGAATCGCCGTCTCTCCCGGATAGTGAGAACTTGACTGAGCAGCGGCAACGTAGATTCAATTAATTTAACAATATGGTAAAATTGATGATGATGATAAGGTTACCACAATAAATACCTGATATGGTTATTAATGTTTGCACCCTAATAAAATGATTGATTAGTACAGGTGCTAATATAGTTGATAGGTTAATGGCTAAAAAGTCACTGCTAGTTCAGGCTAAGAGTTGCTCATTATTACTTATGCTTTTCTGCAAAAAGAAAGTGTCAGCCAGATCCACTACATTAAGCTATGAATAATCCTTGGTGTCATTTATTTTGGTTTCCGATGGGTAAGTCTAGCTGAGTACATTCCCGTACTCAGGGTTTATTTCCTCTTGTTGCAGATGACCTTCTATATCAGGGATTCTGTAAGTATTGTCTCCACCCGGCGGGTGGTGAAGACTAGATCATGGGCATGATCTCTGTTCTCTTATCTGAATGCTTTTGCGGGCTGTGATCAGTGAACCCGTATGTGTATTTGAACTCGGGTGTGTGAGTTAAACTATTTGCTTCCGCATGTTTTACAAGACTTGTTTTGTAATAACGATGACTCTGTGATGATGTAATCTATTTGCGAACATCTGCGAAATGTTGTAACGTACGATATGTTATGTTGAATTACTGTGATCTTGGTTGTATGCAAGTTGGTTTGAAATCCTTCGAGATTTCAGTTGACTACCGGGTTTATATGGGCTCAAGTTCAAGAATTTGATCGTTCCGGCGATTGTTTTTGTACTTGTGCTCTTATAAATTGGTCGGTTCTATGACACTTGTAGTCTTGCTAGATTACACCAACCGCGTTTGTGGTGTGGCCGCCACCGTGTACCGGAGGGAATAAGGTCCACGGTGTTTCGGCCGGAAGCTTGATAGTGAAGACGGCAGGGAGCATCCGGGAAAGGCTTTCCGAAAGGCACATCGGAGACCCACTTGCGCGTGGGGAAGGCCCGAGGCTATCCACGGAGTTACCTGACCGGGAGCTTGGCCCTTGCGAGGGATTTCTTGTGAGGGGCTCCAACGAGGATTAGGGGGAAGCTTGCGTGCTTCTCGATACCTCAGTAAAAATACCGGAGTCGTCGACGGGAGTTTGCATATCTCTACCATGCTCTTTAGCTTCCGCATTTACATTGATTAAATTACTTCTTTTGCGGTAGAGATAGCAACACACTAGCAAAACCGTAGTTACACATCTAGATAGTTTATCTATTGCATATGTTTTGCTAAGGTTTGAAAAATAGGTCATAGTTTAGAAGTAGAATTTTAAGTTGCCTAATTCACCCCCCTCCCTCTTAGATGTCACAGTCTCCTTCAATTGGTATCAGAGCCGGTTGGCTCAATTTGAACCTTTGGCTTAACCGCCGTTGAGCCGACGCTATTTAGAGTGGTTGGGATGGATACCTCTAGGCCTCCGTACTTTGACGGCACTAACTTTCCCTATTATAAAGCTAGAATGGCTTGTTACCTTGAGGCGGTTGATTTGGGAGTTTGGAGAGTCACTCGTGATGGGATGAAATCAATTAAGAATCCCGATAAACCTACGAAGTGTAACAAAACCGACAAATTATACGAAATTAAGTAAGAAAATCATCCGCCAGAGCAAACGATTTAGCAAACTTAAGCCCGTATAACCCGGTAGTCCGTGAAACCACGAAGGATTTTAAACCAACTCACATACCAGCCAAGATCGTAATAAGTTTAGCGGTCACCATCACATATTACATAAAAGTTCGCATCACAGATACATCAGAGTTTAAACATAGTTATTACAAAACGAGTTCAAATAGAAGTAGCGGAAGCCATTTGTTCAAAACCACACACACTCACACGGAGTTCACATACAGTGCCAGCTAATGATCATCTCCAACAAAAGCATCAGACGAGACGTAAGGAATGACCATGCCCATGGTCCTAAGCATCACCCATCGTAGGATAAAGGCAGTTGATACAATAGCCGTAATACATCTACCCATCTGCAACAAGTGGGAATAAAACCCTGAGTACGAGAAGGTACTCAGCTAGACTTACCCGACATAACCGAAAATAAAGTGACACCAAGGATTATGAAAGGCTTTATAGTAGGGTAGCTGACTCATTTGCAAAAAGCGACATTTTTAGTAGTTTAAGAACCTTTCCAAAAGCATTATTGTCATGTTAATTATTATTAACCTGTCGACTACATTTGCACCTATACTAGAGCAAACATGTGATTAAACAAATAATGATAACCAATGATCATTAACAACTTTCATAATGTCATATTCATTATAACTGTCCAAGTGTTCTATCAACATTACTACGATGAAGTCACTCAAGTCAAGTGCTCACTATCCAGGAGCGATGGCGATTCGAATTGATTCCTAACCAGCTGGTGATTTATTCCTTACACAAACCTCACTCACCCGCTAAAGTGAGATATTGGTCACCGAGTCAACTATCCAGGAATCTCGAGTTTGCCAGGAACCACATGTACCTGGGGGCCGACCGACTGCACTTTGGTCTTATCATCTCGCCCCCGTGTCCTACCACACCTGCTCCGGCACAGTGCGCTGCGGGCAATCTACTCGGCCCGAATAATCTTCCAGCTTCGTGGTCGAAAGGTACTTTATTCGGCCAGCTAAATGTAAGGCATGCGTTCAACATGACTCGAGGCCCAACAACGGTCGGTCCTTAATCAACACAGACGGAAAGCACTACAGTCCAAAACTCTGTAAGTCTCCGTCCGGTCTCAACTTCATTTAACACTTAGTTATACCATGACTACATAGTTCTCCAAGTAGATCCAGTTAACCACCTATAGCTCACAGGTGATAGGAAATCACCCGACTTCTACCGGTCTAAGCCAGCTAAGCATTGACTCGACTGCGGATACCAGGGTAACAAGGATATAGTATAACAAAGGTAGACAAGGCATAATGCAGCAACGGTTGCAAACAACTCCTGAACGTAATGCATCAATTAAAGTAAAGCATTTAATTAATAATTGCAAATCGGGGAGAAAAATGCTCCGGGGCTTGCCTCTCTCGAAGGAGCTCGGGCGGTGATCGGGGCACTCCGGAAGTTCCTCAATGTCCTCCTCGTCTGCTTCGGTCACTTCCTGCGGCTGCACCTCGAGCTGCTCCTCGGGCTCCTCGGGTATGACGACTGGGCTCTCGGTTTGCAATCCTGTATGATGCATGTGCGTAAGTGCTTATGCAAAAGTGCATCGGATGAAATGAACACAATGGATATGCTTGAATGCAAGGTAGTCAACATCATCCAAGAACATATACTACAAGCACATGTCATCTACTGCATTCTCTTCTACTACTAATATGCTGAGTCAACACATCTCATTAAATGCTTCAAAGATACACCAAAGCTTCACTAATTTCTTAATCACACATAAGGTAACATTTGATTAAACCCAAATTAATAATAGGTTTGAATAGCAACATCTATTTTTATAGCTTAGAAAAATCTTAAAAAATTATCATAGCATAGTACTACCCTAAGTAGTCTACCCTCAGATTTGTATGGCATTTGGATGAGTGGATTAGCCTACACAAAAATAACAAGCTATGGCATGATTATGAACATGAAAATACTCTGTACTGTGAAAAGTGTCAAACACCAGATGAAATATTTTTCCTATGTTCTATACAACAAATAATCACTGTACAAAAATTATCACATGCATGTTTTATACAAATTTTGCTCTCTAGCAAAAATAACAAAAATCAGCCATTAAAGGCCCTTGAACTACACCTCATAATTTTTCTATAGGACATGCATGGAATATATTTTTCACAGAAAGTACAGTACACAAGAAGAGTAACAAACTTGGAATCATATTTTTCTGAAGCATATAGGTTTTACTACACATTTTACAAGATATCAGCAATATCAAGGATTAAATAAAGCTCTACAGAAAAGTATCTCAAAAATGACATGCAATATTTTTATCATGTAGATCTGGTGACAAGGAACCTAGCAAAATTTGTTTCAACAATTTTGGAGCAAATTTGAGTATACAAACATTTTCCAAAGCATTTCTCTTTCAAAATAATAAAGAAAACTTAAAACGAAATTTTCCTATTACTACTGGGCCGTCCCGTGGAAACAACTGGCCCACGGCCATATTCGGCCTGCGCAGATCGAGCGAAGGGGAGGGCGGCGGCCTAGCTCGGGGCTTCGGCCCAAGCCATCCTGGCCCAGCTCGGTCGAGGCGAAGGAGTCACGCCGGCGCTCTAGACGCCATGGCGGCGCGGGCGCTGCCAGCGGGCCGGCGGCCATTGCCGGCCAGGTCCAGGCAAGCAGGCGAGCGCGCGGGGTCCACAAAAGAGTGTCGAACCTGAGCAGGCAACTCAAAAGGATGGAGGAGGGAAGGAGGACGCGTTCCACGGTGGCGAAACACGTAAAACGCTCTACCTTGGCGCAAAAGGTGTCACAGCCATGAGCACCAGGTACCGGAGAGCGAGGCGGAGCTATGTGCGCTTGATTACGGGCAGTGGTGGAGCACTGGCGGCAAATTTTTTCGGCGGGGCTGCGGTGGCGAGAGAGCAGAGCTCGTGCGGGGGAAGCAGAGAGGCAGCGCGGGAGAGTGAAGAGGGGAGCGCCGCGGGCTCAGCAGATGAAGGCGAGAGCGTGGAGGCGGAGGCGAGCCATGGTCGCCGCCGCGTGGGAGTCGTGCGCGCATGCCATGGCCGCCACGTGGCGGTCGCTTCCAGTCTTTGGTTGGGACGGCGCAGCAGGAACAGCACAGCGCACACATGAGAGAAGCGGACACGCGAGGTAGGTGGGCAGATCATGGGCAAGGCGGCAGGTGGTGGCAAGGAAGCCGAGCTGGCTTGGCTGCTGGCCGAGAAGCGCGTAATGACTGTTAAGTTTAAAAATGAAAATATTTTCTTTTTATTTCTCCAATAAACAGAACTCAAATCCCATTTTGAGCCATTGAAAAGCATTTTCACAATTTGGTGTAAAAATGAAATTTGTTCCATTTTTCAATATCTACAACTTTGCTTTTATAACCAAAGTCAAATTCCAAATAGATTTTGATTACCAAATTAAACTCAATATTAATTCAAAACCCAAATTTTTAAGAATTATTTTTAAAGCAAAATTTGGCAATAATTTAAATACAATTTTTGCTCTAAAAATTATGCTAAATAATTCTAGATGATTTACAATCATAGCCAAACATGTTTTACTAACCTAGCAAGCATAATTTGGGCAAAAACAACTCTAAACAAGTGTATGCAACATTCATGTTTCGCGAGCATGTTTCATATGTTTCGAAGCAGGGTTTCAGTTATTATTTACATGATTAGGCATGTATGATTAGGATGCTTGATGATGCATAACATGCATGATTTGCAGTGCTTAAATGCTGGCATAACACCGGGGTGTTACACGAAGAGTGAAGAACAGGAAATTCATTTCAATGCTAGAGCTAAAAATTGCTTGTTTGAATCTTTTAGTATGGATGTGTTTAACCAAGTGTTCACTTTAAATACGGCACATGAAATTTGGTTAAAACTTCAAGAGCTCTATGACAGCACATTTAATGTCCGTGAGCAAAAATATTGTCTAGCTAAGCAAAATTATGATTCATTTACAATGAATGATGATGAGCTTGTTCGTGATATGTATTCTCATTTGAATCTAATTATCAATGAGCTCCATTTAATAGGATTAATAAAGCTAGATGATGCGGACATCGTGAGGAAGATCATCTCCGTGCTACCACAATAGAAATATGCTAGCATTATCACCATTCTTCACAACATGGAGGACTTGAGCACTATGACCTCGGGCATAGTCATTGGCAAGATAGTGGCATTTGAAATGTCACGTAAGATGGGTCAAGAAGAAGCCTCTTCATCAAGCAAAGGCAAAGCTCTCGCATGTAGCGAGAAAAAGAAGATGAAGGGCAAGCAAGTTGAGACAAGCTTAAGCTCAAGCTCAAGCTCCTCAAGTGAAGATGAAGAAGAAGATGAGGACGATAATGATGATGAAAATTCAAGTGAAGATGATCAATCTTCCTCCTCCACCTCCGACCTTGATGAAGAATCAATCAAACTAATCAATAAGGTGGAGAAGATGATCCAAAGGCTCAATGTCAAGGGTGTGCCCATTCAAATTCAAGATATCATCTTCACCAATCAAAGAAATGAGCAAAAAAAGAGAGGATGCAATGGATGCGGCGAGTTAGGGCACTTTGTGGAAGTTTGTCCAAACAAGCCCACACCCAAGACAAAGAAGAAGGCGTGCAAAAACCAAGCCCTCACATCAATAAGGTAATGGGATGATTCTTCAAGTGAAGAAGAACACCATCACAAGAGGCGAGGTTGCAAGCACTCATCATCAAGCACTCATCATGGCGGAGGCAGGCCGTGGCTGCCGTGCGGCGGGCGTCGCCGGCGCATGGCCGCCACGCGGCGGTCGCGCTCTGGCGCTGGTCGGGACGCGGTGCGCGGGAACGGCGCGGCGAAGCGCGGAGACAGGCCAGGCACGCGAGGTGGGCTGGGCCAGACGCGGGGCGGCCTGTTAAGCGAAAATGAAATTTTTTTTCTTTTTATTTCTCAAATAAACAGAACTCAAATCCTATTTTGAGCCATTTGAAAGCATTTTCACAATTTGGTGTAAAAATGAAATTTGTTCCATTTTTCAATATCTACAACTTTGCTTTTATAACCAAAGTCAAATTCCAAATAGATTTTGATTACCAAATTAAACTCAATATTAATTCAAAACCCAAATTTTTAAGAATTATTTTTAAAGCAAAATTTGGCAATAATTTAAATACAAATTTTGCTCCAAAAATTGTGCTAAATAATTCTAGATGATTTACAATCATAGCCAAACATGTTTTACTAACCTAGCAAGCCTAATTTGGGCAAAAACAACTCTAAACAAGTGTATGCAACATTCATGTTTCGCGAGCATGTTTCATATGTTTCGAAGCAGGGTTTCAGTTATTATTTACATGATTAGGCATGTATGATTAGGATGCTTGATGATGCATAACATGCATGATTTGCAGTGCCTAAATGCTGGCATAACACCGGGGTGTTACAGCCCTCCCCCTTATAAAAATCTCGTCCCGAGATTTGGGTTACGAACCATTTGTTATAAAAATCTTCATAAGTTTTTTGTAGATATTCTCCCGTTTCCCAAGTTGCATCTCCCTCATCATGATGATTCCACTGTATCTTGTATGTTTTCACCACACTATTCCGAGTAGCACGTTCTTTAGTGTCTAACACACGGACCGGTTGCTCACGATACACCAAATCTGATTTGAGTTTGATGCCCCAAGGTTCTATTCTTTCCTCCGGAACACGCAAACACTTCTTGAGTTGTGATACATGGAAAACTGGGAAGACGGTACTCATTGTCTCAGGTAACTCTATCTTATAAGCTACTGGACCTCTTCTTTCCAAGATCTTGTATGGTCCTACGAATCTAGCGGCAAGCTTTCTTCGGACTCCAAACTATTTCTTCTTCATTGGCGTGACCTTCAGATAAACATAGTCACCAACTTCAAACACAAGAGGTCTCCTTCTTCTATCTGCATAACTTTTTTGACATGATTGGGCCGCCTTCATATTTTGTTGAATAATATGAACTCTCTTCTCAGCCTCTTCTACAAAGTCAATGCCATAATACCTTCTATCTCCTGGCTCGACCCAATTTAGTGGTGTTCTACACTTTCTGCCATACAAAGCTTCGAATGGGGCCATCTTGATGCTTTCTTGATAACTATTATTGTAAGCAAACTCAGCTAATGGTAACCATGACTCCCATGATCCCCTAGAAGACAACACACATGCTCTTAACATATCCTCTAGAACAGCATTCACTCGTTCAGTCTGACCATCTGTTTGGGGATGATAAGCGGTACTACAAATCAAACTAGTTCCTAATCCTTTGTGCAAATGCTCCCAAAAGTGAGCCGTGAACTGTGGCCCTCTATCAGATACTATAGTCTTTGGTATACCATGCAACCTCACAATTTCTGCAATATACTTCTCGGCATATTGAGGTGGTCGGTAAGTTGTCTTCACAGGTAGGAAATGAGCGGTCTTAGTAAGACGGTCCACAATCACCCAAATCGAATCATGTCCCTTTTGAGTAGTGGGCAATCCCGAGATAAAATCCATACTTATATCATCCCACTTCCAACTAGGTATGGACAATGGTTGCAACAAACCAGCAGGTTTCATATGAATAGCTTTCACTCTACAACACGTGTCACATCTGGCAACATATGTTGTAACTTCTTTCTTCATTTTGGTCCACCAATAATGAGGTCTTAGTTCTTGATACATCTTACTACTTCCTAGATGGATAGATAGCTTAGAAAGGTGAGCTTCATCCATGAGTTTATTCCTAAGCTCTCGATCCTTGGGAACCACAAGACGGTCGTCAAACCACAACACACCCTGTTCATCCACTCTAAAGTGTTTAGACGGCTTTTCTGTTATTTTCTCTTTGATGTGGAATATTCCCTTGTCGGTTTTCTGGCCTTCTATTATATTACACAGCAGGATGCATCAGATCGAACCCATCTTCAAGTAATGGATGTACATTCAAGTAATGTGACTTTCTGCTCAAAGCATCTGCCACTACATTGGCTTTTCCAGGATGATATTGCACATTCAAGTTGTAATCTTTGATCAATTCCAACCATCTTCGCTGTCTCATGTTCAGCTCTGGTTGGGTAAAGATGTACTTGAGACTCTTGTGATCTGTGAAAATATTGCACATATTACCAAGTAGATAATGTCTCCAAATTTTTAGGGCATGCACAACTGCAGCAAGTTCAAGATCATGTGTTGGATAGTTGACCTTGTGCTTTCTCAATTGACGTGAGGCATAAGCAATGACTCTCCTTTCTTGCATAAGAACACAGCCCAATCTAGTTTTTGATGCGTCGCAAAACACATCAAATGGTTTCTCATTGTCTGGCTGTGCGAGAACAGGAGCAGTGGTCAACAGTTTTCGCAAAGTGTGGAAAGCTGCTTCACACTCCTCTATCCACACAAACTTGTGATCTTTCTATAGCAGACTTGTTATTGGCTTGGCAATCTTCGAGAAGTCCGGTATAAAACGACGGTAGTAACCGGCTAATCCTAAGAAACTTCTAATCTCAGGAACTGTGGTCGGTGCCTTCCAATCCATAACCTCTTGCACCTTACTTGGATCGACTGAAACTCCATTTTCTGACAGAATGTGACCAAGGAAAGGAACTTTCTTCAACCAGAATTCGCATTTGCTAAACTTAGCATATAGCTTATGATCTCTAAGTCTGGTCAAGACAATTCTCAGATGCTCTTCATGATCCTTCTCGTTCTCGAAATACACCAGAATGTCATCAATGAACACAACCACGAACTTATCCAATTCTGGCATGAAAACTGTATTCATCAAAAACATAAAGTATGCAGGAGCATTTGTCAAGCCAAAGGACATGACAAGATACTCGTACAACCCATATCTGGTGGAAAATGCAGTTTTCGGTATATCTTGTGGCCTAATCTTGATCTGATGATAACCGGATCTCAAATCTATTTTTGAGAACACCTTAGCCTTGGCTAACTGGTCAAACAGAACATCAATATGAGGCAAGGGATACTTATTCTTGACGGTTACAGCGTTAAGTGGCCTGTAATCCACGCACATTCTCAACGTGCCCTCTTTCTTCTTCTTCACAAATAAGGCGGGACATCCCTATTCAGACTTGCTTAGCCGGATAAATCCCTTTTTTGATAACTCTTCTAGTTGCTTCTTTAGCTCAACTAATTCATCTGGAGGCATCCGATAGGGTCTCCTTGAAATCCGAGCTGTTCCGGGGAGTAACTCAATTCCAAACTCAATATCCCTATATGGCGGGAGACCAGGTAGCTCATCCAGGAATACATCCGGAAACTCACACACTACCAGAATCTGATGAATAGGAATGACTTCAGTAGCACATGTCACACTTATAAGGTCTGTTCTCCGAGGCAATGGTACTTGGAAAGTACCCTCACCCAGGGGATCCTTAAGGGTAAGTACCCGACTTCCGATATCTATGACAGCTCCTCAATCCTTCATCCAATTCATCCCTATAATGACATCTAGAACTAGTCCAGGCATAACTATCAAGTTCACTCAAAACTTCCTGCTACCTAATTCAAGGGTTGCCCCTCGAACCATCCGATTGGTCAAAACATCAGCCCCTGCTGAACTTATACAGTAACCATAACCCAATTCCGTGCATAGTTGTTCATGTTTTGTGCAAATGCTTGACTCATAAAAGAATGCGATGATCCAGAATCAAATAGAACAACTGCAGGATTTTCGTTGACAGGAAACTTACCAGCGGTTATGGGCTCTCCCTCAGGAATCTCATCCATGGTCGTACTATGCACCCGAGCATTATAAGTTTGTTGCTTCTTCTTGGGCGGATAAGGACAAAACCTTGAGAAGTGGCTGGGTTGGTCGCAATTGTAGTAGGGTCCCCTTACTGTACCAGCAGATCCCACAACTCCCTTGGAACTACCCTGTACCGCAGTTGCGGCTGCCTTGTTAGACTATACTGCCATCTTGTAAGGCTTCTGGGGTCCCCAGAAATTCTGACCTCTCTGCTGTGGTGGCCTGAACTTAGCGCCAGGTGCAGATGGACAATAGGGAGGACGACCTCCCGCAGGTGCTCTTGCTTGGGACGGACCACCTTGTAGGGCTCTCTTGCGAGTCTTGGCTGCGGTGCTGGCGTTGTTGTTCTTTTCCTGCTTCAGACAATCACTGATGAAGTCATTGAATCTGGCACGGGTGTTGGTACCCACATGCTTCATCATCTTTGGATTGAGTCCTCTCTTCAAACTGGTGATTCTCTTAGCATCAGTGTCAACCATGTCGGGAGCATAACGACACAAGTTATTGAAAGCATGCAAATATTGCGTCACGGTCTTGGTGCCCTAATTCAACGCCAAGAACTCTCTCAACTTCATCTCGGTCAGCCCGGGTGGAATATAAACTCCACGGAAGGCCTTAGCAAACTCTCTCCACGTAATCTGAGCATTTGGAGGGAAGGTTGTGCGATGGTGCTTCCACCACATTCCTGCTGGTCCTTGCAACTAATGTGCAGCATACTCAGTTTTCAATACCTCAGTCATCCTCAACACTCGGAATTTGTCTTCCATAGTGTTGATCCATTCTTCAGCATCAAGTGGTTCCGTTGCTTCCTTGAATATTGG
Organism: Miscanthus lutarioriparius; assembly: GCA_904845875.1. Lineage (NCBI taxonomy): Eukaryota > Viridiplantae > Streptophyta > Magnoliopsida > Poales > Poaceae > Miscanthus > Miscanthus lutarioriparius. The sequence continues at coordinate 60,319,978 of CAJGYO010000014.1, read as the reverse complement.
CAGCCTAGTGTCCATAAAATCTTTGAAGCTGCTGTATTGGTTCACCCCAATGCCACCACCCTGATTGTTACCGCGCTGAACATTGTTGGCGATAGTACGTAGAAAATCCTCCATGTTCTTCTAGGACTGTTCCGTGTTGCGCTGACTCCCGAGCAACTATGCGAAGAACACCTCTGGGGTGAGCGGGGGAGGAGGTGGCAAATGCGGTTCATGGAGAGGCTCATTGTTGTTGCCGTGGTTTCCACCACCACCACCACCGGTCCCAGCACCATTAGCACCGGGCTCAGCGGACTCATAAGTGGTACGGCGAGTATTTGTCATCTGCATATTTCAGCAACAAGTAATGATTGAGTGAAGCTATAATAATTGTGAGTGAAGGAAAAATTATGCCGTACTGAATTTATCGGAGAGAATAAATTCATACAATAAAATAGTGGCACAATAATCGCATCCCAATTAAAACAACGTCACTAATTGAATTACTTCAACAGCAAACATCGCGTCCATACAACCAAATTGCTAGCATACATACACTGGACTTTTATGCGTTCGGATATCGCATTACTAGCCAAGTTCCAATCACATGCCACGTCTCATAAGTTCGAAGCAAGATACATTCGGTTACATGCCAACAAAAGAAAGGTCATCGCGACAGGACCTAAACACTAGCGCAAGGCAACTAGCCTACTCCTCGGGGCCGTCGTCGGGATCGGAGACGTCACCATCGCCCCCAGGTGAAACTACAGGCTCATCCTCGTCGTCGTCGATGTCCATGCCAGCGGCGTTTGGAGGAGCATATGGGCCAACCCCATTGTAGAGCGCATGAAACTCCTCGTGCAGGTTGACGTTGTACTCCTCTAGCTCATCGACCCTCTGCAGCAGAAGGTCCCTCTCGTCCCATGCTTTATTCCTTTTCTGAACCAACTGTCCAATCATGCGGTCTGCATTGTTGTTGGCTTGAGTCAACGTATGCACCCGTTGCATAGCTCTATCACCTCTCTCTACCGCCTGGTCCCGCTGTAAGCTCATATCAGCCAATTGCTCCTACAAACTAGCTACAGCACGTGCCTGCTTCTTCTTCTGCTTTCTTACATTGAGCTTATCATGACTACGTAAGCCAGTCAAAGTCCAGTAGGTACTCTCAAGACCCTCATACGCTCTGATGGCGGCGAACATAGCACTCATAGCATGGTTGTCGCTAGCCTGTCCCTCAGCTGGACCTCTGACCAAAGCACTTCCCTGAGGCTGAACCCAAATAGCATCACGAGGATCATCCCTAGGAAAGGTGCCAGCTAGAGCTGGTGCAAGCTCACTGGGAAATCTGCTCATGATGTCCCTGATGACACGGAAAGCTGCTCCCTCTGCACCCTCAACAGGAGTGCGGCCCTCAAACTCCAAGTGCCAACCATCCCACTCTGGAGCATCACCAAGAGCAGGAACTGTGATCTCTACCACTGCAAGTCCATCCTCTGCCAACTGGCTCTCATTCCAAGAGTACACCGGTTCTTGACCCTCTGGGTACCCCACATCATGGAGCACTCTCCAAAGCAAGGTTGGCATGCCAAACTCGCTCAAGAAGGTGTCCGTGGTGCGGTGCTCCCTCAGGGCCAACGGGCGTTGAGGTGCTCTTCCTCCGGTGGACTTACGGGCGGTCTACTTCATGCGGGCCATCTGTAGCAAAATTTCTTCTATTACTCCGTGGGAACATATTTTAGGTGATACAACTTTTATCAAAATAAGATAATCAATTTATAAGGGGAGGAATGCATGACATGAATGAAATGCACAAGTAATATGATGTATGTACGTGCCGTACGTTCTCACAAACTTATGAAATAAATAATTTCTAGCGACGAATTCGGTGGCATACAAATGATCTCTCAAATACGTATCTAATATGTTCTACACGATAGCGTTGTTATGTACCTGCAGAAGATTCATTTCAGCCCAATTCCCAATGAATGCATAAAAGCAGTAAATTTTAGCTACACGCTCTACACGAATCCCCAGATACGTGTACAACGGTAGTAACTACCCGAACCATCGTCCTATTGATAGCATCGCCACAACAGATGAAAGACCCACACATGAGATACCCTTGTAAAACATGCGTAGAACATGTAATTACTCCAGCATCATATAAGCATTCCCCTAAATCGGCGGTGTATCCGATCATGTTCTCACAACTCACACTTACCGAGGCGTAGAGGCAAATGACCCATACACTACCACTCAAACAAGTGGCACTCATACCATAGCACGCCGTATGAGCGATGAAAGAGAAATATGATACAAGAACCCCAAGTACTTAATTAAACCACCTAGAGTCCTTAACTGGGCACAAAGGATATGACCACTGGCACACTTTTTAGTTTAGAAATCATGTTTTTCAAATGCCTTTTTGTTTTAAATACACTTGTGAACAGTAACATGCTAAACCATGCTTTGATGCCAGCTGTAACAGAACCGACCAATTATATGAAATTAAGTAAGAAAATCATCCGCCAGAGCAGACGATTTTGCAAACTTAAGCCCGTATAACCCGGTAGTCCGTGAAACCACGAAGGATTTCAAACCAACTCACATACCAGCCAAGATCGTAATAAGTTTAGCGGTCACCATCACATATTACATAAAAGTTCGCATCACAGATACATCAGAGTTTAAACATAGTTATTACAAAACGAGTTCAAATAGAAGTAGCGGAAGCCATTTGTTCAAAACCACACACACTCACACGGAGTTCAAATACAGTGCCAGCTAATGATCATCTCCAATAAAAGCATCAGATGAGACGTAAGGAATGACCATGCCCATGGTCCTAAGCATCACCCATCGCAGGATAAAGGCAGTTGATACAGTAGCCGTAATACATCTGCCCATCTGCAATAAGTGGGAATAAAACCCTGAGTACGAGAAGGTACTCAGCTAGACTTACCCGACATAACCAAAAATAGAGTGACACCAAGGATTATGAAAGGCTTTATAGTAGGGTAGCTGACTCATTTGCAAAAAGTGGCATTTTTAGTAGTTCAAGAACCTTTCCGAAAGCATTATTGTCAAGTTAATTATTATTAACCTATCGACTACATTTGCAACTATACTAGAGCAAACATGTGATTAAACAAATAATGATAACCAATGATCATTAACAACTTTCATAATGTCATATTCATTATAACTGTCCAAGTGTTCCATCAACATTACTACGATGAAGTCACTCAAGTCAAGTGCTCACTATCCAGGAGCGATGGCAATTCGAATTGATTCCTAACCAGCTGGTGATTTCTTCCTTACACAAACCTCACTCACCCGTTAAAGTGAGGTATTGGTCACCGAGTCAGCTATCCAGGAATCTCGAGTTTGCCAGGAACCACATGTACCCGAGGGCCGACCGACTGCACTTTGGTCTTATCATCTCGCCCCCGTGTCCTACCACACCTGCTCTAGCACAGTGCGCTGTGGGCAATCTACTCGGCCCGAATAATCTTCCAGCTTCGCGGTCGAAAGGTACTTTATTCGGCCAGCTAAATGTAAGGCATGCGTTCAACATGACTCGAGGCCCAACAACGGTCGGTCCTTAATCGACACAGACGGAAAGCACTACAGTCCAAAACTCTATAAGTCTCCATCCGGTCTCAACTTCATTTAACACTTAGTTATACCATGACTACATAGTTCTCCAAACAGATCTAGGTAACCACCTATAGCTCGCAGGTGATAGGAAATCACCCGACTTCTACCGGTCTAAGCCAGCTAAGCATTGACTTGACTGCGGATACCAGGGTAACAAGGATATAGTATAACAAAGGTAGACAAGGCATAATACAGCAACGGTTGCAAACAACTCCTGAACGTAATGCATCAATTAAAGTAAAACATTTAATTAATAATTGCAAACCGGAGAGAAAAATGCTTCGGGGCTTGCCTCTCTCGAAGGAGCTCGGGCGGTGATCGGGGCACTCCGGAAGTTCCTCAACGTCCTCCTCGTCTGCTTCGGTCACTTCCTGTGGCTGCACCTTGAGCTGCTCCTCGGGCTCCTCGGGTATGACGACTGGGCTCTCGGTTTGCGATCATGTATGATGCATGTGCGTAAGTGCTTATGCAAAAGTGCATCGGATGAAATGAACACAATGGATATGCTTGAATGCAAGGTAGTCAACATCATCCAAGAACATATACTACAAGAACATGTCATCTACTGCATTCTCTTCTACTACTAATATGCTGAGTCAACACATCTCATTAAATGCTTCAAAGATACACCAAAGCTTCACTAATTTCTTAAACACACATAAGGCAACATTTGATTAAACCCAAATTAATAATAGGTTTGAATAGCAACATCTATTTTTATAGCTTAGCAAAATCTTAAAAAATTATCATAGCACAGTACTACCCTAAGTAGTCTACCCTCAGATTTTTATGGCATTTGGATGAGTGGATTAGCCTACACAAAAATAACAAGCTATGGCATGATTATGAACATGAAAATACTTTGTACTGTGAAAAGGGTCAAACACCAGATGAAATATTTTTCCTATGTTCTACACAACAAATAATCACTGTACAAAAATTATCACATGCATGTTTTATACAAATTTTGCTCTCTAGCAAAAATAACAAAAATTAGCCATTAAAGGCACTTGAACTACACCTCATAATTTTTCTACAGGACATGCATGGAATATATTTTTCACAGAAAGTACAGTACACAAGAAGAGTAACAAACTTAGAATCATATTTTTCTGAAGCATATAGGTTTTACTACATATTTTACAAGATATCAGCAATATCAAGGATTAAATAAAGCTCTACAGAAAAGTATCTCAAAAATGACATGCAATATTTTTATCATGTAGATCTGGTGACAAGGAACCTAGCAAAATTTGTTTCAACAAATTTGGAGCAAATTTGAGTATACAAACATTTTCCAAAGCATTTCTCTTTCCAAATAATAAAGAAAACTGAAAACGAAATTTTCCTATTACTCTGGGCGGCCCAGTGAAACAAGCGCCCACGGCCATATCGGGCGCCTGTGAGACCGAAGCGAAAGGAGGGCGGCGGCTTCGGCTTGGGGCTTCGGCCCAAGCCATCCCGCCTAGCTCGTAGAGGCGAAGAGTCCGGCGCTCAGGCGCCGGCATGGCGCTGATCGTGGGCCGCGCGGCCGCCAGTCCATTAATCCAAACCCAAGCAAGCAGCTGGCGCTGGGTCCGCAAAAGAGTGTCGAACCTGAGCAGGCAACTCAAAAGGATGGAGGAGGGAAGGAGGACGCTGTTCCACTCATTTTCACGGGCGGCGAAAACGCAACGCGCAAAACGCTACCTTGGCTCAAAAGGTGTGTCACCACGAGCACAGTGCTTGGGAGAGCGAAAGGCGAGCTATGTGCTTGCTTGATTGCAAGGCGGTGGTGGAGCACTGGCATCATGGCAAATTTTTTGGCGAGGCTACGGTGGCGCTCGGTGGCGAGAGAGCAGAGCTCGTGCGGAGGCAGCGATGAGGAGGCAAGACGGAGATTGAAGAGGGAGCGCCGCTGGCTCAGCAGATGAAGAAGCGAAGTGGCAGCGGAGGCGAGGCAGTGAAGTGAAGAAGAAGCCGCCGATAATGGATGCGTCGCCACGATGGCCAGCCATCACTGTGCTCGCCGCGCTCCTGGTCGACGCGGCATGCGTGAGTTGGGGCACTGTGGCCTTGTGTGACAAGAACAGCAAGCGCAGCCCTGGCCATCAATGAGGTGGGAGGTCAGGCTGGGCGGGCGGCGGAGGCGGGGCAGTGTGGCGTCTTGGCGTGGACAATGGCTTGGCTTGACCATGGGCCAAGAAGGAGGCGGCGTGAGTTGTTTAAAAATGAAAAATTTCTTTTTATTTCTCAAATAAACAGAACTCAAATCCCATTTTGAGCCATTGAAAAGCATTTTCACAATTTGGTGTAAAATGAAATTTGTTCCATTTTTCAATATCTACAACTTTGCTTTTATAACCAAAGTCAAATTCCAAATAGATTTTGATTACCAAATTAAACTCAATATTAATTCAAAACCCAAATTTTTAAGAATTATTTTTAAAGCAAAATTTGGCAATAATTTAAATACAAATTTTGCTCCAAAAATTGTGCTAAATAATTCTAGATGATTTACAATCATAGCCAAACATGTTTTACTAACCTAGCAAGCATAATTTGGGCAAAAACAACTCTAAACAAGTGTATGCAACATTCATGTTTCGCGAGCATGTTTCATATGTTTCGAAGCAGGTTTCAGTTATTATTTACATGATTAGGCATGTATGATTAGGATGCTTGATGATGCATAACATGCATGATTTGCAGTGCCTAAATGCTGGCATAACACCGGGGTGTTACACGAAGAGTGAAGAAAAGGAAATTTATTTCGATGATAGAGCTAAAAATTGCTTGTTTGAATCTTTTAGTATGGATGTGTTTAACCAAGTGTTCACTTTAAATACGGCACATGAAATTTGGTTAAAACTTCAAGAGCTCTATGACGGCACATTTAATGTCCGTGAGCAAAAACATTATCTAGCTAAGCAAAATTATGATTCATTTACAATAAATGATGATGAGCTTGTTCGTGATATGTATTCTCGTTTGAATCTAATTATCAATGAGCTCCATTTAATAGGATTAATAAAGCTAGATGATGCGGACATCGTGAGGAAGATCATCTCCGTGCTACCACAAAAGAAATATGCTAGCATTATCACCATTCTTCACAACATGGAGGACTTGAGCACCATGACCCCGGGCATAGTCATTGGCAAGATTGTGGCATTTGAAATATCACGTAAGATGGATCAAGAAGAAGCCTCTTCATCAAGCAAAGGCAAAGCTCTCGCATGTAGCGAGAAAAAGAAGATGAAGGGCAAGCAAGTTGAGACAAGCTTAAGCTCAAGCTCAAGCTCCTCAAGTGAAGATGAAGAAGAAGATGAGGACGATAATGATGATGAAGATTCAAGTGAAGATGATCAATCTTCCTCCTCCACCTCTGACCTTGATGAAGAATCAATCAAACTAATCAATAAGGTGGAGAAGATGATCCAAAGGCTCAATGTCAAGGGTGTGCCCATTCAAATTCAAGATATCATCTTCACCAATCAAAGAAATGAGCAAAGAAAGAGAGGATGCTATGGATGCGGCGAGTTGGGGCACTTTGTGAAAGTTTGTCCAAACAAGCCCACACCCAAAACAAAGAAGAAGGCGTGCAAAAACTAAGCCCTCACATCAATAAGGTCATGGGATGATTCTTCAAGTGAAGAAGAACACCATCACAAGAGGCGAGGTTGCAAGCACTCATCATCAAGCTCTTCTCGTGTGTGCCTTATGGCACGAGGTAACAAATGCTCATCCTTTAGTGAGAGTGATAGTGATGATGAAATACCTTCTTATGATGAAATTGTGCAACAAAATCTTAATTATGTTAAAGTTTGCACTAGTCAACAAAAGAAGCTCGAAAAATTAAAAGAAAAGCTAGATAGTTCACAAAAAGCATACAAAACTTTGTTTGAACAATATGAGAACTTTGCTAATCTCAATGTTGAACTATCTACTAAAATTAAGCAACTTAAGGCTAGTGCAACAACAAATGCATGCACAATCAATGATGAGCAACTTGTAAAGAAAAATAAAAAACTAAAGGAAAAGTTAGCTAGCTCACAAGATGCTTATAAAAGTTTGCTTGCTAAAATGGAAACCATGTGCAAACATTGTGATGAGCTAACTAATAAAGTTGCTAATCTAGAAGCCGTTAGTACAACCTCCACCAAGGCATCTAAAAAGAAAAGTTATATCTTTAACATGTCTAAAAAGGATACCTCTACTTCTTGCAATGATTTATGTGTAGACTCATCTTTGTGCAACCAAGTTTATGTTGAGAAAGTTATTGTAGATACATGCACACAAGAGGTTGCAAAGGAGAATGAGCAACTCAAGCAAGAAGTAGCTCGCCTCACCAAGGACTTGACTCAAGTAAAAGGCAAGGCGAAGCAAGCCCAACTTCATCAAGATAACACCGTCAAAGGAGTGAAGAAGCTTGATGAAGGACAAACCGTGGTTTGCTACATGTGCCACAAGGAAAGCCACAAGTCCTATGAACGCAAGGTGAAGAATGGGGGAGGAGCAAAGAAGAAAGAGAAGAAGCAAACAAGCAAGTTCTTCAACACCTACATCAACAAGATGGACAAGAAGGCCTCCACACCGTACTTGTTAAAGAAGAAGAAAAATGACAAGGTAGTGGCCATCAAAGTGAACAAGCAAGCCAACAATGAGGTCAAACGCTTTTGGGTGCCAAAGGAGATCATTTCCAACATGAAGAGCACCAAGAAGGTTTGGATCCCGAAAAAGAAGTGAGAAGTCCAATGGACAATGGGAAATTTGGAGACTTGGCAAAGTATGGGTGAATTACATGGGGTGCATCATGACGGACAAGATCATTGCCAAGTGGGTTAGTGAAAACTATGGACCCAAATTCCCCTTCCCATGTTAGGTAACTAGATGTTATTACTTTCAATTGGTATTTCCTTCAAGTAGGATCAATTTGTATCCCCTACAAGTGGTATGTCTTACAAATTGGTATCTTTAAGCATCTAGTTACTTTTCATGCCAATGTTTGCATTTGCATACTTATATCTTTTGTCATGCATACACTAGGTATATCTTATGGTAGGCTTGCTCGGTTTCATTCTTAACCCTTGGAGCAAACCTACATGGTTTAAAATTGTTTAGGAGCACGGCACATAGCTTGTCTTTTGATTGTTCATCTAATATGTGCCAAAGTCCAAATTGTAGATAATTTCTCCCGAATATCATCTTCGAAAATGATTCTCACATTCATGAGATGTCGTCTTTCAAGTGGTATTATTGATTCTAAAATCAATGTGCATAACTTCTACAAGTATCCCACACTTGTGTGCACAAATTTAGGGGGTTACTCTACAAGTTGGATGCTTTGAGACTAACACCTTTTCAAGCTTATCATGTGTGTAGCAGTCTCATTGCAAGGAAAATAAAGTCTCCGGAGTTAAGCATCATACTTCAAATATCCACCACCTATTACAAGTGGTAAAAATCAAATTGGCATCCACATATGGTATTTCTAAACCGATGTCATCATGTTGATTTCATGTTGATATTTATATGCTTTCTCCATGCATTATATATATTAAATTCCATTGAGAAATAATTTGCCAAATATGCATATGCCTTGTTTTCTACCATATGTATGCATATATTTAGGGAGAGCTTAATCTATATAATGTGAGAGTCAAATTTTGTGACCTATTCCACTCTACACACAAAGGATTACAAAGTTTGACCCTCCCTTGTGCTACTAATATCTTCCTTTTCGGTGTTTGATTCCAAAGGGGGAGAATTTAGAGGACCAAAAGTAAGCATTAATTTGTTGGACCAAAAAAATTTACAAGTGGTAATGGTCTTCAAGTGGTAATGGTCCGAAAAGGAGGATATGTAATGGGGACATTTGTAAGGACAATATAAGCTTTCAAGTGGTATCTTCTAGTCTTACAAGTGATATTTTTAGCATCATATAACACTGCCCTTATGCATTGCATCCTAGTAAGTAGATAGTTTTTAAATTCCAAATTTTTATTATTTGCTTGCTTTGGTCGTGTTGTTATCAATCACAAAAAAAGGGGGAGATTGTAAGGAAAATAGACCCTATGCTCATTTATTTTGAATTTTGGTGTTTGATGACCAACACAACCAAATTGGACTAATGAATTTGTAAGTAATTGTTTTGTAGTCCAATAGGGTGCAAGACGTGACTTGGACGAAGGTGACATGATCCGATGATCAACACCTTAAGCAAGATCTTAGAAGCATAAGAGAAGATCCAAGATATCAAGCAAAGTCCAAGCACGAAGATAGGAACCAAGACGTACGCAAGATCGAGAAGAAACGAGCTCACAGAGGTGACCGGACGTTGGAGGAAAGCAACCGGACGCTCCAATCAAGTGGCTCGACAACAGGCGTCAGCAGCAGCGACCGGACGCTGGACCGGACGCTGGCGGCAAACCGACCGGACGCAGGACAACAGAGTCCGGTCGAGTACAGAGAGGTTCCAGAGCGGCGAAACTGCAACCAGACGCGTCCGGTGGCATGTGATCGATTGATCGTGACTCTAATGATCGGGACGACCGGACGCGTCCGGTCAGGATGTGATCAGCGTCCGGTCAGTAGCAGAAAAGCGGGACTTCGTCCCCAATGGCTACTTTCTCAGTGGGGCTTATAAATACAACCCCAACCGGTCAAATGAGATGTGTGGAGCAGAGAAAACATACCAAGGGTGTTGATACACCATTTTAGTGATCTCCACTTGCATAGTGCGATTCATTAGGTGATTAGCATAGGTGCTTTGCGAAGTGCTTAGGTTGATTAGACCACCGCTTATGCGCTTGCTCTAGGTTTAGGCCTAGTGTTTAGTGAGGTTTGCATAGCTCTTACCACTTGGTGCTTGCGCACACCATTGTTGTACATCGGAGGGGCTTGTAGTCTTGCGATATCACACCAACCGCGTTTGTGGTGTAGCCGCCACCGTGTACCGGAGGGAACAAGGCCCGCGGCGTTTTCTGGAAGCTTGATAGTAAAGAGGCGGCGGGAGCATCCGGGAGAGGCTTGTCGGAAGGTACATCGGAGACCCACTTGCGCGTGGGGAAGGCCGAGGCTATCCACGGAGTTACCCGACCGAGAGCTTAGCCCTTACGAGAGATTCATTGCGAGGGGCTCTCAACGAGGACTAGAAAAAAGCTTACGCGCTTCTCGATATCTCGATAAAAATACCGAAGTCGTCGACGGAAGTTTGCATATCTCTTCCTTGTTCTTTAGCATTTACATTGATTACATTACTTCTTTTTTAGGTAAAGATAACAACACACTAGCAAAACCGTAGTTACACATCTAGATAGTTTATCTATTACATAGATTTTGGTAAGGTTAGAAAAAGAAGACATAGTTTAAAAGTAGAATTTTAAGTTACCTAATTCAACCCCCTCTTAGACGTCACGGTCCCCTTCACTCAGCCGATGCTTTCCGACCACATCGGCCAGCCTTTCAAACTATGGAATACAAGATAGTATAATCCCTATAGAAACAACCATCCAGGTATGCAGGTCAATCCTACTAGCTGAATCAGACACTTCGACAATCGCACGCCCATAGAGGGTATAAACTAGGCATAACACTCCAGTTGTAGTTTGACCCATTTGCCATCACACGTAAAACGCTGTGTTCAGATGCTCGAACCACACACACTACGACTGAGAGATACTACTACAGCGACCACATAACGCGATGCTGGTCATGTCTCCGTATCACGCGCGCTGCCACCACAGGGACACCATGTTTTAACAACATCTACAACCTGAGGTCCTAAGGTAGCCGCTGAAGCCCCTTTACGAGCTGGAGGCCTCAAAGGCATCTGGCTTATGCTTCTCCATCAGGCCCGTCAGGGCTGCGTCGAGCTCCTTCTCCAGCTCCAGCTCCTTCTCCATGTACTCTTTCTTGAGCTTCATCTTCTTCTCCTCGTGGATTTTGATCAGCTCATCCCGCTCAGCTTCAAATTCTGCCACATCCTTGACCTGGCAATCAATGAACTTCTGTACATGATCCTTCCTGCACAAGATGGATGGATTGAGAATGGGAAACAGCAACTGACATGCGGTTTGAAATTATAATGTCTGCATGAGATGATTGAAGCAGGAAACAAAAGCAACCCTGAGTTCTTGACAACTCATGCATTGAGATGGAGCATTTACATTATTTTCAGGCATGGTAATATCCAACTGTGAATTAGTGACACACCTTAGCTTACAATCTTTGGTAGTTCCAGAATCTACATCAAAGCGTCTAGCCTTTGAGCGCTCCTCCTGCAGCAACTTCTCAAACAGCTTTTCTTTATCCTCTGTGGCCTTGTGAATATCCTCAATTTGACTATGAAAAAATTCCTCCTGGTACTTCATCTGCAAAGCATGGAAACAAGGTCAACAACAGATGGTGAAATCAAAAGATGACAGCACCAATCTTATCACAGAAGTATTGAAGTGCAAAACATAAGTGTGACCCTCACAGCAACAACAAACTCTTTATTATTTGTTACTAAAGCCATTGGCACAGACTTGGATGAAAAAAAAAATTGTTGATTGTCGCATGTTCATCGGTAGAAAATATAACCACTTGGGTAACCTTATTACCTCTTGCTCATACTCCAAGTGCTTCTCTTTTGCTTTACTCCTGACAAATATATTCTCTTCTATAGTCTCACGTAGCTTCTGGCTAACAACACCCAATGATTCTTCTACTGCTTTAGAGCGCTGCTCTGTCTTAACCATTTTGTTCTTCATGTAATTCAGTTGTTGGTTGTCTTCACTCATCTGTTTCATTTGCATCACCACCATCTTATTGTAAGACTCCATCTCATACTTCAGACGGCTTTTACCTGAAATTATAGTGAAGATAAAAATATAGTTAGCAATTCTGCAGTTAAGTTAGTAAAACGCTCAATGTCCTGTTCGGTAGATGCAACATAACTAGAGCAGCCTGATGTATGTATTTCAAAAACACTCCACTACTTATTGAACTTGGAGGCTTCATATTTCAATAAACAGGTTACACTTTCCAATTCTTTGATTTATCTGTTGTACTGTTTGAAAAGTCATACTACCTGCGGTCACAATTTCTTCACCATTCATAATAAGCAATGGTTTCAGTCAAGAGTGGGTGATGTATTTCACAAACAAGACAACAATGGCACACAAAGAAGCATTTTGCTTCAATGATTCCTAAGTTATCAGTAAGCGATCTAATGGCCATATGATTTAGTTCAAAAGGCCACATTCCAAAAGTTCATAGAGAAATCCTCCCTTCCCTGCAGGCCCTCGAAGAAGGGAGCTGCACTAAACCGAATGTCCAGAATTGATTGACCTATAAAAAGAAGGAAGTCTGACTTGAGTATCATTCTTCCTAAAAATAAGCGCCATTTTAAGTTGTGCTTCACTGTGGATTAAGTTAGTTGGTGGAAGTGTTGCGAAATATTAGCAAGATTTTGCTGTTATTGCTCTCCAAACAAGAAGCTTTAATCTATTGCTGCATCCAGATTTACAAATATGAAACTGCTCTTGAAAAGGAACAAATCCAAACAGAGCATATAGTGATGCACTTTAAAAGTTAAATGAAATAAAACTGAGGTTCTGTTCCAGCCACCATAAAAACCCTGCTTAGCCTTCATAGATTAAACAGGGTGTAAAAGGGAAAGGAAAACAACAGAGGACCAATTATCAGTGGGTGAACAAAATGATTACTAGAAGTACCAAGCATAAGCATAGTCATGCACTTTTCAAATTTAAATGAAATAAGCATAAGCAAGTGCTATTGAAAAGCACTACAATTCTAGACAGGGCATAGAGTGATGCACTTCTAAAAATTAAATTGATATAAAACTAACATTGTGCTTCAGCCACCATAGAAACAATTATAAGCAGGATGTAAAAGGAAAGGAAAGACCACAGAGGACCAAGCGCAAATTAAAGTACTAGAATACCGTTTAAACATGCATTACCAGTGGGCGAACAAAATGATTACTAAAAGTAACAACCATATAACATGTCAATGAAGTGGAAGGATAGAAATATCGAACTTCATGTGTCGTTATGATTACTGTAACAAAAATATATATATTTTAGAAGAACACAAATATATTTCACGTGTACAAGTTTTCATCAGACTTGACAGACTTCATTATTCAATGCATAACGAATTCAGGGATAAGTCCACTAAATCATGTTGTTTATACCACATAAAAAAAAGCATACACACATATAGAAAGCATTAATTTTGTAAGAAACAGTACCATGGCAATGCTTATTGAACGCCTCCATATCCTCTTTGCTTGCTAAGAAACCAAATAGCTGCCTTTTACCACCAGGTACAAATCGAACCTTGCGGAGCTGCCATGCATTCCTGTCTGTACCTTGATTAACAAAGTGCCTATGCAGACGTTCAGCTTCCATGTAGCCCACAGCTGAGCTTTCAAATATTAACACGCTCATACCACGGTGCCCAGAGGGACCATAGGCATGGCGTGCTTTGGTTGCCGCATATTCTCCAAAATAATCAAGGAGCTCTTGGTTCCCCATGCCCTTCCACTAGATCAGGTCAAAGAATAAACAGAAATCAGAATACAATACAACTTAATTGTATAGCCCTTGAAGAGCTATAAAGGACTTCTATAAGATCTAAGAAAGAAGCATTTATGATCCACACCCAGCTCAAAAAATTCTGGGGACACAATGTATTGAATGCAATTAGCTATTAAAATAATACAGAGGATCAATGTGGTCAATTTAGAATGCACAAGACAAGAATATAACATCTAGGTAAATAAATATAACACATTATTCGTAGTAACTGATCCACTTTGTACAAGTGCCAAGTTATGCTTAAAAGGGATAGAGGGAACCCAAATGCAAAATGCATCACAGGATTACTACCAAGTTACCTAGTCAATAAAAAAAATCATAACCTCCAGTAGACAAGTGACATGGACATAAATAAAAAGTTCTATAAAAAAATCAGTCACCTTATCATCGTCGTCTTTTTCCAAGAAGGTGTTCATAACAATAACCATTGGTGGCCACACTATCTCCCGATCAGTGCTTTCTCGCAGTCCTTTCCATTTCCCAAATTGTTCACCCGCTGGTACCACTGAAGTTCCCCTGCGAGAGAGCTCCTCTTCCAGCAATGCAGCAAATTCTCTGTGAAGCCTAACCCTTTTAGAACCCTTTGTTCTAGCATGAGTCATTAAAGGTTGCAGCCCTTTGTACCAGTCAATTGCCCCAGGTCCATTTTTGCATGCTGGGCAATGCCATTCCCTAGCCAGTTCATTTATCTGTTCAACACTCAATGTATTCAATTTTTCAAAGAATTCTTTGAACCACTTGTTTGTTTTTCGAGTCTCAAAACTTTTCTCACTTGCATCAGAATCATAGTCATTACTGATATCATCACTCAAATCATCATCATCATCTGATGTATTGTTGCCATCAACATTCTCCACCTCAGGGTCAGAACCAGATGGAGGAGCATCATCCTTCTCGACTTCAGAACCAGATGGGCGAGGCCTGGATTGCCACTGCCAACCATTTGCCAGAGGTGGAGTCAGAACAGGCCGCAATGTTTGTGGTGGCGGTCTAGGATTGCCTCTGTTAGCAGCACCACGATCTGAAGCTTGAGCCCAAGTCGTTCCAGAAGGGTGCGAGGAACCATTGCCACCCCATGCTGGCCTTGCTGTGTTAGGTGTCACATTTGTGGAACTCCCCGGTGCCCACTGTCTCCCACCTACTTGCCCTGGTTTCTTCGACTTCTTCCCCATGATTTTCCAGCCACCATCTGTATGCAGGGTAGGATTATGCAGAGTCAGATAAATTAATCTCAACAAGTATCTGTCAGTAATGGCAAAGAACATCATACTCCACTACGAAACATAATGATGCTAATTAATCAGTGAGGAAAGTTGCAGGAAATAGGTTATAAAATACTAAAAGAAATAAAAATACATTTACCTATTCAACATAGTGATTTCATAACTATCAAAGTTCTATCAGTAGCTAATATACTGACCAAAAGCTAGATGCAGATCTAATTGTCCAGAGATACATGCAAGTCATTATAGGACCAATACACATTAAGACAACAATTGGTGGCCACTGATTCTAATTTCACTAGGCTCAAAGTAAGCATAACAATCACAAAAATGCATACAGAATCAATCCTGCAGTAGGGATAACATGTTGCCATCACATAAGTAAATCACATACATCAAGCCTTTCACTTGTTAAAATGAACATAGCCAGAGTACCAGATTGACATTGTCAAACCAATCCGCAGTAACATAATTTTCCCAGGAATCATTAAGTTATTCGGTGTGTTATCAGGCTCCATGAAAGAATGAAACAAAGTGGAACACAAGGTAAAAAGACAAGCAGCAACAATGAAAAACAAAAATAATTGACTACCAGCAACCATGCAAGTAACCTTACCAGGAGACAACTGAATGAGTATCAGACTTGACTAAGAACAACGAAAAAACCTTTATAAAATTCACAACATAACTTGAACCCCCTATTCAAAACGTAATCCAAACTCACGGATAGAAATTGGAATGATTGTAAAAATGTCACAAACCAACCACACAGAATGAAAACAAAGAGTATATACCGGTTACACAAGGACAGTGAACTAAAAGAGCTGTCAAACTATCATGCAATTACTAAGACAATAAAATCACCTAACATTTTTTAATAAAAAAAAAAAACACAACTACCACGGCTGAGAACATTAATCCCTTATTTATTTTAGGATAATATATGAAATTGTAGAAATGCTTTGTTGTTGTTGTATAATATGAAATTGTAGAAATGCAAGGGTTTATTAACTCATAGATCACTGATTTTAATTTTAATATTACAATAGTTTCTAACAAATAAGCAACAATTATTAACTCATAGATCACCGATTTCTTAATCGTAAAAGGACCTAAAAAAAGAGCGCAGGCCTGACAAAATCTGCTTTGCACGGAGCACACGATCCCCAAGTAAATGGCTAAATCCTTCCCACCATCAAAAAAAATGGCTAAATCCCACCAAAAAGAAACGCAATAAAATTCAAGAGAAATCCATTATCAAAAAAAAATTCAAGAGCAATCCGCCAACCCCCAATTCCATCCAAGGAGATGAAACAAAATCGAACGATAAAAAAAAAGCTACACAAGCAGCACCATGGATCCGCGCAAAGCGCGGATGAACCACGGGAACGCCCAAACAAACCCACCGATTCCGCTTTTCGCACCCAGGCGAAGCAGCATTCGCCCCTTGTCCCCGAAAACCCCAGTCACTCCGAAACAAACCGCCCAAAATCGAGCGACACACGCGACCAACCCGCACGCATGAGACCAATCACATCCTCGAAACAAAGGTTCCCCGCAAATCCTACCTAAACCCTACCCGACCCCCTCAAACGATCCGGCATTGCGCGATCCGTCCACCCACGAACCACAGGGAGGAAGAGGGGGAGAGGCGGGAGGTTCTCACCGGGTCCAGGAGGCCCGCCGTCGCGATGATCGCCGGAGCCCGACATCGATCGCGCGCTCCTCTCTTTCCCTCTCCGCTACCGCGCTACGGCGTGTGGCCTGGGGGGTTTATGAACCGCAGGGAGGCCAAGGGTGCGTTTGCGAGGGTGTACCTGGGCAGCCAGGCTGTACCTGGGCAGCCAGGCTGCAGGTAGCCAGGCCGAGCGCATGCACATGGCTCGTGTTTGTTATCGTACTCCCAGAGCCGGCTGATTTCGTTTGGTTTACTGCATGCGAGGATCTGCTGTCTCACTGACATGTCCTATCCGCATGCTTGCTGCGCTCGCGCGAGCTTGGCCGCATAGAAACGAAGCCTAGCGGCGTTTCTCCAGGACCAGGCGGTGGTGTCGTATTTGACTCCTGGGAGCCGGGCTCGCTCGCGGGCCAAGGCCGCAAACACGGGAGCCTGCAGCCCACGAGCGCATGGCCGGCCTGAACCACCCTCGCAAACGCACCCCAAGAGAATCTCATGCTGAAGACGAAGATCCGCTCGATCCGCCTCTCCCCAGTCGACACATCTCACTGACAGCGTGGGCCAGTATAGTGGGTCCCGAGATGCAGTTGGTAGGGCAGCCTCCGGCAAAGGTGACGAAGGATGAGGTCCACGTGGCCACCTTCGTGAGACGATGCATTCTCATGCACGATCAATGAGTGGCACTACCAGTGGGGCCCGCCATCCGCCTCCTCCCTAACTGCCGGTTCCTCGTGAACGTGGGGGTCAACAAGTCAACTGCGGGAGCACCGAGCAAATAGGGAGAGGCCCGCATGTCAGCGTGGTTAAAGTTAGCTTGGCTTTTTTTATTTTTATTTGGATTATTCATGGTTTGGATTGGGTTTGATATTATTTTAGAGAAATGATAGTTTATTGCTTAAGAAACTACGCATAATTTATAAGATGATACCTCACTGTTGGGGCCAAGACTATGTAAGATGGCCTACATGTTATGCATGCAGAGTCTGGGGTGAAATTGTAAAGATACAGGGAAAAGAAACGTTTTGAATAATTGCTCAATTTTTAGTAATGAATTCTTGATATTGTGTCAGATTGTTGAGTCACAAAGTATGCATATAAAGTAATTCAAATGAATCACTAGGTAAGATGCTAAAAATTCAGTAAAAAGTGACTTTGCTAGAAACTAGAACAAACTAACATCAAGACTGGGTGCTTGTCTTCTGTGTTGCTATATGTTATTGTATTGGATTGGATCAACATACTCGTTTTATCCCCTCTTTTTCTATTTTTAGTACTATGTGGACAATATTTACTTGAAGAAAGTACCTCACAGTAAAAACGTTGTGGCCATTGCTCCTTGACTTTGTCTCTGACTTATCAAATGTAGATTTGATTTACAACATGTTTACACCAAAATTTGGAAAGAAGAACGCGGAAATTCGAAGCTTTCTAAGATTATGTCAATCAAGGAATCGATTGAATAAGGATCGATATCTGCTGATTCAGACACGACACTGGAATCGGCTCTCTGCGAATGACGTCAGTAGATAACGACAATGAGCTACAGTTGGCGTCGGGGAATACATGTTGGACTCTACAAAAAGGAAAAGATTAGGGTCCAAGTTATCTTAAGTTAGAAATGTTTTCTTTTATACCAAAGATTGTAAGGAGTCGTATTTGAGTAGGATTCATGCTTAGGCTCCGGATATAAATATTGGACCCCGGCTATTGTAAGAGGACATCCAATCAATCAACACAAATTACTTTTTTCGACTCCGCGCCAACCCATAGGAGTAGAGAGTGTAGATCTCGACGAGTTCTTCAACAAGCAGGGCTGCATCGGTCCGGCCGACCTCCGGCTTGTCTGTAAGTACTGCCATGGGTTATACTTTGGTTTGTAAGGCTGCATCGATTAAGTTCAACATCCACTGCGAGCTCTAGTATAAGCTAGTTATCGATTTTTATCTAGTTCAAGTACGGCTGCATCGGTTAAGTTCGACCTCTCTGCTCGAATTAGATTAAGGTCAAGTTATCAGCTCTACCTAAAGGGTGGCGTCCTTCGGGTAGATTCATTAAGTTACCGATCTTGCTGATGTTTTTACTGTCAATAGTTTTTCAGCAACATCAACCTATCCGATCAAGATCGAACTAGATCGGCCTCATATCCTTTTAGTCCGTCGTTTGCTTTGTGACAATACGATATTTCTTACTTTGAGTGACGGGTTACGTTTTATTGGCTATTCTATCTCGATCTTGATCGTGCATAGTACGTGGTTAAGGCACGTATGATCTTGAAGAGGTTTGCTGGCTAGTTAAATCTGGTCTATAGTTCGCTATTATGGCTGCAACGATCCGGTCGATCCCCACTGATGGCACTTTAGATTGGAGGATGCTAGTTGGTAGATTTGTTCCCGATCAGGCGTGACCTTAGCTATTTGCTATGCCTGCATCGGCTAAATAGCCGATCGCCTGCACTTTAATGCTCATAGTATGTTTTAATGATCCTGATAAATATGGGTAGATCCGTTTTCTTTAAAGATTTAATCTGTTATCTGCCATCGATCCGGTCAAACCCCACTGTTAAAGATGATAGGTTATGTTTGAGGAGTTGATAGGTCTGCTCGTATTGAATAGTCGATTGTTCACATGTTGTGACCCTTTTAATACCGGAATCGGCTCTTTTAGCCGATTTGTATGCGCCTTCACAGATATAGCATGTTTTTAGAAACCTATCAAGGTATGGATGTTTTTGTGAATTCTTTGGCTTTAGTTTGTTGTTATCATCATAGCTACATCGATTCGGTCGAACCTCACTTTTGATGATAGCGGATTAGATTCAGAGCATTTGTAGAACTGTTCGTATTAGACAGTCGATTTGTTTGCATGTTATATCCTTTCTCGTCAGACTCATCGGCTCAATGCTTCATACTGGTTATATTTTGTTTAGCTGATGATTTTACTTACATCTGTGTGCACCATATTCGTCATCATAAAAATAATCACAACCTGTGAGTGTTGCAGTCCTTAACAGTCGATTTTCTTCTCATGTCGGTTATTCGATCAATTTTTTCCGTCTGGCTGTTGGCCCACTGGATCACCGGTGTTGCCAACCACTCACCAGCGCTGTCGACCACGACTAACGTTGTCCGACCACACACTATGACTATGGGGAGGACAACGATAGTTCATGGTCGGCATCACTAGTGCATGCTCGGCAATATTAGTGAGTGGTCGGACATCTCCGTGCTGAAGATCTAGTGGGCTAACATTGACTGCTCCCGAAGCGGCACACTTGGAACTGTCTAGGTAAGACCGGCATGTTTCACCTTAAACTACTGATAAACTTTCTCTTCTTGTCAATTGTAGGTCAAATTGACTGGCACACCCTCGGGAGGAATTCGTAGGGTCGACTGGTCCTACATTAAAGCCAAGCGGATCTCCAGCCTTGCTCCGTCAAGTAGATCATTCCGACTTGCTGTGTGCCCGGCGCATCGACACGTTTTTACGCCGACACAACCCCTTTGTGAGAGTTGCAGCATGGCTGAAATAGTTTCTTCTCATCATTCTTTGTGAACAAAAGTGGATTCATGAACCAGCTCTTTTTCTCCTTTTATAATTTTCTTTTATTATTCCAATTAACATTTCCATATAAAGTGGTTTTATGTGATACAGCTAATGATATTAGTTAAGATTGTTATTAGTTGTACTTGTACGTCTGCTGTAGCTACTTTACTTTTATTTTTTTACTAGGATTATACCCTGTGTCACACGGAACACGGATATCGTAAGGGCGTTCCGCGTCCCTAGAACTTTCATTCCAGAACACAGATCAGGGACGGCACAGTACAGATGACAGATCGTGCCCGGGACGACGTTCCAAGACAACCTGATCATCGAGGGGAAGGAAGAAAGAACACAGAGAAACTAGCTTATGACTTCAATGGCTTGAAGCCCTGAACGTCGGCTTCCAGCGGCCATGGCCAACCGATGATGTGGCAGTGGCTGCGGGCGTGGCGCTAGAGCCGAAGCGGTGCTGGGGTTGCACGGCGCGGCGCGTCACTAGGGCTTAGGGCACCCGCAGTGGTGGGTCTACTCACCGAGGAGAGAGAGGACCACGTAGAGACGCAAAACCGTCTCATTAAAAAATCGACTCTATACTATTCCAATGGTGGTGGGACCCACAATCGACTCATCCTTCTCTTTCCATCAACCAACTGCTTCTTTCCCCTTTCTCCTTCCGATGGCGCAGCTGATTCCGACGGCGTAGCCGATTCCATCGGCGGCTGTCTCCACTAGCAAGGGTCCGAGCGGGCACGCCCGTCTCCACCGGAGGGCACGGCCGTCGCGGCTGGCGATGGCCCGTGCGGCGTAGTTCGTGGCGCGGCTCATGGCCGGGCGAGGTCCCCTATGGGACAGAACCGCCCAATTTATACAAGGTCAAGTACGGCTATCCCCGCTAACACGTTGACACGCATATACTTTCACTTATATAAACCTGTTAGTCCGCCGAGTGTCACGAAGGACCTCGGTAAATCAACATCACAACCAAGATCGCGTGATTAAGCAAATACGCATCACATACGTAGAGTTGCAGCGGAAATAATATTATAAATGGGTTCACAAATAATAGTACAAGTTTGGGTTTCAAAACCGATTATTGAAAACAACATAGCTTTCAAATTATTACATTAATATAAGTTCCAAATACATTGCTAGCATAAGTGACATCCTCTGATAAAAGCATATAGATGAGAAGTAAATATAGAGTCACTGAGCCCACCGGCGGTTAGCCACCATCTTTAGCAGGCCAAGAACTTCACCTGCAACATGGTGAGATAAACCCTGAGTACTCGAATGTACTCAGCTAGACTTACCCATCATAAACCAGAAATAAAGTGACACCAAAGAGTATGCAAGGCTTTATAGGTGGAGCTAGCTTGACAACATTTTGCATAAAAGCCAAGAGTTGAGCTATACATTTTTACAATTCAGTAACCAAGTTAATTATAGCTATTCATCTCTAGATTAGCAACTAACCTGTGCCAAACATGTGGGATATCATTTAGTAATAGGCAATAGTAACCATAGCCGGTATAATGTTGTAACAACATCATCATCATTATAACCATCAAGTTTAATTAAGTTATTCTACGTTGTCGCTGCTCAGTCAAGTTCTCACTATCCGGGAGAGACGGCGATTCGAATCGATTCCTACCCAGCTGGGGAATTATTCCTAATAGAAACCCAATCAACCTGATCAGTAGTTGCCTGGGGTCACCTTTGGTACAACTCAGGAACAAATTTGCGGTTCCGAGCAGCGCCACACTCTCAGGGAATCCACTCTGCTAGGTGGTCAATCTCACCTTTGGACTTACGCCAATGGCTCCCCGCACATCCTTACTACCGTCAGAGTGCGCACTTTCACTTCCCGGTTTTCCGACCTAAGTTGAGCTACTCGGCTTCACGGTCGGAACAAGTTATCCGGCCAACTAAGTGATAGGTATATGTTCAACATGACATGAGGACGTACAGCGAATCGGCCCTTAAACGACACAGACGGGGATAGATCCACACCCAAGACCTCCATGTCTTGTTGCTTCTCTATCAACATCCTGCCCGGTCTCCATTTATTATTAACACATGGTTATTTCCACGATAGCAAATATAGCCAACCGTGCTTTGATATCCACCTATATCTCATAGGTGATAGAAAATCACCCGACTTCTACCGGTCTAAGCATTGCTAAGCATACATTCAATCCTGGACCTACATAGGGATCAAGGTATATTTCTAGACAAGGTAGTTCTATGCAACAAGTGGTTCCAATCAACTCTTATAACCTAATGCATCAAACATAAAAAAACTCAAGTGATATTTATAAAAAACATAGAAGGCTTAGAATGCTATAGGGCTTGCCTAGGATCCGACACTAGGTCAGTGTTTGTTAGATGACACATGCTAGGTGAGTATCTACCATCTCAGCACTTGCTTAGTCCTTCCATCTTCGGGATAGGTCCACCATACACCGTCTTTGGGTTTGGCTCCAACATCACATCCTTCACGTGGTTCATCTAGCATACCTAGATGAAATGCAAGTGCATAAATATGAAGAATGGTAATATGAGATACATCACATAATAGCATTTAAGGCAAACATAAGATCATGCAAGACATAGGCATCTAGAGTTATTTAACTAAACATCACACAAATTATTATAGAGGGATAGCAAGCATATTAGGCAAGACACACAAGTGGACTTAAGTTTAGATATTGCACACATATATCGATCAAGAACTAACCAACATGTTTAGCCAAAACAAGAGCAAGCTAAAGCATCACCTAGCACATGTATAGAAATCTGGACAGCAGAACAACAGTCACATATTTTAACCATAACTTGAGATCTAGATATCCAAAGAAGGTGATCCTAGGCTTTCTGGAAAGATAATGAAATTACTTACAACATTGTTATTATCACCAAAAGCTTATTCCAAAGCTAACTAGGCCAAACATGCCAATATTTCAGATCTGCACAGAACTAGGACAGAAAAGTAATAGTAATTTCAAAAATACATAACTGGAGTTATAGATATCAAACAAGCATGAACCTTAACTTTATTGAAAGCTTATTAAATTATCTAAAACATGTTTATTATCATCACAAGGTGATTTCACAATTAACAAGGTCAATTAAGCATATTTGAGCATCTCTGTCCAGACTTGGACAGATTCTGCTATGCAACTTGATAAGCTTATAATTAGAGGTTAAAACCACCAAAAGGAGTGATCTTTAACAATTTGGAAAGCTCATGAAAAGAAATACACTTCTTCTATTATCTCCAAGACATGATTAAACACTTAGGTGGATCAAACAACACCATCATTCAGATCTGTACAGAGAGCATGCAAAACCTGACAAGGAAATTATAAAATCTATAGATCCTAAATTATCAGGCCTATGGCCATGAAAATTTAACACAAGATATATTATGAAGTTATCTACAACTTTGGTATGCACTACAACCACAGTAAACATCATTTACATCACGAAAATAATTGCACAAGAAAAACTGCACATGCAGCCCAAACAACAGTGGTACAAAAAACTGATTAGAACTTCAGAGAAGCACAAGTGGAGTTCTAGACCTCCAACAAACATGAATCATAACTTTTTGAAAATCTTATGAAGTTTAATACAACTTTATTATTCTCATCTTAAGATGCTTCTACAGTTAACAAGGTCAATTAATCCAATAAATGCATCTTTGTCCAAAACATGGACAAAATCTGATATGCCACTTTAAATAGCTATAACTAGAGTTCTACATGTCCAATAAATATGGTTCTAGACTTTTTAGAAATATTAGAAAATTCTAAACAACTTTGTTATAAACACCAAAAGCTGATTATACTATTAAAAAGGCCCCACAGTACCAACAAGGCAACCCTATCTGGATTTGGGCAGAAACAACCACAGAAATGTAAGCAACGATAACTAAGAATCTACTTAACCCAAAATTATGATATTTGGCTTTTTGAAAAGCTTAAGAAAAGTAATACAACTCATGTACTATCATTAAATCATGATTCTTAACTTAACTGAGCCAATTAATATAAACATGCAGTCCTATTCAGAATAGGAGCAAAGCAACACAGGGCATTTATTATTTTTATAGCTCTTAAACTATCAAACCTAAATTCCTAAAAATTTTACCACAGCATACACATAGCATCAGTAGACTACCATAAACATTTCACAATTATTTGAGCACAACAACTGTAGTTATGAAAAAGACAAGGCACAACTAGTATTAAAAACCTAACTGCATAAATTGATTTTTACAGAAAAAACTTTAAACTAAATCATGTCATATTATAGATTTACTGCATAGATAATTTCACAAGGATTCCAAAAAGTCCTCATTTGCTATTTGTGGATTTTTATACAATTTACTATGCATTTTCAAAGTTTCAGCCAAATTAAAAGCATAAAGGAAAAATGACTTTGCATTGGAGACCCTGTACTTCTCACTAATACAAATTCCCGCAAATGGGTCCTTCTAGGCACTATTCAATTGAGTCATGATATTTGCAGTTGAGCCCTTCTCTTTCGTCGAATTGCCGTGCGAGGTCCCTAACGTGGTTTTGGAGCAGGTGACGCGTGGGAGCTCGCCGGAGGAGGTGCGTCGGCGACGGTGGAGTGGCGGCGGAGCACCAAGGGGCCCGTGCGCTCCCATAGGTAGCCACGGCTCACACCGTGGTGGCCCGACATGGGCGAGCCAAGACATGTGGGGCGATTGATGGTCGGGCAAGGCCGGTGGTTAGTTGCAAGCATGCAGTGGTGCAAAGCGGTCGGGGAAAGAGACGCGACGCGCATGGGGTGGCTTCGAGGAACGCGAAGACGAGGCCGGTTGAGACTAAGGAGCGTTAGAGGAGAGGAACCACGCGGAGGCAGGGAGCTCAGCCGGCCCGGCCATGGTGGACGCGGCCGCGCCCCGCGCGCAAGCACCAGAGAGCAAGGGAGAAAATGAGCGAGCAGGAGGGAGGAGGAGGGCGCTCGGCTGTCCAAGACGAGGAGAGCGAGGCGAGGTGGCGCTCATGCAACAAGCGAGGCCAGCCACGCGGCCCTCGGTTCGTGCACACAGTCCGCCATGAAGGGCACGTAGCACAGTTCAAAATTTCTAATTCTACCCCAAAAGTGCGACTGAACATCGATATTTCTCCCTTCTTAACTCCTAATCCGTTAAGTTTTGGCATAATATGTAGTAACAAATGTTGTAGAGCTATATGAGGACTACAACTTTTATTAAAGGTTTTTGGTCTAGATCAGATTATATTGGAAGATAGAGAGCTGCAAAGTAGGGTTGATGAAACTGAAAGTTCAGTTTTCAGTTACCCAGACTTAGCAAATTTTTCGGACTCTGAAAACAGCAGCAGATTCAAAGTTTGAGCCTCGGTTTGACTTGCTTATAAGACTATCTAGCTCTTGGTCCAAAAACAAAGTTTGTTCTACTCCACTCAAACTTCAACTTTTATTTAAGTTCCACTTCCATGCAAACACTCGAAGCCACAGTTCAAACCAAGTCAAAGTAGCATCACAGTAAAGCTTAAATTAGAGTTTTAGACTGATTGAGGCATTTTTTTTACCTTTGCTCGAAACGAACCCTTCATGACTTTTGTTGTAGAGTTCAATTAGAGTCATTTGGGTAAGGTAGCAAGGTTTGGTTGATGACCTATAATTCCATTCACTTAATAAAGCAATCCAAGAAAGAATGTAACTCATCATTTCATGTGACTTTTTGAATCCAAACTTCATGAAACTTTTCCACTGGTCGAGATGGATGCTTGTTGATGTAATGTACATGAAATAAGCATATTTAATATTACTCTTGCATAATCTTAACAAGGGTACACATGTAAGTAAAGGTGTGTTGTCCCAGTTTAAGTTGGAGCTCACTCTTGTAGATTTGATCTTGACACCTTCATCACCACTTAATATGTCATGTTTGAGCTCAAACCCGTTGCTTAGCTGGTGACAAACACCTGGGGTGTTACACCCTGAGCGGCGCAGTTCACGGCATGGCTCATTGCCGGGCGAGGTCCTTGAGCGGCGGCGGCTCGCGGCCGGGCGAGCTACTTCCGAGCGACGCGGCGGACCTCGAAACAGCACGGACAACGGCGAAGTCACGGCCAGGCCATGGCAAAGGTCACAGCCAGGGGGCCCAGCGGCGCGTCCTTGAGCATTGTGTGGAAGACGCCAATTCATTTTTTTATTCTAATGAACCCATGCAAGATCTTGCATCAACTCTTCTCTCTCCTCAACGAGTCGGCATCCTCCAGTGATTAAATCGACACGTCCAGGCTCCACGTAGGACCGTGAGTCACTTTGTGGAAGCCACTGGAGAAGCCCTTAGGGTCGGGGCGTCGCCGCATTGTGCGCTGGCGGCCTTGGTCGATTGAATGGAGTACGTCAATGAATAGGGTTCGACGGAATGAACATGCTCGACTCAGAACTGATGTAAATGGGCCTCCAACCCAATTTAAAATGGTTTATTTTTTCTTCGATTAGATATGTGAATTATTTGTTTCTCAAAAAAAGATATGTGAATTATTTCCTTTAAAAAAGACATGTGAATTATTTTATAGAGTCTAAAAAGGTGTTGCGTTCCATAGCTACCTTCTAGGTACGTCGTCCCAATTACCTAGGGATCATGATCCTCTCCTCGAACCAATCGTCCCGAAGAAGCATTCTACGAACTGGGAACTTAAAATTGTCGATCCACATCCCGCGTACGGGT
Source organism: Miscanthus lutarioriparius (assembly GCA_904845875.1). NCBI lineage: Eukaryota > Viridiplantae > Streptophyta > Magnoliopsida > Poales > Poaceae > Miscanthus > Miscanthus lutarioriparius. The sequence goes on along the minus strand of CAJGYO010000014.1, from coordinate 60,292,573 downwards.
GGCTTTCTTCTGCATGCAAAACATGTACTGTGATGTAGAAAAAAAAACAAGAACCAAACTACCATGGAGCACAATAGACATTGATTCTATATCGCCTACTACCTCCGTCCCATAATAAATAAGTTTCTAGAAATTTTCAAAGTGATTAAAGGACGTTAGCAAAAGACGCAAGTACCCTCGTCTCTTTTACTTTCTCGAAGGATATCTCTTGGATGTAGCATACATATTTAGCTTCTGTATTAGGAGGTAGTGTTTAATGTTTGAGTAAAATGTTATTTTTTTGGAACAAATTTTAAACCTTAAAAAGGTTATTTATATTGGAACAAGGGAGTAAGAACAAAGTTGCTACTCCATGCCTTATGAGCGAAGGATGCAAACTGGACACTGGGCATTAGGACCCTAATCTCTATCTATACAACTAAAAAATCCATACGGTCAACATCTACCCGGCAGGACGATAGGTCGTGCGACCCACGTCTACCCGGCAGGACGAGTACATGTGCGACACCTGGCTCTCTCCATGCACGCCGTCCTCATCCACCGCCCCCGTCATCACCTTCGCGGGTGGTCCTTGCCGTCATCGCCCCTGCGATCCCTCTCCCCTGCGCCCTCGCCCTTCTCTCCCGTAGCCCCCGGTCTTGATCCCTCTCCACTGCGCCTCTCCCTCTCCCCTCGCTCTGCCCTTGCGCTCGTCGTGCCCGTGCCGTTGTCCTCGCCGTCGCCCTCGCCCGCGCCGTCGTGCTCGCCGCAGGAAATTGGGCCGGGGTGCCTATCTACACCGCCGCACGTCGCCGACGCCGCTGTGCCCCGTTCTGCTCTGTCGCGCCGCCGCCACAAGGCCGAGCCACCTCCGCAAGGCCATCCTCAACCTATGCCGCCGCCTCGCCCATGCCCGACCCGCACCTGTCATCCCCTTCTCCTAGGACGGAGCACTGAGGAGGAGAAGATGCCGCCACATGCACACAAGGTGCTCAGGTCTACATTGGGCCCTTCGTCGGTGACGAGCATCCAATAGGTATGCCCACTCTTCTCTTCCCTTCATGTTGTGCGAAACCGAGCACACGAACCCTGGAGTCATTTGTATTTAGATCTGATTTTCTACAGTCTTTGTCGTATATAACTTGTCTTGCCACAAGAAATTAGATTCCCTTGGCACGGTTCCTTTCCAGTTGCATCCAATTAGTATCATAGTTACTGTAGTTTGAGATTTCAGAGTGGGAAGAAGGGGCAGTTCCCTTTCAGAGTAGTTTCAGATTACAGATGTGGTAAATGAGTCCTTTCACATTTTGTAGTCATTAATTATCTTGGTGAATTTTAGTTTACATATATATAATCTATATAGAATTTCGTATGGTTTGTTCAGAATTGCAAAAACTTAGAATCCAAAAATGATCAAAATTGTTTGCACCTACAGTGGATCTACCAACTATTGTAGTGTCAAGATTGATCGGGCAGCACAAAGTGGCAACAAGTTTTCAGTATGACATTTGAAGAAGTGCCCTCTGTTTCTGCTAACTATGCTTTCAAGAATAAAATCGACACTTGAGATTGGTAAGGATTGCTGTGTTTGATATTTTCACACTGCAATTATTGATTATGAAAAAACAGTGGCTAAACTCGTTGATAAGCAAGGTCCAAGAAGAGGTTTATACTATTTTGACTAGCTATCAGTATAGGGATTAGCACTACCTATTATATCACTCAATTCTTAAATACGAGTAGTAGCTTGTCAGTTTGAGTCTCTATTTGCAGGTGACATTAGCAGCAAATGTATTTGGTTTTCATCAGTTCTGCAGCAGGCAACCTCCGTCACCACCATGCATAGGAGGTTTCAGTCATCAACAGCTTGGCTGCATCATTGTTCAGATCTTTAGTTGGGTCTGTTGTAGCTCGTAGTTTGATTGAATGTGAAATTTTACTTTTGTGCTACAGAGAGCATTCATTTGTTTGTTTATCATCCAATGACAGAATGTAGAGCTTGATGAAATGGCCAGGAAGGGGTGCGCAAGGACAACGTGACCTATGCCACCATCATCTCCGTGCTGACGAAAGGCCCATCCTGCTGCTAACCTTGCCGCAACCACGCTACACACGGAGACCGCTGCTTGCTACTCCCTGCCATGACCAAACATGGTGTCAGTGCGTCAATGAGTGCCAGAGCAATAAGGCCATCACTGGTAACAAGGTACGTTGTGCGTTCTCCTAAGTTAACCTACATGTTCTCTATTCGCAAATTTGCTTATTAGTGTGCGGTTGCAGTGAGCATGCAATGTAATTCCAGATCCCCACAACACAAAAATAGGATAGCGATTCTGTCAGTATGCATCCCTTTGTACCATTGGTTTTAATTCTTGGCTTCTTTAACATATTCAACTAAGGTGTTCGTATAGCCAATTTCTTTCGAAAGAAATTGAGAACAAATAGTTCTATCCTATAGCAGAGGCCTGTTATTTTGTGACATGTCATATACTATTAGTATTCCAAAGAAGAAATACATCATCGAATCAGATATTGAATTGCTTGTGCATCCAGTTATGACGTGAAATGCCTATTTCACATCCTTGGCTTGGAGACGATTTCAATTGCTTTGTCATCTTTTATGGAACAACCTATTGTTTGTAGCTCTAAGCATATGAAATCAAGAGTCAAGACGTCGATTGTAGAATCTCCCACAACTAAAAAGCCTAAAGAGGAGACACCGTTTTGGTGCGACAAAAACTTTGCCTCACCTCGTCAGTCTACCCTGTGATCCTTGGCCGCTCTCCCCACTCGATAGAAAAGGAAACCACCATGCTGAGATTCCCTCCCGCTTTCACCGCGCTTTAGAAAAGAAAAGGAAATCGTCGTCCGCGTCGCTCCCCTAGCATTCGTTGGCAGACAGTTTCTCTCCATGCGCTTTAGTGAAGATGGAACAAGTAATTTTGAGTATGACACTATTTATTAGTGTATATGAAAATTGTCCTCTAATGGGTTGACTTAATTCTTTTTCTGTGAAACTCAAAAAGACTTATCAGTCTGTATCCAGAAGAAAGCAAAGTCACAAGGCGCTAAGAAATGGCCTTGATATTTCTAGGTACTTCTAGGTTCTGATCCCGACAAGTGATGAAGAATCCAAATATATATCATATACGAATAGCTCTTTTACAGTTTTAGAAAAAGGTAACAATGCGCATGCTTGCTAACAATGTTTCTTGCTGTTGCCTTTACCATGTGCAAACCAGACCCCATGAACGGACACAGCGGCTGATGCACCTCAATTTCCTTTGGGATGGACTTCAGGTCCTATAGGGCCGGATTGCATTGATACTACATGTCTGTTTAGCACCTTGTTCTATCTATTTGCTTCGACGTAGTTCCTGGTTCCAAGAGCTTCACAAGCAGAGTGCAGAGAGTTGCTGAATTGAAAAAGGAAATTGGAGAAGTCAGAAAATTCTATTCAGTCAGTACGTTACCCCTTATCTCAACTTTTTAAATTTCGGATAAGTTATTTATATTTTGTTATTATTATGGTATATTATCCTAGATACCGTGTGTGTTTATTATTTTTCATCCAAGCAGATACTTTGCCAACTTATTTGTAGAGATTTGAGATTTTTTTTACTCTTCTAGGTCCTTTCAATCTGTGATTGGGAGCTTCAGCAAATATAACATGTTTATGGGACTATGTGAGTTTTGACTTTTGAATGCGGCACCAGTCATACTGAATCAGGTCCAGACTAAAAAAACACAGCAGATACTAATTCTTCAGGTCAAGGCACATCCAAAGATCATGAGGGTTCTGTTATAGTTACTAGGCCTGATGGCATGCCAGCACATATTAGGATGCCAGTGTTTGGTTTTGCCTTGATGTATGTGTTTCCTCACAGCTTATTACTTCTCTTCATTATGTCATTCTTCTACTACATAAAATTTTCAGCAGGTTGCATCTTTGCACTCTGCAGGAACCCTCCTAACTGATGGACATCTCAATATGGACATCATATAGCTAATGACAAAGGATAAACTTTTTTAAAAAAAGTACATACTATGTAGTTGTTTAGTCATGAGATAGCTAGCCATGAGATATCATAGCTATTTCTGTTGTTTGGTCAGTCTGAGGTGTACTGAACCCGCATGATAGAGTGCATGACTATCATACATACTTCTATTTTCAATTCTATTTTCCATGTATGATGATAACCTCAGTTGCCAGTTTAGTGCTGATTGAAAAATACTTTAGTGTTGCCCAATTGAATAGAAAACACATATTTGGAGAGAACTTCATATCATTATTAACACGATAGTTGTGCATAAAACCTAGAATTGTTATGCTTTCTGTTAGCTGAGTTATCATTTTTCTTAGTATGTGTTCATCTTCATCTCACTTTCAACAATCCTCCCTCCAAATGTTTTAATTTTTCAAAAATTTCAGGGGCTATTCCTCTCTGGAAATACTATCAAATTTATTTCAACTGGAAAGATGGTGAAGATTGCATCAGCTATGATCTCCATACAATTTAAGGTGCAACCAATCTCTTTTACTTCAAAAACAAATTGAAAAGAAACAATACTCAGATTATTGTTTGTTAACAATGCAGGATCGAGCCATCAACAAATAGCTACACAGTGTATTAATCTCAAGAATAATTGTATCTTTGCCTGAAATCTCGGACGTTCGAAATTGTTTCTGATCCTCTGTTTTAAATGAGCTCATTAAGGTTGAAATAAAGTTCAAGATGCACTTGTATATATTCAAGTCATGGTTCAATGCTTTAGAAAATTTATTCTTTTTGTATGACATTATGATTATATTGTGACCCTTTTTAAAGGCAATTCATGTTGACTTTTTGAATCTTTATTGGCCGATATCCTACTATAAGTTGTTTGTATATTTCAACGCAAGAAAAACAGTAGTTATTCTTCCATTGCATATGAAATATTAGGCATGTGTGTGTCGCACGTGCACGTCTACTTCAAATTTTATATAATTTACTTTGAACTTAATGTGCGAAAGAACTTCAAATATTTCTCTGTTACTCTACTTCCCAGTCTTCTGTTCTACTATTTCCCAATGATTACACCATTTTGGTTGTTTAATTTGTGTTATCCTAAATGTTATCGTAGCTATTAGAAATAAATGTAACTGAAGCCTATCCGGCTTCCTGTAACTGAAGCCTGTCCGGCTTCTTCTTGTACAACTATATATGAAAGGTTCACCCCTCCCTCCTAGGGAAATGGTAGTTTTTTTTATAACAGGGAAATGGTAGTTGATGTGGGGGTTTTGATTGTCGATGAGGTCGACGGGATCGACGAGATCGGCACGACTATGTCTCCGGATGCCAGGAAGGTCGACGATGGAGTTGATAGCAAAGACGGTGGCCGCCGAGGAGCAACAGCAAGGTAGCCCGCTAACAAGAATCAAATAGCGGTTAATGTAAAACAATGCTAGGTTACTTGCAAATGAGACACTTCCCACATAAATGAGGTACCAGAGCTAATTTGATATATTGATAAGAGCATTGTTCTCAATACAAAAGTTGGGATCAAAGTGCTTGAATGCTTGCTCTTTCTTCTGAATGATATTGAACTTACTAGACCAATCAAGCAGGTAACAATCTTTCTTCAAGTATGCTGAATAAATCTATTGCCTCACATTTTCTTCACTATTATTGAATCCTTTTGACAGCTGGATTTGTTCCCAGTTTCAAATGTGTATTGACTGCTGAGTGGCCTATTCAGAAAGTATACCAGTTATATTTGCAGTGGTCTGTTCAGGAAGTGTTTTTTTTGCAGTTGGTATAAGAAAACAAGGACACCGCTGGCTTTTTTCCCCTAGAAGGAGTAGACATTTATTTGGTAATAAGCTTATTTTGAGCCATTATAATTTCCTCTTAGCTATTAGTTGGACAATGCTCTTTTCAATGATTTTGAACAAATTCTTAGATGGTGGCTCTGAATACTTTTAGGGTAACAATTCAATTTGGTATATTTTAGCTTACCTTTTCTTGCAGAAGAAACATAGAATTAGAAAATTCGTCTGAATCTTACTGAACATTTGTGGGGATGTTCAGTTACATGATTACTGAACATTTGCGGATTTATGTGCTGGGACTTTTGTTTGGGGGATGGAACTACGTGGAAGCACTGTTGGTATGGTGTTCATTCTTTCAGGTTTAGTAGTTTATTGAGTATCCATCTATAGAAGAAAGAAAAACGTTCACTTCTTCATGTACACCATATGACGTTATGTGTTATCTATATACCTTTATTTAAACAAATATATACCATGTACATATATGATGTTGTAACAAATGAACCACTGCAAAGTTGAATTGATATTTTTTTGTTCAGCATGATTTGTGGACTTACACGATGAGTGGTGTGGGTTCGCGTTTGTTTGTGGGTGTTGATGTGGCGCGGCCCGGGTGGGGCGGCGCATGGGTGGCCACCTGGAGCTGTCGGCGTCGGAGGTGGTTCGGGCGAGGGGCGGGGAAGTTGCGGCGCCACAGATTGGGCTCGGCCGAGGTGGCACGGCACGGGCTACAGTGGCATAGGGTGTCCGCCATCATTTTAGTCTTTCATGAAACTTCTGGTCGGTTTTATCAAAAAGAATTTTAGAGGTTGTACAATGTATATTTCTCGTCATATGTGTTGTTGTATTGTAATTAGTGGAGTTGCAATATAATTGTTGAAAAAAAGTTTATATGGTGAGTATAACATACTTTGTTTTAAGATTCTGTGAGATTTTTCAAGACACGCAGTATTATCCATGTGAAGCACTAATATTTATATATATACTCAAACCTATGTACAGGATCGTATTGAGATGAGGCGGAATTTATTCGTGGATTTATTGGCGCATGAAAAAATGGCTATCGGAGATTTATTCCTGCCGATACAAAACATTATCTTAGCCGCATAACGGGAAGGTCTATACAGAAGAGTTTGTGAGCCTGCGATGCTGCGCTCTCCGTGACTGTTAATTTCATGAACTTTGCTTTATGGATTAAATTTCACTTTAACGTCGGTATTTAATTTCATAGTATTATTATCTTATCGTGCGATCTGTGTGTTTTTAGTATAAAAATTTAGCTGTTCCGTAGCAACGCACGGGCACGAACCTAGTCTCCTACAACTAAAAAGAACAAAGTGTGGACATCATTTTGGTACGACAATTGCCTTGGTTCCTTTGTCTACCACCCCATGCGATCGATCCCACCTCCGTGCGACAATCATGGCGGTTGTTGATTTTCCTTGCATGAGACCCGCGTGCGGTGGCAATTATGGCAGTTTCCTTCCATGCAAAAGGAAGTGCTCCCTCGCACGACCATCACGCCTGTTGTGATATAACTTTCTTGCATGCAAAAGGAAACTACTATCAATCAATCAAATCAAATCAAATAAGAAATTATTCTCATCAAGAGGTTATGATTTTCCTTCATGCAAAACAACCGAACATGATTATCTACCACGTTGCGGTGGCGGTCGATCCTTGTGGTGGCGGTCGCGGGAGGTGGTCGTTCACTGGCCTCAGCTAGCAAGAGGACAATCTCGCCCTCGCCCGCGTTGTCCAGGAGCTAGCAAGAGGCCAATCTCACGGGGTCGATTACGCCCAGGCCGGGCACTTCGCTGATCGTTGTTGATTCCTCCTGCTTTTTGCAGGAACGGGCATACATGATGCTGCCGATGGTGAGTACGTGATCTCGAGGCCTTCGCGTGCCCCCTGTAGGACACCGAGGAGCTCGACGTTGCCGACAGGCTGATGGCGCTCATTGAAATCGGTGATTGTGAGTGTACAGACCAGTGTTAAAATTCAATCAACCTTGATAATCTTTTTTCCTATTTTTATATGGTGCTTAATCTGCCACTATACCATGATGAGCCATTGAGCAGGATGATGCTGGGGACAATGATGAGGAAGAAGATGATGGGGTTCATACACCGTTGATATTTTCTATCTAATCTTTGCATGACTCGATTGTCACGTGTAATTTTGTACCTTTGGATAGTTTCATAAAAAAAATACTAAGATTATTGCTGGTAATAATACAAACAGGAACTATTTAAGGTAGTAAAATATCTTACCACATCATTTCTCTGAGCTCTAGAATTAATAAGGTGGTAGTATGTACTACTAAATCATAATCTTGAGCTAGTAGCCATAATTGGCTTCTTGCTAGAAAGAGATAGAATGCTAATCGAATTTACATAATCTTGTGATGATGTTCCCACCTCTGTGAACAAGCAGGCATGACAGTTTGGAAGAAACTAGCAGTGACTTGATATTTATCTTCTGTTGGTGAAGTGAAAGCAGCAGCAATTGTTGGATTGTTTAGGTAAGCAAGGTAAATGGTTGTTTTTGTCTCCCTGTTTTCTTTAGTTCAATAGACTTAATTTATGACTATGGCGCTGGTTATTTATGCATACCATTAGACATCAATGATTCATTCGTGATTTGTTGCCCGTAGATGTAAAATAACAATCATACTAATATCCATTGCTTTAATATTTGTCTGATCTTTTCATGTTTAAATGGTGTAAGTTTTGTTCCTTTTTTCTTTGAGATGGATTTTTTTCTTTTTTTACTAATAACCCATAGATGATAAAGCAGTTGAGGGCAGAATCAAGGATGATAGCACTGTTGAAGGCAGAGCCACCGACGACAAAGCTGTTGAGACAGAGCAAAGAATGATGAGGACGTTGAGGACGGAATAAAGGATGATAAGGCTGTTGAATATCAAGTCACTGATGATAAACCTATTCAGAGCAAAGTAACTAATGGTAATGCCATTGAGGATAGAGAGATTGAAGGTAAAGCCACTGAAGAGGCAAAGGAGATCGATATTTGGATGAAACTCTGAAATGTGATCTGATTTGGGGCACTGACTATGGAATTGCTAATACTGAAGAAAACCTAGCTGATAATGGCAACTAAGTTTCGTATGAAAATAATGAGGTTGCTCTTGAGGTTTCTCTCTACTCTATGGTGCTAGAGCATGGTTGTTCTTCACATAATTTTCATACGCTAGCTCCCCATTTATCTAGGATTTACATTCATGCATCAAAATTTTGGTCCTCAGATAGTAAAGTTTCCATTGCAAAAAAATCAGTTTCTGGGCTTTTGCTTGTTTCAAAATCTCGTGACAATGATGTTTCAAGGTAAATTATGACTACGCTCTACCGCTTGTTTCCCTTATTGTTGTTAGCATCAATTCTTTCAGATCAAAATTTAAGAAGTAAGAACCTAATTTTGAGATAGGCTGACATTTTGGCTATCGAACACATTTGTCCTGAGAGATCGTTGCACAAACATTTGGTACTTCACGGCACTCAAGTCCATTTAAGGTTTTCAGCACAAATGGTGCAAAGAAGCCTGAGAGGAGTTTCGCTACAACATGATGGAAAAGTAACTACAATGGCAAGTATACCCAATATCATGAAGCTGCTAGATGATTGGCGCGAAACTAGCACATTGTAGATGCATTGGAGAAGATGTGGTGGCATATAAAGGTTAACCCTATTATTGTCTTAGCACTTTCCAAAAAGCTGAGTATGGCTCCTGTAAAACAGTGATGAGTAAAACCTACTGCAAACTAATTCATTTTTTAGTTTTCTAAAGGATTTTCATTTCACATGCAATGACACCCCACATGCAAACCCCTGTAGAAGATTTGTCAACTCCAAAGATTGGGAGGTTGTTAGGGCTTTCTGGGTGATCAGCAACATAGGAGTTTTTCTATTGATCTCTTGGAAACTGCATTTGATGATGCATTCAACAGAAGTTGTCCTCTTCGTGCTGGTGGACATGAGTGTGGATGTTTACCAGTGTTGGCAAAATTGGTATGCTTTCAGATGCTGATTTTTGTTTCTTTGGTAATGGTATCTTTTATGTGAAGTCATGAAATTTTTTATGTTTCTATCAGGTGATGGAGCATTGCGTAGCTCATTTAGATATTGCTATGTTTAATGCCATTCTTCGTGAATCAGAGAATGAGATACCCACAGATACTATATCTGACCCAATTGTGGACTCAAGAGTTCTACCGATTCTAGCTGGTGACTTAAGCTTTGGATTAGGCACACAGCTTAAGAACTCTATATGTGCTTAAATTATGAAATGCTTGCAATTGCATGATGAACAAACAAACAACCTAGAATAGGGACTATGCATGACACCTCCCTTGCACTATTGATTGTTAACACATGATATATACTTCTGTAGGTTGGGAATTGGTCCAAATGGTTGTCTGATACGTTTATAGTTACCTGTCTAAATCTAATTATCTTGTTCTGAAAGATATTTCCTTTGTCTTTTTTCATGCATGCTAGGGCCCTTAAACTGATGGTTTATAGTCAAGTTAGAAGGTAAAATACTAATGATTTCTTGATCTTTATAATGGTCTATACAACATGAAGGTTTATGTAATATTGGTGTTCCGTACATCATATGTATAGGTAATAGTACAACACATGTTCATACATATGTTATCGTAACATTGTTTTTTCCTGTTGCAATGCACGAGCATTTACCTATATTTACATATATACTCGAACCTATGTACAGGATGGTATGGAGATGCGGCGGAACTTATTCGTGGATTTATTGGCGCACGAAAGAAATGAATATCAGAGATTTCTTCCTGCCGATATAAAACATTATCTTAGCCGTATCACAGAAAGATCTATACAGTAGAGCCTGTGAGCCTGCGACGTCGCGCTCTCCGTGACTGTGTTAAATTCATAAACTTTGCTTTTTGATTAAATGTCACTTTAACGTTGGTATTTAATTTTTACAGTATTGTTATCTTATCGTGCGATTCATGTATGTTTTTAGTACAAAATATTAGCTATCACATAGCAACGCACGGGCACGCTACCTAGTTAGATCTCAAAAGCAAAGAACATGTTGGTTTGTCACAAACATGCATGAGCTCGGAAAGAGAAATTAGTGCAAATCAAAATTGCTTTCCTTGAATCAGCTCAACTGCATGATGCACGTACATCAGTTGTCACATATAAGGATATTGGTCCTATTTGGATACCCTTATGATTATTGTAATCAAATTATATAATCAGATTATGTCCCAAACAAGATCAATTATGTTATGGATTATTATAATCAAATCCTTTGATTACCATAATCCCATAACCTAAGAAAAACTTGATTTTTGGCATTAAAAAATCTAAATTGGCCTCTCAGCTTTCCTTTTTCTTTTCCATCATCTCCTTTTCTCTCGGCCGCACGGGCTCACGGACAGAAAAGCGTCGCCGCGTGTGCTCGCCGTGGTTCCTCCCCAGCACGCCGTTCCTAGTAAATTGGTCATGCACATTCTTTCTAGCATCAATAGAAAAAAATGCACGGTTTTATGTGTATGACGGCAAGGTACAACCTTTATCTCTATAACGAGGAAACTGTAACATCACATGTTTTTTGTTGAAACATCATTTATTTGATGCTTTGTTTGCTTAAAAGATGTGAAAACCATGAAGAGCACGCGTCTGAGGAGGGAAATAAAGACATTTTATTCTTTTTTTTTATAACTAGACATTTGATTCTTTGATTGAAGACCACCTGATCGAACCACAGAAGCTTATGTACTTTGATTACATGTGTCGAGCCTACAATATTAAGTAAGGGAAGCATTCAATCGTTGAGCACAAGGTGCCCAAGACATAGAGGGTTGGAGGTCATATGTAATAGTCATCAGAGAAAGCTGCTTTACCAATGAACCTAAGCTTTTTGTGCACGAAAAGAAAAAGAAAAACGGTCACAGGTGAAGGCAATTAATTCATACTCAATGCCTTTTATACACATGCTGTTTCTTCTGAACTGGAAAGAAAAATGGCATCTGAGCCTTCAGAATCATTTCTCATGAGGAAATAGAATAATATCCTGTTCGTTTCGTTAAAATTTGGCTTATGCTGATGCTGATTTATTGTGAGAAGAAAACACTGTTCGTTCGCTGAAAAGTACTGCTAAAGTAGTTCAAGCGAACCGTTGGTGATAATCGCCTCCATTTTCACCAACGGTTCGTAACACAAACCGGCGGTGAAAATCATTTCAGCAAAGGTTCATAATACGAACCGGCAGTGAAAGTGGTGGCGGTGATTAGCAATTCTATAGTAGTGTATATGTTTTCTCACCAAAGGTTTTTAACCAGGCAGTAGTGCAACACAGCTTGCCTATGCAATGTACTCTTTTCTCCTGACTTTTTTCCACTAGGTTTTTGAGGGAGTTTTTGAAGAGGCATGGACCTAGCGTGATTCGCACAATGGAGAGTGTTGTGAGATCTTTTGTCGTCAAATCACATGGGTGCACGCGTTCACGTGGAGAGGGTGAATAAACAAACCACCGGGAAAAGAATCTAGACAACTCTGCCCGCTCTGTTGGGTCGATAAAAAGGAGATCGCCGGGTGAAACAGATGTGAACCGAAGAATTCATTGTACTCTATACTCCGCAAAATATAAAGAAATAAAGAGCTCCCCCTTCCTCCATAGTCCTTATGTTTATAGGCAGAATTTGCTACCGGACATGCCAAGTGACCCCTCTTTGCTAGCGGACATGCAAAATTTGACGATCTGCTGGTGGACACTCTGGTTCCTTACAAATTTGCTGGTGGACACCGGACCGAATAAAATATTCATTTCCGGGCTTTCGAGGAGAGAGAAGCACGGGAAATGTCCTTTCTGCCCCTGGCTGTTTCTTCTACCTTGGTCTCCTTCCTCTGGCCACGTCGGCGCGGGGCCTACGCACGGTAAAACTGTGATCACTGGGCTTGACTTCAGCTGATGTGGCATTTGACGGCTACGTGGCGCGATAGGATTGGCTCATATAGGTGATGTGGCCTATCGTGGTTCACCGCCTTCGTGTCCGGAAAGGCGAAGAAGCAAGCGGCGATGGTTCGGCTTGGAGCTCCGGCGAGGGCGGGGAAGGTCTTGCGGCTTTGAATCGAGGCCTTTGAGGGGTTGGCGGGACGTGCCATGCCGCTGCGGTTCCAATGGAGGAAGCGGGGTGGCGAAAGGAGAGGTGTGTGCGGGAGATCGATGATCTCGAGCCTGTGGTCGACCATGGCGGCGGCGGTGGCGATTCGAGGCACTAGAGCAAGAGAGGAGGCTCGAGGAGGGAAGGAGTGGTGGCGGCGTGCGATCGCGGTCCCAGTGCTTCCCTTAAATAGGGCGGGGAGGGGAAGGATGGCCGGGTCGCGGAACTTAAAAGCCGGTCATCAATGGCGGCCATGGTGGCAAGTGTGGTCGCTGCGGTGCGGAGGGAGCTCGGGAGGGCGAGGCGAGCCTTGTGGCAGAGAGGAGTCCGAGGGCGCTCTTTATAGGGGCGGGGGAGAGGAGGAGAGAGCCGGGTCGCGAGCTTCACATGCAGGCCGTCAATGGCGCCGCAACTCTGACACGGCGCGTGCGGGATGAACAGATCGAGCGAGGGCGGGTGCGACTGGCGGGTGTAGGCTCGGTCCACACGGGTGCGGTGGACGCGGGGAGGAAGCCTGGGTGGCCGCGCCGCCCCAGCAGCAGCAGCCACGGTGGCCATGCCGCGGTGGACGCGGGGAGGAAGCCTGGGTGGCCGCGCCGCCCCAGCAGCAGCAGCCACGGTGGCCATGCCGGTGGTGGCCCTGCTTGGCCATGGTGTTGCTCGGAGGGGGAGGGAGGACGCGGTGCGGCTCGGAGGAGGGGCGCAGCCACCGTCGACGGCGGCGCTGTGGGGCTGCTCGGAGAGGGAGAAGGGAGGACGCGGCGCTGCTCGGAGCAGATGGGGAAGAAGAAAGAGGTGTAGAAGAAAGGGCAGGGGCAAATTGGACATTTTACCGTCCTTCTCTCTCCACAGCAGCTAGAAATTAATATTTTATTAGATGGGATGTCCACCAGCAAATTTGTTAGGAACCAGAGTGTTCACCAGCAGATCGTCAATTTTTGCATGTTCGTTAGCAAAGAGGGGTCACTTGGCATGTCCGGTAGCAAATTCTGCCATGTTTATAGTGTCTCTGTGTGCATTCAGTGATCGATAGAATAGTTTCTCCACATATTTTCTCTTACAATGTTAGCCCAAGAGGCTTAATATCATGTTTCTTTATTTCTTTAATTTACTTTATTTGTTTTATTTTAATTTGTTATGTAATTTTCTAATTTTCTTTAGGGCCAGAATATTCTTGTGAAATTGGAACATTTTGATTTTTTTACAAAGCTAGATGAACATTCTTCATGTGAAACTAAATTTTGTTTCTTCTTATCCGAGAATATTGTTATTCTGGACAATATTCTAGGATTTCGTGCCTCCATCTTCTTCTTCTCGCTCTGTACTATCAAGGGCGTGGACGACCACTGTGGCCTATGGCTTCCAGGGAACGTGTTCCATCTCTGCTTCCGGAATAACACGGCGTACCATGACGTGCACCACCAGCTGCGCGGCAGCAGGTTCAACTTTTCGCAGCCATTCTTTGTGACGTGGGACAAGGTCTTCGGGACACATATGCCTGTGCTGGAGGAGAGGCTAGGTGGCGAGCTCCAAGCGCGTCCCTTCACAGCGAAGGCTGCCCACAATGGCGAAAAAAACTAGTACTATGCAAGCATAGGTGATACGCTAGCTCATGCTCGATTCATATGTATAATGAAGAGAAGTACCCTGATTGTAGTGCTACAAGCTCTTTTGTTATATTATCTGTTTGTTCCTCCTTTTTAACAAAATCTCATTAGGGGCAATCTCTCTTGTCTCATAAATAATATAGAGTGAAATACACTGGCGGCCCTTTAACTTGTCGGTCTGTGTCAATCCGGTCCACGAACATGCAAACGCAGAAAATAGACCCCTGAACTTGTCAAGTTGTTCACCGCAGGTCCATTTCCCATCCGGCGCGGCCTCTAGGCGACGTGGCATTGCCAGCGTGGCGGACGAAGCACGTGAGCCGCACGTTTCAATGGGCCTGCCACGCTTGCTTGCCGGTCGCGCAAGCCCCGCTCAGCCACCGCCCGGTCGTGTTGCCGCTTGCTACTGCCGGCACCACGGGTGGGCGCCATGCACTGCGCCGCTTCGCCTCATTGGCTCCGTGTGCTTGCTGCCGCATGCGCTTGTTGGAGCCGCCGCGCGCGCCGGCGGGGCTGCCGCTTCGCCCGGCAGCTGGCGTCGTGGCGCTCCTCCAGCGCACGGCGTTCGCCATTGGGCGCTGCGCAGCTCCGTCAGCGCGTGCTCGCTGCCGCATGCACTTGCCGGAGTCGCCGCGCTGGGTTCGCAGAGTGCCGCCACGCTTCGCCGCCCGACACCGTGTCGCGCTCCTCCGCAACCTGGCGCTCGCCCATTGGTGTTGCTCAGCGCTCTCTCGCGTGCTTGTTGCGCGCGGCGCCCGCCGGAGCCGCCACGCGCTCATTGGCCTGGCACCGTGTACGCTCCTCCGCGGCACGGCGCTCACCGGCTGCGGGAGCTACATATACACGCTCGGCTTGACCTCGCGGACTCGCCCAAGGGGTTGGTTGGTCGTATTATGGCCAAGAGCGAGCTCGCCCGCGGCCATGGAGGTCGCGGCGGCGCTCGACACGGCGGCACGGTGCTACGCCGACTGCTAGAGAGTGGTAGCGATAAAATGGAGAGCATGGGTGTGACCAGGAGCTCACCACGACTTCGCTTGACTACTCGGTTAAGGCAGAGACTAGGCGGAGATGCGTCGCCGTCGGTGATGGCGGACACGATGGCGTTAACCGGCGTCGCGTCGGCGTTCCGGCGCTTCTGAGGGTCTACAGCTAAAACGGAGGAGCCGATCACGACCACGGCATCAAGGAGAAGCTAGAGCATCAAATGGAAGGGCAAGAGTCTCACCAGAGCAGTCTGGCCATGGTGAGGTGAAGCTCGGCAGCGATGGCAGACGGCCGCGAGGAAGATGGAGGCTTCCAGCCGACTCCGGCGGAATTGGACAGCGCGAGTGGGTCAAAGCGATGTGCAAGGATGTTGCGAAGCTAGCTGTGAGAGCAATTGAGCGGAGGGCGAGCGATGGTGATGGATTTCGCTGGTGGATCCAAGGTGGCCAGCGGCGAGCTGAAGAGGAAAAGAGAACGACGGCGGCCGATGCTTGGCTTTTAAAGGCGAGAGAGACATCACGGCACCTGCAGGCGAGCGCGGCGGCTCCGGCAAGAGCACGTGAGAACGCGGAGCCAGCGCCCAGCTGGCGAGCGCCGTGCAGCGGAGGAGCGCACACGGTGCCGGCGGGCGAGCGTGGCAGTAACAGCGGGCGGCGCGGCGGCTCCGGCAAGCGCATGCAGCAGCAAGCACACGGAGCGAGAGGGCGAGCACGGTGCCGCGGCCGAGCGCACGCGGTGCCGGCAGGCGACCGACGCGTCCGAGCGGGTGTTGCGCGACCGGCAAGCGAGCGTGGCAGGCCCGTTGAAACGTGCGGCTCACGTGCTTTGTTCGCCACGCTGGCACTGCCACATCGCCTGGCGGCCGCGCCGGATGGGAAATGGACCTACGGTGAATAATTTGACAAGTTCAGGGGTCTATTTTCTGTGTTTGCAAGTTCGTGGATCGGATTGACACAGGCCGACAAGTTAAAGGGCCGCCAGTGTATTTCACTCAATAATATATTCAAATTTATAAAGTGCTGCATGCTCTATCCGAGGAAGGTATCTATATGCTTCTAATAAGTTTCAGATTGTTTCAGCATTTGCATATTTTAGAAAAGAACATAGAGACGCCTCTCTCTCTCTCTCTCTCTCTCTCTCTCTCTCTCTCTCTCTCGTATCCAGAATCCCTCATATTTTACAGCTAAACCCTAGCTGATCTGCTCACTAGTCACTAGTGGTTCACCATCATCAAATAACTTGGCTGACACAGGGCAAACGATAATCTAACTAGAGTACATCAAACTACCTTAACGTAACACTACAGTCATGTTCGCGTCTCTGCTGCAACATCTATCTATCGTCAGTCATCTTGGGCTCCTGCAAACCACGGCATCTTCAGCGCGTCGACAGCGGTAAGCCTGTCCTTGGGGTTGTACTCCAGCAGACCTTGCAGGACGTCGAACCCCGCCGCCGACAGCCGCTCCTCCGGCACCCTCTCGCGCAGCTTGCTGGGGCCAGAGACACCCAGTGGCATCAACGAGACGTCGTCTGGGATCCCTAGGAGGTTGACGATGCTGATCAGCTGCTGGCACAAGTCTTCCTCCAGAAAGAGCGGCTGTCCGGCTACGAGGTCCGCCATGATGCATCCGAGCGCCCACACGTCGACGGGCGCGCCGCAGTCTTTCTCGCCCAGAAGCAGCTCCGGCGCCATGTACCCAGGCGTGCCTTTGGGATCCGTGTCGTCCGTGGGCGGCTCCGGCGGCGCGACTACGGACCTGGCGAGACCCAGGTCGCAGATCTTGAGGCGTCCGTCTCCCGCGCCGACGAGCACGTTCCCGGGCTTGAGGTCACAGTGGACGACGCCGTGCCCATGCATCGTCGAGGCGCCGACCAGCAGCTGCGCCATGGCGCGGCGCGTCTCCGACTCAGAGAAAGGGTGGTCCCCGTGGCGGCGGCGCGAGCCGATGACGTCGTGGAGGCTCCGGCCGACGACGTACTCCAGGACGAGGTGGAGGTCGTGGTGCATGTCCGAGCCACGCGCCACCTCCCTGAGCCGCACCACCGCGGGGTTGCCCGCTCACGAGGCGAGCATGGAGGCCTCCCGCAGCAGCGCCGCCTCGCCGCCGGCGTGGAGGCTCGACTTGATGGCGACGAGCTCCCCGGACTCGACGTGGCGTGCCTTCCAGACGGAGCCGTATCCTCCCTGGCCGATCCTCTTCAGAATCTTGTACGAGTCGACCACGCCGATCCGCACCTTGCTGCCGTTTCTTCCTCCTCGGTGATCCTCTTTGCAAGCACGGGGACGGCGCCTTGGGGCCAGGAAGGCGACAGCCATGCTGGCGGCCGGGGCGGCGACGGGCAGAGGTGCGTGCGCTTTATATCATTGTGATTGCTGCTCAATCTCGAATTGAGCGCGGACTCCGATCGACTTTGCTGCTCAAACGAACGGCGCGCTAGCTGTCCGCCGGCCGTGCACCGCCGCTGGATCGGAGGGGGACGGACCAGTCGGACCTACTTGACCCACGCGGACACGCCCGCGACGGATGAGGCGGCGACCATGGGGAAGAGCTCGGCGTCACGTATGCTAGTGTCAGCACCCCACCTGCTGACTCTGATCCAGCGTCCAGCTCCTCGGCTCCGTTACCTGACGGCCGTCCGACAACAGAGGAGCTCGGCTCAGATGGGCTACAGTCAGGCCGTCCGCAAAGGCCCAGATCACGCTACTACGGCCAGACCTGGGTGACCAAGTGAACCCACTCTGAAGATGCGTGTGTGTGCGTCTTACTATATAGCCTAGTATCTTCTTGTGGAAGGGGGTTATCAACTATTGTAACAAACATATTATCCTGCTACTAAGATTCGTCGTTTGTTCCTGCCCCTTTTGCTGTGCTGCCTTCCTCGACTCTGATTCTTCTTTCCCTTCCCCAATCTGCTGCTAATAAAATTGGTATCTAGAGCCTATGAATTCCTCAGCCTACCTCCCCACCCACCAGCAATTCTCCTCGTCACTTCCGTTTTGATCTGGCACTGTAATCCCCGACGGCAGGTTGATCTCTGTTCTTCGCCCTTGCGGTGTTGATCGTGAGGTACCATAGGACCGCGCCGAGGTTGGTGTGATTGACGGTTGTGACGCGGTGATTCACCCTAGAGCCACACCAAATCGACCACGAACACTTTACCCATTTTCGCAAGCAATTGGGCGCCATGGATCCCAACTTCCAACTCCTACTCGATGAGATCAAGTCCGTGAAGACCGCTGTGAATGGTGTCGAGAGCCGTGTCGGCGCCGTGGAGACGTCCCTGGGCAGCCGGATCACCGCCATGGACCGCTTCATCTCCGATCGGTTCGGGCGCGTGGAGGATGCCGTCAGGGTGTTCGACGATTGGAGGCCTACCGTGGATGCGTCCGTGGAGGAGCTCCGATACGAGATCCGCACCCTGCGCAAGCAAGAGGGTGCGATCGAGAAGATGCGGGAGGAGATGATGGCGTTGCGCAAGTCTCTGAGCCGTGTGGTGCTTGACGCCGCACTGGCCATGCCCACCGGCATCCTGTCGCAGTCGTTGGTGACCGCAGCTACTTCCTCCGCCGGGCACCCAAACATAGGCCCCCTTGCGAGGCACCGCGTCGACACACATCACCGGGAGTTTGAGTCCCCAACTCTACTCCCGGTCAAGGGTATGCTCAATCTCAAGCCCCACCCACTTCCCCAACCCAATCCTGGTTTGCGTCGTTCTCTGTCAAGTCCACATATAGATACTGATGGGCGTTTGTTTTCTGGGGAAATCGACGGAGTTCATGACCGGCATACGCAGTTGGGTCCTCAGTATTCCAGCAGTAAGCTGCTGAAGTTCAACTTTCCAGTGTTCATAGGCGAGAACCCCAAGTTGTGGATCACCAATTGTGAAGATTATTTTGAGCTCTATTCTATGGAACCTCACATGTGGATCAAGGCGGCAACTATGAACTTGTCTGGTGTAGCAGCTCGGTGGGTACAATCCCTGGACCATCGTGGGCGCCGGTACAGTTGGGAGCAATTTTGTAAGTTGGTGCTAGATCACTTCGGCAAGAGTCCATATGAGACATTGATTCGTTAGTTGTTCAGGATTCACCAGAATTCCACTGTGTAGGACTATATTGATCGGTTTGTGGAATTGGTTGATCAGTTGTTGGCTTATACCTGCAATACAAATCCATTGGTCTTTGCCATGCGTTTCATGGATGGTCTCCGTGAGGACGTACGAAGTGCAATTCATATGCAGCGACCCACTTCTCTTGATGATGCCTGTGTTTTAGCACTACTGCAGGAAGAATTGTTGGATTTGGGCCGCCGCAAGGAGGGGCGTCGCCTAGATCTTTACACCACCTCCAAGTTTCGGGCAACAAACCATTGCCTGCTCCACCCAATACTGACAAGACGGACAAGACCGACAAGACTGTGACGACCCCGGGTCCTGAATGGCGTGGCCGAGGAGTGGAAGATAGGCTCAATACTCTACGCTCTTATCACTGAGCACGTGGCCTCTATATTCACTGTGGAGAGAAGTGGTCAAGGGATCATGGTTGTTCCAAGAACATTCAGTTGCATGTACTTTAGGAGTTCTAGGACATTTGTCACAATGAGGAGTGTTCTGATGAAGAACATAATGAAGAGGAACCTATTGATGCACAAGTTTGCTTAGTTGTATCTCTTGCTGCACTGAATGGCCACACAGCAGTGAGCACCATGCAGTTCCACGGGATAGTGCAGGGCATGCCGGCCAAGATTTTGTTGGATTTAGGAAGTTCCCATACATTCGTAAGTATTGACTTCAGCCCCAAGTTGTCCGGTCAGTCTCATTTACCTATACCGCCGTGTGTCAAGATTGCTGATGGCCAGATACTGGATTACTCTAGTCAGTTTCCACAACTTGAGTGGTCTGTTCAGGGATGTTGTTTTCATTCAGATGCTAAGATATTGCCATTAGCTTATTATGACCTCATCATTGGTATGGATTGGTTGGTTCAGCATAGTCTGATGCAAGTTGATTGGGCTCAGAAGTGGTTGGTCATTCCCTATGAAGGGGCTTCACAAGCATTGCAAGGCGAATTGACCACTCTTCCTCTGGGTACAGTTGTTCAGGTCACCACTCTCGTAGCTGACAAGAATAGCACTAACTCTCCTTCTTAGATACCGGCCATCTCGCAGCTTTTGCAGGAGTACCAGTTAGTGTTTGAACCACCTCAAGGGTATCCTCCTGAGCGTGCTTTTGCTCATGAAATTCCATTAGTTCTAGGTGTTGCGCCGGTCAATGTTCGACCATACCGCTATCCACCAGCCGTCAAAGATGAAATTGAGAGCCAAATCTCTGAAATGCTCAACTCTGGTATTGTGCAGCCCAGTCATAGTCCTTTTTCCTCCTTGGTCCTGCTAGTCAAGAAAAAGGATGGAACATATCAGTTTTGTGTGGATTTCCGTCATCTGAATGCACTTACTGTCAAAGTTAAGTATCCTGTGCCCGTCATAGAGGAATTGCTGGATGAACTGCATGGAGCATCTTGGTTCTCCTGTTTGGATTTAACAGTAGGATATCACTAGATTCGATTAAAGCACGGTGAAGAGCCTAAGACTGCGTTTCAGACGCACACAAGTCAATATGAATTTTGTGTCATGGCATTTGGGTTGATAGGGGCACCGACTACCTTCCTGAAGGCGATGAACATTACATTAGGTCCCTTGTTGCGCAAGTGTGTGCTTGTCTTCTTTGACGATATCCTGATCTTCAGCCGCACATTGGAAGAACATATTGAGCATGTGCGACTTGTGCTACAGCTGCTCCAACATGACCAATGGCAAGTCAGAATATTGTAGGATCTCTGGTTGGCCTAGAGGGGCTGAAAGACTCAAACACTCAAACTTTTTATCAAATTCACCCTGCGGCACTGTCGCTCTGGAGAGCGGCACTGCCAGACCAGAACAGCGGCACTGCCACACCTACAAACAACTTTGAGTCACAGTTCAAAATCAGTAAAAGGAAACTTAGATCGAAGAAATTTCTCAACCTACTGCAGGTATGATAGTCACAGATCAAAAGCTAGAAGTTGTAGGAACACCACACACAAGTAGATCGACTAGAAACCCTAGAAATTACCTCAACAACGATATGACATGGAAGTAATGTAAATCAAGCACAAGAGACACAATGATTTATCCCATGGTTCGGCTCGCCACCAAGGCTTGATGAGGAAATCAATGGATTTGCTTGAGGGCTCAAGGTCAACAATGGAGGGAGAGAGAGAGAGAGAGGCTCCTTTCTGTTTTGGATGAGCTGGAGTGAGGAAGAAGAGGTAGAGAGACATTGGGGAGGAAGGGGAAGGGTATAAATACCCCCAGCCCCCAACGCTCACTTAAGTCGTGGCAGCGCCGTCCCTCAAGTGCGGCAGTGCCGCACCACGCAAGACAGCAAGAGTAAGAATGAAGTGTAGACTGTCTTGGCTATGAATCTGAGGATACATGTGTATTTTTGAGCACTTGGTAGCACATATTAGCTTAAGCATTGTGTCCCCCTTTATAGTATGGCTTTTCTTATACTCAAATTCAAAATATAAAAGAATTTAAACCTCCTTTGAGTTTGAAGCTATCAACATTTGCAATTGGGGGCTCCTACGTTTCGTGTAGCATCCTCGAATATAAATTCCTTGCTTGTCATCTCGATAAATCTCATTAGTTCTCTAATTGCGTGGTCATTATCACCAAAACCCACAATTAGGGCTTGATTGCACTTTCAATCTCCCCCTTTTTGGTGATTGATGACAACCCAATTAGAGCTTATAAAAGATATGAAATAAATACTGAGATTTTCAAGCCATGGGTGTAGAGCCTCCCCCTAAATGTGTGAATAGATAATTGAATTATCAAATTGGCATAAGAAGCCAAGATCCACATTTGAGTGAACGTGATGGGGCTCCCCCCTACATCCATGCTCCTGTGGGGTGCTGCATACTGTGTCAGGTATGTAAAACGTAATGCAAATGACAGTTTATGCACAACATGGTTTGCTATTGCAGCTGGATGCGGCACTGCCGCACTTGCTGTAACAGCACTGATCAGAATAGACACCACACAACATGTGATACATATAAATATATACATTCTAGCACAATTGTATCACAAGCAACATCATAGATTAATATATGTCCATATCCTACACATATATAAAGTACTTAAGTAGCATTATTACATAAATAGAGTTTCTAATGGACTATCAAACTCTCACCTAACGAAGACTACTCTAAACGGATACAAACATGACTCTAGCTGCAGCAACCTCCTCTCCATAGCGTCGAAAAAGTTGTTGACCCCTATAATTTTCTCCCCCTTTGGCATAAAGCACCAAAAAGAGAAGAAAAGAAAAAGGACCAACACTCACTCCTCATCCTCTTGGATGGTGTCCCAATCGACATCATCCCCACCAGCAGCTCTACTAGAACCTGCAATGTCCTCCTCTCCACCATCATCATCATCGGAGGAGGAGGAAGAAGAAGACACCACCGCCCTCCCTTGGCGATGAGTGGTCGAAGTGTGGTGCTCATGCCTGGTGCTCCTCCTCATGGACTGCAAGGTGGACCTCAAACTCGTGTGAGGATCAAGCTCTGGCTGCTCCTGCTCCTCCTCCTCCTCCTTCGAATCTATCTCAGAAAGGCTAGGGAGGTCATCAAACCTCGACGATGACTGAACTAGAGAAAGAGGTGGTAGCCCTGCACGCTCTCTAGCCTCCCGGTTGGCTTCACGGTTCTCCAACCGGTCCTGATATGCGGTCCTCGCTGCATAGGTGCATGTGGTGAAAATAGCCTTAATCCATCTCCCAAACTTCTCCATCTTCTTTTCCTTATGAGGCCTAGATCAGGATGACTTAGGCATGTCCTCAACTGATGGAAAGCATCTCACTGCCCTGCTAGCACCTGCCCCTTGGGTCTTCTCAATTTTGTAGATGGTGTAAAGACCATCTTTCTCAAATCTATAGCCAGAGACACTCTCAATCATGAACATGAGATAGGGGGCATAGGGTATCCCCTTTCTCCCATCCTCCATGGCGTTCCTCAGCTCATGCCACATGAAGCGAGGGACATTAAAGCTGTCACCTCCAGGAGCAAATCTAGCAAGCACATTCCTCACATATCCATTAAGATCAGAAGCTGCTCCATCCTTGGGATTGATAGTGTGCCTGACCAAATTGTTCAGAATGTAATAATAGCTCTTTAGGCCACTGACCTTCCCATCTACACTTCTCCTGTCAATCCACATATAGGCAATATCACGAATCTTAGCTCTAGCCTCATCATGAATATAAGTGAAGCCCCGCTCCTCTCCAAAACTAAGGATCCAGCTAAAAGTCATAAAATCAACTCTATAATGCCATCCCTCAGTCATCTAGTGAATCTCATCAGTGTAGATGCTATAGAAGAAAGTGGCATAGAACTGGGCTAGCACTTCCTTATTACAATTATATCTAAAGCTCATAATATCAGTGAGGCCAAACAACTCATAAGCCTTGATCACCTTATTGAATTCTAGCTCATTCTTTGCCTTTATCTCCTCCCAATCAACATACTGCATCTTGACAACTTTGGATTTCTTGGAGTTGAAATTCACAGATGCATAGAAGTTAGAATAAAACTCATTCCAAAACCTGTAGTCTATCTCCAAATCCTTTGGCTGCTCATAGGGATTGTTCTCACATGCTTCCTCCACCATCTTCAGCTTTCTCGCATAGTTGAGCATGGGATGAGCATGTGTGTCAACAGGACGCCTTATGACTACATCCTCATAATACTCTCTGATGTAGCTCCTATCAAACTCCTCAAGATGAGGTGGAGTATCTGGGCAAGCACCTAGAGGAATGGTGTGGCTAGCCCTCTCCAAGTTCTCCTCATCCTGGATCATCTGATCTCTCCTCCCCCTATCTCTAGCAACATCTCTGCCTGCTGCACTGCTGCTGCCCCTATGGTCCTGTCATGACCACGACAAGGCATCTGCTTATCCTGAGGCTCGGTCATCTTCCTCTTCCCCCTCTGGTCATCATCACCTCTAGAGGACATCTATGCAAACAAATATAGGTCAAAATAAGAAATTGTAAATAAGGGGTATAAAAGAACACTTGTAAAACATTCTAGATAGATAAGATGGTTCAAATCTCAAATTATGAAAGCACTCTGAACTAATCAGGTTAGAGGGTACGGCACTGCCACACCTAGTGCTTCACCTCTCCCACGATTCAATTTTTCTCAACTATTCAGACTATTTCTCAAACATTCTCCTAAACCACTAGACAATCTCAGAATGAGTAGACCTAAACAAATACATGGAGTTGTCTACAATGTAGGTAAAGTGGCTACATGTTTAAGATAGAAACAAATATGGTGCACAAATCCAACAAAAACAGAGAGTCATTGATGGAACAACATCTGCATTTACAAGTTCAATCTGTTGAGTGCGGCACTACTACACCCAACATGCGGCACTGTCGCGGGTATAGATGAGGCTCAACCAATGAATCATTGTTTTGATTCAATTCATCCATCAAACTAGTTTCTACCCTAATCATGCAGTCACTAGAAACCATCTTCCAACAAATATAGAACTCCATGACATAGATTGGGATTAGGTTAGGGTTTCACCTTGATTTATGTGGATTGAGGAGGAAAGAAAGAGAATGGCACCGTCCACGAGCTACAACTGCTGCTGGTGACGATGAGCAAGAGCAGCAGCAGGGTGAGGCATAGCTGGAGGCGGCGGCAGCGCTAGACAGAGGCACGGCGGTGGCTACGTGCACGTGAGAGAAGAGGGAGAGGCACTGGGTAAGAGAAGAGGGTTACCCTAGGGGCCAGGTGAAATAAGAGGTAAGAAAATGGGCCTCCACAGTAACTGCTGTCGTGGGCCGAATTTCACTTGAAATTAAAAGTGCGACACTGCCGCGGGACAGGCACGGCACAGCCGCACTCCCCAGTACAGCAAATTGAGCTACTAACTAAATACCTCTATATATATAGGATATGGACACATATCTCAAGCACACTATGATCAGCAACAAATAATCAATACAAACAGTGATCATAATGCACTTATTTCTTATGATAAAACATTTTAAGCACAATATTTATACTTTTGCAATTTATTTCTCCTATCCATGCTAGTTCATCAATCATGGTGTGCTATAGTTCAAACCATGTTACGAGAATCAAGAATATTTAGCTCACTACGCAAAGCACAAAACCTTGACTCATCAAGAGGCTTAGTGAAGATATCGGCTAGTTGCTTTTTCGGTGCTCACATGGCAAATTTTGATATCTCCTTTGGCTTCGTGGTCTCTCAAGAAATGATGTTGGATGTCTATGTGCTTAGTTTTTGAGTGGCTTACGGGATTGTTGGCTAACTTTATGGCACTTTTGTTGTCACACAAGAGTGGGATTTTAGTGAAGTGACATCCAAAATCTTGAAGAGTTTGCCTCATCCGAAGTACTTGCGCACAACATGCACCGGCTGCAACATACTCGGCCTCGACGGTGGAAAGGGCTACACAATTTGGCTTTTTAGAACTCCAAGACACTAGGGACCGTCCAAGGAATTGACATGTCCCCAAAGTACTTTTTCGATCTACTTTGCAACCGGCATAATCGGAATCCGAATACCCAAGTAGATCAAACCTAGAGCCCTTAGGATACCATAAGCCAAGGTTAGAAGTGTGTACTTAATATCTCAAGATTCTCTTAATGGCCACTAAGTGACACTCTTTCGGATTAGCTTCAAATCTAGCACACATGCACACACTAAGCATAATATCAGGCCTAGATGCGCATAAATAAAGTAGAGAGCCGATCATGGAGCGATATACCTTAGTATCCACGGCTTTTTCTTCATCATAGAGATCTAGATGTCCATTGGTTGGCATGGGAGTTTTCATAAGCTTGGCATTCACCATGTCAAACTTCTTGAGCATATCATGGGTGTACTTCGTTTGGCTAATAAAAGTTCCATCCTTCACTTACTTGATTTGAAATCCAAGGAAGAACTTCAATTCACCCATCATGGACATATCAAATCTCTTGGTCATAATCCTACTAAATTCCTCACAAAAAGAATGATTAGCACTACCAAATATTATGTCATCGACATATATTTGGCACTCAAATATATCTTTGCCAACTTTGTGTGTGAAAAGGGTAGAATTGGCTTTGCCTATTTCAAAGCCTTGTTTAAGCAAGAATTCCTTAAGGCATTCATACCATGCTCTTGGTGATTTCTTAAGCCCATAGAGCGTCTTTTGGAGTTTGTAGACATGGTTGGGAAACTTGTGATCTTCAAAGCCCGATGGTTGCTCAACATAGACAAGTTCTTGAATAGAGCCGTTGAGAAATGCACCCTTCATATCCATTTGATATAGCTTGAAGTCGTGATGAGCAACATAGGCTGAAAGCATTTGGATTGCTTCAAGCCTTGCCACCAGTGCATATGTTTCTTCAAAGTCCAAACCCTCTACTTGAGTGAAACCTTGAGCAACCAACCTTGCCTTGTTCCTTGTCACCACCCATTCTCATCTTGTTTGTTGTGGAAGACCCACTTGGTGCCAATGACATTGGTATTAGGTCATTCCACCAAAGTCCACACTTGGATTCTTTTGAAGTTATTGAGCTCTTCTTGCATGGCCATCACCCAATCCGGGTCTCCAAGTGCTTGTTCTACCTTAAGAGGCTCCAAAGAGGAAATAAACGAGTAATATTGATAAAAGTTTGCTAAATGTGAACGAGTTGTTACCCCCTTTCGAAAACTCCCAAGGATGTTATCAACGGGATGATCCCGCTGTATGGTTTGTGTTGATGCAAAAGTGGATCTGCAAACACAAAGGGCTAATACCCGAATCGATATCCAAACCGTGCCAGTCGATTTGACCTGTTAATCGACAAGGATGAAGATACGAGCACTTTGGTCCTAACAACAGCGATACGCCCGGAAGTCACGGCCAAGAGGTACTCACGCGGAACTCGAGAATCGCCGAAGGTCGCACTGAAGCGATGCAACTCGCCGAATCAATGAGAACTCGTAAAAAGAAAAAGAAATATGCAAATTGACGAAGTCGCCGAAAAGTAAGTAGATGCAAATAGGAGTAAAAATTGGTTTTGATATTGATTCATCTCTATTACATTGCCCCTCAATCTATATTTATACCCTGATCTAAAGAGACATAACCAAATACGACTAGGACACCAAGTCCATATCTAAGGAAACACGTGACTCTTACATGAATCATACTCTAACAAATATAGAAAAGGAAATCAACTCCTATCTATTTCCCTGTCCGCCTCAATTACGATGGAATTCTCACCGACTTCCTTTCCATCGGCATACTTCCTGTTTCATCAGCAGTAGCTTTCAAGCCTTCCTTCATCGGCATCGACACTAACATCTCCAACCTTATCGGCAACGCCTGAGTCTAAATCAACCTTTCCATCGATCACCACCATTCATCGGCAACCATCTTTACAAGCTGATTTTCATCGACTGTCAGCGTATACAGTAACTTTCCTCCTGTTGATTAGCCCACTCTGATCATTTTGACACGTGCAAAAAACGGTGTCAACACATGCCCCCCAATTTCGGAGTATAAAACCATTAATGCTCCGAAATTTACTCCAGATAACGTTTGCCTTCGCCCAATTACCGTAACTCATCCTCCAAGCCAAAACTTGATCTGTTATCAAATCTAATCAAATCTAGTCCGATTCACGCACCTCGGTAAATATCACACAATTTCCAACCACTCTTGCCACGATTATGGTTAAGATCTCAAAACAATAATCCATCGGTAAGATCCTAACATAATAATGCCGCTATTTTAGAATTAAAATATCCTGCATCGAGATCTCTTCCAAGTCATGATTACTTGCCATCAAATCATCTCGTACAATCCCTTGATTATCGTATGGTCAGTTACCATATCCATCCGAACCACCTCGACCCACATGCGCGGCATAGAGATAAGTCCGAATACCCCTACTCCAAGCGGCTTATAAATAGATTTCTCCGGGCGCTCGTCTTCTACCCTCGGACTCCAATCTTTGGCATTCTCTCTTTTCGGTGGCGACTTAACGAACAAGCTATGCGACCTCAACCAACAAGAACTTTTCTCCGGCGTCAACCTCAAATCTCCAGCTCGTGCCCCATCTACCTCAAGATAATGGCAATCAACTTCGATGTCCCCTGCGGTTCGTTCCACTTCCATTACTTTTTACCTCGATTCCTCCGGTCTTTGCGAGTTCATACGATTGGTAATTTTCTCTTTTCTTTGTTCTTCGGATCCTCTAAACTTAGGAACTTCACAACAAATTAGTTATTTCAACCGATCACCCGCATTTCCAATGCCTAGGACCAATGGGCAACCCAGATCCAATCGATCGATTAATGCGAGAGGTTAACGAGAATCCTTTTAGAGCCCAAAATTTCTCTCTGAATTTATGGAAAGATACATTCCGATCTTGGCCCAAAACCACCAAAGGGTGGAAAGATTGGTACATGAGGGTCAACAGGTCGATGCAAGTACCTTTGGGCGAGCGGAAGCTAGACCAATGCATTAGGCTATCCATTGCCGATATGCAAAAGAACGAGTCAATGATGATTGCAGCTGCTTACTTCTGGTCAAGACACAACAAACACTTTTATGTTTGGACATGGCCCACTACTCCCACACTTGCCGATGTCTACATGCTCACTGGCTTGGACATTTCAACTGCCGATGAAGGCTCCATCTATGGCAGAAAATCCGAATATAGGGTGAATACCCACAACATCGGTGGTTGGACGGGATATATTCAAGAATGCCAGAGGACCGGGACAGTTAACCAGACGGAACATGCCACATTCTTGAATATGTGGTTAGAAAAATTTATCTTCTATGGTTGATCAGTAGGACCAACCAACGCCTTCCTCCCCACGGCTGAACTCTTGGCCAATGGTGTAAGGTTCCCTCTTGGCCGATACCTTCTGAGCTCCACTTATCATCTTCTTCATCAAGTATCTCAGAAACTTTTGCTTGGCGAACCCATCGGCAACTTAGGAGGCCCGTGGTGGTTTATCAACATGTGGTTTGAACGCCCATATGCACAAAGCGTTTGCAATGGGACTTCTTTGCCCAACAATTCCACGAGAAATTCTTTGAAGACCACGTGCTCGGGGATGAGGAATCGACAACACGCTCACCCCTCAATTTTGGTGAAGCCATAATTGTCCTCCCAGAACAGAGGCCAATGAAGACCAGATCGTGATTCTTCCAAAGCTTCTACAATGGTCTTTTCTCGTGATCATAGGGCCTAGGTACCTTATTTTGATGAAGAAAACAGATTCCCCCTTCTTTTCAACTTTGCCGATGACACTCTGAATCAGGATAATAAACTCATGATGGCCATCATTACTCCCAGGGCAATCCCAGTGAACACATTCGGTAGCGGGAAAAACACCAATATCACGTATGAATTTTACAATCCATCGGCAGTATCCCGTCAATTGGCTTTTGGACAACTGCCAATCAAACTTTGTTTTGCCGATGTGATCAAACCCAGAGAAACAATCACCTGCGGAACAGATTGGAGCAAGGTAGTACGACTCTCCCCCGATGCCGATACTACAGATGTCGATCTATCCATCTGGACACCAGCATCTTTCATCACCGAATCATATAAGCAATGGTGGCGAGAGTGGAGGAAACAACTGTTTGCAACATCTGCTCACACATATCGGCACATGATCGACCCTGAATACGCCATTCCCGATGATGCAGTAAGTTTCTTTTAACTCCCTTCTGCTTTTTCCTTTCATATATCGGTAACTAACTTTCTCGTGACAGGTTAACAACCCAGCACCATCTATGAGCAAAAGTGGGAAACCCTTCGATCTTTGGCCTGTTTCCCCGATATCACCGATCGGCTACAACGCCCCCACCTTAGCTGCTTTGACTCACCAGAAGACCCGTGCCAAGACCATCACCTCCAAGTCCAAATTGGCTACAGCTAGGGCCACTCCATTGGCTGCTGCTACAACCCTGATCAAGGCATTCAAGGTAACAACCCTGTTTATTTCTACTCATGCCGATCACAAATTGTATTAACATTAATCATCAGGGTGTAAGAGCATTTCTTTGGATCGTCATCGGCAATTCCTCCGACATCAAGCACCACTACCTCTGACAAACCTTCAGAGGTATTCCTTTGATTTTACATTTTATCTATTAAATATCATACCTTACACTTGTTTTGCAGCAACAAATGGGTACATCGGCAAGCGTACCAGATGTTCAAGCTCCACAACCAACAAGTGCCGATGCCCCTAGCCAACCGTTGCTGAGGCCCAAGCAAAGCGCAAAGCCTTAACAGATGCCGAGGCACAGCCAAAACGATGAAGTCCATGCCGATCCCCACATACGCTAGCGTCATAAGCCGGCAGAATCGGTCGATGCTGGCGAGCAAGCGAGATAATCCTCCATGACAGGACATACCATCGGTCATCATACCCCAAGGGCCAACCACCAATGAGGCCACAGAGGATATCCCATCGGCAAGCTCACCGATCCTCCACACGGCATACTCTAGGTGCTTCCTCGACCAAATACAGAAATTGCCTTGAAAGCAGTAAGCCGATTGACCTAGTTGATTTATAATATTCATACTTATCCTAAGCGACCTCTTTTCTTTTTTCTCAGAACAAGACTCCCCAAACAGACCTATTTTCCTTTGCCATTGGCGTTTCGGCGATGATGGAGAGGAAACAAGTTCTTCCTTGCCTTTGGGAACAATATCGATGAAATTAAGTCCAAGTTGGAAGCTCTCTGGACTTGTTACTGTTGAGGATACCGCCCAACTGGTAGATGACTCGGACCCCGCAAAGGCAATTTTCAAAACAATCCGTGGCCAGGTCCCTGCCGATGTTGAAGAAGCACTCTTCCCAGCAGCCCATTTAGAAAGCCGCCAACTGCAATATCAACGGGCTGCTCAACGCATTGCCGATAGAGCAGCTCAGGCTCAACTCAAAGAAGAGATGCTACACCTGAAACAGATTGCCGATGAGAAGCACAAGGGCATCGGCAACTTGCAGACTTCGGGCGCTGAACTTATGTAGAAAATCTTAGATTTATCGGCAAAGAGGATGGCTCTATTGGCTGAATTGAAAGAAGTCAAGGCAGCCTTAACTCATGCCCAACAAGAAGAAAGCCAGCTACCCAATGCCATCAAGGCCCTTCAGCAAGAAAGAGACATCCAAGCTCGCAAAGCCTTGGCCATGAAGAAAAAACTCAAGCCTGTGGAGGGTGCTGCCGATGAAGACATCAAAGAAATGAAGGAAGCCGACCAGATTCGCCTGCGTGCGATATTGGCTATCCAATCCTTGGTAAACTTGTAAATCTTGTCTATTGCATTGGCACTTTATGAGACATTGACATCCTTGTATAATTTTAGCCGATAAAGGCATTATCGGCACTTCTACTTTTATGCATCCATCCGGATACTAGGGTAATATTTCTTTAAATATTTTCCATTTAATGCTCTAGGAAACACAACCCCTTGAGGGTTTCTAGAATATATGCGTTACCGAGAAGCAGTGATTTATCCGATATGGACCTTCCCAATTAGGAGACCACTTTCCAAACTTTGAACTTTTAGTCCCAATCGGTAAAATCAATTTCCAGACCAGATTTCCCTCCGCAAACTCCTTTACCTTCACCTTCTTGTCATACCATCTGGCTACTCTTTTCTTATTTTCTTCGATGCTAACTAAAGCCCTTAACCGATGACCCGCCACATCTTCCAACTCATCCTTCATAAGAGTATCATAATCATCGGCTGTCAGCTGATTTTGAGAACGTATTCGCCTAGAGCTAGTTTTAATTTCCCAAGGCAATCTTTGCGTCGTGTCCATATACTAAGCGATAAGGCGTTACTTTGGTTGTACCATGACATGACATCCGATATGACCACAAGGCTTCATTTAATCGTATGCCACCTCTTAGGATTTTCTTTAATTTTGCGCTTAATGAGTTTGATGATCCCTTTGTTAGAAGCCTCAGGCTGACCATTAGCTTGAGCATAATATGGAGAAGAATTTAAAACTTTAATTCCCATACCTACAGCAAACTCATCAAATTCTCCCAATGTAAACATAGTACCCTGATCGGTAGTGATAGTTTGAGGAATACCAAATCGGTAAACAATATGCTCTTTCACAAAATCGATCATATTAGCCGATGTCACCTTTTTTAAAGGAATTGCCTCAACCCATTTTGTGAAATAATCGGTAGCAACCAGAATAAATTTATGTCCTTTGCTCGATGGCGGATAAATCGACCGATGAGATCGATAGCCCATCCCCGGGCAGCCAAGGTTTAATTATAGGGTTCATAGCCGATCTGAGCGCTCTTTGAATATTACCAAACTTTTGACACCCCGACATCCTTTAAAATATTTAAAACAATCTTCAAGAATAGTCGGCCAATAGTATCCATTCCTTCCGATCATCCACTTCATCTTGAAAGCCGATTGATGCGCTCCACACACTCCTTCATGAATTTCACCCATCAAACTTTTCGATTCATCATCTTCGCTAACACATCTCGAGTAAAACTCCATCTATAGTTCGATAATATAATTCATCATCGAGGAGCACATACTTGGTAGCTTGGAACCTTATCGTCTTTCACCTTTTTATATGGATCCTTTAAATAATCGACAATCTCCTTTCTCCAATCATCGGTATCATTGCCGATGTTAGCACTTCTGAATAGGTCGATACCACGAAGCATCTTTGAGCTAGTCGATTAGCCTCCTCATTATGCGATCGAGAAATATGTTCAAGACGAAAATCTCTAAACTCTTTCAACAATTGCAAACATCTTTCATAATACTGAAATTAAAACTTCACTTGGCATTCATAAATCCCAGCCAATTGATTTATAACTAGCATAGAATCACCAAAGATTTCAACAAGATCGCACGTATCTCCTTTAGCAATTCTAACCCTTTTATCAAGGCTTGGTATTCAAACTGATTGTTTGTCGATGTAGCAACAATCGGCAATGAAAACTCATACTTCCTTCCTTGAGGTGAAATCAACACAATGCCGATACACTGCTCCTTCACCACATGTGGACCCATCGAAGAAAAGTGTCCAAGGAGCAACCTCCGAGAGAGTCCTTTGTATTACAATCTTTGAGTGACAAAATCAGCCATAACTTGCCCCTTAAGCGCCTTTTAGTCGATTAAGTAGCGTAGTTCAAATTCGATAATGCTAAAATCCACTTGCCGATTCTACCACTTAATATCGGCATCGACAAAGATATACTTGACTACGTCGTCTTTGCATATGACCGTACATTCAAATGAGATAACAAATAATGTCTTAATTTGACACAAGAAAAGTATAAACACAGACATAATTTTTCGATGGCCGAATACCTTGTCTCAGCATCCACTAATCTTCTGCTCAAATAATAAATAACACGTTCTTTCCCTTCAAATTCTTGAATAAGAGCTGAACCGATAACGGTATCATCAGTTGACAAATACAACCTGAAAGGTTTCCCGTGTTGAGGTGGAACTAGCACTAGAGGATTTGTTAAATATTTCTTAATTTCATCTAGGGCTAGCTTGCTTCGCTCGACTCCCCATACAAATTCACGATCGGCTTTCAATTTAAGTAATGGGTGAAAGCCTTGATCTTACAAACAGATTAGATATGAATCTTCTAATGAAATTAATCTTACCGATCAAAGATTGCAATTCGGTTTTATTGGCGAGGAGCAACCACCTTGTTAATTGCATCAATAGACTTCCCTCTACGATTTTGATGCCCTTGTTGATGCACCATAAAACCCAAGAATTGACCTGCCGATACACCAAATGCACATTTATTAGGATTCATCTTCAATCCATGCTTCCTTGTGCACTCCAGTATCTTTCGTAGATCGGCTAGATGTTTTGTGATATCTCAGACTTAATCACTACATCATCAATGTAGATCTCCACTAATGTGCCGATGTATTCATGAAAAATAAAGTTCATAGCTCTTTGATAAGTTAGCGCCGGCATTTTTCAAACCAAACGTCATGACTATCCACTCAAACAACCCTACATGACACGGACATCCGAAAGCGGTCTTGGGAATATCTTCTTGACCATGAATATTTGATTGTAACCTACATTACCATCCATGAAGGCGATAATTTGATGTCCATTGCTAAGCATCAATCAACAAATCAGCAATCGGCATTGGATAGCCATCCATCGGTGTGGCTTTGTTGAGATTCCTGAAATCAATACAAACACGAAGTTTTCTATTTTTCTTATAAATAGGAACCACATTAGAGATCCACTCTGCATATCGACACTGCCGAATAAACTTTGCCTCAATTAATTTAGTTATTTCGGCCTTAATGTCAGGAAGTATATTAGGGTTGCATCGGCGCGCTGGCTGCTGATGTGGCCGAAATCCAGATTTGATAGGTAACCGATGTTCAACTATCGATCGGTCTAATCTAGGCATCTCAGTATAATCCCAAGCAAAACAATCTTTATACTCTTTTAACAAATCAGTTATTTGCTGCTTACACTTGGAATCTAACTTAGCACTAATAAAAGTAGGTCTTGGCCTATCGCCATCACCAATATCTACTTCTACTAAATCATCTGCCGATGTGAACCCTTGACCTAATTTTCCATCATCGGCAAACCTATCCATTAAAACTCTTCTTCAGAACCGACAGTTTGGATCGGTGGAATTTCATAATCAGCAACTCTAAGGAACTCTTTTTCCCAAACTTCTCCTGATATGCATTTAGTTTGCTCATAAGTATCTGATTCTGCCGATGCGATGATATAAGAAGAATCACCCGGGACAAACTCAATCTTATCCCCAATCCACTGTACGAGGCATTGATGCATTGTAGAAGGAACACAACAATTAGCATGAATCCAATCCCTCCCTAGAAGCAGATTATATGCACCCTTGCCATTAATAACAAAGAACGTCGTCGGCAAGGTTTTGCTGCCGATGGTCAATTCAACGCATACCGCCCCTTTAGCCGGTGACACATTGCCTTCAAAATCCTTCAGCATTATATCGGTTTTGGTCAAGTCTTGATCTCCCTTACCAAGTTTCCGATACATCACATAAGGCATAATATTAATCGTAGCCCCTCCGTCGATAAGTATCTTAGATCTGAATTTGCCCATCAACTCGCCTTTCACAAACAAAGCCTTAAGATCTTGTCTCTCTCGTCATCGGTAGGTTTCTCAAAACAGCCATCATTGGATCTAGTGTCAAGCTGAGCTACTTGATCGAGAGAACAACTTCTTCCTCATTATCGAGATAGTGCCAAAAACTCCATCGGCAACATGAATACCATATTAACATCGCCGATGGACCCTTATTTTGTGTTTTACACGCCACTCTCGATGACCAAACCTCTCATTGGAGGAATTTTCCTCTCGGTATAAATCCTCCCGATGCTCACGTTGCATCCTCCTTTTACGTGTCTTTGTCGAGACCCTCCGGGCACCATCGAGAAACTTGGTTTTCCAAACCGCCGACTTGAGTCCCGATTGATTCTACGGCGTATATTAGGGTCCTGTAGAATATTTCTTCATCGGGAACTCTTGCGTTTGCCATCTCCTCAAGCTCCTCTTGATTCCTTGGAAAATATCCGGTAGCGTTTACCAAGCCTCTCATGTACACTAAGTGCCCTTTGACCGATCATGCGATGCTCGCCTCGATCGGCTCATTGATAAATAAACCACGATTGCCGAGGTTGAAACCTCCTTTCGACCGATTGACCCCATAATAACCATTGCACTCGGGGCAATTTTCAGCGATTGGCAATTTAATACCTTCTTCCCGGCAATGGATGAAAAACGGGCACCTCAATGATCTTTATGCCGATACCATTCTTCCCGACGTATCTCTTCTTCTTTGTTGTCGATATCGGTCCTTACTGGCGCGCCAACCCCCTGCTGCCTTCGATGGGTAATCACAATGCCGGTCGAGGAGGGTTTTTGGAACTCTTGCTTTCTCCCGGCAAACCCTTACTTTTTGCATCATCGGTAGTTATCCGATGTTGGGGATCAACGATGTGTTTTTCTCGTGACCTCGGCGTCAATACCTTGGTCTTCCCTTTGGCCTCCAACATATTTCTTTGGAAAAGGGTGTTGATCAATTTTCATCGGCTACGGGCCTTGGAAGTACCAAACTTAATTCTCCCAGATTCAATAGCCGATTATGGCATTGTTGCTGAACACCTTACACTCATTTGTCTTGTGTGAAGTTGCATTGTGCCATTTTGCGTTACAAGATCTTCTTCAACTCTT
The DNA here is from genome assembly GCA_904845875.1 of Miscanthus lutarioriparius. Classification (NCBI taxonomy): domain Eukaryota; kingdom Viridiplantae; phylum Streptophyta; class Magnoliopsida; order Poales; family Poaceae; genus Miscanthus; species Miscanthus lutarioriparius. The sequence goes on along the minus strand of CAJGYO010000014.1, from coordinate 60,255,665 downwards.
CTACCGATGGGATCACATGATTAGGTGATAGCTTAATTTGGCCCTCTTGAAGCGAGAAGATCAAATATCTTGTCGACCTTGGTGATATCAAAGGTAAACTTTTACGGCTCTTTTCGACCAAAGGGACAAGATATCGGCTTTTATTCTTAACCCACTCATTAAGCCGATATTTGGTTCTTCAATGAATCAGAATCTCCTACTTCTTCAACAAATGATACTTTTTTACTCCAATTCTTTTTAGGTTCAAAACCCTAGTATCTTGATCGAGAGATCCTTTGCACAAGATGGTGAGGCTTTCAAACTCTGAGAAGCATATCTGTCTTTAAGATGTGAAAATAACCCTTGGAAAGCCGGATCGGCGAAAGTGCCGATCATCCAAAGACCTGAGTTGTAGCACTTATTTTTACATCTCGTAGCCTTTGCACAAAGCTTTCTACCGATTCATCATTCTGTTGTCTCAATTTTACTAAATCGGTAAGCTTCTTTTCATGGATTCGACAAAGAAATACTTATGAAATTGTTTTTCTAGATCAGCCCAAGTAATAATAGAGTTTGGTGGTAATGAAATGAACCATGTAAATGCCGATCCGAGACAAAGATGATGAAAATAATCGAACTCTTAATTCATCTCTGCTAGCTGCCTCTCCACATTGAATAATGAAGCGATTGACGTGTTCCATTGTTGATGTATCATCTTGCCCAAAGAATTTAGTGAAATCTGGTACCTTGTACCGATTTGGGAGAGAATTAAATCATATGCGGGAGGGTATGGAGTCCGATAAGAATAAGTATTGACCTTGGGCTTTATCCCAAGCTGATCCTTCATAATTTACGCTATCTTATCGCCCAAAAAGCATCAGCCTCCTGTTGATGAACTGGCTGAATTTCTACAGGAGGTACCTGCTGATATCCCTCCACATATCTTTGTGGCCCATGATCTCCGACAATCGGCATATTTGCCGTTACTTGTGGTCCATTAACTTTCTTTGGAAAGGATTCATCAATTTGAGCTGCCGCCGATGCTTGATTCTGAAACCACTTGCATATGACCTTGTTGAATCCTGCGGCCTCTTTGATTTTTTTGAACTGTATGTTGAAGCAGTAAGCTGTCACGACCAACCATTATTAGAACTCATCGGTACAAAACTTACCGATGGTGGTAATTCTTGACATTGTTGGATAATTATAACCACTTGAGGCATGAAGCTGAACCCAGTTTGACTCATAGCGAGGGCTTTTCTGCTTTGCATCGGCGATAAGCTTGTCGATGGACTTGAATTGGGTGTTTGAACCAAAGGCATCCGGAAACCTCACGGAGTTGGTTGCCACGATGAGTTCTTTGTGGCATATTGAGGCACTTGAGCCATCGGTGAAAATGACCCGATGGTATAGGAGCTTTTCCTCTTGCATCAAACACTTGAGGTAACCCGAGATTGAAAGCGAGATGACTCAGGAGGCATACCATATCCCCACCAATTAGCGAGGAATGGCTATTACGAGACATGTGAGGCCTAACATAGGCGATGCCGATAGATCGTATTAAGCTAAACTCGTCCTTCCGGTAGTACCGGATCGATCGTATCGGTGTAGATTGAATATTAGGTAAGCCTACCGATCTTTGGAGGAGAAGTAACCACGTACCCTAGCGGCCGAGGGAGCCGATGGAGTATTGACAGATGCTGGCTACGGTTGGTGATAAGGCGGGCCCAACGTAATGCGGTGGCGCTTGTCCTTCTTTGAGAGTTCGAACCACGGCATTATGAAGCAGTATTGGACAGCACATTGGAATGATTAATCAAAGCATGATTTACTGCAGAATTAACCATCTCTTGAAGTTTACCAGGATTGGAGTCAAAGGTAACCTGCCGAGGCAACGGTAAATCTTGCTTCTGGATGACTTGTCCACTCTTGTTCAGGCTAAACGATCTTAGATAAAGCTGCATGTATTCTTCTATAGCCTTTTCCATGGCCTGCCTCTGCTCTTCCTTAAGATCTTCTTCTGATACCGCGATAATGTTCCCTGAATCGATCTCGGGATTGATCATATTGATCGGATTGATTGGTCCCACCGAGCGTGCCAAAAGATGTGTTGATGCAAAAGTGGATCTGCAAACACAAAGGGCTAATACCCGAATCGATATCCAAACTGTGCCAGTCGATTTGACCTGTTAATCGACAAGAATGAAGATACGAGCACTTTGGTCCTGACAACAGCGATACGCCCGGAAGTCACGGCCAAGAGGTACTCACGCGGAACTCGAGAATCGCCGAAGGTCGCACTGAAGCGATGCAACTCGCTGAATCAATGAGAACTCATAAAAAGAAAAAGAAATATGCAAATTGATGAAGTCGCCGAAAAGTAAGTAGATGCAAATAGGAGTAAAAATTGGTTTTGATATTGATTCATCTCTATTACATTGCCCCTCAATCTATATTTATACCCTGATCTAAAGAGACATAACCAAATACGACTAGGACACCAAGTCCATATCTAAGGAAACACGTGACTCTTACATGAATCATACTCTAACAAATATAGAAAAGGAAATCAACTCCTATCTATTTCCCTATCCGCCTCAGTTACGATGGAATTCTCACCGACCTCCTTTCCATCGGCATACTTCCTGTTTCATCAGCAGTAGCTTTCAAGCCTTCCTTCATCGGCATCGACACTAACATCTCCAACCTTATCGGCAACGCCCGAGTCTAAATCAACCTTTCCATCGATCACCACCATTCATCGGCAACCATCTTTACAAGCTGATTTTCATCGGCTGTCAGCGTATACAGTAACTTTCCTCCTGTCGATTAGCCCACTCTGATCATTTTGACACGTGCAAAAAACGGTGTCAATAGTTTGCCTTAGCCTTGGATGCTCAATGGCCTCTTGTTCATCTTCTGGATCTTCATCATCTTCTTGCTCAAATATGGATTGTAGGTCTTGTCCACGAACTGGAGTCGAATCAGCTGATGCTAACTATGTAGGTGCGGCACTGCCACCCTCAAGTGCGGCACTACCGCCCTCAAGTGTGGCACTGCCGCACTCTGGAGTTGCAGCAGATGCTTGCTGCAGTGTAGCATCAGTTACGTTAGTGAAAATAGGTGCAGTAGCAACTTGAGGAACCTCCACTTCAGTGACTTCTTCTTCTTGTGGTCTAATATCACCAATAGTCAATTGCTTGATTGCTTCACATGATGGATCCTCCTTTCCTACAATACTTGAATCAACTTGCTCCACTTGAGAGCCATTAGATTCATCAAATGTCATGTCTACCGCAATCTCAACTCTTCTAGAGGTTTTGTTGAAGACACGGTAGGCATGCTCATTTGATCCATAACCAAGAAGAAAACCTTCATTAACTTTAGGTGCAAACTTAGAGATTTTGGGTTTCTTGTTAAGTATAAAACACTTACACCCAAACACTCTAAAGTAGAACACCTTAGTCTTGTTACCGGTTAGAAGCTCATATGAAGTTTTCTTTAACTTCTTGTGTAGGTAGAGGCGGTTGATGGCATCGCAAGTGGTGTTGACGGCGTCACACCAAAAGATGTCCGTCATCTTGTACTCATCTAGCATTGTTCTTGCCATGTCAATGAGTATAGGGTTCTTCCTCTCTACTACACTATTTTGTTGAGGGGTGTATGGAGTTGAAAACTCATGCTTGATGCCCTCTTCATCAAGAAACTCAACTAGATTATTCTTGAATTCGGTCCCATTGTCGCTTCTCACTTTCTTAATGGGAAGACCGAATTCCTTTTGAAATCTTCTAACAAATATCTTTACCTTCTCTTGAACTTAGCACTTGTCATGTAAGAAAAATACCTAAGTGAAACAGGAATAGTCATCAACAATAACAAGACCATATTTATTACCCTGATACTTAGGTAGGCGACCGGTCCAAAGAGATCTATATGTATTAGCTCCAATGGTTGCTTGGTGGTCATGATGCTCTTTGGTGGGTGAGGTGCTCCAACTTGCTTTCCGGCTTGACAAGCGCTACAAATCCTATCTTTCTCAAAGTGAACATTTGTTAGTCCAAGGATGTGTTCATCTTTTAGAAGTTTGGCCAAGTTCCTCATCTCAACATGGGCTAGTCGGCGATGCCAAAGCCAACCCATGCTAGATTTTGCCACTAAACAAGTCTCAAGCTTAGCTTTACTTTTCTGAAATCAACTAAGTAAAGTTTGTTCTTTAATTGACCCATAAAGACAATAGAGGAGTCCGCCCTTCTAAAGACTTCCACACCCTTATCCGAAAAGAGGCAATTGTAGCCCATCTCACACAATTGAGAAACGGACAACAAATTGTAACTCAACGAATCAATATGTAATACATTTGTAATTGATTGCTCAAGGGTTATAACAACTTTACCGAGACCAATCACATCCCCTTTGAATTGTCTCCAAAGACAATATTTTCATTTGAGTGCGTCATCAGGGAATATGATGAGAACATACTCCTTTCTCTGGTCATATGATTTGTACATCCACTATCAAGCACCCAACTTGATCCACCAGAGGAGTATGCCTATAAAATAAGTTTAGTTGCTAGATTTAGGTCCCTAATTTGACTTCGAGCCTTGCATGTTAGTCACAAGAATCTTAGAAACCCAAATAGAAGTATTCCTATATATGTTGGTTTTCTTTGCAACATATTTTGCCACCACTTTCCCACTGTTGTTGTTTCTCAAAACAAAGCATGATGTCAAGCTTTGTCGAGGTGCATAAGTCTTCGGTTGGTAGGCATACTTATTCTTGGTGGCCCACACTAATTCCTTAGGCTTCTGGAAAACCTATTTCTCCTGGTACACCTTCTTCTTGGGCTTAGTTTGATTAGAAACAGAATTGGTAGCCTTCCCATTTTTGCGGGGTGCGGCACTGTCGCCCTTCACTACGGCACTGCCGCCATGCGGTACTACCGCTCTAGGATGCTGCACTGCCACGGTCTGTGCAGGCTGATCTGTACCAATTGTGCCCTTCCTCTCAAACTATACACACTCATAGCCATTCACTATTCTTGTTCCATTTGTCTTGGCTCCTTTTGTGTGACCGAGCCCATGCTTGATTGAGGGATGCCTTTCTTGCTTGAATTATGGCCCTTTTGATTCATCAACCTTCTTGTCATTGGATTGGGTCACACTTATCCACCCTTTTCCAATGACTTCATTGAGCCTAGCAATCTCCTTTCTCATAGCTTCCATGTTTGCAAGGTTAGTGGAATAAGCATTCAAGTCAAGATTAAAACATTTTCCACAACCTTGACTAGTAGAGGGAGTAGAGGTTTCCTTTGCCTCAGTGAGATGTGAGTTGCTATCCCAAAGAATGCTATATTGCATCTCAAGTTCTTTGTGCTTTTCATCTAAGTCACAATACTTTTTCTTGAGAGCTTTATTTGCTTTCTTTGTGATGGCATGGTCCTCTTGCTCTTTGGCCAAGGCCTCGCGCAAGGATTCCACCTCACTTCTCTCTAATGCAAGAGCTTCTTTGCTAGCAATGTAGAGATACTCTTATTGAATAAGAGTCTCTTCTCTAGATTCTAGCTCGGCTTGGATACTCTCTAAATCCTCCATTAGCTTAGTGATGAATAATTTGGTCTTTCCATCCAAATTTTTAGTTATCGTGTTTATTTCTTCATCACTAGATTCATCATCACTAGAGCTATCACTAATATCACTACTAGAGATATCACTAGGAGGTGAAGAAGATTTGGCCTTTGATTTGGATTTTACCTTCTCACGCTTTACCATGAGATAAGTGTGAGGGGAGTAGTAGTCATCATCGAACATGTTGTTGAAGAGCCTTGGTGTAGGGGATGACTTGTGAATAGCAATGGTTGCAACCTTCTCATCCTCTTCACTTATGCTCTCTTTAGTTGAGTCCCAATCATGCCCAATGTGAGCCTCTCCCATGTTTTTCTTGCTCTTCCTACGTTCGGCCTTGTCCTCTTTCTTGTCCTTCTTGTATTTGTTGTCCTTGATCTCATATGGACACTTGGCAACGAAGTGATTGGTGCTTCCACAATTGTAGCATGTTCTCTTTTTCTTGTTTGGGAAGCTTCTCTTTGCTACCTTGTAGCCTTGCTTCTTTTGCCCCTTGTGAAACCTCCTCATAAAGAGAGCAACATCATCAATCTTCTCATATTGATCATCATCATTTTCACTTTCACTTGAAGATGATGTGGTCTCTACTCTTTCTTGAACTTGCTTGCTTGCTTTGGGCTTACTAGTTGAAGCTTGTTGGTTGATCTTGGACTTGCTTGTAGAGCCTTGCTTGCTTGATTTGTTGGCCTTGAGAGCTACATCTTTGATCTTGATGCCCTCTAGCTTTGCTTGCAATTCTCCAAGTTTCTTTCTCTCATTTGCTTCTTCTCTTTGCATGTCAAAGGTCAAGATCCTCCCAAGTACATCATTTGATGTGAAGTACTGAAACTTCTTCTTGTCTCTAATTAGAGTGACTACGGTTTCATTTCTAGGTGAATAAGCTTCCAACATAATCTTGACAACTTTGTGATCATCTAGCTCATCACAACCATAGCCTCTAATCTTGTCCATCATTGTCATCAACCTATCAAACATCTCTTGTGGCCCCTCTCCATCCAAGATTACAAACCGGTTGAGCTTTGACATCAACAAGTCAATTCTTGCCTTTCTCACTTTATCAGTTGTGACAGAACCGACCAATTTATAAGAGCACAAGTACAAAAGCAATCACCGGAGTGGTCAAACCGTCATACTTGAACCCATATAAACCCGGTAGTCAACTGAAACCACGAAGGATTTCAAACCAACTTGCATACAACCAAGATCACAGTAATTCAACATAACAAGCCACATGTTACATCCATTTCACAAGTAGTTTGCAAGTACCTCATACATCAGAGTACACATAGTTATTACAAAACGAGTTCACAAATAGCGGAAGCAAAGTAGTTTGAGACCATCACACACACTTAGTTCAAATACAAGCCAGCACCATAGTCATATCCAGCAAAAGCAGTAAGATAAGATAACATAGATGATCATGCCCATGATCTAGTCTTCATCCCCAGCAAGGTGGAGACAATACTTGCAGTAGCCATTATAGAGCACGTCATCTGCAACAAGAGGGAATAAACCCTGAGTACGAGAATGTACTCAGCTAGACTTACCCGTCAAAAACCAAAAATAAATGACACCAAGGAGTATGCAAGGCTTTATCAGTGGATCTTGCTGGACAACCTTTTTGCATAAAAGTTTGAGTAACCATTAGCATTATTCACCTGTACTAGCAGTGACTTTTAGCCATTTCCTACCATCTATGTTAGCACCTGTACTAATCAATCATTTGATTTAGTTGCAAACAATAATAACCATATTAGGTATTTCATGGCTCATCATTATCATCCTCCTCATGATCATCATCATTTAACCATATCTTTACATTTAGTGAATCTACGTTGCCGCTGCTCAGTCAAGTTCTCACTATCCGGGAGAGATGGTGATTTGAATCGATTCCTATCCAGCTGGAGGGGTATTCCTAACACAAACCCAGGCATACCGCGTGAAGGCAGCCTTAGGTCACCTTTGGTACATCTCAGGAATCGCGGCTCCGAGCAGCGCCGGACCCTCAGGGAGTCCACTCTGCCAGGTGGTCAATCTCACCACGGACTTACGCCAATAGCTCCCCGCACATCCTTACTACCTCCAGGGTGCGCACTTTCACTTCTCGGTCTTCCGGCCTGAGTTGAGCTACTCGGCTTCGCGGTCGGAACGAGTTATCCGGCCAACTAAGTGATAGGCATGCGTTCAACATGACATGAGGACGTACAGCGAATCGGTCCTTAAACAACACAGACGGGGATAGATTCACACCCAAGACCTCCATACCTTGTTGCTGCACTACCGTCATCCTGTCCGGTCTCTTTTCAATATTAACACATGGTTCTTTTTCATGATAGCAATTATAGCCAACCGTGACCAGAGCTCATCCTACATCTCGCAGGTGACGGGAAATCACCCGACTTCTACCGGTCTAAGCATAGCTAAGCATCATTCGATCCTACACTTAATTAGGATTCATAGGATTTTATCTGGATAATGTAAGGATATAATGCAACAATTGGTTTCAACCAATTCCTATACTTAATGCATCATCAACAATAAAAGATACTCAAGATATTTGTAAAAACATGGGAGACTTAGAATGCTCTGGGGCTTGCCTTTCAGAAAGGAGGAAGGTTGGTGATCGGGGCACTCAAGAACTTCTTCGCTGGCTCCTTCTTCGGGCGTCTGCACCTCCGGCTCCTGAGCTTGCTGCTGCTCCTCTGTATGTACTGGCTCGAATTCCAGAAGCGTGACTCCCTCCAAAACACCTATTGCATGCATATGCATAGTATAAGAATCATGCATGCACAAGAGATGGAAGATGATGATCAAATGTACAGCCATGTATGAATGGACGCATGAAAGACACAATGATACAAGATTAACATCGACTTTTATCGAGTAGGTGCACATCTCTTTTAGAAAACAAGAACGGCACACTCACCAAGTTCTAATAACCTAAGATAAAGTTGTTCATCTTCAGTAAGAGGTCTAGCACCTGCAACTAACAATTTATCTTAATTAGCCTAGCATCTAAATCATCACATCAACTCATATAAAGCAAATAAATCATTCACTGCACTCAACAGTTTTTAGGCTGCAAACAGCAGCCACAAGTTTGATCCATAACTGGAGTTCTATAGATCCAAATACCCTGATTTAAGATTTTCTGGAAAGCTTATAAAATTACCTATAACTTTTGTTTAATCACCAAAGTCTAATTCAAATTCGAACTAGGTCAAACAGACTGATCTTGCAAAACTGTCTGTGGATTCCAGAGAGCAGGCAGTTGGAAGTGTTGTCTTCCAACTGACATAACTCTCAAACTAGTAGGCCAAATGCCTTGAAATTTTAACACAAGCTAGATAAACAAGTTTCCTACAACTTTGTTATTGACCCCTTTCACAGCAAACATGAAATTCACCAGTTAATTTGCTTAACTCTAAAATCTGTCCAGAAAGTCACTATAAATGAATTATAGTGAAAATAATATTTCATTACATACAAGAATAACACCATGAGTACTGCCAATGCTACCAACAGTTAACATACATCAAATGAACATAACAAAACATAGCGGCCATTCCTAAATAAATTATTTTCATGCCGTTATTAATTTATTTAGATACTTAGGTTAAATAATAAACTCCTATCCAAAATGTATAGAAAATTCTACAAAAATCACAGTAGCTTATACATGTCCCAAATAGACAACTGTATAAATTTCACATCATTTAAACAAACATAACATCCTACACAAAAATGACAAGACCGTAGGGCATAAAATAGCATAAATGGAAAACCCTAGTGAAAAGTGTCAAGCAACAGATTTTATATTTTTGTTAGGTTCATCATAACACCATAACACTGTACAAAAAGTTTCATGCTCACTGGATACATATTTTTACCATGAAAAATGGCACAAGAAACTCCTAATTATAAAAGGGAAATTAATAACTCAAAAACTATCCATGCAATGACTCTCAAAATTTTACCAAAGACTATAATTATCAATAATAGCTCACTCACAAAATTTCATAATTTTTGGAGCACAGGAACTCAAGATATAAATTAAACAAGTTTGCATTCATTTAAAAACACATTTCAAGTTTCAATTTAAATCTTCCAAAAATTCCACTACAAGTGCTCATGTTATATTTTTCCTAAATACTACACTTCACTGTGATTCTACCAAAATTAGCATCACTCCATTTGGATCTACCAATCTCTACATATAGATTTTACAAAATAGCATCAAAATCTACATTTAAAATCAAGTCTAAAACTCTATGAGTCTTTGACAGGCGGGGCCCGCGGGGTCAATGGACCCACCGGCCAGTCACAGACGAAGCAGGGGAGGTTGTGGTGGAGCTTTGAGCTAGCTGGAGGTAGCGCTTTTGCGGCAGCGAGCGAGCTGGGTGATGGCGCGGCTTGCTCGGCAACAGCGGAGGCACGGCGCTTGGTTCTGGTGAATGGGCGAGGCGAGACGCGGCGCAAGCGAAGCAAATAGGCCAGCCAGCAGGCGCGTGGCGTCGTCGTGTCCGCGATGACCTGACCAGCAGGGCCAACGCCAGCGTACGGCCTCCAAATGGTGCGCGCGACCTGAGCTTTGTCGGCCACGACTAACCGGCCAGGATGATCATCAGGTGCAGCATCAGTCGACTGTCAGCGAGTTTTCTTCCCCTCCTAAGTCCTAAACCACGGTGAATTAGCAAGAGGTCCGTTAATCAAAGTGGTAGAGCTACAGGTAAGCTCCAACAATGTCAATATTAACTTCATCTAAAACTCCACGGTTTTCAAACTATTAAGGACCAAAGTAGCCTACCCTAAAACTGAAACTCAATGCAAGACTTAGAAAATTTTTGAAGTGCTGAATCAACACCCAAATCTGACTTGTGGTCCATGTTTGAGACTGTTCCACACATTTTCATGACTTGACCTCTAAACAAAGTTTGTTCCATATAAAATTTTCTACAACTTTGCTTTAGGTTGCTCAGACATGCAAACACTCTAAGTTGTATTTTTTAAACAGTCAAAGATAAGAGCTCTAGGGTCAACACAAGTCAAGCTATTACTTGGAAGTGTAATTAGGCAAGATGGTCAACATGAACATTGTTGCAAATGACATTCTAAGTGTAGCTAAGTTGTTTAAGAGTACATTTCACACACATTTATATAGACCACACATGAGCACACACAATTGCTTGCATAAAACCAAACAATTCAAATAGAAACACACATGTAATGATAACATTCATAATGGTATGATGCTTATGAATGAGATGATGATGCTCATGCTCATGTGATGCAAGTGTTTTAGTGCAACCATAACACTGGGGTGTTACATCAACCCCTTCATGTGCTAGGTGCAAAGTGTCCCATATTTGCTTGGCAACATCAACTCCAATCACTCTATTGTACTCAACACCATCCAAGCTACTAAGCAACACACTTGTGGCTTGACCATTGAGGTGAATGATTCTCATATCTTCTAGTGTTGGGTTCTTGGGATCAACCGGTGGCTCAAATCTATTGAAAACAATCTTCCAAATGCCGGGGTGAAGGCCTATAAGATAGGCTCTCATCAAGTGCTTCCACTTGGCAAAGTTAGTCCCATTGAAATGAGGTAACTTACCCATGGGCACATTGATGAAAGACCTCCGATCATGGTTAGTAAAAGGAATAGAAGAGTAGTTAAAGGATACGGCGACATATTTGTTGTTGTTGGCCTTGCCCTTTCCTTTCTTCTCCTTCTTGTTCCCCTCCAACACTTGGTATGACTCATCATCATCTCTATCTTCGGAACTACTTGATATGCTTGATGATGCACTTGTTGCCTTCTCTTCTTCCTTCTTCTTCCTTGCTTCTCTTCATTTTCTTGCTTCTCTCTTGAGCCTTCTTTCTTCTTTCCTTTGCTTCTTCTCCTCTAACCACTGCTCCTCCTTCTTCTTCTCTCTTGCTTCTCTTTTTAGCTTTCTTGCCTCCTTCCTTTTTCTTCTCTCATTATCATTGAGAGATCTTTTGGCATCGGTAGCCTCAAGATGTGGTAGTGTGGTGTTACTTGCTGTCGATGCGCTCAGCTCACTACTATCCATGTCGACATCCACCCGCTTCATGCCACTAGTTCCTCCTCCGAACTCCATACCTCACGCGGTGAAGCGTATATGAGGTAACCTACTTTGATACCACTTGTAGGATCTTTGGTTGGCCTAGAGGGGGGTGAATAGGCCTATCAAAACAAACACTCAAACTTTTATCAAATTCACCCTGTGGCATTGCCGCTTTGGAGAGCGGCACTGCCGGACCAGAACAGCGGCACTGCAGGACCTGTAGACAACTTCGAGTCACAGTTCAAAATCAGTGAAAGGAAACTTAGATCGGAGAAATTTCTCAGCCTACTGTAGGTATGATAGTCACAGATCAAAAGCTAGAAGTTGTAGGAACACCACACACAAGTAGATCGACTAGAAATACTAGAAATTACCTCAACAACACTATGATATCGAAGTAATATAAATCAAGCACAAGAGACACAATCATTTATCCCATGGTTCGGCTCGCCACCAAGGCTTGCCTACATCCACGTTGTTGAGGTCAGCCACTAAGGCTTTGGTCTTTCCAACCCTTCCTCGTTCTCAAGTCAAGAGACTTAACTCTTGAGATGATGGGTGAGTTTACTAGCTTCAAGAGATGGTTATAAACCTCTCGGGGCTGCCACACAAGTTGGCAAGCTCCACGGGTGATGCTCTAGCTGGCTAGGAGCCAAGCTCCAAGAGTAACAAACACAACCGTCGGCCAAAATGTGAACCAAGTGCTCTTTTGAGTTGAGGAATCAATGGAGCTGCTCTCTAATCGAGTTTTGGACCATTTTCTCTCAAGGATTGATGGGGAAATCAATGGATTTGCTTGAGGGCTCAAGGTCAACAATGGAGGGAGAGAGAGAGGCTCCTTTCTGTTTTGGATGAGCTAGAGTGAGGAAGAAGAGGCAGAGAGTTGTTGGGGAGGAAGGGGAAGGGTATAAATACGATCCAGCCCCCAACGGTCACTTAAGTCATGGCAGTGCCGTGGCTCAAGTGCGTCAGTGCCGCACTACGGCAGTGCCTCTTTTCAAGTGCGACAGTGTCACACCACGCAAGACAGCAAGGATAAGAGTGAAGTGTAGATTGTCTTGGCTGTGAATCTGAGGATACATGTGTATATTTGAGCACTTGGTAGCACATATTAGCTTAAGCATTGTGTCACCTTGAAAGGTCCTAATATGGCTAGAGAGGGGTGAATAGCCTATTTAAAAATCTACAAACCAACTAGAACAATTTGATTAGTATAACAAATAGTGAAATACAAACTTGCTCTAGCTCTACAAGGGTTACAAGCAACCTATCCAACAATTCTAGTTACTATGATCACTAGACACATAATTTCCTAAGTCACTACTCACTAAGAGCTCTCACACTTGCTACACTAAAGAGCTCCACTAGATGAACACAAACTACAAAGCAAGCTCTCAATTCTAGCTACACTAAAGAGCTTGCTACAACTAGTTTGCGAGAATATAAATGAGTGAGTAGGATGATTATACCGCCACGTGAAGGAGTGAACCAATCACAAGATGAATATCAATTCAATCATCGGGAGAACACCAAAGGCCAAGAGACAACTAATTTTTCTCCTGAGGTTCACGTGCTTGCCGGCACGCTAGTCCCCATTGTGTCGACCAACACTTGATGGTTCAGCGGCTAAGAGGTGTTGCATGAACCTCGTCCACATAATTGTACACCGCAAGAACCTACCCACAAGTGAGGTAACTCAATGACATGAGCAATCCACTAGAGTTACCTTTCGGTGCCCCATCGGGGAAGGCACAAGACCCTCATAATCACCGAGAGATGGCCACGAACAATCACCAACTCATGCCAATCCTCCTCTGCTGCTCCAAGCCGTCTAGGTGGCGGCAACCACCAAGAGTAACAAGCGAATCCGGCAGCGAAACACGAACACCAAGTGCCTCTAGATGCAATCACTCAAGCAATGCACTTGGATTCTCTCCCAATCTCACAAAGATGATGAATCAATGATGGAGATAAGTGGGAGGGCTTTGGCTAAGCTCACATGGTTGCTATGTCAATGCAAATGGCCAAGAGAGTGAGCTAGAGCCAGCCAAACAATATTTATACACACCCCCAAACAATAGAGCCGTTGGCTCAATTATTGGGCTAACTGTGGGACGACCAGACACGCAGGTCATGTGCACCAGACACGTCTGGTGTGGCGACCGGACATGTCCAGTCGATGCGTCCGGTCGTAGCCAGACCACCACATGTCCCTTTTCAAATGTTTAGCCATTGGTGCCCAACGGCTATCTCTGCGCATAGTAATACCACGTGATCAAACGCGCTGTTAGAAAATGACCGGATGTGGGAGACGCAGCATCCAGTCGAGTCCAGAGAGCTCCTAGAGCCGCTCTGGGCTGACCAGACATGTCCGGTCACATTGGACCAGACGTAGGAGACGCAGTGTCCGGTCGAGTCCAGAGAGCTCCCAGAGCTGCTCTGGGCCGACCGGACGTGTCCGGTCACACCGGACCGGACGCTCCTAGCGTCCGATCAATTATAGCGCTGAAAACCCGAGACTAGCTAGTTCACACCGAACGCGTCCGCTGTGGTGACCGGACGTGTCCGGTCGCTCTCTACAATCCTATATCAGCTATATCACTTTGACCTAACGCTGAACAGAAACTCATCAGCGTCCGGTCACTCCACTGAGCCAGAGTCCGGTCACTTTCACTTAGTCGCTCACCTCGGGTCCAAATATCGGACACGTTCGGTCCTGATTCCGAACATGTCCGGTCACTTCCGTTTGACTACCCGAAGTCTAGATAAAATACCGGACACGTCCGGTAGCCACATCGGACGCGTCTGGTCACTCTATGACCAACGCGACTAACTCCTTTTCAACTCTATCTTCTTTACCCTTGCTCAAATGTTCCAACCACCAAGTGTATCACCTTGTGCACATGTGTTAACATATTTTCACAAATGTTTTCAAGGGTGTTAGCACTCCACTAGATCCTAAATGCATATGCAATGAGTTAGAGCAACTAGTGGCACTTTGATAACCGCATTTCAATACGAGTTTCACCCCTCTTAATAGTACGACTATCGATCCTAAATGTGATCACAGTCACTAAGTGTCTCGATCACAAAAACGAAAAAGCTCCTATCAAGTTTCACCTTTGCCTTGAGCTTTTTGTTTTTCCCTTTCTTCTTCACCAAGTCTATGCATTTGATCATCACCATGCCATCACCATCATCATGATTTTAACCATTGCTTCATCACTTGGAGTAGTGCTACCTATCTCATAATCACTTTGATAAACTAGGTTAGCACTTAGGGTTTCATCAATTCACCAAAACCAAACTAGAGCTTTCAATCTCCCCCTTTTTGGTAATTGATGACAACCCTTTCACAAAGATATGAATTGAAATTCATTTGAATCCATGTTGCTTGCCCAAGCATATTTACCATGTGTAAAAGGATATGGACAAGTTTCATGAATCCCAAATGGTAGCAATTGCTCCCCCTATATATGTGCTAAGAGTTTGGATTATAGCTTGCACATATGCTTAGATAGGAAATATAGGAGACAATGTCTACTAAAAGATGCTAAGGTATAAGATATGGACCGTTGAAGCGTGATACCAATCAGAGTGCACCAATATACCATCCTTAGCACCATTAGTAACTAGACATACATAAAAACTAGAATACCCCATGAGATCAACATTAGAAGTAAGGGTCTAGTTTCCATAAAATGAACATAAGTCTAGTTACTTAACCTATGCATGCTAGTTTTTCATTTCATCATTCAAACCTACAACTAGCATACACCACACAAGCATGGATATTGAAATTTAAAACTTGTGCCATGCAAGCAAATATATGAAATGCACATTCAAATGCAACATACAAGTTTATGAGCTTGCTCCCCCTACTTGTGTACAATTTTGATCGATCCCCTTATAATGTCATTTCATTTGTTTGCACCCCCTATCTTACTATCTTTGTGAATTTCTCTCCCCCTTTATCAACAATTAGCACAAAAGACGAGCTCAAATTTTAGATAGGTTGGGGTGAAACCATGTGAAGTAAGGATTATTTTCTCAATTTGGTTGAATCTAGATCACTTACAAAAGATATTTAACTCGGTTTGATCCAAGGGCAAGCTTCTTCACACATCCAAAAGAGGGTTATCATGCACCATGTTGAGTTAAACACTTATAGCTCATTTTCTAGATTAAGCACTAGGTTTACAAACCCACAAACATGTCATATGCTACCACTAGATCATTTCAACCATACAAGCAATAGTGGTACCTTACAAGCATCAAATTCATTTGATTTTCATGAATGAGCCTAGGACATGATAGGATTGACTAGATGCACTAAACAAGTCCTTAGCAATGGATGAATGATATGTCAATCAACTTTACCTTGCTTTGCTCGAAGGAGAGGCATGTCATATAATGGGGGTGCATCAACACATATTAGAGAAGTCAAGTATGTTCAATTCATTCCTTAGCTTGCAAAACCTCTTCTCCTCAAGTGGCTTGGTGAATATATTGGCAAGTTGATCTTCGGTGCCTACACTCTCAATGCAAATATCCCCTTTTTATTGGTGATCTCTTATGAAATGGTGGCGGACATCAATGTGCTTTGTTCTTGCATGTTGAACCGGATTGTTGGCTAACTTGATTGCACTCTTATTGTCACATAGCAATGGCACTTTCTTGAACTTGATTCCAAAGTCATTCAAGGTAGCCTTCATCCAAAGTAATTGAGCACAACAACTACCGGCCGAAATGTACTCCACTTCAGCGGTTGAAAGTGCTACACTATTTTGCTTCTTTGATGACCATGAAACAAGTGATCTTTCCAATAATTGACATGTGCCCGAGGTGCTCTTTCTTTCAACCTTGCATCCCGCATAATCTGAGTCAGAGTAACCAACTAGTTCAAACTTTGCTCCTTTGGGATACCACAAACCAACATTTTGTGTATGCTTCAAGTACCTCAATATTCTCTTTGTAGCTTTCAAATGACTTTCTCTTGGTGAGGCTTGAAATATTGCACACATGCATACACTAAATATGACATCCGGCCTTGATGCGGTCACATAGAGTAGGCTTCCAATCATAGACCGATACGATTTTTGATCCGCCATATTGCCACTTGCATCACTATCCAAGTTACCATTTGTCCCCATTGGTATGCTAATGGCTTTGCTATTACTCAAGACAAACTTATTAAGCATGTCTTTTATGTACTTGCCTTGACTTACAAATGTATCATTCTTCAATTGCTTGATTTGAAGTCCAAGGAAGTAACTTAACTCTCCAATCATGGACATCTCAAACTCACTTGCCATCATCTTCCCAAACTCCTCACAAAAATCTTGATTTGTTGACCCAAATATGATATCATCAACATCGATTTGCAATACAAACAAGTCATTTTCAAGCTTCTTGGTGAAGAGAGTGGTGTCAACCTTTCCCATCTTGAATCCCTTAGAGAGTAGAAAATCCCTCAATCTCTCATACCGTGCTCTTGGTGCTTGTTTCAATCCATACAAAGCCTTTCTCAACTTGTAAACATGGTTGGGTTTCTTTTCATCTTCAAAACTGGGAGGTTGCTCAACATACACAACCTCATTGATGTACCCATTTAGAAATGCACTCTTCACATCCATTTGGTATAACTTGATGTTGTGGGCATAAGCATAGGCTAACAAGATCCTAATTTCTTCCAATCTTGCAACCGGGGCATATGTTTCTCCAAAGTCAAGACCTTCAACTTGAGTGTAACCTTGAGCCACTAATCTTGCTTTGTTCCTTATTACTATCCCATCTTGATCTTGCTCGTTTCAAAAGACCCACTAGGTTCAAATTACATTATGATTCATAGGCCTCTCAACTAACTCCCATACTTGGTTTGTCTTGAAGTTGTTTAGCTCTTCATGCATAGCATTGACCCAATCAACATCCTTCAAAGCTTCATTTATCTTCTTAGGTTCAATAGATGACACAAATGAGAAATGTTCACAAAATGATGCCAATTTAGATCTTGTTTGTACACCTCTAGAAATATCACCAAGTATAGAGTCCAAAGGATGATCTCTTGTGACATTGGTTGGTTGGAGCACTTGCACTAGATTGCTTGTATTTGATCGATCATTTGGTTGAGATGATGAACTAGCCACTTGTTGTTGATCTTGCACTTTGTCAACACTAGTACTTGCTTGACTTTGATCTTGAGAACCACTAGCTTGTACATTTGAGTTAGAGAGCACTTGATTCTTGTCATCTTCAACATCAATCACCTCTCTAGGTCTTATACCACCAATGTCCATGTTATTCATTGCATTGACTAATTGAGTGCCTCTCACATCATATAGATTCTCATCTTCCTCTTGGGAATCATTTGTTTCATCAAATTCCACATCATAAACCTCCTCAAGAGTACCACTAGCTAAATTCGAAACTCTATATTCCTTGCTAGTAGTGGAGTAACCAAGCAAGAAACATTCATCATATTTCTTTTCAAACTTGCTCAATCTAGTGCCTTTCTTCAATATGTAGCATTTACAACCAAAAACCCAAAAGTATGCTATGTTGGGCTTTCTTCCATTCAATAGCTCATAAGGTGTCTTCTCCATCATGGGGTGACAATAGAGTCAGTTGCTATAATAGCAAGCCATGTTGATTGCTTCGGCCCAAAATGAATGACTCACATTGTACTCACTCAATATTGATCTTGCCATATCAATCAAAGTTTTATTCTTTCTTTCAACTAGGCCATTTGATTGTGGAGTATACTTGGCTAAAAATTGATGCCTAATTCCAAACTCATCACACAAATTATCCACTCTTGTGTTCTTGAACTCACTTCCATTGTCACTTCTCACTTTCATGATGGTTGTTTCAAACTCATTATGAATTCTCTTGATGAATGTCTTGAAGATTGCAAACACATCACTCTTGTCAATAAGAAAGAACACCCATGTGTATCTAGTGAAATCATCCACAATCACAAATCCATATTTGTTTTCACCAATGCTAGTGTATGTGGTTGGTCCAAACAAGTCTATGTGCACCAACTCAAATGCCTTAGATGTGCTCATCATGCTCTTCTTAGGATGTGTGTTACCAACTTGCTTTCTGGCTTGACATGCACTACATAGCTTATCCTTCTCAAATGTGACATCTTTCAAGCCTCTAAGTCATGCTTGATCAACTTGTTCAATTGTTTCATGCCAACATGACCAAGCCTTCTATGCCATAACCAACCCATGCTAGACTTAGTGATCAAACAAGTTGATAATTGAGCTTCTCTAGCATTGAAATCAACCAAGTATAGATTCTCATATCTAAAACCTTTGAATATCAAGTTAGAGCCATCTACACTTATGATCTCTACATCATCCACACTAAATATGCACTTGAAACCAAGATCACACGATTGAGCTACCGATAATAGGTTGAAGTTCAAGCTCTCTACTAGTAGCACATTAGAAATGCTCAAGTCATTGGATATTGCAATCTTACCAAGACCTTTGACCTTGCATTTGCCATTGTCATCAAATGTGATACTATCAATCCCATTATTCTTATTTTCATTGATTGAATTGAACATTCTTGGATCACCGGTCATGTGTTGTGTGCACCCACTATCAAGCACCCAATGCCTTCCTCTGGCTCTATAATTGACCTACAAAAGAAGATCAATTCCTTTTAGGTACCCAAACTTGCTTGGGTCCTTGAAGGTTAGTTACCAAGGTCTTTGGTACCCAAATGGCCTTCTTCTTTGGGCCCACAATTGGTGTACCAATGAACTTAGCCTTCACACCATTGGCACCCTTAACAAGCAAGTAACAAGAATCAAATCTAATTGAGGATACATTAGGTTGCTTGTTCTTGTTAGTCTTGCAATATTGCTCTATATGCCCAACTTGCTTGCATCTATTACAAAACCGACCATTACCCTTCACAAAGCTAGCTTTGGGAGTGACACGCCTTGCCTTTCTTGGGGGTATAGCCAAATCCCTCTTTGTTGAGAGAAAATCTTTGGCTGCCCAAGCACTTTAGCAAGTGGGCATCTCCATCATAGGCATTGCCTAAGGCATGAGTGAGCTCATTCACCTTCTTCTTGAGGGTCTCATTTTCCACCACTAGTGAGGCATCATAAGTGATACCATCACTCAAAGATGAAGTAGAAGTAGAAGTGCTACAAGAAGGGTTAGTGGGAGCAACTATAATGGGCTTATAAAAAGATTCATCAATAATATCACATGTTAGTCCCACATCACAAGACACAATCACTTGCTCCTTCTTGGCTTCCTCCATTTTGACTTGCTCAATGAGAGAGGAGTGAGCCTTTTCAAGCTTAGAGTGAGCTTTGCCAAGCCTTTCATAGGCTTCTATTAGCCTCTCATGAGTGGCACTTAGCTCATCAATGGATTGCTCAAGAAATTTGACTTTCTTGCTCAATTCTTTGCACTCCTTTTTCTTTATCTCAAAGCAAGTGTGCACTTGCTCACACATGTCCATGAGCTCCTCCTTGGTGTACTCATCATCATCATCATCACTCCTACAAGCATCACTTTCACATTCATCATCATCACTCACATCATATTTTATCTTGGTAGGCTTTGCCATGAGGCATGTCGATGGAGTGTCGAAGATGGAGGGCTTGTTATTGATGGCGATGCTTGCTAGTGCTTTCTTGATAGATTTCTTGCCATCATCACTAGATCCATCACTATCTGAAGAGACATCACTATCTCAAGTGACCACATAGCCTCCACCCTTCTTCTTCTTTTGGAAGGTCATCTTCTTCTCCTTCTCCTTCTTGTGCTTCTTCTTCTTATCCTCATCATTGTCACTATTGTAGGGACAATCCGCTACAACGTGATCGAGGCTCTTGAAATTGTAGCATCTTCTCATATATTCTTTGCTTTTGGTGTGATCTCTTCTGTTTCTAGCACCACAGCCCTTCTTCTTCATGAATTTGCCCATCTTGCGCACAAATAGAGCCATGGCCTCATCATCAATGTCACTAAGATCCTCATCATCACTTGATTCTTTCTTGGACTTGCCCTTGTTCATGGATGATGAGCTAGCCTTGAATGCTACACTCTTCTTCTTTTTGTCTTCGTCTTCCTTCTTGTCATCCTTGTCAACCCCTTCCCTTTCCACATGGTATGTCTCTTGTGTCATGACATCACCTAGTACTTTGTTAGGGGTAATCTCCTTCAATCCTCCTCTTATGATAAGCAATCTCAACATCTCAAATCTTGGAGGTAAGCACATCAAGAACTGACGAGAGACATCATAATCGTTGATCTTCTCTCCCAAAGCCTTCAAGTCATTGATAATCACTTGCAATCGATGGAACATCTCTGGAATGCTCTCATCTTTCTTCATCTTAAAGCTTCTCAACTTGTCCTTGAGGATGTACAACTTGGCACTCTTCACCGCCGGTGTGCCCTCATATGTTTCCTCCAATCTCTTCCACACCTCATTAGCTCTCTCACAATCCTTGATTTGTTCAAACACCTTGGAATCAATGGCATTGTATATGGTGTTGAGAGCCATTGTATTGCATTGCTTGTTGGTCTTGTCATGGTTGGTGAGATTGTCGAGATCAATGATAGCATAGTCACTCTCGGTCACATCCCATACTTGATCATTGATTGAACCAAGATACATATCATCTTTCTCTACCAATAATCATAGCATGTGCCATCAAAGAACGGTGGTTTGCCCCCCACATGGTTGAACATAACTTGAGCCATAATTTGATACCGAGGTTGTTAAACCTTCAATCAAACGGTGACCACGGCTCTGATACCACTTGAAAGGTCCTAATATGGCTAGAGGGGGGTGAATAGCCTATTTAAAAATCTACAAACCAACTAGAGCAATTTGATTAGTATAACAAATAGCGAAATGCAAACTTGCTCTAGCTCTACAAGGGTTGCAAGCCACCTATCCAACAATTCTAGTTACTATGATCACTAGACACACAATTTGCTAAGTCACTACTCACTAAAAGCTCTCACACTTGCTACACTAAAGAGCTCCACTACATGAACTCAAACTACAAAGCAAGCTCTCAATTCTAGCTACACTAAAGAGCTTGCTACAACTAGTTTGCGAGAATATAAATGAGTGAGTAGGATGATTATACCGCCATGTGAAGGAGTGAACCAATCACAAGATGAATACCAATTCAATCATCGGGAAAACACCAAAGGCCAAGAGACAACCAATTTTTCTCCCGAGGTTCACGTGCTTGCCGGCATGCTAGTCCCCATTGTGTCGACCAACACTTGATGGTTCGGTGGCTAAGAGGTGTTGCACGAACCTCGTCCACACAATTGGACACCGCAAGAACCTACCCACAAGCGAGGTAACTCAATGACACGAGCAATCCACTAGAGTTACCTTTTGATTCTCCGCCGGGGAAGGCACAAGACCCCTCACAATCACCGAGAGGTGACCACAAACAATCACCAACTCGTGTCCATCCTCCTCCACTGCTCCAAGCCGTCTAGGTGGCGGCAACCACCAAGAGTAACAAGTGAATCAGGTAGCGAAACACAAACACCAAGTGCCTCTACATGCAATCACTCAAGCAATACACTTAGATTCTCTCCCAATCTCACAATGATGATGAATCAATGATGGAGATGAGTGGGAGGGCTTTGGCTAAGCTCACAAGGTTGCTATGTCAATGCAAATGGCCAAGAGAGTGAGCTAGAGCCGGCCAAATGATATTTATAGACACCCCAAAACAATAGAGTCGCTGGTTCAATTATTGGGCTGACTGCGGGACGACCAAACACGTAGGTCGTGTGCATCGGACGTGTCCAGTGTGGCGACCAGACGTGTCCGGTTGCTGCATTCGGTCGCTACCAAACCGCCATGTGTCCCTTTTCAAATGTTTAGCCATTGGTGCCCAATGGCTATCTCTGCGCACAGTAATACCATGTGATTGGACGCGCTGTTAGAAAACGACCGGACATGGGAGACGCAGTGTCTGGTCGAGTCCAGAGAGCTCCCAGAGCCGCTCTGGGCTGACCGGACATGTTCGGTCACATCGGACTGGACACAGGAGACGTAGCGTCCGGTCGAGTCCAAAGAGCTCCCAGAACTGCTCTGGGCCGACCGGACACGACAGGTCACACCGGACTGGACGCTCCCAGTGTCCGATCAATTATAGCGTTAAAACCCCAAGACTAGCTGGTTCACACCAGACGCGTGGCGATCAGACACATCCGGTCGCACTCTGCAATCCTGTATCGGCTATATCACTTTGACCTGACGCTGAACAGAAACTCATCAGCGTCCGGTCACTCCACTGAGCCAGAGTCCGGTCACTTTCACTTAGTCTCTCACCTCGGCTCCAAATATCGAACGTGTCTGGTCCTAATTCCGGACGTGTCCGGTCACTTCCGTCTAACTACCCGAAGTCTAGATAAATACCGAACGCATCCGGTAGCCACACCAGACACGTCTGGACACTCTGTGACCAGCGCGACTAACTCCTTTTCAACTCTATTGTAACACCTCGGGTGTTAGCCTTGCATAACTTGACTTGCATAACATGATCATGAGCATCAAGCATTCATAAATCATCATTTATAATTGAAACATTTGATCGAAACATATGAAACATTGCTTGTTATTCCGTGTTTCTTGGAACATATGCATATGATCATGTGCAAATGAATGCAAGTGGGTAGTGCTAGTCACTAAAACACCTTAGCTACACTTAGGTTAACAAAAGGAACCTTGTTCATGAAGGCCACATTTCATGATCAAGCACTTAAGTGATATTTCATGTGTTGACCTGAATAGCTATATGAGTGACTACTACATGAAATGCTTAAATGACCTTGCAAATTGTTGAAACATGCTTAGGATATCATTAGGAACAACTTTGGTATTTAGTGCTAAGGCTAGTTTGGTCATTTAGCCATGGTTTGTGTATGTATCATGTTTTCAAAGTGACATGTTTGACTAAAGTTGAACTAGGTGTTAGAGACCTTGCATGGAGGAGTTCACAAAAGCAAAGTTGTAGTGTTTGACATAAGGAACAACTTTTATTTTTATGTCATGGACTGATTTAGCTTCTAACATGTTTGAATTGGACTCACAAAAATCAGCTTTTCACTGTTTTCAGCACTTCAAAAATTTTCTAAGTCTTGGTTCGACTGACAGCCTGACAGGCCCATCTTGGGGATGACATTACTTGTTTTTGGTTGCGAATTTGAACATACTCCCTTAACCAAAGTTGAAGCTGGTACATAGGGCTATAAATTTTGTTTAGACGTCTTATGCTTTGGAGCGACGGATTAGCGGGAAAATCAGCGACAAAACTCGTCGTCAGGCACTGCACCGGTTCACTGATGAACTGAACGACGCGTTCAGTGGCCGACCAACGGCAGAACCCGCGCGCCGCGTGTCCCCGGCGACGGCCGCGCGTCGCCTCTGCTCTGCCCAGCCAGGCCACGACGCGCCTGGGCGCGCCTTCATCACGCCAGCGTCCGCCCGAGTCGCCCCGCGCTCCATTTTCGCTTCGCCTCGGCCTCCTTCTTCGCCGCAGCAGCAGCCGAGCGCCTCCTCGCTCCGCCATCGCCATAGCCAGCTCCAGCTAGCGCTGAGCCGCCCAGTCGCCACCGCAACTGCATCACCGTCGTCCCTGCAACTCCCTGCGTCCCCTAGTGCCGTGGTTCAAGCATTGGTAAGCCACCGCGCCGTGCACAGCATCGCCGGAGCTCCGCCGCTAGCTCCGTCTCCGTGGCCACGTCGCCACCGTCCACCCCAGGCCGCGATAGAGCGTTAGCTAGGTCCGCCGTAGCTCGGTGATGCTCGGCGTAGCATTCTATCGGGTTGCCGTAGCCTCCACCGGCGTTTTGCCGTGGTCCAGCCCCGCCGCTCCGCCATTGCCGCCGCCGTCGTCCTTACCGTCGACGATAGGGCCGGCCAAGTGGCTCAATAGATGCGCTAGGTCGCTAAGAGCACGTCGTGATGACCTCACCGCCGGCAACCTCGCCGTCGGCGAGCTCCGCCGTTCCCACGTCATTCCCGCGCCGTTGCTCTGTTCCGTCTCAGTGACATGTGGGCCCAACTGGCTGGAGGGTCCCTTTGTCGATGTCGGTTAAATAAAGCTAGCTCATTTTTTTTGATTTGAACCACGATTTCATGTATCTTGTTATTTTTGTATCTTTAGTTTGATAGCTCCAAAATTGTGACATAAATTTGTGAGTGTTCCTTAGGAAATGTAGTATTTAGGAAAAATATGTTCTTAGCTTCAACAGTAGAAATTAATGGAGATTTAAATCAGGATTTGAAATGTGCTTACAGAATGTATTTAAATTTGTTTATTTTATATCTAGAGTTCTGTGCTCCAAAAATTATGAAATTTTTGTGGTAGGCTATTCTTGTTATATATGAGCTTGGATAAAAATTTGAAGACCAGTGCATGTGTAGATCTATAGTTATAGATTTTTCTTTTATAAATAGTTGATCCTTGCATGAATTTTTATAAATTAATTATGAGTCCAAAATTCATGAAATTTGTTGGAGGTGATACTAGTACCATATGGATGTTAGGAAAAATAAGAAATCTGTTGCTTGACACTTTTCAATAGGATTTTCCATTTATGCTATTTCAAGCCTTGCTTCCTTATCATTTTTGTATAGGATGTTCTACTTAGTAAAATGACATGAAATTTTTATAGTAGTCCTTTGATATCATTAGTAAGGCTCTGTAAATTTTTGAGAATTTATTCAGCACATTTAATATATATTTATTATTTAACCTAGATAGCTAAATAAAATAATAAAGGCAATTTAATAAATAGTTTGGGCTTCACCATTATATCATCTTAACTGTATTTGGTATGCTTAAACTATTGGTAGGTTCTAGGTTGTCAAATTTTGAATGATTACCTGAAGTAGAAGTATTCTTACTTTATATTGCATGTTAAATCATTTCCGGACTGATTCTAGAGTGTGATGAGCTGCATGTTGAAACTGAGGTGTACTATAAAAATGGTTAATAGCAAAGTTGTAGAGAATTTGATAAGCTTTCCAGAAAGTCCAGGATCACTGGATTTGGATTTGTAGAACTCCAGTTATGAGTGAAACAAGTAGCTACTGTTTGTGGCATAGTCGATGCATTGTAGAAGTAGTTAAGTAATAATCGAGAAGAGATATGCACCTACTCAAACAACGTGATACACTTGTTAACATATATGCATTCGTAATACTTATACCATACTCATGCATCTAGGATCGGAGGAAGAGATCACGTTCTTTGGAATTGAAGAAGCGAGAGGAAGGGAACCCGAGGAGGATCCATAAGCCGCAGACTCGAAGGCGTGGAAGCGAGAACCACGAAGAGCTTCCGAGTGTCACGACCATCGCCCTACTTCCTTTCTGCGAGGCAAGCCCCGGAGCATTATAAGTCTCCCGATAATTTATCAATGTTTACTTAAGTACTTATGATTTGCTGCATTAGGTTATAAGAGTTGAATGAAACCACTTGATGCATGTACATTCCTTGTCCGAGATATTACCCCTTTAACCGGTATAGGTCCGAGGATCGAATATATGCTTAGCCATGCTTAGACCGGTAGAAGTCGGGTGATTTCTGTCACTGCGAGATATAGGTGGATACCGGAGCACGGTTGGTTATCATTGCTATCGTGGAAAGAACCATGGTTAATGTAAATGGAGACCCGGGCGGGATGTCGATAGAAAAGCAACAAGGCATGGAGGTCTTGGGTGTGGATCTATCCCGTCTGTGTCGATCAAGGACCGTACCGTTGTTGGAACTTCCGACAAGATTGAACGCATGCCTCTCACTTAGCTGGCGGATAATTCGTTCACCGCTGAAGCCGAGTAATTCAACTCGGGCCGGGAATCGTTTCATTGTGCGCCTTCCGGGAACGATCGACCGAGCCCAAAGGCAGGCTTGGCTCGAGCATCCCGGCATCTGGTGTTCCAGACAGCGGCCGTGAAAGACGGACCCAGCGAAATGTGTACCGGAGTTGTACCAAAGGTGACCTAAGGTGACCGTTGATCTGGTCTCACTGGGTTTGTGTTAGGAATAAATTCGCTGGTTGAAATCGATTGAATCGCCGTCTCTCCCGGATAGTGAGAAACTTGGCTAGCTCCAACATCGTAGTAAGCTTGTATTATGGAACATGATGGTTCGGATGAAAATGGAATTTCAATACACTGCTATGGTTACTATTGTATGCTTCTAAATGATACCACATGTTTGTACAGGATAGTTGCTAACCTAGAAATGAATAGTTATAATTAACTTGGTAAAGAATTAGTAAGCTGTACCATGATTTAATTGCTTTTACGCAAAAATGTTGTCAAGTTCGTCCACTTATACTGACCTTGCATAATCCTTGAGTCATTTTATTTTACGGTTCATGACGGGTAAGTCTAGTTGAGTACCTTCTCGTACTCGGGGTTTATTTTCCCAATGTTGCGAGATGGCACTTTGTGTATCATGGTTATTGCAAGAGTTGCTTCTATCCTCCTTTGTGGATGAGGAGTAAGCCTTGGGCAGAGCTTCTTTAGTAATTCCTATCCTTGCTTTTGTGGACCGGGATCTAGCTTGGCAATGTATCAAACTATGTTGGAAACTTTATCTTGAACTTATTTGCTTCCGCTTTATTTATCAAACTCGGTTTGTAATAATTGTTATTCGTACTACGATGATGAAAAGTATCTGTGAACTTTATGTAATATGTGGCATGTATGTTGAATCTCATACGATCTTGGTTGTTGTAAATCGTTTATCGAGACCCGTCGTGGTACTCGACGGACTACCGGGTTTATATGGGTTCAAGTATGGCGGTCACGACCGCTTATGGATTGCCATTGTACTTGTATTCTTATAAATTGGTCGGTTCTGCGACGGTGGCATCGAGAAACAAGATTCAACGTTAATTGTCACAAGTGTATTTAAAACAAAAGTTTTTGTTTTCGAAAACCCTTTTCTAGCAACTAATAGTTATATAATAGGTATTTGAAATCTAAAGTGTGCCAATGATCACTTTCCTTATGCCCAAATTAAGGACTATTAGGTGGCTATTTAAGTACTAACATGGGGTTTTTACTTCGTCGTCCATACTGATGCGTGCTATTGTATGGATGCCATTCACTTGAATGGTAATGTATGGATCAAATGCCTCTCGCCAAGGTAAGATGAGTGTATGACCGCAAGATGTGAGCATGCGGTCGGGAAGAGTAGCTTTAGTGCGGCTATGTATGCATGCTTGCATGTGTATATGGTACGTATTTAATTGTGGGTTTAAATTATTGCCGGGTAGATTGATACGGAAGTATATGTATGGGTATACATATATGGAAGTATTTACAATTACATTATGCATATTCATTATGGGTTTAAGGGCTGAAATGAGATCTTATGCGGGTACACTAACTTGGTGAAACGTGTAGCTCGACTAGTTACGCTATTTATGAGAGAACGTATGTATGCCACCGTGTCTACCGCTAGAAACAAATTTTTTTTTCCTAAGTTTGTGAGGACGTACGGAACGAGCATGCATCATGATAATTATCATTCACATAATTACATTGTTCCTCCCTTATAAAATTCTTACTCGGTTATGTAACTCTTATCCATTATGGCATTGTCTCACCAAGGGTACATGTTAATGGTGCAGATGGCACGCACCAAGTGCCGCTTCAGCAAGTCCACCGGAGGCGAGCTCTCCCGCCGTCGGCTTGCTCCACGTACCAAATCAACGACACACGTTCCTTGGAGAGTTTGGGATGCCTACACTCTTGTGAAGAGTGCTCGATTATGTAGGCTATCCTCGATGGAATGGAACCCCGCTACTTACGGGCGAATGAGCAGTTGGGAGAAGGTCTCTTGAATTCTTTGTGGAGGCCGTTGTTCGTCCCCGAGGTGACGATTACGAGTGGGCAGTGGTGTTATGAGTCAAGCTGGCGGGGCTGCTGAAGAAGCGGTGGCGGGGCAGCCTTTGGGATCTGAGGACATCATGGATCGTTTTCCTCGGGAGGCTGGCAGCCGCTTTGGTTGGAGTCTTTCAAGAGGTAACCCTCCAGCGACTCATGGCAGCAGACAAGAGGAAAATCTTTGGAGATTGGTGCGGCGGAAAAGCGTAAGCGGTGATAACCCTTCCATGAGCACCATGTTCGCAATGATGAGAGTGTTGGATGGAGTTGAAGGTAGCCTCAGACGTGTGTCTGGTGCTCTTGGTCATGCCCGCGAGGACCGACGTCAGCTTCAGAGGGAGCACGACGCCGAGATTGAAAGGCTCACTGAAGAGATGACTCGGTTAACTCACCAGCGAAATGCAGCTTGGACAAGGGAAAATGTCCTAAGAGCTCGACAGTTTGAGCTAGGACAGCAGCTGGCTAATGCGGAAGAATACAACGATAATCTGCATGAAGAGGTTCATCTTCTGAACAATCAGCTCCACCCTTATGTCCCACCTGGAGCCGCAGAAATGGATATAGAAGGATACGAGGAAGGAGAAGAAGAAGAAGTGGAGCCTGAAGAAGAAGTAGAACCGGAGGAAGGAGATGATCTTGCGTCTGACCTCGATAGTGATCACGATGAGGATTAGATCGCTTAGCACTTAGTGGAAGGACTAATGTATCACCTATTCTTCATGTAATGGACCTGTAGCTCGAATTTGGCATTTGTAACCAGACTATCATGTAATGTTGATTAAGTGCACCTTTGGTTGAACATCAATGCCATTCCGTTCCTTGTTGGTGATCACGATTTAACTTTGCATGCGTTATGAGCGCGATAAGTGGTCAAATTGGGGATGCCATGTTGCGAGAATGAATTGTTATGCCTCTGTTTTTATTGTGAATTTGAGAATTTCTCCAGTGATTTCAGTTTGGCATGATTATGATTCATCGCAATCTCTGACATCAACCAATAATCGCTTATTGTTGCAACTTGCAGATGATGCGCGCCCGTCTTTGGAGTCAGTAGCGATCCACGATGGCAATGGTGATGACTTACCACCACCGCCGCCGCCGTCTACTCGGGGAGTTCTTTTTGCTCAGTTCTTGGGGAGCCAAAGGACAATGGAAGAAGCTTTGCGCCTTATCGCGCAAAAACACCGCTCGTGGCCACCCACGGCAACCAGAGGCGAGCCAAATCAGCACAAAGTACATTCAAGGAGTTTTCGGACACGAAGCCTCCAATCTTCAAGGTGGTGAGGAACCCGCTGCTGAGCCGATGAGTGGCTGAATACCATTGAGCGAAATTTCGTTTTGCTAAGGGTCACAGAGCATCGAAAGGCGAGTATGCTTCTCATCAATTGCAAGGACCAGCGGGGATCCGGTGGACACACTTCTGTCGTCTCGCTGCTAATGCACGAGTGACACTGGGAACAATTCAAGCTGGCTTTTAGGGGACATCATATTCCCGGGCACTGATCGCATGAAAGCGGCCGAATTTATGAGGCTCACTCGAAGGAACAAAGTCACTCACGAGTATATGCATGCATTCAACAACTTGTCCGAGATATGCTCCCGGTTTTGTGGATCTTGAAGAGAAAAAGATAGAGAGTTTCAAGCGAGGTTGGGTACCAAACTGATGAAGACTATGGCAAATTCTCGATGTACCACGTACAACGAGTTTATTAGTGATGCCTTGACCCAAGAAAACCACAACAACATGCATGCGGTTGCTAAAAGGTCGCAAGAGGGCCTATGAGGCGGTGCATCCGGATCTTTCAGTCAAAAAGCGCCTATCGTAGCTAGGCCACAATTCAAATCCACCTGCACCCAAGTTTAGGCCTCCACCACCGAAAAGCTCGAGAATAACAGAGCTACGAGAAACCATTCCGTAAAGGCGTTCACTATTGCCTTACCAAAAGGAAATGGCAATCGGGACACTCCACAGATTGAGTAATCAACCATGTTTCAAGCTGCAACCAAGCTGGGTCATTGGTCCAAAGAATGTCCCCACCCCAAGAGGAATGGCAACCCAAATCAGAACAATCGAGAGGCGGTGAATGTCGGGGAGACACGTCGAGGACAAGTGCATTATCTGCATTTGTAGAAGAGGTGCCCACCGGAGAAGTTGTCACACGGTGGTATGTTTCTTGTCAACAAGCATCCATTGTTGTTTTATTTGATTCGGGAGCTTCTCATTCATTTATGAGTCAAGCATTTGCATCTAGACATGGTCAAGAAATAATTGAAGTAAACAAAGGGGGTTTTAACATAAGTTCAGCAGGGGGTACTGTTATTACCAAAAAGATAGTCAAAAATGTACTCATCGTGATACAAGGGAGGGAGTACACCACGGATTTGATAATATTGCCGGGGTTGTCAATAAGTGTAATCTTAGGCATGAATTGGATGAAGTATCATGGTGCTCTTATTGACACTAGCACCCGCACTATCATGTTGAGAGAACCCACGGGAGGGAATGCTTTTCTAGTCCCACTCTCCCGCGATTTCAAACCCCAACATTTAGCCTGTGCTATCCAAGCCACCACGATATGTGATATCCCAGTGGTTTGTGAGTTTCCGGATGTATTTCCAGAGGAATTACCAGGTCTACCACCGGATAGGGACGTGGAATTTAAGATTGAATTAGTGCCAGGGACTGCACCCATATCCAGAAGGCCCTATAGAATGCCACCCAATGAGTTAGCAGAACTTAAGGTCCAATTGCAAGATCTATTGGACAAGGGTCTTATCCAACCTAGCTCATCTCCGTGGGGATGTCCAGCATTGTTTGTGAAAAAGAAGGATAAGTCACTGAGAATGTGTGTAGATTACAGACCACTCAATGCTGTGACCATCAAAAACAAATATCCATTGCCCCGCATCGACATCTTGTTCGATCAGTTAGCGAAGGCAAAGGTATTCTCCAAAATTGATTTGAGATCAGGTTATCATCAGATAAAGATCAGACCGGAGGATATACCTAAAACTGCTTTCTCTACGAGGTACGGCTTATACGAGTATTTGGTTATGTCTTTCGGACTAACAAATGCTCCAGCCTATTTCATGTACCTGATGAACTCGGTATTCATGCCCGAACTTGACAAGTTCGTGGTCGTGTTTATTGATGATATATTGATTTATTCAGAAAATGAGACCGATCATGAGGAGCATCTGAGGATTGTCCTATCCAGAATGAGGGAGCATAAGCTATATGCCAAGTTTAGCAAATATGAATTTTGGATGAGCAAAGTACCTTTCTTAGGTCACATTTTATCAAGAGATGGAATCTCAGTAGACCCATCCAAAGTACAAGAGGTCATGGATTGGAAAGCCCCAACCGGTTCAAGAAGTTCGGAGTTTTCTAGGGTTAGCGAGGATACTATCGTCGGTTTATTCCAGATTTCTCAAAGATAGCTAAGCCTATGACCAAACTACTTGAGAAAGATGAGAAGTACAAATGGACACGAGAATGTGAAAACGACTTTTCACACCCTCGAACTTTGTTGACTACAAGACTGTGTTAGCACAACCGGACATTGAAAAGCCTTTTGATGTATTTTGTGATGCATCGGGAATAGGTTTGGGATGTGTGCTTATGCAAGAAGGAGAGTAATTGCATATGCCTCACGGCAATTGAGAAAACATGAAGTCAACTACCCTACACATGATTTGGAACTTACGGTACCGTTGTCCATGCACTAAAGATATGGAGACATTACTTGTTGGGCAATGTATGTCATATCTTTCTTACGACCACAAAAGTCTCAAGTATATCTTTACCCACCAGAGCTGAACATGAGACAACGAAGATGGTTAGAATTGATTAAGGACTATAATTTGGAGGTGCATTACCATCCGGGTAAAGCAAATGTAGTAGCCGATGTACTTAGTCGGAAGTCCCATTGTAACACTTGTGGAAGCATTCTTTGGAAGATGGATTCAACTTGTTACATCCTCTTTGTACTATACAATATCACAATCAGTTGTTCACTTGAGGGCAAAATCATAGTGCTCTGATGAGCACGGATGTGGGAATAAGTCACATCAAGAGAAAAATGCAAGAGCAAGAAACCAAACATTTTAGAGTGGACGAAAAAGAGGTGTATTATGGTTCGAGGACCGACTAGTGGTGCCAAAAGACCGTGAGCTAAGGAATCAAATTTTAGAAGAAGCTCACTCGTCCAAATTGTCTATCCATCCGGGTAGTAGTAAAATGTATCAAGATTTAAGAACCCGTTTTGGTGGACTAAGATGAAGAAAGAGATCGCATGACCTACGTTGCTAGGTGTGATAAGCTGCGATGAGAGTAAAAAGCTGTCCATATGAAAGCTCATTGGATTACTTCAGCCATTGCCTATTCCAGGATGGAAATGGGAGGAAATCAGCATGGACTTTATCACAGGCCTTCCAACGACACCACAAGGTCATGATTCAATATGGGTTATTATTGATCGTCTCACCAAATCAGCACATTTTGTACCAGTTCACACCACATATCACGTGGGGAAATACTCTGAGTTATATGTTTCCCAGATCGTGAGATTGCATGGAGTACCCCGGACTATAATCTCAGATCGAGGACCACAGTTCATAGCTTGTTTCTGGGAGCACTTACACCAGGCCTTGGGAACCAAGCTAATCAGAAGTTCAGCTTATCATCCGCAAACTTCAGGACAGACAGAGCGAGTGAACCAAATCCTAGAAGATTTACTTAGAGCTTGTGTTATATCTTCAAAAGGTTCATGGGAGAAATGGTTACCTTTAGCTGAATTCTCCTATAACAACAGTTATCAAGCGAGTATCAAAATGGCTCCATTTGAAGCCTTGTATGGCAGAAAGTGCAGAACTCCCTTGAACTGGATTGAGCCCGGTGAAAGGAGATACTTTGGTATTGATTTTGTAAATGAAGCCGAAGAGCAAGTACGTATCATCCAACACCACATGAAGGCAGCTCAATCAAGACAGAAAAGTTATGCCGACAGAAGAAGAAGACCACTAACTTTTGAAGTGGGTGACTATGTATACTTGAGAGTATCACCCATGAAAGGCGTGAAAAGATTTGGGATGAAAAAGAAGCTTTCACCAAGATATGTAGGGCCATACAAAATTTTGGAACGAAAAGGGAAGGTTGCATATAAGTTACAACTTCCACCAGAGATGAGTGCAATCTTTGATGTGTTCCATGTTTCTCAGCTAAAGAAATGTCTTCGAGTACCGGAAGAAGCTATTGCACCCACCAACGTGCAGCTTCAATCGGATTTGACCTATGAAGAAAAACCAATTCGAGTATTAGAAGAGATGGAGAGAGTGACAAGGAGTAAGATTATTAAGTTCTATAAGGTGGTGTGGAACAATCATAGTGAACAAGATGCTACGTGGGAAAGAGAAGATTATCTACGAGAAGTTTATCCCGCCTTTTTCCAAGAATGGTAGGTCTTGCAAATCTCGGGACGAGATTTTTATAAGGGGGAGGGGCTGTAACACCTCGGGTGTTAGCCTTGCATAACTTGACTTGCATAACATGATCATGAGCATCAAGCATTCATAAATCATCATTTATAATTGAAACATTTGATCGAAACATATGAAACATTGCTTGTTATTCCGTGTTTCTTGGAACATATGCATATGATCATGTGCAAATGAATGCAAGTGGGTAGTGCTAGTCACTAAAACACCTTAGCTACACTTAGGTTAACAAAAGGAACCTTGTTCATGAAGGCCACATTTCATGATCAAGCACTTAAGTGATATTTCATGTGTTGACCTGAATAGCTATATGAGTGACTACTACATGAAATGCTTAAATGACCTTGCAAATTGTTGAAACATGCTTAGGATATCATTAGGAACAACTTTGGTATTTAGTGCTAAGGCTAGTTTGGTCATTTAGCCATGGTTTGTGTATGTATCATGTTTTCAAAGTGACATGTTTGACTAAAGTTGAACTAGGTGTTAGAGACCTTGCATGGAGGAGTTCACTAAAGCAAAGTTGTAGTGTTTGACATAAGGAACAACTTTTATTTTTATGTCATGGACTGATTTAGCTTCTAACATGTTTGAATTGGACTCACAAAAATCAGCTTTTCACTGTTTTCAGCACTTCAAAAATTTTCTAAGTCTTGGTTCGACTGACAGCCTGACAGGCCCATCTTGGGGATGACATTACTTGTTTTTGGTTGCGAATTTGAACATACTCCCTTAACCAAAGTTGAAGCTGGTACATAGGGCTATAAATTTTGTTTAGACGTCTTATGCTTTGGAGCGACGGATTAGCGGGAAAATCAGC
The DNA here is from genome assembly GCA_904845875.1 of Miscanthus lutarioriparius. Classification (NCBI taxonomy): domain Eukaryota; kingdom Viridiplantae; phylum Streptophyta; class Magnoliopsida; order Poales; family Poaceae; genus Miscanthus; species Miscanthus lutarioriparius. The sequence continues at coordinate 60,220,734 of CAJGYO010000014.1, read as the reverse complement.
GACAAAACTCGTCGTCAGGCACTGCACCGGTTCACTGATGAACTGAACGACGCGTTCAGTGGCCGACCAATGGCAGAACCCGCGCGCCGCGTGTCCCCGGCGACGGCCGCGCGTCGCCTCTGCTCTGCCCAGCCAGGCCACGACGCGCCTGGGCGCGCCTTCATCACGCCAGCGTCCGCCCGAGTCGCCCCGCGCTCCATTTTCGCTTCGCCTCGGCCTCCTTCTTCGCCGCAGCAGCAGCCGAGCGCCTCCTCGCTCCGCCATCGCCATAGCCAGCTCCAGCTAGCGCTGAGCCGCCCAGTCGCCACCGCAACTGCATCACCGTCGTCCCTGCAACTCCCTGCGTCCCCTAGTGCCGTGGTTCAAGCATTGGTAAGCCACCGCGCCGTGCACAGCATCGCCGGAGCTCCGCCGCTAGCTCCGTCTCCGTGGCCACGTCGCCACCGTCCACCCCAGGCCGCGATAGAGCGTTAGCTAGGTCCGCCGTAGCTCGGTGATGCTCGGCGTAGCATTCTATCGGGTTGCCGTAGCCTCCACCGCGCGTTTTGCCGTGGTCCAGCCCGCCGCTCGCCATTGCCGCCGCCGTCGTCCTTACTGGTCGACGATATAGGGCCGCCAAGTGGCTCAATAGATGCGCTTAGGTCGCTAAGAACGCGTCGTGATGACCTCACCGCGCCGGCAACCTCGCCCGTCGGCGAGCTCCGTCGTTCCCACGTCATTCCCGCGCTGTTGCTCTGTTCCGTCTCGGTGACATGTGGGCCCAAGCTGGCTGGAGGTCCCCCCTTTGTCGATGTCGGTTAAATAAAGCTAGCTCATTTTTTTTCAGATTTGAACCCTGATTTCATGTATCTTGTTATTTTTGTATCTTTAGTTTGATAGCTCCAAAAATTGTGACATAAATTTGTGAGTGTTCCTTAGGAAATGTAGTATTTAGGAAAAATATGTTCTTAGCTTCAACAGTAGAAATTAATGGAGATTTAAATCAGGATTTGAAATGTGCTTCTGAATGTATTTAAATTTGTTTATTTTATATCTAGAGTTCCTGTGCTCCAAAAATTATGAAATTTTTGTGGTAGGCTATTCTTGTTATATATGAGCTTGGATAAAAATTTGAAGACCAGTGCATGTGTAGATCTATAGTTATAGATTTTTCTTTTATAAATAGTTGATCCTTGCATGAATTTTTATAAATTAATTATGAGTCCAAAATTCATGAAATTTGTTGGAGGTGATACTAGTACCATATGGATGTTAGGAAAAATAAGAAATCTGTTGCTTGACACTTTTCAATAGGATTTTCCATTTATGCTATTTCAAGCCTTGCTTCCTTATCATTTTTGTATAGGATGTTCTACTTAGTAAAATGACATGAAATTTTTATAGTAGTCCTTTGATATCATTAGTAAGGCTCTGTAAATTTTTGAGAATTTATTCAGCACATTTAATATATATTTATTATTTAACCTAGATAGCTAAATAAAATAATAAAGGCAATTTAATAAATAGTTTGGGCTTCACCATTATATCATCTTAACTGTATTTGGTATGCTTAAACTATTGGTAGGTTCTAGGTTGTCAAATTTTGAATGATTACCTGAAGTAGAAGTATTCTTACTTTATATTGCATGTTAAATCATTTCCGGACTGATTCTAGAGTGTGATGAGCTGCATGTTGAAACTGAGGTGTACTATAAAAATGGTTAATAGCAAAGTTGTAGAGAATTTGATAAGCTTTCCAGAAAGTCCAGGATCACTGGATTTGGATTTGTAGAACTCCAGTTATGAGTGAAACAAGTAGCTACTGTTTGTGGCATAGTCGATGCATTGTAGAAGTAGTTAAGTAATAATCGAGAAGAGATATGCACCTACTCAAACAACGTGATGCACTTGTTAACATATATGCATTCGTAATACTTATACCATACTCATGCATCTAGGATCGGAGGAAGAGATCACGTTCTTTGGAATTGAAGAAGCGAGAGGAAAGGAACCATGCAGGAGGATCCGCAAGCCGCAGACTCGAAGGCGTGGAGCGAACCACGAAGAGCTTCGAGTGTCTCGACCATCGCCCTACTTCCTTTCTCATGAGGCAAGCCCCGGAGCATTATAAGTCTCCCAGTAATTTATCAATGTTTACTTAAGTACTTATGATTGCTGCATTAGGTTATAAGAGTTGAATGAAACCACTTGATGCATGTACATTCCTTGTCCAGATATTACCCCTTTAACCGGTATAGGTCCAGGATCGAATATATGCTTAGCCATGCTTAGACCGGTAGAAGTCGGGTGATTTCCTGTCACCTACGAGATATAGGTGGATACCGGAGCACGGTTGGTTATCATTGCTATCGTGGAAAGAACCATGGTTAATGTAAATGGAGACCGGGCGGGATGTCGATAGAAAAGCAACAAGGCATGGAGGTCTTGGGTGTGGATCTATCCCGTCTGTGTCGATCAAGGACCGTCACCGTTGTTGGAACTTCGACAAGATTGAACGCATGCCTCTCACTTAGCTGGCGGATAATTCGTTCGACCATGAGCCGAGTAATTCAACTCGGTAGGGAATCGTTACATTGCGCGCCCTTCCGGGAACGATCGGAGACCGAGCCCAAGAGGCGAGGCTTGGCACGAGCATCCTGGCATCTGGTGTTCCAGTTATGCGGCACAATCTGGACCCGCGAAATGTGTCTTTGGAGTTGTACCAAAGGTGACCTAAGGTGACCGTTGATCTGGTCTGCACTGGGTTTGTGTTAGGAATAAATTCCCACTGGTTGAAATTGATTGAATCGCCGTCTCTCCGGATAGTGAGAAACTTAGCTAGCTCTAACATCGTAGTAAGCTTGTATTATGGAACATGATGGTTCGGATGAAAATGGAATTTCAATACTGCTATGGTTACTATTGTATGCTTCTAAATGATACCACATGTTTGTACGGGATAGTTGCTAACCTAGAAATGAATAGTTATAATTAACTTGGTAAAGAATTAGTAACTGTACCATGATTTAATTGCTTTTACGCATAAAAATGTTGTCAAGTTTCGTCCACTTATACTGCCTTGCATAATCCTTGGAGTCATTTTATTTTTCGGTTCATGACGGGTAAGTCTATTTGAGTACCTTCTCGTACTCGGGGTTTATTTTCCCAATGTTGCGAGATGGCTTTGTGTATCATGGTTATTGCAAGAGTTGCTTCTATCCCATTTGTGGATGAGGAGTAAGCCTTGGGCGAGGCTTCTTTAGTAATTCCTATCCTTGCTTTTGTGGACGGGATCTAGCTTGGCATTGTATCAAACTATGTTGGAAACTTTATCTTGAACTTATTTGCTTCCGCTTTATTTATCAAACTCGGTTTGTAATAACATTATTCGTACTACGATGATGAAAAGTATCTGTGAACTTTATGTAATATGTGGCATGTATGTTGAATCCTGTACGATCTTGGTTGTTGTAAATCATTTATCGAGACCCGTCGTGGTACTCGACGGACTATCGGGTTTATATGGGTTCAAGTATGACAGTGCGACCGCTTGCGGATTGCCATTGTACTTGTATTCTTATAAATTGGTCGGTTCTGCGACATCTATCTTCTTTACCCTTGCTCAAATGTGCCAACCACCAAGTTATCACCTTGTGCACATGTGTTAGCATATTTTCACAAATGTTTTCAAGAGTGTTAGCACTCCACTAGATCCTAAATGCATATGTAATGAGTTAGAGCATCTAGTGGCACTTTAATAACCGCATTTCAATACGAGTTTCACCCCTCTTAATAGTACGGCTATCGATCCTAAATATGATCACACTCACTAAGTGTCTCGATCACCAAAACAAAAAAGCTCCGATCAAGTTTCACCTTTGCCTTGAGCTTTTTGTTTTTCACTTTCTTCTTCACCAAGTCTATGCATTTGATCATCACCATGCCATCACCATCATCATGATTTTCACCATTGCTTCATCACTTGGAGTAGTGCTACCTATCTCATAATCACTTTGATAAACTAGGTTAGCACTTAGGGTTTCATCAATTCACCAAAACCAAACTAGAGCTTTCACCCCCTTTATAGTATGGCTTTTCTTATACTCAAATTTAAAATATAAAAGAATTTAAACCTCCTTTGAGTTTGAAGCCATCAACATTTGCAATTGGGGGCTCCTCCGTTTTGTGTAGCATCCTCGAATATAAATTCCCTGCTTGTCATCTCGATAAATCTCATTAGTTCTCTAATTGCGTGGTCATTATCACCAAAACCCACAATTAGGGCTTGATTGCACTTTCAATTATCGAAGTGTGTCTTTGCTCAGCGCAAGTTGCGTTATCCAGGGCATGTTATTTCAGAGCAAGGCGTGGCCACTGATCTCGAGAAGGTTTAGGCCATGTTGAGTTGGCCAGCACCTACATCTGTTAAGGAGTTACGCAACTTTTTGGGTTTGGCCGGCTATTACCGTCGCTTTGTGCGTCACTTCGGTATGATTTCCAGACCTCTCACTGATCTCCTTAAGAAAGGTGTAATGTTTGTGTGGACTTCGATTTAGGAACAGTCTTTTACTGCACTTAAGACTGCTTTGATCTCGGCTCCTATGTTGGCGCTACACGATTTCTCCAAGCCCTTCGTCATTGAAATGGATGCCAGAAGCATAGGTGTTGGTGTGGTACTGATGCAGCATGGTCATCTGTTAACGTTCTTGAGCAAGTCTTTGAGCCCTCGCTTGCAAGGTTTGTCCACATACGAAAAAGAGTATCTAGCAATATTGATGCTAGTTGAGCAATGGCATAGATATTTGCAATTGGCTGAGTTTCAAATTTTGACTGATCACAAGAGCCTGGTGCAATTGGAGGAGCAACGTCTTCATACTCCATGGCAACAAAAGGTTCTCACCTGGCTATTGGGACTGCAGTACAGAATCATCTATCGAACTGATAATGGGTGTAGGGTCGAGATGGCGGACTAGAGGGGGGTGAATATTCCTTTCTAAAATTAAACGCGCTGGCTAACCGAAACAAATATGGAATTTAAACTATCGGTCTAGCCAAGACTACACCCCACTATCTAACTTCGCAAACACCTTATAAAGATCCTAATTAGGCAACAAAGGTACCGGGCTAGCTAGAGTTCACCTAAACAATTCTAGAGTAAGGTCACACCAACCTATGCACTAGTACTTTGGCAACAGAGGGAGCTCCTACACAACTAGTGAAGCAAAAGCACAAAGGCACCTAAGCTCACTAGCAATGCTCAATAACAAGGCTACACAAGCCAAATTATAGAGCGCAAATTACTTAGCTACACAAACTAAGCAATGTGACTAACAAGTTTACTAAAACCAAATTAGCCACGCAAGGGAGCTACTTCTATGCTACACAAGCAAGAAGGCAACTAGCAAGCTACTAAGGCTAAACTAGTCACAAGAGCAACTACACAAGCACAATGTAAATGAAACTAATACACACTTGTGTTTCGCGGAATGCAAACCACCATGAAGATGATGAATACAATGTTGACACGGCGATTCTCCCGAGGTTCACTTGGTTGCCACCAAGCTACGTCCCCGTTGTGTTGATCGCTCACTTGGGGGTTCGGCGGCTAATTGGCATCACCCGCCAAGCCCGCACGTCGGGCACCGCAAGAACCTACCTTGAAAGTGAGGGTAGCTCAATGACACGCTCAACTAGAGTTGCTCTTCATGATCCCCACGGGGTGAGCACAATTCCCCTCACAAATCCTCCTCTAAAGCACCACACAATCTTCTCGCGTGCATCAACGGAGTCCCAAGCCACCAAGCCATCTAGGAGGTGGCAAACCTCCAAAAGTAACAAGCACCACCGGCTTGCAACACGATCACCTAGTGCCACTCGATGCAACCTCACGATGCAATCACACTAGAATCGCTCACTTACTCAATCGGATGAACACTATCAAGCAAGAGTGAGTTAGAGGGCTCCCACGCACCACCACATAAGCCACCAAGGCTCTAGTGTGATCAGCAACCAGCCCAAGCCTGAGCTCCACCTCTATTTATAGCCCCCAAGCCAAATAGAGCCGTTGGAGCAAAGCTGTTGGTTTCTACGAGGGCACCGGACACGGCGGTGCCTGGCACCGGACATGGCGGTGCCCTTCCCAATGGTCGAATTCCAATGGATAGAAACTAGCCATTGGTCATCGAATAGGGGTGGTAGTGGCACCGCCCTAGGGGTGGTGGTGACCACCTAGCCAGCCACCCAAAACACCACGTCTCTGGATAAAAGGGGCGGTGCCCCGGCGATGCACCAGACAGCCCCTGGTGGTGCTACCACCCTCCTAATGGCGGTGCACGCCGGACACGGTGGTGACCAAGTCACCTAGCTGCTACTCTCGGCCTCGGTCTGGTGGGCACCGCCCTAGGGGTGGCTGTGCCACCGGACAGGCAGTGGCGGTGGCCCCCCTGGGCACCAACCAACTCCTCCCTCTTGGCCTCTAGGTGGGCACCGCCCTAGGGGTGGCGGTGCCATCGGACCAGGGATGGCGGTGCCACCTAGACAACACACCGAGCCTGGTTTTGCCTCCTCTTCTTCGCTTTTTTCACCACCTTTGCAAATGTGCTAACATCATCAAGTGTTCACCAACTTGTGCACATGTGTTAGCTTTTCATAAACATTTTTCCAAAGAATTAGCACTCTTTTCTCAACGCCGCTCGATCCTAACACGTATGCAAAGTTAGATCGCTCAAGTGGCATTAGATGATCGATATGCAAACAAGTTTTCCTGTCTTAATAGTACGGCCATCTATCCTAAACCCGGTCATGCGCTTCTCTACACAACCTTTGACCGGTTAAATGAAATGCCCTATAGGTTATACCTTTGCCTTGCGCATTCCATTCCATCACCTCCACTATTGACGCAACACATGCACCAACCAATCACAAATGACATGGTCCACTTCATATCATCATGTGACCTTGTTGGTTCATCGATCTTGACCTCACTTGCTTTTCACCATTGCCTTCGTCCATTGGCACCAAGTCTTGTCAAGCTTCACCGCCACGTGGTCCATCGCTCCAAAGCCTCTAACTTGCCCTTCACGCTTGCAACCGGTCCATCAAGCCAAGTCTTGTCTTGATCTTCTCCACCTTAGTCACATGACTCCATGTCATGTCTCATATGCAATGAGCTCCTTCATCACATGTGTGAGCCTTGCAACAAATCCAATCCATCTTCACCATCATAGCATCAGTTGCTCACACAAGTGTACCTGTGGACTAATCACCTATGTATCTCACATTTATACACATTAGTCCACCTAGGTTGTCACTCAATTACCAAAACCAAACAAGAACCTTTCAATCTCCCCCTTTTTGGTAATTGATGACAACTCTACAAAGATATGGAAATTAAACACTTATGGATTCATATTGCTTGCCCAAGCAATTTTACCATGTGTAAATGATTTTGGACAAGTACCACAAACCCGAATTGGTAGTATTAGCTCCCCCTACATATGTGCTAAAGTGTTTGGTTTGAAGCTCGCACATATGCATAGATTGGAGTTGTGGGAGAGTAATTACTACCAAATGATGCTAAGGTGTAAAGAATTAACCTTTGATGCGTGATACCAATCGGAGATGCACTTTTAACACCATCCTTAGCACCATGAGTAGCTAGACATCAAATACACTAGAAACTCCATGAGATCAATATTATAGGCATGGTTCTAGTACTACATGTAAAAATACAAGTCTAGCTACCATCGTATGCATGCTAGTTATCAAGTCATCATTCAAGTTCTACAACTAGCATACACCACACAAGCATGCATATCAAATTTAAAAACTTATGCAATGCAAACATGCACATGAATATGCACATATCAAATGCAATCAATCAAAAAGTTCATGAGCTTGCTCCCCTACTTGTGTGCTTCTCTTATCCAAGAATTTTTATCTTTCTCCATTCTTCAATGTTGCTCCCTCTTTGTCCATGTCCAACTTCTACTTCTTTGTCTCAATCTCTCCCAAAGCTTTCATATCTTTGTACAATCTCTCCCCCTTTGTCATCAATTTCCATAAAAGGTGTGCTTCCCATTTATGCAAAGGCTTGCATTAGGGTAGATGATTGACACTTGAATCTTCATTTTTGATGGACACCACTTGTATAGCTCTTTAGTCACCACGTGTAGGATCTTGTGACCTTGATACCAATTGTAGTGGGGCTCCTCCCCCTATGTCCAAGCATGAGTCATTCCACTTGATAATCTTGAGCTCTTGAAAGTGAAGGAACTTTCTTCATTTGATGATCATTTAAAGTTGAGGATCACTTGTGGAACCACCATCTTGTATGATTGATACCATGTGTAGAGATGTGATACCACGTATATGATTGATTTGTCAATAAAAACTATTTCTTGAACATTTGTTATCTTCATGAGTACCACTTGTAGGATATCACTTATGAGTTGATACTTGTGAACACTATTTGATAAGTCAATTGAATCTAGATACCACTTGAAAAACTAGATATCCATTTCCATTGTTGTCTTGTGCTTGTACTCTTGTTACTTATCATGAGCTTCTAAGTTGACTTGAACTAAATTGATTTGCCTAAGCTTCCAAGTCTAGTTTGAACCAATGACAAGCTTCTTCACACCTCTCACAAGGGTTATCTTGCCAATGTTGTACTTGTTACTTGTTAGCAATCTAAATTAAATCAAGTACTTGGGTTTACTAGCTCATGAACAAACTCATATACTACCACTAGATCAATCAACCATTCAAGCAATAGTGGTAGGCTATGAATTTTATTTGTCATGCATGATCCTAATAAGCATGTACTATATGCACTAACCGCATACTAGTAAGGGATAAGATGATCATGCACATTACAATGATACCTTTGCTATGTTGGAGTAGAGGATAGTCATTAGATTCCAATTAACCTCCGCAATAGCAATGTGAAGTCCAATTATAATCTTGGTGAAGACCAATCATTAATATTGAAATCCATTCTTCACCCATATGAATTGAGAACCACTAATGATCAAGTGCACTTTCTTGTTGTGGTTGGCTAGCTTCATCCTTTGATTAATGCTTGCATGAGAGAACTAAGTATGAGAATACCACTTGAATTGTCATGACTAGCTTTCTTTTGGGTGTTGCTTGTTTTTCTTGATCAACCATTTTGATTGCTTCAACTAAGCATCTCAAATGCTCTTCGGATTACCACTTCCATATTAGCCTTCCAAGTACCACACTTAGTTTACCTACACATAGGCGGCAAGCCCCTACACTAGGGAGAAGTGACCTCTCTCCAAAGAACCATTCTAGATACTCACTTGAATTGACTTTGTTTGATTAATCCAAGTGATGGAATTAACTTGATGTGTAACCTTGAATCCTTCTTCTTTAAGTCCTTTTCTTTCTACTTGTTTATGTCATTTTCTTTCTACCAAATGATCTCCAATAATCTCTAGAACTTAAACTTCATCTTCATCTTGAGCTTGGTCTTGATCTTTAATTTGAGTACCAAATGTGTGCCAAGTACACTCCGCAATCAAATGGCCTTGTACTATTTGCTTGACATGCTTCTAGCTCAATCCAAAACCAAACTTAGGTACCTCAACCACTTATAATTATGTTTCCAACTTGAGGACCTTTCAATCAAAGTGATCCTAGATCAATCCAATAATTGTCACCTTTCTGGCAGATTCTATACCCTTCAAAGAAAAATTCATAACTCCCAATGTACAGATCCAAATGCCACAAAATTTGGTGAAGATGTTCTTCACTAAGTCATCTAGCACCTTTAAAAATTTGAGCTTCATTTCACTTCATACGAACTGCCATCAGTCAAATCTTTCACCACTGCTCCAAGCTGAAAACTGCTGCACTATAGCTGATAAGATCTGCTCCAAAACCAAAGTATATCTTATCCAATTCTCATGAAATTTACACAGCATCTTATACCATAAGTCTAGAGCATGCATACCAAATTTCAAACCAATCAAATAAGATTTGATCACTCAAGAATGGCAAAGATCACAACTAGCTCAGATTTTGTAATATAGGACATATTTCAATTACTTGAGCCATTCTTCTTCAAATTGAACCAAACTTGAAATAGACTTGTTTGAATACTATCACAAAATATATATCTATTCCATCCACTTACTAAATGTTATCTTATGAACTTATCCATTCAAATCAACTCAAATTTGATTATTAATCATTAAATCCATTCAAACACCTCATAGCAAGCAACATTGTATATTTATCCAATTCAATCAACTCATATGCACCCAAATGAAATGATCAACTAGAGATGTACCTTGGTTAGTTCATGATCATCCAACTAGCAAGCTTCAATTCAAATATTTGCAAGCCACTAATATTTCTAATAAATCATCCACAACTTGATAATAGCACTTGTATGTTGTAGCTCTTGGACTTCACTTAACTTGTCATGGCATTGGGATAATGATCATCACTTGTCAATACTTGGCTCAAACATATGATCAACAAAATGAATACCACCAGAACCAAGTCTCCAATGCCGATGGTACCTACACACATTCATCCACTTTTTGATGGTACCCAAACTAGTTTGGGTCCTCTCAAGTTAGGTGCAACATACTTAGGCATAGCCTTAGTATGAGTAGCGGGATGTTTTGCAGTTGCAACTAATGAGGTACCATTATAATCCTTCCTAAGCATAGTATTTGCATCAATTGAAATAGGCTTAGGAGAGTTATCTAGGGGACATGAATGAACCATGTGTCCCCTTTCCTGGCATGAGTAGCACTTTCTCTTTAATTGAGCCTTCTCTTCCTTGCTCAAGTGGTGCTTCCCATTGCCTTGACACTCATGAGTTGCTTGAGCCTTCTTCTCAAGCTTGGTAAGACACCTCGAGGCAAAGTGTCCCATATCCTCACACTTGAAGCACTTGATGTGAGCATACACCTTCTCCTCATCTTGTGTCATGCTCATCATCTTAGCATCTTGAATTTGCATTGGATGCCTTGCCTTTCCACCCCTTCTTGTCTTCTTCTTCATCATCATCAAGTCACCACCATCTTCATGGTTGATCTTGATTTTCTGTTGGGGTGTCTTCTCTAGCTCATCTTGTGGCTTTGGTTGAGGCTCTTCTTGTTGCTTCACCAATTGCTTGGTTGGGCACATTGAGGTAAGGTGACCCCAAGTGCGGCACTTGAAGCACTTCACATGCTTGAGCCTCTCTTCTTTCTTCGTCTTCTTGAGCTTCTCAATGTTTGGACAACCATTTGCAAGGTGTCTCGCTTCATGACACCAGTAGCACATGGAGTGAGACAACTTCAATTGTAGTTGCTTCTTCATCTTCTTTGCCCTTTTTCTTTCTCCCTTTGTCATCTTCCTTTTGAAGCCAAGGCCACTCATGTCACCAAACTTTCTTTGATTTGTCAACATATGCTCAAAGGTGACTTTTGAGTTGTAGCACCTCTCTATCTTGTTGCTCAATTTCTTGACTTCATTCTTGAGCTCATTGTTCTCCTTCAAAAGGTTAGTCTCACAAGACAAGGAAGTAGAACAAGCATCTATATGTGAAGAGCATGGCATTTCTAATAAATCATCACAAGAGGTGGATACATGCTTCTTTCCTACATCACAAGAGTTAGTCACATGTTGCAATTGATCACTTGACTCATATGATGAGCTCTCATTCTTTTTAATTTTCTTTGTAAATGCTTTAATGGGAGAAGTATATTGTTCTAATAATTCTTCATGAGATGCAAGTAGTGTCTCATTAGTCAATTTTAGCTCACCATGTGAAGATTTAAGACCATCAAGTAAGTGCTTATGTTCTTCACATGAGTTCCTTAGAAATGAGTTTTCATTTTCCAATTTCATTGTTTTAGCTTTCTGAAAGCCCTAGTTTGGTTTTGGATAATTGATGAAACCTAGCACTAACCTTTGTCATGAGCGATGATATGAGCTAGGTTGGTGCAATCCAAGTGATTGAGCAAGGTGAGGTCCATGGAGATGAAGATGGACAAGTGTTGATGATGATCAAGCTCTAACTTGGAAAAGAAGAAAGAGAAAAACAAAAACTAAGAAGATCAAGGCAAAGGTATAAGATAGGTTTTTGTTTTGCACTCAAGACACCATAGAGGGTGTGAGTGACTTAGGATCGATAGCCGTACTATAAAGAGGGGAAATCTTTGGCTAAACGGTTTATCGAGTGCCACTAGGTGACATGACTTTTGCATATGCATTTAGGAACCTAGTGTGCTAACCTTGACCCTTGTAAAATGCTTTAAAAATGCTAAGACATGTGCACACAAGTTCTACACTTTGTGGTTAGCAAGTTGGAAGCAAGGGTGAAGTGGTTGTGCACTTAGAAAAAGAAAAGGAGGAGACAGTCCACGATCGGACGCTAGCCACAGGGTGACCGGACTCACCCCGGGTGCATCTGGTCATTTATACCGAGGCACATAGTGGCATGGCTGCAAGTGAGGTGAAGGACCGATGCTGCCACCGGTGCGTCCGGTCACTTTTTCGATTGAGCGGACTTAGGCGCCAGTGCGCGACCGGACACGTAGGGCATGCGTCAGGTCGTGGCTGACATGCAGTGACGTAAGCGTCGTAGGCGCACAGTCAGGTCACCTCTGACCGGACGCATCCGGTCACTAATTTTCACCTCTGGACCCTTACTAGAAATGACCGGACGCTACGTTGCTCAGCGTCAGGTGAGCCGGAGCATCGCATCCGGTCATCATTTAACTTAAGCGCTGACCATTTTCAACCATTGAAATCTGACGAACGCAGTTGAACGGAGAGACACATGGCAGCCATCGGGTGACCGGACTCACCCGACCAGACGCATGGCGGCGTCCGGTCACAGCGTCCGGTCAGCCCGCGGCAGAGCCAATGGCTCTATTTTCTTGGGTCATCTATAAATAGTTGGTGGCCAGCTTGGGGCTCACCCTCTTGGCACTTTGACATACTTGATATCCTTGTGAGCCTAAGCAAACATCTCCCACTCATCTCCATCATTGATTCATCGTCATAGTGAGATTGGGAGTGATTCCAAGTGCATTGGCTTGAGTGATTGCATCTAGTGTCACTTGGGGATCGTTGTGGTTGCAGATTTCTTGTTTCTCTTGGTGGTTGTCACCACCTAGACGGCTTGGAGCAGCGGAGGAGCTTTGGCATGAGTTGGTGATTGTTCGTGACCGGCTCCGGTGATTGTGAGGGGTCTTGTGCCTTCCCCAGCGGAGTGCCAAAAGGTAACTCTAGCGGATTGCTCATGTCATTGAGTTACCTCACTTGTGGGTAGGCTCTTGCGGTGTCCAATTGTGTGGACAAGGTTCATGCAACACCTCTTAGCCACCGAACCACCAAGTGTTGGTCGACACAATGGGAACTAACATGCCAACAAGCACGTGAACCTTGGGAGAAAAATTGGTTGTCTCTTGCCCTTTGATATTCTCCCGGTGATTGAATTGGTATTCATCTTGTGATTGGTTCACTCCTCTAAGCGGCGATAAAATCACCCTACTCACTCATTTACATTCCCGCAAACTAGTTGTAGCAAGCTCTTTAGTGTAGCTAGAATTGAGATCTTGCTTTGTAGTTTAAGTTCATCTAGTGCAGCTCTTTAGTGTAGCAAGTGTGAGAGATCTTAGTGAGTAGTGACTTAGCCAATTATGTGCCTAGTGATCATAGTAACTAGAATTGTTAGATAGGTGGCTTGCAACCCTTGTAGAGCTAGAGCAAGTTTGCATTTCGCTATTTGTCATACTAATCAAATTGCTCTAGTGGTCTTGTAGAATTTTAAATAGGCTATTCACCCTCCCTCTAGCCATATTAGGACCTTTCGCTTTCTCATTTTCTAAAGACATGGTCATGCTAGCAAGTCTACTAACAAGCTCATCATATGAATCAACATGATCAACCACATTAGTATTTTGTACCTTTGCGTCACCTTGTGACATGAAGCAATGTGGTGATGGAGAGCTTGTAGAAGCATCACTTTCATAGACCGAGCATGAACCATCATCAACAAGTGTGCATGGGGTAGCATCATCATTTGCATGACTTGTAGCATCATCATCAACCATGTCAAGTGAACTTGTGGTATGTTTTTCATCATCATCATCACTTTACCATGAGGTGGAGCAATCTTCCACAATCACCAAATTGTGGTCATGCTCAACACACTCATGCGCAACTTCATCCTTGGGCTCATCCTCCTTCTTGAACTTGCCATCGTCCCATGTGGAGGAGTCACCGAAGGTGTGCTTGATTGATTCCCACAATTCATGAGCGGTTCCTTTGTGGTCAAAGCATCGGCATCAAGTTCAAAGAGAAGCTTTTGAGCTTTGGTTAGAATTTTATGGTCCAAGACATGGGTGAGACCACTTGTGACAACCCACCAAAACGTAGGTCCCTTTGCACGAATATGATCAAGAATATGGTGTTTTGATCGTGCAAAGTGTGTGCCATTAAAAATGTGTGTGTCACAATCATCTAGCCCACTAGACGCTATCCTCTTAGGTCGGTGAAGACCACAAATGAGAGACCAAGCTCTGATACCACATGTAGAATCGAGATGGCGGACTAGACGCTGTCCTCTCAAGTCGGTGAAGACTACTAGACGTTATCCTCTCAGGTCGGTGAAGACTACAAAGCAAGCTCTCAATTCTAGCTACACTAAAGAGCTTGCTACAACTAGTTTGCGAGAATATAAATGAGTGAGTAGGATGATTATACCGCCACGTGAAGGAGTGAACCAATCACAAGATGAATACCAATTCAATCATCGGGAAAACACCAAAGGCCATGAGACAACCAATTTTTCTCCCGAGGTTCACGTGCTTGCCGGCATGCTAGTCCCCATTGTGTCGACCAACACTTGATGGTTCGGCGGCTAAGAGGTGTTGCATGAACCTCGTCTACACAATTGGACACCGCAAGAACCTACCCACAAGTGAGGTAACTCAATGACACGAGCAATCCACTAGAGTTACCTTTTGGCGCTCCACCGGGGAAGGCACAAGACCCCTCACAATCACCGAGAGATGACCATGAACAATCACCAACTCGTGTCCATCCTCCTCCACTGCTCCAAGCCGTCTAGGTGGCGGCAACCACCAAGAGTAACAAGTGAATCGGGTAGCGAAACACAAACACCAAGTGCCTCTACATGCAATCACTCAAGCAATGCACTTGGATTCTCTCCCAATCTCACAATGATGATGAATCAATGATGGGGATGAGTGGGAGGGCTTTGGCTAAGCTCACAAGGTTGCTATGTCAATGCAAATGGCCAAGAGAGTGAGCTAGAGCCGGCCAAACGATATTTATAGACACCCCCAAATAATAGAGTCATTGGTTCAATTATTGGGCTGACTGCGGGACGACTGAACACGTAGGTCGTGTGCATCGGACGTGTCCAGTGTGGCGATCGGACGCGTCCGGTCGCTGCATTCGGTCGCTACCAAACCGCCATGTGTCCCTTTTCAAATGTTTAGCCATTGGTGCCCAATGGCTATCTCTGCGCACAGTAATACCACGTGATCGGACGCGCTGTTAGAAAACGACCGGACGCGGGAGACACAGTGTCCGGTCAAGTCTAGAGAGTTCCCAGAGCCGCTCTGGGCTGACCGGACGTGTCCGGTCACATCGGACTAGACACAGGAGACGTAGCGTCTGATCGAGTCCAGAGAGCTCCCAGAGCTGGTCTGGGCCGACCGGACGCGACCGGTCACACTGGACTAGACGCTCCCAGCGTCCGATCAGTTATAGCGTTGAAAACCCAAGACTAGCTGGTTCACACCAGACGTGTGGCGACCGGACACATCCGGTCGCTCTCTACAATCCTGTATCGGCTATATCACTTTGACCTAATGCTAAATAGAAACTCGTCAGCGTCCGATCACTCCACTAAGCCAGAGTCCGATCACTTTCACTTAGTCTCTCACCTCGGGTCCAAATATCAAACGTGTCCGGTCCTAATTCTGGACGTGTCCGGTCACTTCCATCTAACTACCCAAAGTCTGGATAAAATACCGAACGCATCCGGTAGCCACACCAGACACGTCCGGACACTCTGTGACCAGTGCGACTAACTCCTTTTCAACTCTATCTTCTTTACCCTTGCTCAAATGTTCCAACCACCAAGTGTATCACCTTGTGCACATGTGTTAGCATATTTTCACAAATGTTTTCAAGGGTGTTAGCACTCCACTAGATCCTAAATGCATATGCAATGAGTTAGAGCATCTAGTGGCACTTTAATTACCGCATTTCAATACGAGTTTCACCCCCTCTTAATAGTACGGCTATCGATCCTAAATGTGATCACACTCACTAAGTGTCTCGATCACCAAAACAAAAAAGCTCCGATCAAGTTTCACCTTTGCCTTGAGCTTTTTGTTTTTCCCTTTCTTCTTCACCAAGTCTATGCATTTGATCATCACCATGCCATCACCATCATCATGATTTTCACCATTGCTTCATCACTTGGAGTAGTGCTACCTATCTCATAATCACTTTGATAAACTAGGTTAGCACTTAGGATTTCATCAATTCACCAAAACCAAACTAGAGCTTTCACCCCCTTTATAGTATGGCTTTTCTTATACTCAAATTCAAAATATAAGAGAATTTAAACCTTCTTTGAGTTTGAAGCCATCAACATTTGCAATTCGGGGCTCCTCTGTTTTGTGTAGCATCCTCGAATATAAATTCTCTGCTTGTCATCTCGATAAATCTCATTAGTTCTCTAATTGTGTGGTCATTATCACCAAAACCCACAATTAGGGCTTGATTGCACTTTCAATTATCGAAGTGTGTCTTTGCTCAGCGCAAGTTGCGTTATCCGGGGCATGTTATTTCAGAGCAAGGCGTGGCCACTGATCTCGAGAAGGTTTAGGCCATGTTGAGTTGGCCAGCACCTACATCTGTTAAGGAGTTACGCAGCTTTTTGGGTTTGGACGGCTATTACCGTCGCTTTGTGTGTCACTTTGGTATGATTTCCAGACCTCTCACTGATCTCCTTAAGAAAGGTGCAATGTTTGTGTGGACTTCGATTCAGGAACAGTCTTTTACTGCACTTAAGACTGCTTTGATGTCGGCTCCTATGTTGGCGCTACATGATTTCTCCAAGCCCTTCGTCATTGAAATGGATGCCAGAGGCATAGGTGTTGGTGCGGTACTGATGCAGCAAGGTCATCTGTTAACGTTCTTGAGCAAGTCTTTGAGCCCTCGCTTGCAAGGTCTGTCCACATACGAAAAGAGTATCTAGCAATATTGATGCCAGTTGAGCAATGGCATAGATATTTGCAATTGGCTGAGTTTCAAATTTTGACCGATCACAAGAGCCTGGTGCAATTGGAGGAGCAACGTCTTCATACTCCATGGCAACAAAAGGTTCTCACCTGGCTGTTGGGACTATAGTACAGAATCATCTATCGAACTGATAATGGGTGTAGGGTCGAGATGGCGGACTAGAGGGGGGTGAATAGTCCTTTCTAAAATTAAACACGCTGGCTAACTGAAACAAATATGGAATTTAAACTATCGGTCTAGCCAAGACTACACCCCTCTATCTAAGGTCACGAGCACCTTATAAAGATCCTAATTAGACAACAAAGGTGTCGGGCTAGTAGAGCTCACCTAAACAATTCTAGAGCAAGGTCACGCCAACCTATGCACTTGTACTTTGGCAACAGAGGGAGCTCCTACACAACTAGTGAAGCAAAAGAACAAAGCCACCTAAGCTCACTAGCAATGCTCAATAATAAGGCTACACCCACAAAGCCACCTAAGCTCACTAGCAATGCTCAATAATAAGGCTACACAAGCCAAATTATAAAGCGCAAATTACTTAGCTACACAAACTAAGCAATGTGACTAACAAGGTTACTAAAACCAAATTAGCCACGCAAGAGAGCTACTTCTATGCTACACAAGCAAGAAGGCAACTAGCAAGCTACTAAGGCTAAACTAGTCACAAGAGCAACTACACAAGCACGATGCAAACCACCGTGAAGATGATGAAGACAATGTTGACACGGCGATTTTCTCCCAAGGTTCACTTGGTTGCCACCAAGCTACATTCCCGTTGTGTCGACCGCTCACTTGGTGGTTCGGCGGCTAATTGGCATCACCCGCCAAGCCCGCACATCGAGCACCACAAGAACCTACCTTGAAAGTGAGGGTAGCTCAATGACACGCTCAACTAGAGTTCCTCTTCGCGATCCTCGTGGGGTGAGCACAATTCCCCTCACAAATCCTCCTTCGGAGCACCACAAATCTTCTCACGTGCATCAACGGAGTCGCAAGCCACCAAGCCGTCTAGGAGGTGGCAACCTCCAAGAGTAACAAGCACCACCGGCTTGCAACATGATCACCTAGTGCCACTCGATGCAACCTCACGATGCAATCGCACTAGAATCGCTCACTTACTCAATCGGATGAACACTATCAAGCAAGAGTGAGTTAGAGGGCTCCCAAGCACCACCACATAAGCCACCAAGGCTCTAGTGTGATCAGCAACCAGCCCAAGCCCGAGCTCCACCTCTATTTATAGCCTCCAAGCCAAATAGAGTCGTTGGAGCAAAGCTGCTGGTTTCTACGAGGGCACCAGACACGGCAATGCCTGGCACCGAACATGGCGGTGCCCTTCCCAATGGTCGAATTCTAACAGCTAGAAACTAGCCGTTGGTCACCGGACAGGGGTGGCGGTGGCACCGCCCTAGGGGTGGCGGTGACCACCCAGCCTAGCCATCCAAAACACCACGCCTCTGGATAAAAGGGGCGGTGCCCCGGCGGTGCATCGGACAGCCCCTGGCGGTGCTACCGCCCTCCTGATGGCGGTGCACGCCGAACATGGTGGTGGCCGAGTCACCCAGCTGCTGCTCTCGGCCTCAGTCTTGTGGGCACCACCCTAGGGGTGGAGGTGCCACTGGACAGGCAGTGGCGGTGCCCCCCCTGGGCACCAACCAACTCCTCCCTCTCGACCTCTAGGTGGGCACCGCCCTAGGGGTGGTGGTGCCACCTAGACAACACTCCGAGCCTGGTTTCGCCTCCTCTTCTTCACCTTTTTCAACACCTTTGCAAATGAGCTAACATCACCAAGTGTTCACCAACTTGTGCACGTGTGTTAGCTTTTCATAAACATTTTTCTAAAGAATTAGCATTCTTTTCTCAACACCGCTCGATCCTAACACATATGCAAAGTTAGATCGCTCAAGTGGCATTAGATGACTGATATACAAACAAGTTTTCCCGTCTTGATAGTACGGCCATCTATCCTAAACCCGGTCATGCACTTCTCTACACAACCTTTGACAGGTTAAATGAAATACCCTATAGGTTATACCTTTGCCTTGCGCATTCCATTCCATCACCTACACTGTTGATGCAACACATGCACCAACCAATCACAAATGACATGATCCACTTCATATCATCACATGACCTTGTTGGTTCATCGATCTTGACCTCACTTACTTTTCACCATTGCCTTCGTCCATCGGTGCCAAGTCTTGCTCAAGCTGCACCACCACGCGGTCCATCGCTCCAAAGCCTCCAACTTGCCCTTCACGCTTGCAACCGGTCCATCAAGCCAAGTCTTGTCTTGATCTTCTCCACCTTAGTCACATGACTCCATGTCATGTCTCATATGCAATGAGCTCCTTCATCACATGTGTGAGCCTTGCAACAAATCCAATCCATCTTCACCGTCATGGCATGAGTTGCTCACACAAGTGTACCTGTGGAGTAATCACCTGTGTATCTCACATTTAAACACATTAGTCCACCTAGGTTATCACTCAGTTACCAAAACCAAACAAGGACCTTTCAATGGTGCTGTGGATGCGTTGTCACGAGTTCTAGTAGCGTAGTGTGATGCATTGATTGTGTGTCAACCACAGTGGTTGTTAGAGGTCCTGCAATCTTATGAGCATGATCCAGTGGCTCAGGAATTATTGACCAAAATCCATGCTGATTCTACTGGTACTCCTCACTATACCCTGAGAGATGGGCTCATTCGGTATAACGGTCGTCTGTGGATTGGGAATGATACTGAACTACACAAGCATCTACTCAATGCTATGCATTCCAGCGCAATCGGCGGTCACAGTGGCATTACAGTTACTTACCATTGTGCTAAACAGCATTTTGCTTGGCCAGGTATGAAGTTTGTGATTCATGCTTTTGTATCTGAATGCCAAGTGTGCCAGCAGGCCAAACCGGATCGCAGTAAGTTACCCGGTCTTCTTCAACCACTGTCGGTGCCTGAGCGTGCCTGGAAGGTGGTGTCTTTGGATTTTGTCGAGGGCTTGCCGTTGTCTGAAGGGTATAACTGCATTTTGGTGGTAGTGGATCTCTTCACAAAGTATGCACACTTTTTGAGCCTTCACCATCCTTTCACCACTGCTGCAGTGGCCAAGATGTTTATCTCTCAAGTTTATCGTCTTCATGGTATGCCCACAGCCTTGGTTTTAGATCGTGATAAGATCTTCACTAGTGCGCTGTGGCGGGAGTTGTTCAAATTGGCCAAGGTGGAACTACATATGAGCACTGCTTACCATCCTTAATCCGATGGACAGACAGAGCGCGTCAACCAATGCCTCGAAACTTTCTTGCACTGCTTTGTTCATGCTTGCCCACCGCAGTGGCACCAGTGGTTAGATTTGGTAGAGTTTTGGTATAACACCAGTTTGCATTCGGCGCTTGGCCGCTCACCTTTTGAAGTACTTTATGGCTATGCTCCCACCCATTTTGGCATTAGTCCTGCAGATGAGCAACCGGTCACAGATATTGCCAGCTGGTTACAAGACCGTGCACTGATGTCTGAAGTCATCCGGCAACATTTGCTTCGCGCCAAGCAACACATGAAGCGTTATGCAGATGGTCATCGCTCTGAGCCTCAGTTCCATGTCAATGATTGGGTGTTCTTGAAATTGCAGCCTTATGTGCAGTCGTCAGTTGCTGACATAAGTAGCCAGAAGCTTGCCTTCAAATTTTTTGGGCCCTACAAGGTGCTAGAGCGTGTTGGCTCTGTTGCATACAGGCTTGAGCTCCCGTCTTCTTCCTCGGTGCATCTCGTATTCCATGTGTCACAACTTAAGAAGGCGGTGGGTGCTCGCCACACGGTTACTTCAACCCTGCCACCAACATCTGCTAAGTGGAGTATACCTGAACGCATTCTCCAGCATCGTCAGGTGCCACACGGTAAGTTCATTCAGCAAGGGCTTATTCAGTGGACTAATCTTCCTATTTCCTTGGCTACTTGGGAGGACCTGGAGTTCCTACAGCAGCAGTTTCCTCGCGCCAGCTTGTGGAAGCAACAGGGCGCGCGCACAGGGGGGGAATGTCAGCACCCCACCTGCTGACTCTGATCCAGCGTCCAGCTCCTCGGCTCCGTTGCCTGACGGCCATCCGACAACAGAGGAGCTCGGCTCATATGGGCTACAGTCAGGCCGTCCGCAAAGGCCCAGATCGGTGAATCCACGCTACTACGCCAGACCTGGGTGACCAAGTGAACCCACTCTGAAGATGCGTGTGTGCGCGTCTTACTATATAGCCTAGTATCTTCTTGTGGAAGGGGGTTATCAACTATTGTAACAAACATATTATCCTGCTACTAAGATTCGTCGTCTGTTCCTGCCCCTTTTGCTGTGCTGCCTTCCTCGACTCTTACTCCTCTTTCCCTTCCCCAATCTGCTGCTAACAGCTAGCTGAAACCGACTGTGTTTTCTCCGGCGTTCGTTTAATTTGCTACCGTCGGAAAGTCGGATGCGGACGGAACGGTTACACGGTGTCCGACGTCCGTCTTTGTTTGTGGGCTTCTTTCGGTTGGATCGTGAACGGCCAGATTCAGGGCCCAGCCACGGTGGAGCCTGCCCTGGAAGCAATCCCGGTCTGTCTACGAGGGAACATGTCTTCGTTTAGGAAAGTCCATTTAATACCCCTTATCAAACTTTCACGATAGTTTAATTTCCCCTTAGTTTATAAAACCATTTTAACCTTCCAACTTTTAAACCGTCTGTTTTTACACCTTATTTTTTCTAGAAATTGTATGCAATTAAAAAAATCATAAAATCTATTCTAATCTTAGAAAATTTGTTTTGTCTCGTAAAGTTACCAAACCAGTTTCAAATTTCTTTTTCTAATAAAACCACGCTCTCTCTCGTGGTGCTTATATTAAAAAAAAAGTTGTTTGTATATTCTATGGACTCTTTTTTATGTTTATTTGCTACTAGAAGATGCTCTTGTTACCTATTATAATTAGTCTATATTAGCCAACCAAAATACATATAGAAGGCTAAAAGGCATGAATAATACTCTCGCTAGCAAAGGCTTCAGGTCAGACTAGCTTATTTTGGTCACGCTTTTTCTCGTTTTGTACATCTTCTCAAGGCCTACATAGGATCAAGTACGATGGGGTCACATCTTTACATGACATGTGTGTTGTATACTTGTATCAAAGTCAGTTGAGGTCATCGAAGACTAATTATAGTAGATACAAAGGCATCTACTAGCAAATAAAAGGCAAAATGAGTCTATAAAAGACAAATACTTAGCCACGGATTAGAGAGGTGAGCGCACGCGACGCACGTGTGGTGGTGCTACAGTAGCTGCCGCATTGCTAGTCGTATGAGGGGAAAAAAAAAGACCTTTGATTCTTTGAAGTCCATGTGTTGGTGGAGTGATTGTCACCTGACCGAACCACAGAAGCTTATTTACTTTGATAACTTGTGTCGTCTCGAATTCAAACTTTTCTTGCCAAAAAAAATCCAGTGAAAACTTTTTGAACAATAATTTGGTCTTATAACCAGGCTTCCCGAGGCAAACATTTGGCAGCTTGGTTACCAAACTTTCAGTGTGACTCGGCCGACGCTTTTCGACCACAATGCTCACAAGTAAATCGACAGGTACATGAAAAAAACAACAAAAGGAAAGCAAACCACAAAAACTACACAAGGAAAAAAAAAAAGTATGATCTATTCAAGGGTGATATCGCCTTTATCTTAATTAGAACAACTAGAGCAAACTCTGTCTTGAACTTGTAGAATGCAAGATCAAGAGGAAAAGGTTGAACTTGTACCTCCAACCGAGTGATGCTACAACTGAATCAAAAATCCAAGATCCAGACTTTTTTTTTTTCTGCATCCAACGATCATGCAAGAAATAATTTTTTCTATGGAAGGACAAATCACAAAACTTAGAGAAAACAATTTGGCACGGATCATATAGTTGATTCTTGGTTTGCTTACAAGATGTGAAAACAATGAAGAACACGCGTATGAGGGAAAAATAAAGACCTTTCCTTCTTTGAAGTCCATGTGTTGTAGTGATTGCTGAGAACCTGACCGAACCACAGAAGCATGAACTCCATCTTGGTCTTTGATAACTTGTGTCGTCTCGAAAGCAAACTTTTCTTAGGTAAAAAATAGCATGATTAATTTCAAACCATAATTTGGTCTTATAAGCAGGCTTCCCGTGGTGTTAAT
Source organism: Miscanthus lutarioriparius (assembly GCA_904845875.1). Taxonomy (NCBI): domain Eukaryota; kingdom Viridiplantae; phylum Streptophyta; class Magnoliopsida; order Poales; family Poaceae; genus Miscanthus; species Miscanthus lutarioriparius. The sequence continues at coordinate 60,197,260 of CAJGYO010000014.1, read as the reverse complement.
TTGGCAGCTTGGTTACAAACACACGAGGACACGAGGCTAGACCGACGCTGAGGAGCGACCACAATCCTCACTAGTAAAAAGACAGAGAAAATCCATGTTTTTTACAAAACACATATGTGCAAAAGCAAATTCAGTGCGCAAAGAAAAAAAAACATAGAAGTATACAACCGACCAGGAATGCATAATACACAGATAACTCAGTGCACACAAGAAAAAAACATACTCGTAGAACCGACCATCCTCGGATGCAGGTCAATCCTACAACTAGCTGAATCAGACACTTTGACGATCAGAGCAAACAATTTCAGTAAACATCCGGGGCATAAGAAAGGCAAAACCATCACCAACATTCAAACCAAAGCACAGGGCCATATAGGATATATAAACTAGATATAACACTCCAGTTGTAGTTTGACCCATATGCCATCACAGGCAAAACGCACAGTGTTCAGATGCTCGAACCACGCACCACGACCAAATAACACGGTGCTGGTCATGTCTCCATATCACGCGCGCTGCCACCACAGGGACACCATGTTTAGCAACATCTACAGAATGTCTAGGCATTCTTTTATGGATAAGCAGGAGCATGTACGAGATTGCTCAGGACCTAAGGTAGCCGCTGAAGCCTCTTTACGAGCTGGAGGCCTCAAAGGTATCTGGCTTATGCTTCTCCATCAGGCCCGTCAGGGCTGCCTCGAGCTCCTTCTCCAGCTCCAGCTCCTTCTCCATGTACTCTTTCTTCAGCTTCATCTTCTTCTCCTCGTGGACTTTGATCAGCTCATCCCGCTCAGCTTCAAACTCTGCCACATCCTTGACCTGGCAATCAATGAACTTCTGTACATGATCCTTCCTGCACAAGACAGATGGATTGAGAATGGGAAACAGCAACTGACATGTGCTTTGAAATTACAATGTCAGCATGAGATGATTGAAGCAGGAAATAAAAGCAATCCTGAGTTCTTGACAACTCATGCATTGAGATGGAGCATTTACATTATTTTTAGTTCCAGTTGCAGGTAAGGCATGGTAACATCCAACTATGAATTAATGACACACCTTAGCTTACGATCTTCGGTAGTTCCAGAATCTACATCAAAGCGTCTAGCCTTTGAGCGCTCCTCCTGCAGCAACTTCTCAAACAGCTTTTCTTTATCCTCTGTGGCCTTGTGAATATCCTCAATTTGACTATGAAAAAATTCCTCCTGGTACTTCATCTGCAAAGCATGGAAACAAGGTCAACAACAGGTGGTGAAATCAAAAGATGACAGCACCAATCTTATCACAGAAGTATTGAAGTGCAAAACATAAGTGTGACCCTCACAGCAACAACAAACTCTTTATTATTTGTTACTAAAGCCATTGGCATAGACTTAGTGAAAAGAAAATTGTTGATTCTCGCATGTTCATTGGTAGAAAATATAACCACTTGGGTAACCTTATTACCTCTTGCTCATACTCCAAGTGCTTCTCTTTTGCTTTACTCCTGACAAATATATTTTCTTCCATAGTCTCACGTAGCTTCTGGGTAATAACACCCAATGTTTCTTCTACTGCTTTAGAGCGCTGCTCTGTCTTAACCACCTTGTTCTTCAGGTAATTCAGTTGTTGGTTGTCTTCACTCATCTGTTTCATTTGCATCACCACCATCTCATTGTAAGACTTCATCTCATACTTCAGACGGCTTTTACCTGAAATTACAGTGAAGATAAAAATATAGTTAGCAATTCTCCAGTTAAGTTAGTAAAATGCTCGATGTCCTGTTTGGTAGATGCAAGATAACTAGTACAGCTTGATGTATGTATTTCAAAAACACTCCACTACTTGTTGAACTTGGAGGCTTCATGTTTCAATAAACAGGTTACAGATTGTTGGGATCGGGTCAGCCTGCACAGGTGAGCACCACCTCAAACACACTCACAACACGCACTCGGCTGGAGGTAGAAGAGGTTGAGCAGAGACACAGCACAAGCACAAGTGCAGCAACTGAACTGGCTCCTCTATTGATTTCGATTGAAATATATATACATGTAGCGGTAGATGCATACCAACTGCAAGGTACACTAGTACCTGGCTGAGATCAGCCCCCAACTACTTAGACATGGCTGAGGTAAGCCATTACAGGGTTGGCCTATTGCCATACCGCTAGAGTAGACTAGATAGGTAGATGGACAGCAATAGATGACCTATTGCCTAATCCCTGCTGCAGCAAAACAATCAAGCGGAGCAGCAGATTATCTTACACAGATTTCAATTCTTTGATTTATCTGTTGTACTGTTTGAAAAGTCATAGTCCCTGTGGTCAAAATTTCTTCACCCATTCATAATGAGCAATGGTTTATCAGTCAAGAGAGGTGATGTATTTTCATTTTCACAAACAAGACAACAATGGCACACAAAGAAGCATTTTGCTTCGATGATTCGTAAGTTATCAGGAAGCGGTCTAATGGCCATATGATTTAGTTCAAAAGGCCACATTCCATAAGTTCATAGAGAAATCCTGCCTTCACAAGCAGGCCCGTGAAGAAGGGAGCTGCACTAAACCAGAATTGATTGGCCTATAAAAAAGGAAATCTACAGCTCGAGTATCGTTCTTCCTAAAAATAAGCTTCATTTTAAGTTGTGCTCCACTGTGGATTAAGTTAGTTGGTGGAACCATTGTGAAATATTAGCAAGATTTTGCTGTTATTGCTCTCCAAACAAGATGCTTTAATCTAAGTGCTGCATCCAGATTTAGAAATATGAACTGCTCTTGAAAAGGAACAAATCCAAACAGAGCATCTAGTAATGTACCTTAAAACTTAAATGAAATAAACTGATGTTATGTTCCAGCCACCATAAAAATCCCGCTTAGTGTTCATAGATTAAACAGGATGTAAAAAGGAAAGGAAAACAACAGAATAGAAAGCAGTAATAATTCAAGGCATAAAGAATTCAGGGAGAAGTCCACTAAATCATGTTGTTTACCAGATAAAAAAAAGCATACACAGAATAGAAAGCAGTAATTTTGTAAGAAACAGTACCATGGCAATGCTTATTAAACACCTCCATATCCTCTTTGCTCGCTAAGAAACCAAATAGCAGCCTTTTCCCACCAGGTACGAATCGAACCTTGTTGAGCTGCCATGCATTCCTGTCTTTATTTTGATTAACAAAGTGCCTATGCAGACGTTCAGCTTCCATGTAGCCCACAGCTGAGCTTTCAAATATTAACACACTCATACCACGGTGCCCAGAGGGACCATAGGCATGACGTGCTTTAGTTGCTGCATATTCTCCGAAATAATCAAGGAGCTCTTGGTTCCCCATGCCCTTCCACTAGATTAGGTCAAAGAATAAACAGGAATCAGAATACAACACAACTTAATTGTATAGCCCTTGAAGAGCTATAAAGGACTTCTTCTATAAGATCTAAGCAGCATTATGATCCACACTCAGCTCAAAAAAATTGTGGGCACACAATGTATTGAACGCAATTAGCTATAAATAATAAAGAGGATCAATGTGGTCAACTCAGAATGCACAAGACAAGAATATAATATCTAGGTAAATAAACATAACACATTATTCATGGTAACTGATCCACTTAGGGAGCATATTGCACCTTTGTACAGTCAGATCAAATGCTCTAAGAAGATGCATAAGTGTCAAGTTATGAGTAAAAGGGATAGAGGGAATCCAAATGCAAAATATGTAATTAAAATTTCACAGGGGGAAAAATACTGCTAATATGAAATTATATACAAAAAAATCAGTCACCTTATCATCGTCATCTTTTTCCAAGAAGGTGTTCATAACAATAACCATTGGTGGCCACACTATCTCCCGATCAGTGCTTTCTCGCAGCCCTTTCCATTTCCCAAATTGTTCGCCCGCTGGTATCACTGAAGTTCCCCTGCGAGAGAGCTCCTCTTCCAGCAATGCAGCCAATTCTCTGTGAAGCCTAACCCTTGTAGAACCCTTTGTTCTAGCATGAGTCATTAAAGGTTGCAGACCTTTGTACCAGTCAATTGCCCCAGGTCCATTTTTGCATGCCGGGCAGTGCCATTGCCTAGTTTGTTCATTAATCTGTTCCACACACAATGTATTCAAGACTTCAAAGAACCCTTTGAACCACTTGTTAGTTTTTCGAGTCTCAAAACTTTTCTCACTTGCATCAGAATCATAGTCATCACTGATATCATCACTCAAATCATCATCATCATCTGATGCATTGCTGCCATCAACATTCTCCACCTCAGGGTCAGAACCAGATGGAGGAGCATCATCCTTCTCTACTTCAGAACCAGATGGGCGAGGCCTGGATTGCCACTGCCAACCATTTGCCAGAGGAGGAGTCACAACAGGGCGCAGTGTTTGTGGTGGCGGTCTAGGATTGCATCGGTTAGCAGCACCACGATCTGAAGCTTGAGCCCAACTTGTTCCAGAAGGGTGCGAGGAACCATTGCCACCCCATGCTGGCCTTGCTGTGTTAGGTGTCGCATTTGTGGAACTCCATGGTGCCCACTGTCTCCCACCTACTTGCCCTTGTTTCTTTGACTTCTTCCCCATGGTTTCCCAGCCACCATCTGTATGCAGGGTAGGATTATGCGGTGTCAGATAAATTAATCTCAACAAGTATCTGTCAGTAATGGCAAAGAATGTCATACTCCACTACGAAACACAATGATGCTAATTAATCAGTGCGGAGAGTTGCAGGAACTAGGTTATAAAAAATAGAAATAAAATACTTTTACCTATTCAGCATAGTAATTTCACAACTTCAAAGTTCTATCAGTAGCTAATATACTGACCAAAAGCTAGTTGCAGATCTAATTGTCAAGAGATACATGCAAGTCATTATAGGACCAATATGCGTTAAGATAACAATTGGTGGGCACTGGTGCTAATTTCACTAGGCACAAAGTATGCATAACAATCACAAAAATGCATACAAAATAAATCCTGCAGTAGGGATAACATGTTGCCATGACATAAGTAAATCACATACACTTGTTAAAATGAACATAGCCAGAGTTTACCAGATCGACAATGTCAAACCAATGTGCAGTAACATAACTTTCCCAAGAATCATTCAGTTATTCAGTATGTTATCAGGATCCATGAAAGAATGAAACAAAGTGGAACACAAGCTAAAAAGACAAGCAGCAGCAATGAAAAAAAAAATTGACTACCAGCAACCATGCAAGTAACCTTATCAGACTTGACTAAGAACAACGAAAAACCCTTTATAAAATTCACAACATAACTTGAACCCCTATTCAAGACGTAACCCAAACTCGCGGAAAGAAATCGGAACGATTGTAAAAATGTCACAAACCAACCACACAGAATGAAAACTAAGAGTACATACCAATTACAAAAGGACAGCGAACTAAAAGAGCCGTCAAAATATCATGCAACTACTAAGAGAATTAAAATCACCTAACATTTTAATTAAAAAAACCAACTACCAAAAACCCAACAACCAAGGATGAGAACTTTAATCCCTTATTTATTTTAGGATAATATGAAATTGTAGAAATGCAAGGATCTATTAACCCATAGATCGCTGATTTCTTAAATTTAATATTACAATAGTTTCTAACAATTAATCAACAAATTATTAACTTGTAGATCACCGATTTCTTATAATAAAAGGAAAAAAAATGAAAGGGCAAGGCTAACCAAATCTGCTTTGCACGGAGCACACGATCCCCAAGCAAATGGCTAAATCCTTACCTCCGTCAAAAAAAATGGCTAAATCCCACCGAAAATAAACACGTAATAAAATTCAAGAGCAATCCGCCAACCCCCAAATCCATCCAAGGAGACGAAACCAAATTAAACGATAAAAAAAAGCTACACAACCAGCACCAAGGATCCGCGCAAGCGCGGATGAACCACGGGAACGCCCAAACAAATCCACCGACTCCGCTTTCCGCACCCACGCGAAGCAGCATTCGCCCCTCGTCCCCCAAAACCCCCGTCACTCCGAAACAACCCGCCCAAGATCGAGCGACAGACGCGACCAGCCCGCACGCACGAGACGAAACAGATCCACCCTAAACCCTACCCGGTCCCCTCAAACGATCCGGCATTGCGCGATCCGTCCACCCACGAAGCACAGGGAGGAGGAGGGGGGAGAGGCGGGAGGTGCTCACCGGAACCCGGAGGCCCGCCGCCGCGACGATCGCCGGAGCCCGACATCGATCGCGCGCTCCTCTTCTCTCTCCGCCCCTACGGCGTGGTGGGGGTTTTACGTTTGCAGTGGAGAATGGAGAGGATGCCTTGGCAGTGAGCGGAAGTGCGGAACGGGGGCCGCCCGGGTGGGTCATATGGACGGGTGGCACCACCCTCGAGAGGTGCGCGCGGGAGTGCGCGTTTCGCTCGCCGCCCGATCCGCCTCTCCCCATACGACACAACTCGCTGACGGCATGGACCAGGATAGTGGGTCCCGAGATGAAGTTGGTAGAGTAACTACTGGCGAAGGTGAGGAATGATGAGGTCCACGTGGCCACCTTCGCGAGAGGATATCATGCATTCATGCGCGATCAATAATGAGTGGCGCTGCCAGTGGACCCTCCTCCTCCTGCCAGCCAGTTCCTAACGAGTCAACTGCAGGATCGTCGAGGAAAATGGGGACGGGCCCGCATGTCAGCGTAGTTAAAGTTGGCTCAGCTTTTGTTGGGTGGATTTGGATCATTCATGGTTTGGATTGGGTTTGATATATATGGCTTCATTCGGTGACATTTGATGAGGATCAGGGACGCCAAGAGAATCCCATGCCATTAGTGTTTCTTTTCTTTAGTGGAACATGTACTTCTCCCCATGTTTGCTAAGTTTTGGTCCCCTCTCCTTCAACCCAGTGAGAGGAATATAGGTTATAGGATGAGTGTTCACCAATAATTGATGAAGAGTGAGCATCTTTCATCTACAAAATTGCACCCCCTCATATCACAATGTTAAGACTATTGGCTCCTGATATTTTAGATATAAATGATAGTTTATTTCTTAAGAAACTATACATGTAATTTATAAGATGATACCTCACTGATGGTGCCAAAACTATGTAAGATGACCTACACATTATGCATACGGAATTTGGTTCTGAATAATTGCTCAATTGTAGGTAATGAATTTCTCGATATTGTGTGGGTTTGATGAGTCACAAAGTATGTATATAAAGTAATTCAAATGAATCACTAGGTAAAATGCTACTCCCTCCGTCCCCGAATATAAGGCATGCACGTATTTCAAAATTCAAACTTTGTTATCTTTGATTAACAATTAACCTAATGATATCAAAAGTTTGTATTACATAAACAGTTACATTAGATTTGTATTTAGAAATACTTTCTAATGATCAAACTTTTGTTCCTACAAATTATATATTATAAGAGAAATTATAGGTAATATATGTTCTTGAAGATTGCATCAAGTCAAATCGCGCCTTATATTAGGGGACGGAGGGAGTAAAAAATGGATGTGCTACAAACTAGAACAATCTAACATCAAGATCGGGTGCGTGTCTTTGTGTTGCTATATGTTATTGTATCAAATTGGATCAATGTACTGGTTTTGTTCTATCTTTTTCTATTTCCTTGGAATTGTGTGGGAATATTTACTTGAAGAAAGTACATGATAGTAAAAACATCATGGTAATTGCTCCTTGACTTTTTTTACTATGATTTAACAAATAGTACAGATTTGGTTTACAACCCCTTTGTGAGAGTTGCAGCGTGGCTTAAATAGTTTGTTCTCATCGTTCTTTGTGAACAAAAGTGGATTCATGAACCAACTCTTTCCTCCTTTTATGATTTCATCTTTTATTATTCCAATTAACATTTCCATATAAAGTGGTTTCTTGGTGATACAGCTAATGATATTACTTAAGATTGTTATCAGTTGTATGCCTGTACCTAGGTCTCGTTTGGATCCCTATAGATGATAGTTATCTGCTAATAGTTATCTATTTTGGATCCAAACAGGTGTAGCTAATAACTAGCTAATTGTTAACTGGACCTCTCGATAATAACTACCTCACTAGTTGGACAAAATCAAATAATAGTAGCTAATAGTTATTTTAGTAGCTTTTTTTATTAGCTGTGCATCAAAACACCCTCCAGCTAATACGTAGCTAATAGTTAGCTAGCTAATATTAGATATGAGCTATTAGCTACCTAACTATTAGCAGATAATGAATCCAAACATGGTCCTACTTTCCTTTTATTTTTTTACTAGGATTATACGCATGTGTAGCAATTGGAACAAACTTCATTGCCATAAGCCAACATCAATCTCATCTAGCTCCTACAATTCGTTGTGCCCAGATTGATACCAATAACATATGTTATAGATGGATTTCTTCTGCATGCAAAACATTCACTTTGATGTTTGAAAAAGGCAAAAGCAAACTACCATGGACGCACAACAAACATTGATTCTCTGTTAACCAAGAACCCAAGAACAAAGTTGCTGCTCCAGGCCTTGTGAGCTAAGCATGCAAACTGGACACTAGGCAATGGGACCCTAATTAGATCTCAAAAGCAAAGAACATGTCATCACATGATCATCCCAAACATTATCCCGTCCCTCTTAAGTTGTCACATACCTATTTCTAGATTAGGAATACTTTCAAGTTCAAAACCAAAGTTGTTACAAAACTTCTATGATTCATGTGTTGTCCTATTTTCCTTGTTTGCAAGAAGGTTGTTGATACTAAATCTTGCTAAAAGCAAACCCCACATTTCTTCAAAAATGAAATTTGATACTTCTTTCAACACATCATGTGGCAATTTATCTGCAGAGTCAAAGATCATCTTGAGGAAAAAATATTAATGTAGAATCTAAAAGTTGCTTGATATATAAAATCCAATCCTAGGGATGAGAAGTTTTGCCACATCTTCATTCCTCGTGGTAATTATTAACCAATTAGATCTTAACATACCATTAGGTCCCAAAGTAGATCTCTATGATCGTTAGTGTACCATGCTATTGACATCGGAATTTGGTTCGTTGCATGAGTCCCCATAATTCAAAATGCGCCAAGAGAAGCCATGGAGAGAGCAGAATCGGCTGGTCCAAGACGATCGAACAGAGTCAGTTGGATTTCGGCAACAACGTCATCTCAAGAAGACTCTAGCAGCAAGAGTGACGTTGTTCGGGATCAGGGAAAACATGGCGGACTCCACGGAAGGGAAAGCTTGGAGTTCAAGTTATCTTAAGATTAGGAAATTGTGTTTTCTTTTCCAAAGTTTTGTGATCGGTCTTATTCGACCAGGACTCGTAGTCAAGCCTCGGTATAAATAGTGAACCCGGCTATTGTAATAGACATCTCTCATAGATCAACCAAACAAGTACCTTTACTTTTCGGCTCACGCCACCCCTTAGGAGTAGGAGTAGAGTAGAATTTGACGAGTTCATTGGGCAAGCAGGGTTGTATCGGATGACCTGACCTTCGACTTGTTTGTGAGTATCCGTCATGACTTATATTGTTACTTGTGAGGATACAACAGACGACTGATCTCTTGCAAGTCGCGGTATAAATTAGTTATCGATCTATATTATTATTTGTAAGGCTGCAACAAATGAGTGATCTCTTACAAATCACGGTATAGATTAGTTATCTATTCGTATCAACCTTTACAAGGCTATAACAGACGATTGATTTCTTATAAACATTGGTATTAATCAAAGTTATCGATATCGTGCTAAATGGATTACTGTTTAACATAATATCACCAATTGCCTGATTTAGATGATTTATTGATCTTATTATTTTGATCTATCATATGTCAATTATTATCATAGTTGAATTCAATCCTTGACGTTAGATCCTGTTTGATGACTAATTTATCTCGATCTTGATCATACATGATGGATGTTTGAAGTCGTGTTCTATTAGAGATAGATTCATTGATCGCTAGTACCCGGTATGACTCCGCTATCAATGCTGCATCAGCCGACTCGACTTGTTGATAGTGTGTCAGATTAGATATTGTCGGTTAGTAGATTTATCTATTAAGAAGAGCATGACGTCAAGCCACCCACTATGTCTTCCATCGGCTATTTAACCGATGGCCTAAGCTTCCACGTGTATAACATGCCTTCATGATTTTCCTTGCGATGTAAATAGATCTATTGATTGCTGGTCTCTGATCTAGGGTCCTACTATCAATGTTGTATTAGACGACTCGACCTTTTAACGGTATAATAGATTGGGACTAGTCGTTTGTTGGTTTATTTATATCCAACGGATGAGTGATCGCATGTTATACGATAAGATCATCGGAATCGACTATTTTAGTCGATAACCCTGTTTGTCGAGGATGTACTGGTTGTTTATATGCTTTTACTTATTTTTTGTCCTCGATAAAAAGCTAGTATGTCTCTCACTTGAATGCTTACACGGCTATCTTTACACCTCTTGCATGTTTTCATGGTCATTGGCTAAGTTAGATCCATATAACTGAGTAAATAATAATTGTCGATATGCTTATTTTGTTTACATTATATCAAGAACATGCTGGATATTGACTCTCTAGTCGATAGCCTTATCTTACTGATCGCTTGGCCGTATATTTGGAACTATCTAGACAAACACCGGCATGTTCCGTCTTAAATTACTGATTAACTTTCTCTCCTTGTCAATTATAGGATCAAATTGACTGGCACACCCTCAGTCATGACCATCTGGTCCAGTGTCCACTCCTAAGCCCAGAGAGAGCTCGAGATCTGCTCCACGTGGTTTCTCTCGGCTAGCTTCGTGTGTGCTGCTCACCTGACAGACAGAGGACGACCCGTCGCCTTTTCACCGCCATCCACACATGCTACCTAGAGATGGCAATGGGCCCTGATCCTCGATTCCTCATAGAGAATTCCCCCATTAAGGGACAAGGATGTGGTCAATTTATCCCCCACGAGGATCGATTTGGTAAGAATGTGATCCCCATTAGGGATGCCAAGGATGACGATGGTTCCCTAATCCCCATCCTCAATCCCTGCTCTCATGCCGCTATAGCGTGACTCATGAGCGAGATGAACCAGAGGGTAGAGCTCCAGGCCCATCTAAAGGCCCATTATTTATTGTCGACTATATATACCACCACTAACCCTAAGTCCTAGGTGGCCAAGTCTTTAGTCCACACCAGCCGCCGCCCATCAGAGCTCTGGAGCAACACTAGTGCCACTACTACGCATCACTAGAGGTTAAGATGAGGAGTCTGTCATGGAGTGTGCATGGTGTCACCGGCATCTAGCTTGCTTCTTGCGAAGTCACGAACTTAATCCCCAAGCTGCAACGCCATCCACTGGTTACCACTCTTGAACCTCCCACACGGCTCCACACCATTCACCAAAGCCAAAAGAGGCAGGGCGTGCAACCATGGGCAGAAGATGATGTGGTTAAGATGCTAAACACTACGCATCAAATTTCATTCACTGTCTCATAGTCATAGGGCTCTTCATCATTGTGATGCATATTTTCTTTAGATTTGTGAGAATAGAACTAATGTTTCCTGTTCTTTGGATTTCGACAGATGAGAACTACTAAATGTTCCTTGTCCTTTGGATTTTGTGATATGAGAACAACAATTGTTTTTGAGAAATCGGCATTGAAATCTTTGCTTCCTGTGTTGTATCCTCTTCTAACTATAATTTTATTACGGGATGGAGATCTCGGTGGGGGTGGGGTTAATTCCCCACCGAGGGACCGGGATGGGGAAAAAGTGTCCCCACAAACATTGCCATGGATAGGGAATCCTCCCCTAAAGACGGGGATGGGAAGCCATCCCCCGATATAGGGAATTCCCCGTTGTCATCTCTAATACCCTTCATATTGTCAGGTAGTGCACATCTGATATAGTCCATATATCTTCAAGGATCATAATATACCTACAAAAATATACAAAAATATAAGGTTGGTTCATCGGTGCATGAATCTACAAAAACATGCATGCTCAGCATAAGTCTTGGTGCAAGATGGTGAGTTTAGATCAATTAAATCAATGCAAGAAGTAGAGACATTCTTTTGAATTATGTCAAAGAGAAACCTTTTTAGGTGATTTTTGAGGTACTTGTACTAGCTTCTAGTTTTTTAAAAGTTTGTTAGCTAGCTCAACATTATAATCTGCAAATGTGTCAATTTTTCTTGCATGTTCATCATAACTTTTATTTGAGCTAACTAACTTTTGTTCCAAGTTTTGATTTTTGCTTGGTGCTTAGTGCAAGCTTCTTGAAACTGTTCGACCAAGTTAGCAAGATCTTCATAGGAAGGAGGGGAGTCATTATGACTTCATTGTTTTCGCTTTCAACTATATTTTTCTTGCCACGAGACATATGTGTGAAGAGCTTGATGATAACTTGTGGTGGAACCTCCTGTGATGGGCTTCTTTCTCACTTGAAGAGTCATCCCATGCATTCACATTTGTAAGGCATTGACCACCTTTTCCTTTCCTTCCATTTTTATTGTTCTTTAACTTGGGTTTGTTTGGACAATCCTCCACAAAGTGCTAAATCTCACCATAGCCCATTTATGTTTTTCTTTGGTTGTTGAACATGATGTCTTCAATTGTGATGGGCATGCCCTTGGACTAGATCTTGCCAATCATCTTCTTCACTCCTCTAATTAATTAATCTCATCTTCTTCATCATTGGGAGGAGGATTATCTTCCTCTTTCTCATCTTCTCCCTCACTTGAACTTGAGCTTGATTCAACCTCTTAATCTTCTTATGTTCATCGCACGGGAGGGCGATGTTTTGCTTGCTTGATGAAGATGTTTTTTTGACCCATCTTTCTTGACATTTCAAATGACATTATTTTCCTGATGGCAATGGCAAGGTTATTGTTCTTAAATCTTATTGAGAAGACAGAACTATAGCCGTTTTAGCTCTACTAAAGAGGCCATTATAAGCACTACATAGGACATGTCATCTTATACAAACGATTGAAATCATCGCGACTATTATTTGTGGACAATGATAATGGTGGTGGATGTGAAATGAGATCCGTTAGCTAGTTAGGTAAATGTGAGTATCAAGATAACCCTAGCGAAGTGGGCCTAATAGAGTTGCATGTCCACGATAACTGTCCAAGAAAAAAAGAAAAAAAAGTGTAAAGAAAGACAAATCAATAACTATATCTGTCAATATCACGTCATCTTATACAAATAACTGAAGACTATTGTTACTTGTGGACAACCGGTGATGGTGGTGAATGTGAAACAAATTGTAAACCTAAACAACCACCTCGGTACGGTGGAGCTCAACGAAGAAAAAGAAAAAAGAAAGTGAAAAGAAAGACAAATCAGTAGCCCAATCCGTTGATATCACGCAGTCTTATATAAATGATTAAAATTATCCTAATTATTACCTGTGGACGATGGTAATGGTTGTGGATATACGAAAATGAAAATGAAATTCGTCGGTAGGTAGACGTAAGCAACATCCAACACTGAAGAAAAGGAAAGGGAAAGTGAAAGAAACGCAAACCCACACAGCCGCGCCCGTCCGATCCACATCCCGAGCCAGCCGCCTACTCCTCCCACTGACCCCGCGGATTCTCAAAAAAAAAAAACCCCGAAGCCGAAAAAGAAAAATCCTCGCCGCCGTCCCTCACCACGGCGACGGCCACCGCGACCTCGGCCCCGACGTTGCCGACGGCGTCCACCATGTCGGCGTGCTACCCCGTCCCCACGCTGCGTCCCGACGAGCGGTCCGACCTCCTCTCGCTGCTGGCCGCCGCCGCCCGCCCGCTCACCGACGTCGTCGCCGACTTCCTCGCGCGGTTCCCCCGCGAGCGCCGCCTCCGCGTCGGCGGCGCCCTCTCCTTCCTCCTCGAGGCAAGCCACGCCCGCGCCCGCGCCCTTGCCTCTCCCCCGCTTCCGGAGCCTCCTTCCAGCTTTTCTCTTGCTTGCTTTCCTTTCGTCAGATTGGGCGGGGTGCTTTGGCGGCGGGAAACGGATCGGGGGCTAGCTTGAGTTGGTTGGGTTAGGGTTTGTGCTGGCTACTCAGATTTGGTGGGTTTTGCTTTCTCGCGCCGGTTTGGGGCACTGCTTTAGCTGGGGTCGACGCGCGAATCGGGATGAGTTAGGCTACTGCATTTTTGCGATTTCACTTTCTGATTGCGGTTTAGGCTTCGGATGGAGTGCCGGATGGTTCGATGTAGCTGACATTTCTGGGGTTTTGGAGACCATTGACTCACCATCTTTCGGTTTTTCTGGGATGCTTTCTGAATTTTGAATCTTTTGACCTGGAATGGATGGATCACTGGACATGTAGATTTAGGGCCATTTCTTCAGTCTTTCTTAGTTTGAGACTAAGTTCTTTGTGTTTGTGTGTGGCTTCGTGGGGTTAGCTCGATCATGTTTGTTTGGATTTGCACTTGGTGAGAATTTAATAGCTATTGGATTCTTGACCTTGAGTTCTTGCTGTAGCTGCTCTTTATCACTGAGGTTTAGGGTTGTAGTTCATGGTAAACTCAAACCAAACTTCAGGATTTGTCACTTGTAGAATATCATCAGATCAAAATAACGTATAGAACTTGGTCTAAACTCTTTTCCATAAACTCTTTTTCCATAGTCCCATATAGCACAATGAGCATTCCTAGCTTTAGTTACATCAATAGTGTGAGCAAGAGGACGCATAACACTTCTGGCTTTGAGGATTCACTTGTTTGTTAGTATTGATTAAATGGATCATCACCCTATTGAACGTGCTTCTATTGGTTCATGCAATCTGAAAGCAGAATCTATATAATTTTCTTATTTCTTGTTGGAGTAAATAATGCCAAACTGCTGGTGCAAGTATGGCCTATTTCAGTTTGATCTACCACTGTCTGGTTATAGAATTAAGGAAAGGCTAGCATATTTGGTTCATGTGTCAATTTTTTTAAGAACGATGTGCAACCTCGGTAGTGCATGAAAAGAAATTTGAAGTTTACACATAGGCTATGATTTTGTTTTTTAATTTTACCATTTCAAAAGACCTTTCACCCTTGAAGAAACATTTAACCAATCATCTTCAGTTCTTTTATGCCCCTTTGCAACAAAAAATAGGTTTGTAACTTGATTGTTCTTCTCTTCGAAGGCTCAATAGTTTTGAGAGGAACCATATTTTCCTTACAGGACATGTCAAATTTCTCCATTAACCATACTGCAACAAAAAATATTTAGGGGTGAAATGAAGAATACTGCAGTTAGAGTTGTATTGATGTTCCACTAATTGGTGGCATGCTATAGCTGATTTAGTGGGTTACAACAGCGCTGAAAGTTTTGGGCTGTTTAGTGCTGCAGAACCTTTCGTGTACTGACACTCCCCCCTGCCTGGTACGCTGTCCTGTAGGAGACAATGCACAGCACTAGTGACTTCTGAACCAAATTATGCTGTGACAATAGTAGTTGGTGTTTTCACATGCATTCTCCTTAATAACTTCATATTTGCACCTCACAACAAATTTTTAGGGATACTATTCACCTACCTTTAGTTCATTTTGTAAGTTGGGTCTGTTATGTTCACTACGAGATTCTAGATTCATATTTGCTTTCACCGGAATAGTGCTACAAATCTGATATATTATGTTGCCCTTCGATTAGGACAAGAAGATGCTTCATCCTACTGGCCGTTTAATTGCATTTGCAATTCTTCATCAGAGCTATTCACCGCAGACGACAAATCCATATATTCCTATATTGTTAAATGTAAGTGGTAAACCTTGTTGTTTCAATTCTGTGATTTGGTTTATGATAGAAGAATTCACATTTTTCTATTCAGCATACTTAAACAAATCATTGTGCAAAATTGCAATATTCTTCCATATGTTTCATGCTTGACTCGACTGGACTATATTTTACATTTCCCCAACTCCCACATCTAGACTATGGCACTGGTACCAAACACACATTCAGGAGATACTTATGTGGATCAAAAGTTTAGTCATCTACATTATTCTGATGGTGAATTGGTCTCTAGAAAAATTCTGCCTTTTATTGTACATTGTCTTTCTTCTACAAAACCTTCAGCTCCCATTTGGCCAAGACTTGCCTTTATATTCTAGCATATATAAGCTGGATCTTTGCATTCTGTGCTACCCACTTGACAATCTAGGGTCCACACAATGGGTTTCTTATTTTATGTTGACCTCCAAGCTCTATTACTGGAATCTGTTTTTGTTATTGTAAACTTAGGGTCTTATTTGATTTGTGCTTTAGCTGAATCAAATAGCTGAACCTTGGAGCCTTGTATATTAGGTTTCTATAGCTTTATGAATAGTGTAAATAACCGTTTTCTTAATATCTAACCATTTTTGAATCAATTGGATCTGTCAGTGTTGTCTCTATTATATTTCTTGAATTGTAACAACAATTTCTTAGCACCATTATTTTTTTAAAGATTAATTAAGGTCAGTTCACATTTTGAATGCATTTCTGTTCAAATCAATCATGTATTCCTCATTTACTGCTCTGTGCTAGAGAGCTACTGTTTATATCTTTGATTACTACTTATTTATAGCATCTGAGTCCTTGTCTCTTTCGATTGTGGTTTTAGTGGCGCAGAAACATAGCTGATTACTTTCTTTAATCATTTAGCATCATGCTGAAAAATCGAACATTCAACATGTTTTGCTACTTTTCTATGGTTCTTGAGATGTAATTGTTGCAACGTCTTTTGGATGGACTAAATATTTTTCATGCTTGATGCCTTAGTTTCATGTGTTGATATCTACAGGCAGCCTGTGATGAAACGTCAGAGAAATCAGAACGGGCATTTGTCCAATTATTATTGACTTCATCTAGTGGAAACAATAATAACGAGGTCTTTTCTCTTTCTTTGACTTTTAAATACGAGTCAACATTTAGTGTGGCATAGAATGACAATATCATAGGGATTATGTTCTCCTTTCCTATGCTGACATGCATCTATTGATTAAGGGTCATTAGACATCGCTACCATGAAATTTTATATAATATGCAATCAACAGCTTGGACATTGTTTTTTCATTTCTTGATTCTGAGAAAGGAACCTGCAAAGTATATGTATTTAGTTAATTTCTGTGGTGATTTTTTTTGTTTTCAGGTCCTGAATCAGTCTGCGGTAGATTACATTAATGGATCTGTTTCAGCATCTCAGGTGGGCTTTTGATTAGGTAAACAACTTTTTATGTTTTGGTCGAGTATGATTATTCATATGTTCGTCTATTTGTATAGGATTTTTTGCCTCGGGAACAACTTGAGAAGCAATATTGCAGTACTAGTGTACACTCCCAGCCTCAGATTAGTAGTTTCAGAGCTGCTATGGTTAGAAGTGCTATACCAGATCCAGACGTGCCTCAAAGTTGTGCAAATTCACCAGAGTATGTAGGCTCATGTACACCCCCTTATCTAAATTGATATTTCTTGTGAGGTCCTTGAATTTCATTTGTCCAATTTCTTCTTTATTTATTGCTTTCGTAACCTTATAAGGTCTTCGATATCACCACCTGGAAGCAAGCAGAAATCTGCTTCTGATGATAGAGATGCTACTATTGCTGTTTTACTCCAAGACAAATCGGGGGGAAGGTTGGGTCCGCAATGGATTCGGCCCACACCCCCAAGACTTCCTGTACTTGATGGGGAGGTAAAATTACTCAGTCAGAAGTTGCATTTTAATACCAGTCCGTTTCTAAATATAACTTCTATTGTGATGAACATACAGCTACAATGGTTGAACCCTGACAATAACCATGAGCTATTATGGGATTATAGCATGTGTGCTGACACGAGTCGAGGGGCTGCTATCCGAGATTTGATTGCAAGAGCCTTAAAAGGTCCACTTGCACCTACCCAACAGGAGGTTCACTGCTACATTCTAATATTTCGTCAAGATAATGATGGCTGTTTTTATCAAATTGCTTGTTCTATGACTAGGATTTCTTTTCCTCTTGTTTCCTTATGATAACTTTATAGCCTCATTGCTGGATAAATTTATGGCACCTAGGTTTTATCACCCTTTTTTTCTCAGACATTCTTTGGTACATAAGAGGTTCCAATGGTACATGCCTAATTTGTTCACAGTTTCTTGCAGCAAGTCATAGTAGAACTGACAAAAGATCCTAAACTGGTTTATTACTGTGGGATGACCCCACAGAAGCTTCCTGTACGTGTACTCTATGAACTGAGTCTCACATATTTAACGCCATTTGATCTTGGAGTTCTGAATCTATGCATGGTTTCAGGATCTTGTTGAACACAACCCGCTCATTGCTGTTGAGGTTCTTTCGAAGCTAATTCACTCTCCTGACATTCCTGGGTGTGTCTCTTTTCTTTGTTGTATGTTCTATTATCATATAGGCAGCCTTCTTCCTGCCCTTTATTTGACCGATGATCCTTTTTTTGTAGTTACTTTGATGTTCTTGTGCACATGGAAATGAGCTTGCATTCTATGGAAGTTGTGAACAGACTTACTACTGCTGTTGACCTTCCAACAGAGTTTGTCCATGAGTACATCACAAATTGTATCCAATCATGTCAAAACATAAAGGTTTGTTCTTTGTTTTATTCATTTTGATTGAAGTTTTTTTAAGCCTCTCATCTGGGTACAGCTGTAGCATCTGTTTATGCACGAACGTACGCCCACGCTACCCACACACACCACACTCACACCACACGTGCACAACTAGACCTACAACTACACAGAGATCAGTAGACCGCGTACTTCCAGAGATCACCGGGACTAGCCATGGTTCCATAGGCAACGGGTGTGTTGCAGTCCCTTTTTGTCTCCACGCGAGAGAGGCTGCAGACATTATTGGGAACAAGTCCCGGCGAGAGATGCGAGTGCGATTCCTGGGAATTGAACTCGCGCCGGCAGCGTGCACACCGGCAACGCTAGCCACCCGAGCACTAGCTCAGTTCATTTCGATTGAAGTTGATCAAGAAGTATTCTTCACCATTTTTGTGTATTATCACATCTTAGTTGAAGTTAATGCTTAAATAATTTGGGTTTTAATATCTTGTAATTAGCAGATATGTTCTAGCAGGGGCAACTTAATCTTGACTGCATTCCCTATGGGAATGTGAGACCACTAATGCATGTGCTTAAATTACAAGGCCCATGGTGAATCTGGGGATAAGTGCTTTTATCATTAGGCTTGGGGATCACTAGTGATGTGGGTGATTATGGTGCTGTTACGTGTTTTGCATTATTCCAAAAGAAATGCCCTATGGTTTATAGAACGTTGTGCTTTACTCCTTTAATTTCTGCACTTTGTGTTTTGCTTATCGGTTAATTTGGGACTTCTCGTGTTAATGTGCGGTATACTGATATATGTTTATCTGAATGATACTTATTTTTTGTGCAGGATAAATACATGCAAAACAGACTTGTGAGACTAGTTTGTGTTTTCCTGCAGAGTCTTATCCGAAACAAGATTATAAACGGTGAGTTGCTCATGCTTAACAAAGGTCTGCTTTGCATACCGTTGCTGAAATGTCGTAACTTCTGCTATCTCAATAAAAAATAATCAGCTCTCAAAGATTAGAGTTTCATATTCCTGCTTTCTGCCTCGAGTGTAATATCCAATTGTACACCTTGACTTTAGTACTTTAAACCCTGTGCACCTTTCATATTCTTGATTTCTGCCATCTCAATTGTATGGTTTGCTCACTTCTGTAGGCTAGTTGCTTATTACTTATCTTGCATTTCATTCCCTGATGCATTTTTAAGGTAAAATTCAAATGCTCTTAAGCTACTTGTTGTCATATGTGGTTAAAACATTCTGATCTCTACTTTGATTTGATATCCTATGCATATACATGTGTAACACTTTAGCCATTTTCTCGTTTGGTTCTTGTTGCTCCCTTTTTGCTTGGATATATTGCAATGTCTATTTCTATGGTCTGAAAACTGAGACAATATAGTCTCTCAGGTCTGGAGGTGCTGTTTGACAATAACCATGAACACATTATGTATTTATTTATTTCTAACTGATCTTGTAGTTTCCAGCTAATATAGTTACATGTAGACATTGTTATTCATAAAACAATCAGTGTCTTGTGTGCAATACCATTGATAGCTGCCCTGGTGCAATTTGAATCTCATGAAGTTAATTGTATTCGTTTCAAGTTTCCTTGTTTTTTTTGTAGGCTTGTAAATTGTTGAAATGCTAGTCCACAAGTTTGGGTTTTCCCACCCTTTTCCGAGTGGACAAGGCAGATAATTTTGTGCATTTTTATTTGGGTGCAGTTCAAGATCTTTTCATTGAGGTACAAGCGTTCTGTATTGAATTTTCACGGATAAGGGAAGCAGCTGGTCTATTCCGGCTACTCAAATCGTTGGAGTGAAAGAATTTGTATGTTTTTACTTACCTTCTCTGTACCATACTGCATCTTTTTCCTAATTATGTATGTACATCTTCATTGTCATGGTTCAGTCAAATGCCTCAAGGGCATTGGATGCGATCATGTGCTGTATTGAAATTTTCCATGGAACCAATTTTGGAACTTTATGGGCTGTGGTAGTATGATGTGATAGAAATGTCCTGATTGTTTAAAATTCCAATTGTCAGATAGACTGATTGTATCGACATCGAAAGTTTGAAGTTTGCCTGTTCTGGGTAGTTCTCTGGCCACAACTGGGTGTTCAAGATCGGTCGGTATGTTACGTGCACCCTCTCTCACTTGCAGAGTCTGTGGCACCCTTTGTAATGACAGTGCATACCCTTGAAAGAGTGGCTAGAGCAGTCGGCCAGTCAGATAACACGTGTTAATTGTTGGTGCATGTTTAGATCAGCTTGTACTTTGTAGGCTCATTTGTATGGAAACGAATAATACATGCATGTTTTGATCTAGTCATATTTGCTGTGTAACCTAAACAACGCTTCAATCTGTTTTATTATTGTCAGTCTTCCTCGCCTGGTGCGTGGTATCTGGATGATTTTTCCACAATTGATTTACCGTTTTCTGTTTAAACCACATCAGGTTGTCAGTCTTTCTCATCAAACTTGCCTGTGTTATAATGATAGCAGTATCTACATTCCCCTCCAACACAGCTTGAATAGCATCTTTGTAAGAGTCACAGCTCACAAAGCAGGTTGGTTTTATAGACAAAATATCAATAAACTCTATACGCTCAATTCCGTATAGACAGTGCTTTCGTTTCTTTTCGAACGAAGATGCTATGTCGATGACTCAGTGGGATGATATTGGTGGCAAAAAAGAAAGAAAGAATAAAAGACAGGTCGATGGATTCATAGTTCATCTCGTATTGGACCAAGTTTGTTAGGTAGTGAGAGTGGGGATGACACACGATCTGGTTTTAGATGGCGACCCGTGCTGAGCCAAAGATCCTTCCGCAGGCTGCAGCAAGCGAACCTACGACCATAATGACTTTTTTTTTCTTCTGTTCATTATAACCGGAGCTTATCCATGACAGAAAACAAATCTCTCTCTGGTTCTATAGCGAGCATTCTCCTTTCACATAAGCTGAGCTGCTCTGCGTTGAATCTTACGATTTCATGGCCGGTATTGAGCGTTGACCGTGGTTTTGTCCAGGCGGCGGGCTGAAGATGACGTGAACATTGAAACTGTCTTTCGGAGACTGTTCTGCCAAGAGTTGCACCGGTGAGAGGCCGGCGTTGACGTAGGCTACCTCTCGCCACCATGCCGCCATGGCACATCATGCGACGCGGCAAAGCTAGCTAATTGATCGCACGATCATAAACCAGGAGAAGGCACGCTTAAAGAATTGTAAGACACGACACATGATGAAGCTGCATCAAGGACAAGGAGATCACCAACTCGACCCAATTCCGATCCCTGAAACAAAAATGAAGAAGAAATAGCTAATCGCCGGCTCGTCTCAATCGATGCACACGTGTAAATAGCCAGCTAAATCATCAAGGCCGCAGGTACATACATACAATTGTATAAACACTAACCATCGCCGGCGCCGCGGCGCGAGCTAGCCCATCACCATCACGCAGGCAGCACGACGCGCGGGTCACGACGATGCCGCCGCCGCCGGGAGGAAGAAGGCGTCGTCGGCGCCGGCGCCATCATAGTCATAGCCGCGGCAGCGCGGGCTCTCGGCAAAGTCATCGAGCGGGAACGAGGTGGCGACGGGGCCGATGTAGAAGCTGAGCGTGTCCCCGGCGCGGTCCACCTCGCCGACGCCGAGCCACAGGAAGAGCACCTTCACGCTGATCCCCTCAAGCGCCGTGAGCGACCCGGCCGCGACGGAGCCCCGCACGCGCGCCTCGTACCGGACCAGCCACGTCCCCGCCAGCAGGAACTCGCAGGGCCGCGGGAAGTACACCTCGAAGCTGCCGTCCCCGCGGAGCTCGTACCCGGACACCCCCGCCGGTAGGATCCCCCGCGGGAAGTCGTACCGCTCCAGCATCTCGTACGCCGTCGGCGACGACGACGACGTCGCGGTCGTGTTGCCGCCGCCGATGGACGCCTCGGTGGCGGCTGCTGCTGCGGCTGCGGCTGCGGCCGTGGCCGCCAGCAGCAGGAGCAGCACGAGAGGGTAGCTGCTTGTGCTGCTGGCCATGGAGGAGCAGAGCAGGTGGGTGGAGTGGCTCCGACGGCGATTCCGAGCTGGCGGCTAGTCTTAGTGCTTTGCTTACTTGTCCTTTTGGAAATTCCAATGGCTTTGGAAGTTGCTATTGGATCCATGTGTGTGCTTTATATATATTCTTATTATTGTAAATGGTTTTTATTTAATTTGGGCATAATTTGACGGGGCGTATAAAAATGTCTTCCCTCAAGAATGCCTAATTAATTAGCTGATGAGGTTGATGTAATTGACCAATCATAGAAGAAGTTGTACTTGTCACATTGTAAGACTCGATCTGTACGCTATAGCAGTTGGTCACTGGCGAGTCGCTATCTTCTTCCGATTAATCAACGCACGGCACGGTGGTTGTCTTTGATTCGACTATGCATTTTGTCGCCCAAGGTACCCAACATGAATGAATTATTGTGAAACTGGAAAGCTCATTAAAAGCATGTACGATAATTGGCTTATAGCCAAGCTAATTAATATTTTTTGCTCATGTGAAAGAGAGAAGGAAGGAGAGAAGTGAGCTTGGCTCTCATGTAAGCAACTAGTTGGGCACGAAGCATAGACAACAGTAGGTCTCAATAGAGTTGTATGCGAGGAGGAATATGAAAGGGAATGAAAACATATAATAATAAAGAAATTTTATAGACAAATAGAAGACTAAGGCCCTGTTTAGGTTTCCCTCCTAAACTTTAGTCACCTAAACCAAAGACTAAACTTTAGTCACTGGGTGTTTGGTTTGAGTCTCTTTTAGTCAAGGTGTTTGGCTCCAAAGAGACTAAAAGGTGAGGTTTAGTCACTTTTAGCAACATTTTGGTGACTAGTTGGCTAAAGCCCATTTATTCCCATTTAGTCATAATGTTTGGGTGAAAAATGACTAATTGGAACTAGATTTAGCTGACTAAACTTGAGGGGCTAACCAAACAGGCCCTAACTATTGTGTAACTTGGCTCTTATATATTGACTTATACCCAAACACTTGACTCTTTTATTGACCTTGCTCTAAGAAAATTCAAAAAGTTCTACACAGTACATTTTGTGGCTTCGGTTTTTTTTTGGCAATATAATAGAAACTACAAGCTTGTCCGGTTTTGAAGACCTTGCCGAGTCAAACCAAGTTTTATATATTTCAAGAGCATGGAGGAAGTATAATTTTAAAATTAACATGATGGTGCACTCCCCTCATCTAGGATGCACTTGCTTAATTATGTGTTTAGGGGGGAGGCATGTTGCGTTTAGAGGGCACACAAAAAATACAATGAGTTTGATTAAAATTCTGCCATATGCCCATACATGCACCCTAGGATACGTATCTATACACCCACAAAGCAAACACACCTCTTTGCTCTAACTTTGTCATTATATATGTTTATTACCAGCAAATCACGTAATAATGCATCGCTCATGCTCAATGGATAATGTTTTAGAGTTTTTTTTTTTTTGGACATGGACCCAAGTTTGAGTGGGCCAGAGCCAAGAGGTATGGAAGTGGATATATATGGATGGAAATCCATCCATTTGCAAGTTGGAACATTTGAGACAAGGACATCAAATTTATTTATTACAGCAGGTACAACCGAAGAGAATCGGACCAAACAAACATCGTCCTTGAACGGCATCCATCAGCTAGTTAAATTACTAAAATGAATTTGATAAAGCTAATTAAATTACTAAAATCGATGAATGGCTGGTGGTCCAAAATTATCACGCCGCCGCCGCCGACTAGTTGGAGTTCAAAATTCAAAAGGCGGGCGTAGGTGGACGCGAGGGAATGGATGTGGCACGTTCGCACGGAGGAGATATTCCAAGACCGGCAGAGGAGATTCTCTCGCTTCCATCCAAGATGCTGTAGCCAGTAGTATATTCTTTTCCCTTTGGCTGATGAGTCTGATTGGTAGGCCCAGATGAGCAGTGATTAGCTGAGATGCTTCGCAGCGCGGCCGTCTGCGGCACGCTCCCAAGTAGCCCTCCGTGTGGTGCATGATAACGACAGTGATGCTCGTCTGTCAAGTGTCGTCTTCCTTTTTGTGAAGCAAAATGGTACAGGGTGTTGGGCGCAGCCGTCTAGTTTGGGTTGCCTGTATGTTTAATATTCATAGATCCTCGATTGAGGGTGACATGCATTTTATTTGCCCTTTTTATCTTCTTACTAGGTAGCGTGTTCGTGTGTTGCTACGGGATAGCTAACAATTTTTATTAAAAACACACGGATCGCACAATAAGATAGCAATACTGTAAAAATTAAATATCAACGTTAAAGTTACTGTTAATCCAAAAAGCAAAGTTTGTGAAATTAACAGTCACAGAGAGCGCGGCGTCACAGGCTTACAAACTCTACTTTATAGACTTTTCCGTGATGCGCCTAAGATAATGTTTTATATCGGCAGGAAGAAATCTCCGATATCCATTTCTTTCGTGCGCCAATAAATCCACGAATAAATTTCGCCGCATCTCTATACTATCGTGTACACAGGCTCGAGTATATATGTCAATATTAGTGCCTGTCGCATGGGTAATACTGCGTCTCTTGAAAAATCTTCCACAAAAACTTAAAACAAAGTGTTATACTCACCGTATAAATATGTGTGGCTTTTGATCTATTCCACGTAGACATATACTGTAGAATAAGATATCCACTTAAGTGTCTGTGTCAAGATTCACGATCAGCGATATATAGAACTCGGAGTACTCGTGCCTAATCCTGCAGCCGTCGCTACAAAAGACAGCGCAGCCGCCGGTCCATCCTTTCGCCACGCCGTAGTCGCTGCCCTTGCAACCTACCTCCGGCGGCGGCACAAGCACCGGGTCCATCATTCCGTCCACCCTCCATAACACCTCCCGAACCGCGTCGACAGCTTGCTCGCGGCACCTCACGCACTCCCAGTTGGTCCTGCTAGCCTCCGGCTTGCACCCGTGGGCGACGTACTCGCCCTCCACCTTCCTGATATACTGCTCGGCCTCGTTGTCCCCGTAGAGGAGGACACCGAGCATGTAGGCCGCCACCTTGTGGTCAGCGGCGATCGCCTGTCTGAGGCAGGCAGTGCCGACGGGGTCCGTGCGGCCCTGCGTGAAGACGAGCCTGAGACCGAGCATGAAGCAGGCCTCCGGGTTGCCGCCGGTAGCCAGTTTGTCGATGAGGGCGAGGTAGCATTTGGGGTCTTACCACCTCATGGATTCCTCCCGCTCTAGCGCTACGTGGCTCCTCACGATGTGCTCCATGCACGCCGTGCGCATGGTCTGGCAACTGCAAAGACACACGCACGGTACAGGTAGACAAATTAAATGTGTAAGTAATGCAACTCATGCGTGGGTGGACTGTGGACACGTACGTGACACGGAGGCTACAGAGGTCCTCCATCGTGTGTGGCGAGGTCGCGGCGACAAGCCCGGCGATCTCGATGACTATTTCGTATGGGAGAGCGCATAGCGTCCGCCGCGCTACCCGCGAGGAACCGCTCCAGACAGAATTCGTCAGGGTCTGTCCATACCTTGTTGTTCCTCCCGATCTTGTGTATGTCCGTTATGACGCTCGCTGGCATGCTATCGGTGAATGCCGGTGTTCGAGCGATCACCGCGTCCATGGCACTGACATCGCGTTAATGAGATACTATTTGTGCAATATTTAATTGAATAAAAAATGCATTGTATGTGTTAGTAATGTTCTGTTACCTTGCCTATGGCGTTAGAACCTCCTTAAATACAAATATTCTTCGTGAAAGTTCCATTCATTATTGGGGTCTTCTTATCCTTATCCTTTTTATTTGACGCATTCTTATTTTTTTTCCTCGGCATTCTTTTTAACATTTTTCTTCTCCATCTTTTTGGCCTCCTCCTCCTATGCATCCGCATAAGGCGGGAGGACAAGGATCTTAATATTCGTTCTTAACGTGGCTCTAGACATCGCAACGTACAACTGACCGTGAGAGAACACCGGTGCGGGTAGGTACACACCCATGTCCGGGATAGTTTGGCCCTGTGACTTGTTGACCGTCATGACAAAGCTTAGCCTGATAGGAAACTGCTTCCTCTTAAACTGGAACGGAAACATCTCGTCATCGAACGGGCATAGCGGTATTCAAGGAAGGAATACCCGCTTCCCAGCATGCTGCCCCACCACGATTTCTGCATCGATTGTATTTCTTCAGAACCCCCGCACCACCAGCCTTGTACCGTTGCATAGCCCATTGGCAGGGTCAATATTCCTAAGCAATATGACAGGACACCCGAGCTTGAGCTTCAAGACGTGTGGAGGGAGCCCGCTGGGGGTCAGACTATTAAGGAACTCCGATGGATAGTAGTTATGTGGATCATTGTGGGGGGGGGGTACAACCCCGGATACTCATGGCAGACCACATGAGCTGCGCCCCCAGGGGTGGCCTAGCCCACAAGACGAAGCCTTACGGGGCACGACATTGCTCGGCGCCTCCCGCAAGACACCAGGAAGATATCCTGAAGATACTACAAGATCTATTAGGATACATATGATCCCATGATTCCTGTAATCTGTTATTACTTTCCGGTTTTCTCCTAGATCTAACCAACTTGTAACCCTACCTTCGGACTATATAAGGCAGGCAGGGACCCCTTCCAAACCCACGTAATATCATACGATAGCAATACAATCCAACAGACCAAATGAGTAGGGTATTACGTCATACTGACGGCCTGAACCTGTCTAACTCGTATGTCTCTGTTGCCTTCTTGTTCTTGATTACACGCCTCTCTGCCGATCAATCTACCTTCATGGGATACCCCTTGGAGGACTGCTGACGATATTCTATCGACAGTTGGCACGCTAGGTTGGGGTGTGCGTGCTGTTTCTATATCAAACAAGATGGTACATTCCGCAGGCTCTTCATCCCTCCCGCAACCCGGCCAGATCTTCATGGTCGGATCGATCTCGTAGATCATCAACGCTGACGGAGTCGGAGAGCTCATCGAGCCGATGCAGATCGCTTCTGCACCGATCACCCCAACAACTGCGACTGTAGATCCGATCTCGGAACTGCCTCCGAGGTCGCCCTCATCGACAATCCGCTGCTCGCTTCATCGCCACTAGAGGAGGCAGATCAACAACGATGATCTGTTCGCATCCATCGATCAGGTTGGTCAGAAGCTCGCCGATTGCCTCTCCATCGCCAAAT
The DNA here is from genome assembly GCA_904845875.1 of Miscanthus lutarioriparius. Classification (NCBI taxonomy): domain Eukaryota; kingdom Viridiplantae; phylum Streptophyta; class Magnoliopsida; order Poales; family Poaceae; genus Miscanthus; species Miscanthus lutarioriparius. Next base: position 60,169,598 of record CAJGYO010000014.1, on the reverse strand, counting down.
CGGCTCTAGACCCTCTGGTTCAGTGCCGACCACCCTCTGATCCAGATCTATCGGAGGCTGCTCAGAAAACACCGGGGGTTATGGCCCTACCCTTCGGGTTCACCAATGTCGCCGCCACTTACCAAGATGTCCAAAGGGGCAAATTCGCCGACCAGGTTGGAGATGTCCATCCTCTCGCTGACCAGCCTCTGCCAGCTCCAAGTCCCAGATCTAGAGGAGAATCCGAACTCCAAGTCCTAGGACTCTATGGAGACTGTTGCCGAGACCACCACCGAACTACTTCCTTTCCCTCCTTTCTGTGGCGGCACAATCTTCAACGTCAGCGTCGATAGCCCCCCTCCGAACGGCGAAACTGAGGAGGAACGCGCCGCTCGCGAGAACAGGAACATCAACCGTGAGCAGCGCTGAGCAAATGAGGTTGCCCTTTCGATGGCCGAGCAGCAGCTTGACTCGCAAGGAAGGCAACGCCAACTCCAACGCAACCTCGACGACGAGTTTGTTCGTCCTGACGGCCACGACATCTACAAGACCCCAAGTGCCAACGAGCTCGCCCAGCTTCCGCAGACGCCGAAGGTCACCAAGGTCGCCGCCATGCTTAAAGCGACGCACTGTCAGGTCAATGAGATCCGCCAGGTTCAGAGACCCTCATACTCCACAAGCTCGATTAGCCGATCAGCCACGCCAAGATCCGATCGCCGCCCAAGTCGCTTCACTGACCAGCACCACAATGACAGGCAACCCCTCCAGGGTGGAGCTAGGGGCAACCGCATTGAACATCACCGCCAACACGACTAGGAGGTCGACCAGGACGTCCGGGTGCACCTCAACAATCTCCGTGATGCTCGACGATGTATCGATGAACGCTATTTCGGTCGCCATGAAGAAGAAGTACCTCCGACCTTGATGAAGAATCAATCAAACTTATCAACAAGGTGGAGAGGATGATCTAAAGACTCAATGTCAAGGGTGTGCCCATCCAAATTCAAGATTTCATTTTTACAAATCAAAGAAATAAGCAAAGGAAGAAAGGATGCTATGGATGTAGTGAGTTGGGGCACTTTGTGGAAGTTTGTCCAAACAAGCCCACACCCAAGACAAAGAAGAAGCCATGCAAGGACAAAGCCCTCACATCAATAAGGTTATGGGATGATTCTTCAAGTGAAGAAGAAGACCATCACAAGAGGCGAGATCACAAGCACTCATCATCAAGCTCTTCTCATGTGTGCCTTATAGCACGAGATAACGAAAGCTCATCCTCTAGTGAGAATGATAGTGATGATAAAATGCCTTCTCTTAATAAACTTGTGGAAGAAAATCTTAAATATGCTAAGGCTTGCACTAGCCAACAAAAGAAGCTAAAAATATTGTAAGAAAAGCTAGATATTTCACAAGAAGCATATAAAACCTTGCTTGAATAATATGAGACATTTGCTAATCTCAATGTTGAACTATCTACTAAAATTGAGCAACTTAAGGCTAGTGCAACAATAAATGCATGCACAATCAAAGATGAGCAACTTGTAAAGAAAAATGAAAATTTAAAAGAAAAGTTAGCTAGCCCATAAGATGCTTATAAAAGTTTGCTTGCTAAAATAGAAACCATGTTCAAACATTGTGATGAGCTAACTAATAAAGTTGCTAGTCTTGAAGCCGTCGGTACAACCCTAACCAAGGCATCTAAAAAGAAAAATTCAATTTTTGATATGCCTAAAAAGGATGCATCTACTTCTTGCAATAATTTATGCTTAGACTCACCCTTGTGCAACTAAGTTTGTGTTGAGAAAGTTATTATAGATACATACACACAAGAGGTCGCAATGGAGAATGAGCAACTCAAGCAAGAAGTGGCACACCTTACCAAGGACTTGACTCAAGTAAAAGGCAAAGTGGAGCAAGCCTAACTTCATCAAGATAACACCGTTAAGGAAGTGAAGAAGCTTGATGAAGGACAAACCGTGGTTTGCTACGTATGCCACAAGGAAGGCTACAAGTCCTATGAGTGCAAGATGAAAAATGGGGGAGGAGCTAAGAAGAAAGAGAAAAACAAAAAGGAAACAAGCAAGCTCTCCAACAACTACACCAACAAGGTGGATAAAAAGGCATCCACACCTTATCTCTTGAAGAAGAAGAAAAATAACAAGGTGGTGGCCATCAAGGTGAACAAGCAAGCCAACAATGGGGTCAAACGATTTTGGGTGCCAAAGGAGATAATTTTCAACATGAAGAGCACCAAGAAAGTTTGGATCTCTAAAGGGAAGTGAGAAGTCCGATGGACTTCGGGGAATTTAGAGACTTGGCAAAGTATGGGTGCATTTCATATGGTGCATCACATTGGATCATGTCAATTGCCAAGTGGGTTAGTGAACACTATGGACCTAAATTCTCCTTCCCATGTTAGGTAACTAGATTTAATTTCTTACAATCTCAATTAGCATCTAGTTCCTTTTTATGTCTAGGTTTGCATTTGCATGTTTAATCTTTTATCTTGCATACATTAGGTACATCTTATGGTAGGCTTGCTCGGTTTCACTCTTAACCCTTGGAGCAAACCTACATGATTTAAATTATTTAGGAGCACGGTACATAGCTTATTTTACAATTGTTCATCTAATATGTGCCAAAGTCTAAATTGTAGAAAATTTCTCCCAATTATCACTTTAAAAAATTGTTCTCACATTCATGTGATGTCATCTTTCAAGTGGTATTTTTGATTCTAAAATCAATGTGCATGTCTCCTACAAGTATTCCATACTTGTGTGCACAAATTTTAGGGAGGTTACTCTACAAGTTGGATGCTTTGAGACTAACACCTTTTCAAGCTTATCATGTGTGTAGTAGTTTCATTGCAAGGAAAATAGAGTCCCCAGAGTTAAGCATCATACTTCAAATATCCACCACTTATTGCAAGTGGTATAAATCAAATTGGTTTCTACATGTGGTATTTCTAAACCGATATCATCATGTTGATTTCACTTTGGTATTTATATGCTTTCTCCATGCATTATATAGATTAAACTCATTTGAGTATTAATTTGCCAATGATGCATAAACTTCATTCTCCATCATATGTATGCATATATTTAGGGGGAGCTTAGTCTATATAATGTGAGAGTCAAATTTTGTGACCTATTCCACTCCACATACAAAGGATCACAAAGTTTGACCCTTCCTTATGCTACTAATGTCTTCCTTTTCGGTGTTTGATTCCAAAGGGGGAGAATTTATAGGACCAAAAGCAAGCCCGATTATAATAATTTACAAGTGGTAATGGTTCGAGAAAGGGAGGATAGTGGATTATGGAGTTAGGGGGAGGCTTAAATCCATAATGCCACATGGGGACATTTGCAAGGGCAAGATAAGTTTCCAAAAATATTTACATGTGCTATATTTTAGCATCATATAACCTTGCCCTTTGCATTGCATCCTAGCAAGTAAATAGTTTTTTTATTCTAAAATTTTTATTATTTGCTTGTTTTGATCGTGTTGTCATCAATCACCAAAAAGGAGGAGATTGTAAGGAAAATAGACCATAGGCCGATTTACTTTAGATTTTGGTATTTGATGACCAACACAACCAAATTGGACTAATGAATTTGCAAGTGATTGTTTTGTAGTTCAATAGGATGCAAGATGTGACTTAGACGAAGGCGACATGATGATCCGATGATCAACACTTTAAGCAAGACACTAGAAAGCACAAGAGAAGACCCAAGATATCAAGCATAGTGCAAGCACGAAGATGGGAACCAAGCCGGACGCAAGATCGCGAAGAAACGAGCTCGGCAGAGGTGACCGGATGCGGCCCTTATAGCGACCGGACGCGTCCGATCAAGATGCTCGGCAACAGCAGGTGTCAGCAGCAGTGACCGGACGCAGTGGACTAAAAGTGACCGGATGCGATGATGGCACTGTTCATCATCTCGGCAACACATTCAGCACTAACCGGATGTTGGCGGATGATCGACCGGACGCAGGAACTACAGCGACCGATTGAGTCCAAAGAGGTTCCAGAGCGGCGATAGCGCGACCGGATGCGTCCGATCAACAGTGACCGGACTCGACAGTGCGTCTGATCAACGCACGCTCTGTAACGGTCAGGACGACCGGACGCGTCTGATCAGGACGACAGCAGCGTCCGGTCAGTAGCAGAAAGCTAGGTTTCATCCTCAACGGCTACTTTCTCAGTGGGGCTTATAAATGGACCCCTCAACTGATCATTTGAGCAAAGTGGAGCTAAGGAAACATACCAAGGGTGTTAATACACCATGTTAGTGATATCGACTTGCATAGTGCTTAGTGATTCATTAGGTGATTAGCGTAGGTGCTTTGCGAAGTGCTTAGGTTGATTAGACCACCGCTTATGCGCTTGCTCTAAGTTTAGGCCTAGTGTTTAGTGAGGTTTGCATACATCTTACCACTCGGTGCTTGCGCGCACCATTATTATACATCGGAGAGGCTTGTAGTATTGCGAGATCACACCAACCGCGTTTGTGGTGTGGCCACCACCGTGTACTGAAGGGAACAAGGCCCGCGGCGGTTTAGCCGGAAGCTTGATAGTGAAGACGGCGGGGAGCGATTCGGGAGAGGCTTGCCGGAAGGCACACCGGAGACCCACTTGTGCGTGGGGAAAGCCTGAGGCTATCTACGGAGTTATCCGACCGGGAGCTTGGCCCTTATGGGGGATTTCTTGCGAGGGGCTCCAACGAGGACTAGGTGAAAGCTTGCGCGTTTCTCGATACCTCGGTAAAAATACCAGAGTCGTCGACGGGAGTTTGCATATCTCTACCTTACTCTTTAGCTTCCGTATTTACATTGTTTGCATAACTCCTTTTGCGGTAGAGATAGCAACACACTAGTAAAACCGTAGTTGCACATTTAGATAGTTTATCTTTTTGCATAGGTTTTGCTAAGGTTAGAAAAAGAGGCCATAGCTTAGAGTTAGAATTTTTAAGTTGTCTAGTTCACCCCCTCTTAGACGTTACAGTCCCTTTCATTAACACTAGATAAATGCCCGTGCGTTGCACGGAAAAACTAAGTACCCTTTGAGGTCATAGATTTTTATAAGATGTTTTATATAGTCTTGTTTCCAAGGAAGTGATTTAGTTTTTCATGTGTAAAAAATTGTACAGTTTTAAGAAGCTATATTTAAAAGACTTACGTTGGTCTTTAGTTTTCATTTAAATGAAAACATAGTCATTGTTTAATATTCAGGGTAAGATTTATGTAATTTTTAATTTTATTTGTCCTTCTATTTGAGCAGGATTTCTGTTCCTATTCATGTTAGAATCAGCATTCTAGCTAAAGTTATCTCAAGAACCAGTGTCCAAGCCGTGTATACATCATATACAACAAGAGGGTCATAGACAGATAATAGAAATAGTTTTCACGTTCACAGAGTTAGTTAGGAGATGCCATACCAACAAATAGGTATAGACGCAGATATAAAACTAAAAAAAAAGAAAAGGCTTTGGACATCGCCACGTCGGTGGATTAAGATAAATCAGGATGATTTTTCTGCAAAAGAGTGGGCTGGCTGTGGGCTGTGCTGTGGGCTGAGTTCATGGGCCTTGGACCGATGGTGTGGTGTGTGTGCGGTCCACCATGGACCGGCTGCATGATGAAAGGGTATGGACGCTTTTAATCTCGGCCACAGTTCAGGAAATGGACGGTGGAGGTTGTTCGCTGATTATAGGTATGTATTGGTGTATTTTTATTGTATTTTCAGATTTGTTTTCCTAAAGGAAAACGGCCGTAAAGTGTGCATGACGTGACGATGGCGTCATCAAAGCTAACAAGAGCAAAGCAGGGCACGCACGTCAGAGCTGCTAGCTCCGCTCGCTCGCGCGTGGTTTCGCGTTTGCGTGCGTGCGTGCGCGCCGGGAGGCGGGGTGCAGGGGCTGGCGCGCTCGTTCAGCAGACTTCGGAACATGGTGCCAGCGGCGGCGCCATGGCTACCCGTGGCATAGTTCGCCGGCGAGACCGGGATCTCATTGTACAGAGCTCGAGAGACTACAAGGGTGCGTGGGTTGGATTAGGGAGCTCACCGCGCAGCCACAGGTGGAGTCCGCGGCGTCCGGCTCAGCACGGCGAAGGGAGGCGACGCGGAGGGGCGGACGGGACGGTGGCGGGGAATACGCTCCGGACCCGTCGCGAGGTCGTCGATGACGTACGCCCAAGCGGATTTGTGGCTCGTGAAGCACGCGAGCACCGCTGTCTTGCTCTGCGGCGGCGGCGTCCGCTCATCCATGACGGCCTGCCAGTGTCCGGAGGTGTCCGTCAGGATGATAGTCCGGAATATCTAATCTTAACTAATTGGACTCGTGTCCCTACTGGACACGGCCTCTGGAAGGCCCATCGACTTGCTTCGTCTTGCGCTAGAATTAGAGGAATCGGAGATGGGGGAGAGGGAATCGGACAGAGCGGCGCGCGCACGAAGGTTTGGTGGACGAAACCCTATCCCCCGTTCGGCTTACCAAAATTGACACTATTTAGCTTATTTTTTTTAGCTAGAGCAGTGTTTTTCTCTCACAATAATTCAGCCACAACAGTATTTTTCAGCTAGTTTCAGTCAAGTTTCAGCAAACCGAACGGAACCCTAAGTGTATTTTTTATTAGGTGTACTAGATAAATACCCGTGTATTACACCGGGTCATGAGTTTTGTATATCTCTAGGGTGACAGATTTCATCCCGGCAAACATCAGCAGTCAAGTAGTCCTTGCAGTGATGTCATGATTTTTTATACATGCATACGGCGACAGATTTGATCACAATAAACATCAGCAGTTAGCGCACTGTACCGCACTGTAGTATTTCATTTGTATTTGGTAATAATTGTTCAATCATTGACTAATTAGGCTCAAAACGTTCGTCTCGCAAAATACAATTAAACTGTGCAATTAGTTTTTGGTTTCGTCTATATTTAGTATTTCATATATGTACCGTAAATTTGATGTGACGAAGAATCTTCTTTTTGTATAGTGCCAAATTCAGAAATTTGACGAACTAAACATGGCCTAAGTAGTCCTTGGCTCCTTGCAGTTGCTGCTGCCACCTACTTCATCCCAGCAATGATGCTGACGCATAGGACCACCGGCGAAGCTACATGCACCATGCCCCTTCTTGCTAATTGAAAACTCCATTAAATAGTTATCAGAGTAGTGATTAAAATTAATAAATATATGTATATTAAGTAAAGAATTAGTGCTGATAGCCCTCTCTTGTTTTCCTTCCAGCTCCGCCATTGCTAAAAATACTTTATAGAGGCCTTCATATTTTATATCAGAAGCGGTTTTATTTATAAGCCATCTCTATAAATACATACGGACCTTGCAGTCCATGAACGACTCGTGGAGTCGTGTGTGGCAGGAGCAACGGAGCGAACAGGTACAAGCGCAGGATTTCGTTGATGACATAGCCCAGAGGCCGAGCCAGGCGCGTATAATGATGTGAAACGGAGCGTGCAATAATTTTTTGGCGAAATAATTTTCTTTTCGACAAACCAATGGTAGTGCACAAAAACGACAAAAAATAAAAGTTAATTACATATAGGGAAACCGTAGCATATATGTAACTAAAACTGGAAACATCAATATTATGTAACTATTTAGATGGTCGACTTGGATATAAACAAATACACACACAAGTATAAAAACAAATTTTACTTTCCATAGGGCTAATGAATGCGCTTATGAACAAAAAGTAACGGTCTAATGGACACCGAAAACGACGGACAAAGTTTTAGTTTCCATGCAATGCTTACAAACAAACTGTGAATATGATGCTACAAATGACAAAAATAAGTAGCCAGCTCCATTCTACTTAGCACTTAGGAACAGATGGTGACATACAAAACTAGAACACAAACAGTTATTAGGGCTTTGTTTAGATTGTAAATTTTTGCAACATGGACACTGTAGCATGTTTCGTTTGTATTTGACAAACTTTGTCCGATCATGGACTAACTAGGCTCAAAAGATCCATTTCGTGATTTACAACCAAACTGTGTAATTAGTTATTTTTTTACCTACATTTAATACTCCATGCATACGTCCAAAAATTGATGTGATGGAAAGAGAGTGAAAAAACTTGGAATTTAAAGATGATCTAAACAAGGCCTAGCTTTATTGTATCTGTACACATGCACCCCAAAATCAAGACTTATGATTGGCATATGTATCATTTATTGATATCCTGCCCAAACATTCATAACCAGCTGCTCTACTGAGTTATAATAAGCAATCCATTCAATGCATCTATCCAGAAAAATGGAAGTACTACAAATTCTCATGATTGCTATTGTCTGCACGATCAGAAGAATGGCATGCATAAAAATGGGAAAATGGGTTTGAGCGAGGGCCGGCTTTACTGATGACTGGGAGATCCATCTCCAGGCCAATGAGCTCAAGGAGCTTGAAGCCATCCATGTTGGGCATGACGATGTCGCTGATCACCAGGTCGAACTGGTTCCCGTCCTTCTTCTCTCTGAGCATGTCCAATGCCGTCCTGGCGTCCGACACCACCGTCGCTGCGTCACACCACCAGAATTCCAACCGTAAAAACAAAATCACCCAACCATAAAAAAATTCATCGTTTGGCCTAAAATTGTATCAGGAATCGGGGGAAATAGGGGCGGCTAAGAAGAAGGCAAGAACACACACCGTTGTAGTTGCAATATTTGAGCTGCCTCTCTAGGATCTTGAGGCAGACGGGGTCGTCGTCGACGGCGAGCACGCGCAGCTCCGCTGGGAAGGTGTCCGCGTCCATCTCTTCGCCTATATAAAAAACGAACAAGATCAGTTTCAAGAAAGCAACCGCCGACCACCAAATCCCAGCAAGGAACCCGAGAAGACTCGAACTTTCTTACCTGCCGAAATGGTTTCCGTCCAAGAACCTCCAAGGGGGATTGGGGGAGGAGCGTGGATCGGAATGCATGCACACGGCTGCAAAGATGGAAGGTGCTCATCCTTGCGATGTGGAGTTTTCCTCACATTAATACCTGCCTTAGCTAAGCACCAGACTTGGCCTAGCGGGTTTGCTCGTCGCTTGCGTGCTGTGGTTCGCTTCAGTTTCTTGTTGGATGGAAAACCAGCCAAACCACCCAAGAATCGCCCATGGTTTAAGAATTGTGGTCTGCAGCGGAGTCCTGACGGAGGGGAAAGGGGGATCGGGGGAGGAGCACGGATCGGAATGCAGGTGTGCGGCTGCAAAGATGGAAGGCGTTCATCCTTGCGATGTCCATTAATTCATGCATTTAGTTATCCTGTGCTACCACCACCAGCCTTAGCCTTGCTGGGTTTGCTCGTTGCTTGTGTGCTGTGGTTCGCTTCAGTTTCTTGATGGATGGAAAACCAGCCAAACCACCCAAGAATCGCCCATGGTTTAAGAGTTACGGTCTACAGCAGAGTCCTGACGGAGGGGCAAGGGGAATTGGGGGAAGAGCATGGATCCGAATGCATGCGCGCAGCTATAAAATGGAAGGTGTTCATCCTTGCTATGTGCATTAATTCCCGCCTTCAGTTATCTGTGCTTCGACCACCAGCCTTAGCCTTGCTAGGTTTGCTCTGTGTGCTGTGGTTCGCTTTAGTTTCTTGATGGATGGAAAACCAGCCAAACCACCCAAGAATCGCCCATGGTTTAAGAATTGCAGTCTGCAGCAGCCGGACTCACCCGTCTTCGCCGCCGGTCCTGATGGAGGAGCCTCCCGAGACGTCGATACTCGCCGTGCATGCATGGTGTACACAACGCAATTGGAGATCTCCGACCTGCTTTAATTTCATGAGAGTCTCCATCCCCACTATCGATCGGCCACTCAATTTGTTATCTGTTGGTGCATCTGCTGCGTGGAGAGTGCCGGGGGGGGGTCCATGCCAGTCAACCTGCGTATCTTCTAGCTCGTTTATTTATTATATGTAAATAGGGAATTAATAAACATATATATCAATTATAAAATGAATTATAAAAACATATTCAGGGGGAACAATGAAAATAAAGAACAAAAAGATTCTTCTTCCTCAGTTCTTGCTCGTGCGGGCACAGGAACCCTTGCGGCTCATGACGCTGTGACCATGGCTGGGCCGACCTCGGTGGTCAAGGTCAGGCGTGACGGTGCAGCAATGGTCGGTGCTTGGCGGTGCCGCTACGGCTAGGCACGGGCACGGTGGGGCGCGACATCCCCGGCCACAGCCGGGTGCGGCTAGGCGGCCACGACCAGGCGCGTGCGGCCATGGCGCAAGTTGGGGGCGGGCGCGCCACGGTGGCCGGTTGTGGTTGTTGGGGGCTAGCCGTGGTGGGGGCAAGGGGAAAGGCCGGTCGCGATGGGGGTGGTGCTCGCTGGCGTCGGTGGAGGCAAGGACTGTCGTGGCGGGCACAATATGGGGGAGAAGCAGCGAAACAGAACAAAACGCGAATCGTAATTTCTGTGTAACGAGCGGCGGTGGTGGTTAATTTTCCCCTACTCCATGAAACTTGAGTTTGGTGGAGCACCCTCCAGATCCACGGTTTTCGTGTAGCAGATCCGCGGTGGATCAAAAAGCGTTTGGCTTGGAAAAGTGAATCTAGATCTGTTTTTCATGGATCTGGAGTTGGTGGAGTTCTGCCAAACAGGCCTTAGATACTCATAAAATATATTGTTTATATTAGAAGGAATAGATTTTCTGGCAGCCAGATTATGAGTAAGTCCCTTCTTCAGAATCGATTTTTAGCTCCATTTTTACATAGAGATGGCTTAATCAATAACTGCTTAACGGTTTCTGAGCCGGCCGCGTCTAGAAAACAATTTTTAGAGGCTGAAAAGCCAAGCTACTTTTAGAAATGCCGGTATTATAATTTAGAGATGGTTGGAAAGTCGAATTTCTCTAAAATGTCTATTTTAGAGGCAGATAGACCCTCTAGCCGTCTTTAAAAATGGATTTATGTTGGTGGTTGGTAATTTGGGCCTCTTCTAAAAATAGGTGCACCATAGTAAACTTCATAACTTTTTGAAATTTCAAGCTCGATAAGACAACCTTTATATCAAAGTTGTAGTAATCGAAGAGATATACAACTTTGTAGTTAACAAATTTTTTATTTGAAATCATTGAAAGATGAAAATTTTTATTTAAAGTTCTCATAACTTGAAATTCATTTGTTTTAATTTTTCAAATGAACTAGGATGGAGGAACCACCTAACTCAAAGTTGTAGTATCACAGAGATCTAAAGCTTTTCAGTTTGAACTCTTTTCATTTGAATTTTGAAGTCTCAAATATGTATTTTTAATATTTGTTTTTTACATTATTTCAATATTTGTTGAAGTGGATACAAAAGGTGGTTGTCTAACTCTTGACCGTACCCTTGTCCAACACAAGAAAACATGCGTGCTACCATTACAATGTATCAACATGGTTGTCTAACTCATGACCGTGTAATGCCTAAGAGCAATTATAATAAAGTGACATAAGCGAGCTTTAAAGAGAGAGAAGTAGGCTGTAAGTTTACATCTAGCTGACACATAAGCTCTTATAAATTTTTGAGAGAAGAAAGTAGATCATGTATTAATAATAAAATATGTCCTAGTAGCCAACTGCTATAAAAATAACCTATAAATATATGCACAGGTAGCAGTGGATTTTATTATTAGGCATACTCTAACTGGCAAGATCAATTCAACTAGAAGAACATAGTACTATATAACAGTACAACGTGTGGATATAGCGACAACTGAGAAAAATGCCGAGGAGGTATGTTGACCGATTTTGTAGTTGCCGCGTTAGAATTGTCGACACAGTGCACTGAAGACACCCAATGCAATGACCATCGTGCAGACAAGTTTCCAAGAATTTGTCTGTCTCGGCGTGTCGCTGTGCTGCTATTGGATTAACTACTGGAGAGCATATATAGCTCATCGTCTGGCTTTTCGAATGCATGCCGGTCACTAGTTGATCTGCTTTTGTCATTAATGGCCTTGTTCTTAGCACTACTTCAGCAGTACTTTTTAGAGAACGAACAGTGTTTTCCTCTCATAACATTTCAGCATAAACAGCAACATAAGCCAAATTTCAGCGAAACAAACAGGGTGCAAAATGCAACCCAAGTTAATTATCCCTTTTCAGGAACTGTGAAGAACTGCAAAAGGTTCTACAGTTCGTGAGCGCACCAGGGTAAAGCTGGTCACTGTGTACGAGATGTTGGTGACGAACACCGGTGGTGACCTCTGACCACGCTGCGTATTTCTTCCCGGCGAAAGCCACCATGTACCCACGAGAAGAAGACTGGAACAGGGTGAAAGGGTTGTGCATTAGTAGTCACTAGATGTGATTCAATTTGATCATTCATTCAAGAATAGCAAGCAACCGCAGTTCAATAATTCCACTCATACTTACTATAAAAGGCACAAACATAGAACAATCATACCATGGTGATTGCGAGTTTAGAACTATGAGAAGCCAATTGCTTATTCAACAGAGGCTGTGTTTTTCCTGGTGGTCGTCATAGAAAATAGAGGCAGCAGTTTTTTCATCCATTTCTGGTTGTCTCGGCTGTTCATCAGGGGCGGCACATTCAGTTTTAATACCTTGATTCCATTGTTTTGGAATATGCATGTATGTTGCGACAAATCATTGAAGAAAATTTACACCACTGTTCTTGAAAAAAAAGGCACTGCCCAACCCAACCCAACCCAACCCAACCCAACCCAACGTTACTTTGACCCAACCCAAGCAAAATGCAACCAAAACACTGGCAGCACGTACGTATGAACTCCGGTCATGCCCAGCTAGTGACCGGGCCAGGTCCTTGCACAGAGATAATTCTACAGCGTCACGTTGGGGTCCTCAGCAGCTTGGGCAAGAAAGGTATTGGAATGATTGTAATTTCCCAAGTGTGAGGCAACGCTGGCTGTTTTCACCTCATCCCGCTACATCTTCAGTGCACTAGGCCATCCTACTAAATTTAGAAGAATCCAGACCTGGCACAGTACCTAAAAAAATAATACTTCATACAAATGTGTAACTAAGGCCAAGCATTAGTATTTTCTTAGCCATGTTCTCTAGAGAATCTTATTTTATCTCCTTTTCATGCTTTTTCTATGCATATATAAAAGATGCAACACAAGCATGCACCGGAGACAAACATGTCTGCTCCGTAGGAGGCGGCATCAATATTATTCATAACAATACGTATTATTTCTACATTTCCAACAAAATTCATTGAAATCGCTGCTCTTGCTAATACCGAGGGAATTGTTGAGGAGGATTGATGTTCCACTGACCAGTTGGTTCTTGGTACCTCTGTTGGAACTCTTGCTGGGGAGTGTAGTGGGGCGTGTGTTGTTACCTGTGGATTGCCTTTGAATTCTTGTTTTCTTCACTTCCATCTCCCGACGCTTGTTCTCGATCACAATGGCCCTATCCACCAATGTTTGGAAGTCGGCATACACAACGATCATCAACTGCAGTTGAAGTCCATCATTCAGTCCTTCCATAAAGCATTCTTGTTTCTTAGCATCATTATCCACCTCTCCTGGAGCATAGCGTGATAGCTGAGTGAACTTGTCACGATACTCACACACCGACATGGAGCCTTGCTTCAAGTTGCGGAACTCCTTTTTCTTGATCGTCACCACTCCATCAGGAACATGGTAAAATCTAAAAGCAGTTTGAATTCATCCCAACTAATCTGATTTGCATCTTGTTGCCTAAATTGGAATGATTCCCACCTGTCCAAAGCAGCTCTTTGAAGTTGACCGGAAGCATAAAGCACCTTCTCCTGGTCTTCGCATTGGGCTATGTTAAGTTGTCGCTCCACAGCTCTAAGCCAATCATTAGCTTCCAATGGATCGCTTGCATGAGAGAATATCGGCGGGTGTCCCTCCATAAATTCACCACGCTTGTCCCGAGGTGGTGCTTGATGCGAGTTGTTGTACACATTCTGAGCAATGGTCTGTAAGAGTTGAGTCTGTGTCATCAAAGCTTGCTCTATAGATAAAGGATTTGGGGGCGGTGGATTAGCATTGGCGGTATTCCTTCTAGTGCCACTTGAAGCATTTCTCCTGGTAGCAACCATCTGTTTGCAACATGTAGCACAAGTATTGGTTAAAATTCATGATCCTGAAGTGGTTTACATGATAAAACAGTCAATCTGATATTTTCTGGACGAGAACTAACAACAACAGTTCAAAAAACAGTCATATCTTGAGTTCCAGAAATCATATGAAGACGGGCCTTATATGGCTGGAAAACTTATGAAATTCCATACAACTTTCGTATAGAACACTGTCCCAGATTCCGAGATTAAGTTAGTAGAAAATAGGACACAACCGAAACTATGTAGACTCCCACACAGTGCAGAAACTTCAACTTGTAAAGGTCATAACTCCCAAACCATAACAGATATGAAGGTGATTACAGTGACATGAAAGATACAAAAGTCTACTTTCATCCATAAAACTTTCATGACTTTTGGATGTCCATATTTGGAGATCTAACCCGATTAACAGACTGCTCAGAAAAATAGCACGGGCAGAGACGAGAAAACCAACCCAACTATCTAATCATTAATCCTTATGCCTGAACACTATATGTAAGTGAAATTGTGAAAATAATCCACAAAATCATTGCAATCATTACAAATATCCAAAATAAACATAAGCATTAAGACAATCATTCAAACATTAAAGGTCCCACTGGGGGTTCTTTTCACCTTTCCCTCACGGTACTACTTCGTTATCAGTCACCTAGGAGTATTTAGCCTTGCAAGGTGGTCAATTCAAGCATTGGGACTCATTGACTCTATACTCACGATACTAACGTTCTTGTTATATCAAGGGTTCAAACTCTAAGATCCATCTTGATGTTGCACAAGAATGTGGTAAGAGATAGTTCTAAAAGCATATCAAAGCAAGGAGTGAAGGTAAGAACAAGATTTAAAACAAGCCACAAGGAGGAGATGAATAACAAGGGTAGGAATATAATGTAGAAGAAGATAGCAAGGTTTATAGAACAAGGATTTCATAGCAAGTTATAAACCTTTAACGATCATTTTCTAACTAGGCTTACGTCCTACAGTCGACCTAGCTTTGACACCACTTTGTAGCACCCGGTTTTAAGGACAAAACCAGGTACGTACCATATGTGTGCCCAGAAAGTCAATTCACACATATATAGTTACAAATGGAGGGGTAATATCAAAGACAATGTCTTTATTACATAGCGTATATAGATATTCATTACAAAAGACATAGTCTTACATCACATAATGTACTAATCTCTAATCTTCTGGAGAAGCCTCCAACACCACAGGAATCGTCAACTGGTTGATCACAAGCCTAACACCTCTTGGAAAAAAATCCACGGAAGACCCTTTATCTGGTACCCATCCACGATTTTGCCAAAGTATCGAAATAAAACATGCATAATTAAGCTACTACCTCTTAGCAAGCATAACATGAGGGGATGCAAACTCAAAGGCTTGACATTGCTGAACTACGGTATGCACTTTTAGTTGGTCATATTTTATTTTATTAAGCCTGAGTAACTAAGTAATGATTAGGCTCCCAATTGTGAATGATTAGAGATATCAGCAATTTTAATCATAACCCAAACCATCTAATTAGAAAGGATCCAAGCTACTCATGACCGAGAGAATGGCTGTTATAACAGCTTAATTTAACACTCGATCTACAGAGGTTGTACAACTTTACCCATGAGTCGTGATTCCCATATGCCAGGTGTAAGGGACTGTGACGCCTAAGAGGGGGGAGGGTGAATTAGACAACTTAAAATTCTACTTCTAACAAAGTCCTCTAATTTCACCTAGTCAAAACCTATGTAGTAAAGTAATCTATCTAAATGTGTAACTACGATTTTGCTAGGTGTGTTGCTATCTCTACCGCAAAAGGGTGATGCAATCTAGGTTCCAAACCTATCAACTAGCCTATCACTAAGCCAGGAAAGTAAAGCACAAACCAAGATTGCAATGTAAATGCGGAAGCTAAAGAGTGAGGTAGAGATATGTAAACTCCCATCGACGACTCCAGTATTTTTACCGAGGTATCGAGAAGCACACAAGCTTCCCCTTAGTCCTCATTGGAGCCCCTCACAAGGAATCCCTCGCAAGGGCCAAGCTCCTGGTCGGGTAACTCCATGGATATCTCCAGGCCATCCCACAAGCAAGCGGGTCTCCGGTTAAGCCACTCATGGTAAAGCCTCTCCCGAACCGCTCCCCGCTGTCTTCACTATCAAGCTTCTGGCCGAAACGCCGCGGGCCTTGTTCCCTTTGGTACATGGTGGCGGCCACATGACAAACGCGGTTGGTGTGGTCTCGCAAGACTACAAGCCCCTCTGATGTACAACCATTGGTGTGCGCAAGCACCGAGAGATAAGATGTATTCTAACCTCACTAAACACTAGGCATAAACCTAGAGCAAGCATATAAGCGGTGGTCTAATCAACCTAAGCACTTCTCAAATCACCTACGCTAATCAACTAATGAATCACTAAGCACTATGCAAGTGGAGATCACTAAAATGGTGTATCAACACCCTTGGTATGTTTCCTCACTTCTCCTCTGCTCAAATGGCCGGTTGGAGGGTCTATTTATAATCCCCATAGAGAAAGTAGCCATTGGGGACGAAACCTAGCTTTCTGCTACTGATCGGACGCTGCTATCGTCCTGACCAGACGCGTCCGATCATCCCGACTGTTGAGCGCGCGCATAGAGATCGGACGCACTGCCGAGTCCGGTCATCATCGATCGGACTCGTCCGGTCGCAATTCTGCCGCTCTAGAACGTCTCTGGACATGATCAGACGCTGCACTTTGTGCGTCTGGTCATCTAGTGCTGCTGCATCCGGTCACGCTGAAAACACTGCCGTGACGAAGAACAGTGTCATCGATGCATCCAGTCACTGCTTTGCTCAGCGTCCGGTCATAGCTGCTGACGCCTGCTGTTGCCGAGCAACTGATCGGACGCATCTGGTCCTCATAGGGCCACGTCTAGTCACCTCTGTCGAGCTTGTTTCTTCATGATCTTGCGTCCGACTTGGTTTCCATCTTCGTGCTTGGACTTTGCTTGATATCTTGGGTCTTCTCTTGTGCTTCTAGGGTCTTGCTTATGGTGTTTGATCGTGGAATCATCATGTCGCCTTCGTCCAAGTCTCGTCTTGCACCCTATTGAACTACAAAACAATTATTTGCAAATTCATTAGTCCAATTTGGTTGTGTTGGTCATCAAACACCAAAATCCAAAGTAAATGGGCCTATGGTCCATTTTTCTTACAATCTTCCCCTTTTTGGTGATTGATGACAACACGACCAAAACAAGCAAATAATAAAATTTTTGGAATTTAAAAACTATTTGCTTGCTAGGATGCAATGCAAAGAGCAAGGTTATATGATGCTAAAATATACCACATGTAAGCTAAAGATACCACATGTAAGCTAATGCATACCACATGTAAACATCTTTGGAAACTTATCTTGCCCTTGCAAATGTCCTCATGTGGCATTATGGATTTAAGCCTCCCCCTAACTCCATAATCCACTATCCTCCCTTTCTCGGATCATTACCACTTATAAATTATTATGATCGGGCTTCCTTTTGGTCCTACAAATTCTTCCCTTTTGGAATCAAACACCGAAAAGGAAGACATTAGTAGCACAAGGGAGGATGAAACTTTGTGATCCTTTGTATGTGGAGTGGAATAGGTCACAAAATTTGACTCTCACATTACATAGACTAAGCTCCCCCTAAATATATGCATACATATAATGAAGAATGTAGTTTATGCATAATTGACAAATTAATGCTCAAGAGAGTTTAATCTATATAATGCATGGAGAAAGCATATAAATACCAAAGTAAAATCAACATGATGATATCGGTTTAGAAATACCACATGTGGAAGCCAATTTGATTTATACCACTTGCAATAGGTGGTGGATATTTGAAGTATGATGCTCAACTCCGGGGACACCATTTTTCTTGCAATGAGACTACTACGCACATGATAACCTTGAAAATGTGTTAGTCTCAAAGCATCCAACTTGTAGAGTAACCTCCCCCTAAATTTGTGCACACAAGTATGGAATACTTGTAGGAGACATGCACATAGATTTTAGAATAAAAATACCACTTGAAAGATGACATCACATGAATGTGAGAATCATTTTTGAAAGTGATATTCGGGAGAAATTATCTATAATTTGGACTATGACACATATTAGATGAACAATTGTAAAACAAGCTATGTGCCGTACTCTTAAACAATTTAAACCGTGTAGGTTTGCTCCAAGGGTTAAGAGTGAAACCGAGCAAGCCTACCATAAGATATACCTAGTGTATGCGAGACAAAAGATTAAACATGCATATGCAAACCTAGGCATGAAAAGGAACTAGATGCTAATTGAAATTGCAAAAAATTAAATCTAGTTACATAACATGGGAAGAGGAATTTGGGTCCATAGTATTCACTAGCCCACTTGGCAATTACCTTGTCCATAATGATGCACCCCATGAAATGCACCCATACTTTGCCAAGTCTCCAAATTCCCCGAAGTCCATCGGACTTCTCGCTTCCCTTTTGGGATCCAAACCTTCTTGGTGCTCTTCATATTGGAAATGATCTCCTTTGGCACCCAAATGCGTTTGGCCCCATTGTTGACTTGCTTGTTCACCTTGATGGCCACCACCTTGTCATTTTTCTTCTTCTTCAAGAGATAAGGTGTGGAGGCCTTTTTGTCCACCTTGTTGGTGCAGGTGTTGGAGAGCTTGCTTGTTTGCTTTTTGTTTTTCTCTTTCTTCTTTTCTCCTCCCCTATTCTTCATCTTGCACTCATAGGACTTGTGGCCTTCCTTGTGGCATACGTAGCAAACCACGATTTATCCTTCATCAAGCTTCTTCACTCCCTTGACGGTGTTATCGTGATGAAGTTGGGCTTGCTCCATCTTGCCTTTCACTTGAGTCAAGTCCTTGGTGAGGTGAGCCACTTCTTGCTTGAGTTGCTCATTCTCCATTGTGACCTCTTGTGTGCATGTATCTACAACAACTTTCTCAACACAAACTTGGTTGCACAAGGGTGAGTCTAAATATAAATCATTGCAAGAAGTAGAAGCATCCTTTTTAGGCATGTCAAAGATAGAACTTTTCTTTTTAGGTGCTTTGGTGAGGGTTGTACCGACAGCTTCAAGATTAGCAACTTTATTGGTTAGCTCATCACAATGTTTGCACATGGTTTCCATTTTAGCAAGCAAACTTTTATAAGCATCTTGTGAGCTAGCTAACTTTTCTTTTAATTTTTCATTTTTTACAAGTTGCTCATCATTGATTGTGCATACATTTGCTGTTGCACTAGCCTCAAGTTGCTCAATTTTAGTAGATAGTTCAATATTAAGATTAGCAAATGTCTCATATTGTTCAAGCAAGGTTTTATATGCTTCTTATGAACTATCTAGCTTTTCATGCAATATTTTTAGCTTCTTTTGTTGGCTAGTGCAAGCCTTAGCATATTTAAGATTTTCTTGCATAAGTTCATTAAGAGAAGACATTTCATCATCACTATCACTCTCACTAGTGGATGAGCTTTCGTTACCTCATGCCATAAGGCACACACGAGAAGAGCTTAATGATGAGTGCTTGTGGCCTCGCTTCTTGTGATGGTCTTCTTCTTTACTTGAAGAATCATCCCATGACCTTATTGATGTGAGGGCTTTGTCCTTGCATGCCTTCTTCTTTGTCTTGGGTGTGGGCTTGTTTGGACAAAGTTCCACAAAGTGATCCAACTCGTCGCATCCATAGCATCCTCTCTTTCATTGCTCATTTCTTTGATTGGTGAAAATGAGATCTTGGATTTGGATGGGCACACCCTTGACATTGAGCTTTTGGATCATCTTCTCCACCTTGTTGATTAGTTTTATTGATTCTTCATCAAGGTTGGAGGCGGAGGAGGAAGATTGATCATCTTCACTTGAATCTTCATCATCATCATCATCGTCGTCCTCATCTTCTTCTTCATCTTCACTTGAGGAGCTTGAGCTTGTCTCAACTTGCTTCCCCTTCATCTTGTTTTTTTCGCTACATGCGAGAGCTTTGCCTTTGCTCGATGAAGAGGCTTCTTCTTGACCCATCTTCCGTGACATTTCAAATGCCACTATCTTGCCAATAACTATGGCCAGGGTCATGGTGCTCAAGTCCTCCATGTTGTGAAGGATGGTGATGATGCTTGCATATTTCTTTTGTGGTAGCATGGAGATGATCTTTCTCATAATGCCCGCATCATCTAGCTTCATTAATCCTATTTAATGGAGCTCATTGATAATTAGATTCAAACAAGAATACATATCACGAACAAGCTCATCATCATTCATTTTAAAGGAATCATAATTTTGTTTAGCTAGACAATGTTTTTGCTCACGGACATTAGTTGTGCCATCATGGAGCTCTTGAAGTTTTAACCAAATCTCATGTGCCGCATTTAAAGTGAACACTTGGTTAAACATATCCATGGGTTTTATCCCGTCACGAGTGACTCTCCAAACACCAAAATCTACCACCTCAAGGTGACAAGCCATTCTAGCTTTATAGTAGGGGAAGTTAGTGCCGTCAAAGTGCGGAGGCCTAGAGGTATCCATCCCAACCACTCTAAATAGCGTCGGCTCAACGGCGGTGAAGCCAAAGGTCCAAATTGAGCCAACCGGCTCTGATACCACTTGTAAGGGACCGTGATGCCTAAGAGGGGGGGGGGTGGTGAATTAGGCAACTTAAAATTATACTTCTAACTAAGGCCTCTAATTTCACCTAGTCAAAACCTATGCAGTAAAGTAATCTATCTAAATGTGTAACTATGGTTTTGCTAGGTGTGTTGCCATCTCTACCGCAAAAGAGTGATGCCACCTAGTTTCCAAACCTATCAACTAGCCTATCACTAAGCTAGGAAAGTAAAGCATAAAGTAAGATTGCAATGTAAATGCGGAAGCTAAAGAGTGAGGTAGAGATATGCAAACTCCTGTCGACGACTCCAGTAATTTTACTGAGGTATCGAGAAGCACGCAAGCTTCCCCCTAGTCCTCGTTGGAGCCCCTCGCAAGGAATCCCTCGCAAGGGCCAAGCTTCCGGTCAGGTAACTCCGTGGATAGGTCCGGGCCTTCCCACGCGCAAGCGGGTCTCCGGTTAAGCCACTCGTGGAAAAGCCTCTCTCGGACCGCTCCCCGCCCGCGGGCCTTGTTCCCTTCGGTACACGGTGGCACCCACACCATAAACGCGGTTGGTGTTGTCTCGCAAGACTACAAGCCCCTCCAATGTATAACCATTGGTGCGCGCAAGCACCGAGAGATAGGAGGTATTCTAACCTCACTAAACACTAGGCATAAACCTAGAGCAAGCGCATAAGTGGTGGTCTAATCAACCTAAGCACTTTCCAAAGCACCTACGCTAATCACCTAATGAATCACTAAGCACTATGCAAGTGGAGATCACTAAAATAGTGTATCAACACCCTTGGTATGTTTCCTCACTTCTCCTCAGCTCAAATGGCCGGTTGGGGGGGTCTATTTATAAGCCCCATGGAGAAAGTAGCTGTTGGAGATGAAACCCAGCTTTCTGCTACTGACCGGATGCTGCTGTCGTCTTGGCCGGACGCATCCGGTCGTCCCGAACGTTGAGCACACGTGTAGAGATCAGACGTACTGCCGAGTCTGGTCATCATCGACCGGACGCGTCCGGTCGCAATTCCGCCACTCTAGAACCTCTCTGGACATGATTGGAGGCTGCACTTTGTACGTCTGGCCATCCAGTGCCGCTGCGTTCGGTCACGCTGAAAACATTGCCGTGACGAAGAACAGTGTCATCGGTGCGTCCGATCACAGCTGCTGATGCCTGATGTTGCCGAGCAACTGATCAGACACGTCTGGTCCTCATAGGGTCGCGTTCGGTTACCTCTGCCGAGCTCGTTTCTTCATAATCTTGCGTCCGGTTTGGTTCCCATCTTCGTGCTTGGACTTTGCTTGATATCTTGGGTCTTCTCTTGTGCTTCTAGGGTCTTGCTTATGGTGTTTGATCGTGGGATCATCATGTCACCTTCATCCAAGTCACGTCTTGCACCCTATTGAACTACAAAACAATTACTTACAAATTCACTAGTCCAATTTGGTTGTGTTGGTCATCAAACATCAAAATCCAAAGTAAATAGGCCTAGGGTCCTTTTTCCTTACACCAGGGTTTCCAAGGCCCATATCACCTCTACAAGAGGCAGTGTACACTACGAAGCCTTTCCCAAGTCGTTCTAATAATAATAAGTAGCAACTGCTAAGGATTCCATCGCTCAAGTGTTATGAACCCCATCTCCAAGAATGGCACTCATACTTGTGGCAAAATACATACCTTAGGGATGAGACCCATACCCACATATGGTACGCCCCTTTTGCCCTTTCGGTAAGCTACTCACGAACTATGACAGATCATGTTACTTAGCTAAGACCAGAGCCATGTAGTTCTCAAGGTTGTACGGTAAGTCCTAGGTTGCCGCTTAAATATTAAGTCCTTATGGAGAGAAACCAGAGCACCATAAAAACCCAATGCTCTAGCCCCCTGGTTCCATGTCGCTAAAAAGTATCTTTTCTTTTAAATATCAATTGCATAGATCATTAATCAAGATTATAGATCTTTAATTATGGTAGAGCAAGCTAAGCATAATTACCCACATGTTTAACCTATGGTAAACAAGGATTTAAGGTGGACAATAACAAGGTAGTAAATTGTAGGTGGTTCATTTAGACGCATGCACATGGTTATGGTTGCATTAATAGTGAATAGGAGTTAAGGAGCCTGATATTGTACATGCCTTCTTCCAAGTACTACTTCTAGTCTTGATCTTCAAAGTGCTGCTCCCGGATCACCAACGTACAAGCTCACAATGTGCTCGAGATCAAACAGCACCACACAAAGCATCCATACATACATGCATAACAAACAAATATAAACTAATGAGAACAGTACACCAAACAGTAGAAAAATAAGTTGAAAAGTTTATAAATATAACCTATGTGTTACTACGATCACACAGACGTGAAAAGCACTTAAATCAGATCTAAAACAGAGAAGGGAGGAAGAAAATAAGCTCTGGATGGCAATTTTGTAAATATAAGTGAATCTGATTTTCGGAATAAAAATAAATAAAAATCAGATTTTGACTCTGCTGACAGACTGTGGGTAGGATATGGGGAAAATAGAGGGTCTCTTTTGAAAACATGCCGAAGACGACTTTGTTGACCGGTATTGACCAGAGTCAACGTGGGATCTGGGCCGTTCATTCGGATTTGGACGGCACGGGAAGATGGGGTCATCGGGGTGTTGTCCTGACGGCAGCTCCATGGCCGGCGTGAACTTGACCTCACCGGAGTTTGCGGAGGCGGCGATTCCAGTCGTGGATGACCAAGAGAATGGCACGGGGATGTTGCTGGGGTTCTCGCGAAGTCGATGAGGCTTTCTGCGACGATGGTGGTTGCGCAAGGACGTCGCAGCGCACGATTTGGTGGCTCGGGTTCAACAGCGAGCTCGTGCTCACGTTACAAGACGAGAGAGAGAGAGAGCGGCACCAGCCGCTGTCTTACCGCAACGCGAAGCCCGACGGCGGTCTTAAGGCATCGGTAGAACGTCGGTGAAGGAGATCGATGGGGCGGCGGCGGTGTTAGCTGGCTTAGGGCTCGGGGCACCCGAGACCGCGGCGGTGGCTACGATGTGACTCAAAGGAGGCGGAGAGGAGCGGCAGGCTCATATTTATAGCCCTGAGGTGCCGCCAAGAAAGCAAGGGGAGGGATTCGAATCGGATAAAGAAGGAAGACGGCGGAGGATTTCCTTCGAGCAGAATCTGGCTCGGCCACAGGAGGAAGAAGGGTGGTAGGAGGCTAAAGGCTGGGTCCCGAGCGTCAACGACAGGAGCGTGGGGCCGCATCGGTAGTGAGGGCCAGAGTGGAAGCGAGGGCGCATGCGGTTGGCGCTTGGGCCGCCTTCCCGTTCCCGAATGGGCCTCGCGAGGAGGAAAGCAGGCTCGCAGGAGAAGGGAGGAAAGTGGGCTGCGCACTGGGCTCCTAGGCCGAGCGGAGAGGGAGAGAGCAGGCCGCAGGCTTGTTGCCCTGGCTGAAACACAGAAAGGGAGGGAGATATAAAAGAAACTCCTTTTCTTTTATTACAAAACTAGTTTGCAAAACCATTTCAAATTTGTTTTGAATTTTGGCAAACACTCATTACACAACCTCAATGGACCAGAATGAATGCATAAACATGTTGCTAGACTTATGATGAATTTGAATTTCAATAAAGAATTATTATTTTCCCTAGGTTTAAATGTGCACAAAAATACATAATTAAGTCAATTTAATTCTATTTGAAGAAAGGCAAATTTTGGGGTGTTATTATTACATCATTCCATAGCGTATAGGTAATAAGTTTCCAAGGATTTTCTTATGTCCCTGACTCGCTGTACAAGTGCTTGGATTGACAGGGCCGAAGCTCACCAAGCCGCGTGCAGTCATGCTTTTTCTTGTGCCGGTTACTCAAAATATCTTTGGTTGTCATTCTCCTAATTTCACTCTCCCAACCTTGACTGGACGCAGGAAAATGCTACCAAAACAACAACTGTGTCGCCCGCCCAGCTCACGACCGAGGGTATACACTAACGTCCTAAGTCGAGCAATAAGAGAATTCCAGTGCGTCAAGTTGGGTTTTGACACTAAATGGGAGTAAGTTCTTCGATGCAAGATATATTGACAAGTGGCAAGTTCGTGTTTAGAAGGGCAGAATCCGTCGGCAGACTAGGTCTAGTCGGGTCGAAACCTAGCATCACTATCGGAACTGAATTTGACGGAGGGTAATCGGCAGTGATGGCCTTCCATATCGCTGCTGGTTCACAGACCTGGCTAAGATAGGGAGATATCATTTGCCAGGTCAAGGTTATACCCGACAGTGATACGTGGCACTTTTTTTTTAATTTCTACTGATGGTTTTGAGAACCGCCATTGTGAAAGACTAGTGAAAATTAGCGATTTCACTGGCATCACTTAAGAACCACCTGTGTATATATTTACACTAACGGTATTCTTAATGTTGTTGCCATTGTAAATCGATCTACATTAACGACATGCTTACACAAACCACCAGTGTATTATTATTTATCAAAATTTGCAAATTGGGCAGGAAATAGCAAAAAAATATTAATCTAAGAGAGGCCCACCAACCAACCCACATGGTCGCAAGTCGTGGTTCATGTGTTTTTTCGTGTGAAACACAGACTTGTGCAGTTATTGGGATCAAACTCACAACCTCAGATCTCACACTTCACACGTTCATTCCTTAACCACTACTCCTTTCGGCCGATACAAAGTGTCATTCTAGCATTCAAAGTCCTAAAAATGTCATTAGAGGCAACCATCTAGATTTCACCTAGGTACTTTCTATCCGTATTCCCAACCGACTAGAAGACATTATGGGCTACCTTTTTGTTGGGATATTTGGTCTTTTACCACTTGCATTGGTATTTCTAGAATGACATACTTTGTGGGGCCGAGTACATCTCAAAGTCAGCTGTGACTAAGTAGCATATGCATTTATTTTGTACTCACTTTAGTAAATATTGTAATACATATTTCAGACCCAAAACGAATTCAAATGAAAAGTTTGAACTGAAAAGTTTTAGATCTCTTCGAATACTATAACTTTGATTTACGTCATTTTGCCATCCAAGGCCATTTGAAAAATAAAAAATATAAAATTAAAAAACATTAACCTTAAAACATACTTTACGGGGCCTAAATGATTTCAAATGAAAAATAATAAATTTTAAAGTTGGGGTTATTTTTAAGTACTACAACTTTTAATTGAATCATTTCTCCGTTCGAGATCATTTGAATTTTTTTTTACAAAAATTGATTTCAAATTATTTTTATTAACGACAGGTTAAGAAAACCACCATTATGAATACATATTTTCTGACAGTTTTATTAAGGTTACTATCAGTAAAATTATGTACATACACCGGCGGTTCTCTTAAACCTACCGTTGATACAGGACCCTAGGAGTTCCCTATCGGGTCGACTTCTATGCTGGGCCCATGGCTGGCCCACGGTCTGTTTGAAGGACATGAAGCAAGGTGGCGCGGACTTCAAGCCATCAAGGACCGACCTAGTCGGCTTACTAGGAAAGCAAGATTCTGTAATAGAATTAGAACTCTTCTGTTGTAACCGGCTAGGACTAGAAACGCACCCCTGCCCTCTCTCTCTATATAAAGAGAGGCTCGGTGCACCCCCTTGTAACCTAACAATCATACAATCAATCCAACACAAAAGGCTCACACCGACTGGACGTAAAGGCTATTACTCGATTATGAGGGCCTGAACCAGTATCAAATCGCCGTGTCTTGCGTTACCGTTGAGTTCCTGAGTTCATCGAAGCCCATCGAACACCGTTCCGGGTACCCCCGTGATGGGTTGCCGGTCATCAGACACTGACAGCTGGCGCACCAGGTAGGGGCTTTCGGCGAATTTGCGCTCGAGAGCTCGGCGGTCCTCGACAACATGATTTTCTCGGCAGGTTCCACCTTCATCTTCGGCTCCTGGATCTGCATCGCTGACGACAACGGCCTGCTCCAAAGTCATCTCATGGAGATCCAGGCGCCTTAGGATACTCTAGTTGCTTTGGCAACTACGCTGGATCAACTCGCCGAGAAGTTTCTCGGCTCTCGATTTCTGATCCAACTCAGATCTCAAGAGTCGCTGTGGTTCACGACTCCAACTCGGACATGCCGGCCTTGTCGGACTCAGAGTCCCATCCGGGTTCCACAACCCAAGACCCAAGTTGCTTTCCACTCGGACTATGTAATTCGGCTTCCATCAACTGGGAATCAGTTCAAGATCTATTTCAATCGGCATAGGAGATCCCTCTGACAGGAGCTCAGTAGGGACTTGTGTTATCTGTGACCCCTCAAGGCTACATCATGCATTGGCTGAGAGTTTGACCCGGCACTTCTTCTATAGATCCATATCGCCTAGTCGGCATGGTGGAGCTCCGACCTTATCAAGACGGCGACACTCTTCCAGCTGACGACGACCACGGTTCTACAGAGATTTTGGACAGTGCGACGACTGTAGAATCTGGAACCCACTCGACCCCAAGACACTCCAAAGAAGTCTTTATGGCCGGTCACCCTCCGTAAATCCCCATGCCACAAGCACCCGACACTCAAGGTGGAGAGGAGACTCTATTTGACATCTCCCCGAACGCCCTACCGCCCATTGGGGAAACAGATGAGCATAAGGCGGCTAGGTAAAGGAAGAACGAGGCTCATCAGGCTCGACGCAACCGCGCCCAACACCGAGTGGGAGTGGTATCAAGTGGCCTACCAAGATGTTGAACGACAACGCTTGGCTGTAGAGGTAGCATATGAATAGCGCCTATGGGATGAGGAATATGAGCGGCAATGGCGAGATCGCGATGCCGTCAGAGCCTCTGCTTCACGCAACCTTGACCTTGAGTTCATGGAGGTAGCTAGACATAGGGTCTTCACTACACCCTATGCCAACATCTATGCCCTGGTGAATGAGATGGCGGCCATAGACAACCCTACCGAAGACCAGCAACGACTCAAAGTCATTCTGGAATCCATAGCCCTCCAGATGCAAGCAGCAAAGGAGGTTTCCCAGGCTAACCCTTCTCGAGGGCCAGAGCAGTGGGTCCTAGCTCACTCTCATCTGGGCCCGCCAATTAACCAAGGAGGAGGTTAGCGAGTACTGGCCCATTCTTGTCTAGGGCCGCAGGGTAACCAGAATAGGAGTCAGGGTGGTGCACAATCAGCCTACCGCCACCAAGGGCACTAGTACAACAACAGGGAAGGCAGAGGTGAGTATGAGCATAGGTAAGCGGGCGTCTCTCCAGACAGGTGCCCATGTTTCTCCAACAGACTACTCTCTATCTGACTTCCTTACAAGTTCAAGTCGTCCAATCACACCAAATATGATGGCAAGATAGAGCCGAATCAATGGCTTCGCATTTACTCCCAGTCGATCGGACTAGCGGGTGGAGATGATGACATCAAGGCACTTTATTTCCCTATGGCCCTTGAGCCAGTACCTCTCGCGTGGTTTGACAAGTTGCGCCCCGGTTCGATTACGTGTTGGGAGGATTTAACGAGAAAATTCTACAACAACTTTGCGGGAGTCCTCACCCATTTGAGTACTTGAATAGATCTCAAAAGTTGCTGACAAACTCCCCAACGAAAGCTTCAGAGATTACTATCATCGTTTCGTAGAATTATGGTCCCAAGTCTTCGATGTTACCAAGATGGAAGTAATCGAGCACTTTTCAAACGGGATCAAGGCCAAGTGGTAGCTCCAAGCCATCTGCAATGATAACCCAGAGATTGCAGATGAGTTCAAGCGCATTGTTCAGAAGATGGTCGCCTCTGAGGAAAGAACTCGGGAGAGATTTCCCGATCGGCAGGACAACCGTGACAACAGGGGTAACGACAATAGGGGCAACTAGGGTGGGTAGCAAAGTAGAAAGTGAAGCTATTGACGGTAGTTAACACTCATCACAAACCATCAATATACCTTGCATAAATGGCTAAAATAGATCACCAACATAGACTTAGGGGTTTAAAGTGACAAATTCCCTGAGTTTTGGTGAATCTGTGTTTTCAGCAAGACTTAATCAGAAAACCATCAACGGGGACCTATTCATCAAAGGAAATCATGGAACTCCACCGTGGGATCAACGTGGGAATGTTCTAGAAGACTTCAGGAGGCTCTCCACCAAAGCGGGGCTCAACCCACTAACATGTGGGGCCACCCGGCCCCACTACTAGGATGCCCGACCCCTATGGGCCCCACCTATCATCCTCTTTGTTATGTCGGTTCTCCACCGCCTCCTAGGATGCATCTTAGCCGTTATTTGAAGTCAGTTTGATCCAAGGGCTGAGGATTGACGCTCTAGGCTATATATATCTGCCTGCACCCCCTAGGGCGAAAGCCTCATTTGATCCTGAGAGCTGAGAAACCAGAAACCCTAATTCATATGTCCACCAGGATCAGGGCTAGCAATCAAAAGAAGATTAGTCCTCGATAGGATCTAGTCTTGTATTAGAGATAGAGAGATAGAGTGAGAAGGAAGAGTTTTGGAGGAGTCCTGGCCTATCGGTGCTCTCACTATGGCTTATACCCTGGCGGAATCAAGTTCTTCTGGAGCGTGCTTCTGAGATTTATCTAGTAATCGACTTCTAATTCAAGTAAGCATCTTGTTCTTATTATTCTTCAGGTTTGCGACTCTCTTTTGAGTACTTTAATCCTCGTAGCTCCTGGATTAAAGTAGTATTCATAGTATAAGCGTGGTGCTTAGACTTCGTTACTCGTGGTTGTGCCCTATTTTTTTGCATCGATGGTAGCTCACGAGGGTGACTCTTATAGCTTTGTTGAATCCTCTGTAGTCCACCTCCCGTTAATAGACCTAGCAGGACTTTGTTACTATAGGAAACATACTCTGCTTGTGTTTTCTCTAGTAATATCCCTAGAATTGAACAATAGAAGACAAAGCTTACCGAAGTTAGAACTAGAAGACCTTAGCAGTCTCCTCTATGATCCTATTATCTAGCCTTGATTGTGAAGTTGGGTTAAGTTAGAATTGGATATTTGTCACCCCCGTTCCTTTGGGTTCGATATAAAACTAGGTTACTCTCAGTGAAGTGCTACAATGATATAATATCTGTGCGCTTGTGGATTATTCTGTGTGCATTAATTTATACCAACAAGCATTTCTGGCGCCGTTGCCGGGGATCAGTTGCTGAGTTAACTTCGAGTCTAGCTTAATCTTGTATTATACTTTTATCCTTTTATCTTTTTTTCCTTTTTACCATGGATCTAGAATCCACCCCTATCTACCAATATGGTGCACCCATGAGCACAAGCCTACAACCACAAGAATCTTCAAAGCCTATCCTAACACCTGTCTATGAGTTGCGCCCGTGGTTAATCAACATGGTTTAGGACCAACCCTTTTCAGGTGAAGATGATGAAAACCCCTATTCTCACTTAAATGAGTTTGAGCATACTAATGCATGCCTACGCATCATGCAATTGCTTATGCTAGCAAAACTTTGACATGACCTCAACTTAATTATGCAACAACTAAAAAAGAACTCATGGCTGTTGTTTTTGCTATAGATAAGTTTAGATCTTACTTAGTAGGAGCTAAGGTGATTGTTTATACTGATCATGCTGCTTTGAAGTACCTACTCACTAAGAAAGATGCTAAACCTAGATTGATAAGATGGATTTTGCTACTCCAAGAATTTGATTTAGAAATAAAAGATAAAAATAGAGTAGAAAATTCTATTGCCGATCACTTGTTTAGAATGCAGTTTGAGAATTCATAGGATCTACCCATCAATGATTCTTTACGGGATAACATGCTCTACAAGGTCTCCAAATCTGACCCCTGGTACGCAAATATTGTTAATTTTATGGTTGTAGGTTATGTACCACCAGGGGAGAACAAAATGAAGCTCATCTATGAAAGTCGTCCCCACATATGGGATGAACTGTACCTCTTCAGAGTCTGCTTTGATGGCCTACTCAGAAGATGTGTACCAGCAGAGGAAGGCATCAAGATTATCGAACGATGCCACTCATCACCATATGGAGGATATTATGGCGCATTTTGTACTCATTCAAAAATTTGGCAGAATGGATTCTTTTGGCCAACCATGTATGAAGACACGAAGGATTTTATCTAGAGATGTGGAGTGTGTCACATGCACAGGAATATCAATTCAAGAGATGCCATGCCACTCACCAACAACCTCTAGATAGATCTCTTCGATGTCTGGGGAATTGACTACATGGGCCTGTTTCCAAAGTCAAAGGGTTATGAGTACATCTTGGTGGCAGTTGACTATGTCTCCAAATGGGTTGAAGCCATGCCATGTAGAGCTGCTGATGCAAAGAACTCTAAGAAGATGTTTGAAGAAATAATATTTTCAAGATTCGGAGTTCCGAGGATGGTGATTAGTGATGGAGGCACTCACTTCACTGATAAGAACTTTCATAACTACTTGTCAAGACATGGGATCCATCACAACGTCGCTACTCCATACCACCCTCAGACAAGTGGCCAAGCAGAAACATCAAATAAACAAATCAAGAATATTTTGCAAAAGACAGTCAATAAGATGGGGACTACATGGAAGGATAGACTACCCGATGCACTATGGGCTTACAGAATAGCCTATAAGACACCACTTGGGATGTCACCATATCAATTGGTCTATGGAAAGACCTGCCATCTACCTGTCGAGCTAGAATTCAAAGCTCACTGGGCCATCAAGCGATGGAACATGGACTTTGAAGCTGTAGGAACTAAAAGGAAGATGCAACTCTCTGAGCTTGATGAATGGCGAGAGAAAGCATATCACAACGCCAAGATATATAAAGAGAGAACCAAAAGATGGCATGATAAGAGGATCAAGAAGAAGGAGTTCGCCCCCGGAGATAAGATATTATTTTTTAATTCTAGGGTTAAATTATTTGGACGCGGAAAACTTCGAAGCAAATGGGAAGGACCATTCAAGGTGATAAGCACTTTGTCACATGGAGCAGTAACACTTCAAAATGACGAAGGTATGTTATTTAAGATAAATGGCCACAGTCTCAAGATCTTTCTAGAATATAAAAAACCACCTGAGGATTTGGATGAGGTAGATTTTACCATAAATTACCCCACTGTCATCCTCCGTAACGTTTTGTAACGCAAAAAATATACTGTTCAGGATTAGATAGGAGTTATAAACCACCGCGAGAAAAATCACCCCGAGACCTCGACATGTGGGGCTGACCAGCCCTACCTAAAGGCCGCTAGGCCCACTGTCAGCGCCTCTCACGTCCCATCAACTCTCTCATGTCTTCTAGATCCTTCCTCTTCGCAATCCCGTAGTTTTTCGACGCATTCTGTTTTTCCTCATTACGAGACCTCATATGGATAGATCTTGACCCCTGCTGCAAGTTGAACCCCAACCTGCCTCCATAGCCATCCCATTAAAGCTTTCTCCTTCCAACAACAACAAAGCTCTTATCCTCTTTGGTTCCCATGGCCGATAAACAAATCATCCCCTATGGAGCTGACCTAAACAAGAAGCCTGATGCCCTTGCGCTGACCGTTGTTCCACCAGAGGTCACCCCCATTTGCTCAAATCAATCCTACTACGCCCAAGCCATTTGCCGCTCGCTAATCACTCCACCGCCGCCGCTACTACGTCTTGAAGGAAAGCCTCTCCAACAAGAGCCGAAGCAAGACGCCTAGAAGCTTTTCAAGGTGACGAAGGAGATCAACCGTCTTCCACCGAAGGATCATAAGGTGCTGACTGGACTGAAGACCAACAAATTTGGAGATGTTACTTGTGCAAAGTATAAGTCGGTCACCCCTCGTACCACCATTGATGGAGTCCGGGCTATGCCAGAGCAGATCAAGGTTGTTCCTCACAAGAGGAAGGCAACATCGCCACCTATTCCAGAGGCTGAGAAGCATCTAAGGATGACCATTGCCCTCTTAGAAAAGAAGATTGAAGATCTGAGCGATGTTATCTATACCTTAGAGCAAAGGATCGACGATGAACATGTCTACCGCAAGAGTCTACAACACGATTTAAACACTTTGAATCATTTTGTTGCTAAAATGAAGAAGTGTGAATTAGGTAGTCATTTTGATAAGGCACGAGTGTTAGGTTAAAGTGTGTGATATCGTGTGTTTAGGTTTGTCGCTTAGCTCATATGGTAAAAAGATAGTGTTAGGTGAGTTAAAGTTTGTGCTTTGTTTGTGCTTGTGTAATAAAGTGCCTTATTGAAATTAATGGAGTCGTATTATTACCTGCTCTCTATTTCTTTTGGATATGTGTTTGTCTCCACATGTGGTGCAGCAAGTTATACAGGGAAACAAGTGTGGGGGAGACACACTACGACAACAAGACGTAATGAGTCAAGAACCACGTATGATGAAGCGGGCCTCGAGTAGACCCTAGAGTGGGCCACCTGACCACCTCTATGGGCCACCTCGCCCCGAGCTTTGTCCATGGTCATGTTTGCGACCCATACACTCTATTTTCACATGTTTTGCTTTCTGTTTCGAACCAAATTGAAAATCACTTGATAAAACAACTTAAAACATAAAGAAAGATTATTTCAGTCATGACTTAAGGGTAGACTCACATAATACTTTTCCTGGAAGTCATGCTACTGTTGGGAACTTATTATTAGGGACCCCATGTCACTTAAGTTGTTGTGGAATAAGATATAGTAGAATAATGAGAACTTGATTCTTCATGTCTTGTTATTGGAGAATTTTATTTCAAAAAGTAAAATAAATAGCTACACCTCTCCTTTGTGGTAAATAATGTCCTACCAGAGCCATACATGATATATAGACTAGGGAAACCTTCTACATATACTACTTGTATTTGTATTGAGTTTGGTCAAACCTTGTGACCTTTGTTGAGAAACTTATCATGCTATCAAGATCAAGACCATGTACACTCCACATATATCTGCTTCTCCTACACTGGGAGTACGCAACAATATGTTTTCCATCCACCCAAAAATGTTCTACTCCTACACTGGGAATAGACACAAAAATATGATTGTTAGGATAAATGCTCCAAGTTTTTGTAAAAATCTCTCTTGAAAGTTTCAATTACAGAAAAAGAGGCATGGGCTATGCAAAATTTATTCATGAAAGAAAAAGAAAAAGAAATGAAGAAAAGATGGACAAGTGTCAGAGATATTTAAAACAATGGGTGCATAGATGCCTGCCTGGAAAAAAAGAAAGAGAGATGAATAAGATAGCCCATGTTTTCTTGCAAAAGTGTCTCAAAGTTTTAATCAAGAGAGATATGTTTCAAGGAGCATAGTAGAATTAGGTTAGCCACTATATACATATTCCACACACATGCACATCTTGATCTAAGAGTATGACATTTTTTCTCCTTGGATCCTTGTTTTGACTTTACAATATATGCAATGCAAGTATGTTCTTACATTTATCCCTACCTGAACTCCACATAAGCTTTTTAGAAGTAGGCAAAAAGAAGGCAAAGTCATCATTGCCTTGGTGATGATCCAAAAATACCATATACTGAGTGATTTGAGAGTACCACAAAAGGAGAAGGTAAGTTATGTTTTGTTTTCAAAAATCTTAAAATGTTTCTCCAATTGACTTGATTGAAGGAAGATGGTGATCTATTTCAAGCTATTCCATTCTTCAACTGCCTAAAGTTTCATGGTAGACACTTTGAATCTCACATAGCATGTATGACTGGGAATGGTTTTATGTTGATTACTTGTCCTAAGATTATATTTTGAGTAATCGATCCTTTTATCGAGGACGAGTAAAAGCTTAAGTGTGGGGGAGCTTGTTGACGGTAGTTAACACTCATCACAAAGCATCAATATACCTTGCATAAATGGCTAAATTAGATCACCAACATAGACTTAGGGGTTCAAACTGACAAATTCCACGAGTTTTGGTGAATCTGTGTTTTCAGCAGGAACCATCAACTTGAAACATAAAGAAAGATTATTTCAGTCATAACTTAAGGGTAGACTCACATAATACTTTTCCTAGAAGTCATGCTACTGTTGGGAACTTATTATTAGGGACCCCATGTCACTTAAGTTGTTGTGGAATAAGATATAGTAGAATAATGAGAACTTGATTCTTCATGTCTTGTTATTGAAGAATTTTATTTCAAAAAGTAAAATAAATAGCTACACCTCTCCTTTGTGGTAAATAATGTCCTACCAGAGCCATACATGATATATAGACTAGGGAAACCTTCTACATATACTACTTGTATTTGTATTGAGTTTGGTTAAACCTTGTGACCCTTGTTGAGAAACTTATCATGCTATCAAGATCAAGACCACGTACACTCCACATATATCTGCTGCTCCTACACTGGGAGTACGCAACAATATGTTTTCCATCCACCCAAAAATGTTCTACTCCTACACTGGGAATAGACACAAAAATATGATTGTTAGGATAAATGCTCCAAGTTCTTGTAAAAATCTCTCTTGAAAGTTTCAATTACAGAAAAGAGGCATGAGCTATGCAAAATTTATTCATGAAAGAAAAAGAAAAAGAAATGAAGAAAAGATGGACAAGTGTCCGAGATATTTAAAACAATGGGTACATATATGCCTGCCTAGAAAAAAAGAAAGAGAGATGAATAAGATAGCCCATGTTTTCTTGCAAAAGTGTCTCAAAGTTTTAATCAAGAAAGATATGTTTCAAGGAGCATAGTAGAATTAGGTTAGGCACTATATACATATTCCACACACATGCACATCTTGATCTAAGAGTAAGACATTTTTTCTCCTTGGATCCTTGTTTTGACTTTACAATATATGCAATGCAAGTATATTCTTACATTTATCCCTACCTGAACTCTACATAAGCTTTTCAGAAGTAGGCAAAAAGAAGGCAAAGTCATCATTGCCTTGGTGATGATCCAAAAATACCATATACTGAGTGATTTGAGAGTACCACAAAAGGAGAAGGTAAGTTATGTTTTGTTTTAAAAAATCTTAAAATGTTTCTCCAATTGACTTGATTGAAGGAAGATGGTGATCTATTTCAAGCTATTCCATTCTTCAACTGCCTAAAGTTTCATGGTAGACACTTTGAATCTCACATAGCATGTATGACTGGGAATGGTTTTATGTTGATTACTTGTCCTAAGATTATATTTTGAGTAATCGATCCTTTTATCGAGGACGAGTAAAAGCTTAAGTGTGGGGGAGCTTGTTGACGGTAGTTAACACTCATCACAAAGCATCAATATACCTTGCATAAATGGCTAAATTAGATCACCAACATAGACTTAGGGGTTCAAACTGACAAATTCCACGAGTTTTGGTGAATCTGTGTTTTCAGCAGGAACCATCAACTTAAAACATAAAGAAAGATTATTTCAGTCATGACTTATGGATAGACTCACATAATACTTTTCCTAGAAGTCATGCTACTGTTGGGAACTTATTATTAGGGACCCCATGTCACTTAAGTTGTTGTGGAATAAGATATAGTAGAATAATGAGAACTTGATTCTTCATGTCTTGTTATTGGAGAATTTTATTTCAAAAAGTAAAATAAATAGCTACACCTCTCCTTTGTGGTAAATAATGTCCTACCAGAGCCATACATGATATATAGACTAGGGAAACCTTCTACATATACTACTTGTATTTGTATTGAGTTTGGTCAAACCTTGTGACCCTTGTTGAGAAACTTATCATGCTATCAAGATCAAGACCACGTACACTCCACATATATCTACTGCTCCTACACTGGGAGTACACAACAATATGTTTTCCATCCACCCAAAAATATTCTACTCCTACACTGGGAATAGACACAAAAATATGATTGTTAGGATAAATGCTCCAAGTTCTTGTAAATATCTCTCTTGAAAGTTTCAATTACAGAAAAAGAGGCATGGGGCTATGCAAAAGTTATTCATGAAAGAAAAAGAAAAAGAAATGAAAAAATGGACAAGTGTCCGAGATATTTAAAACAATGGGTACATAGATGCCTGCCTGGAAAAAAAGAAAGAGAGATGAATAAGATAGCCCATGTGTTTCTTGCAAAAGTGTCTCAAAGTTTTAATCAAGAGAGATATGTTTCATGGAGCATAGTAGAATTAGGTTAGCCACTATATACATATTCCACACACATGCACATCATGATCTAAGAGTATGACATTTTTTCCTTGGATCCTTGTTTTGACTTTACAATATATGCAATGCAAGTATGTTCTTACATTTATCCCTACCTGAACTCCACATAAGCTTTTTAGAAGTAGGCAAAAAGAAGGCAAAGTCATCATTGCCTTGGTGATGATCCAAAAATACCATATACTGAGTGATTTGAGAGTACCACAAAAGGAGAAGGTAAGCTATGTTTTATTTTCAAAAATCTTAAAATGTTTCTCCAATTGACTTGATTGAAGGAAGATGGTGATCTGTTTCAAGCTGTTCCATTCTTCAACTGCCTAAAGTTTCATGGTAGACACTTTGAATCTCACAGAGCATGTATGACTGGGAATGGTTTTATGTTGATTACTTGTCCTAAGGTTATGTTTTGAGTAATCCATCCTTTTATCGAGACGAGTAAAAGCCTAAGTGTGGGGGAGCTTGTTGATGGTAGTTAACACTCATCACAAACCATCAATATACCTTGCATAAATGGCTAAAATAGATCACCAACATAGACTTAGGGGCTTAAACTGACAAATTCCAAGAGTTTTGGTGAATCTGTGTTTTTAGCAGGATTTAATTAGAAAACCGTCAAGGAGGACCTATTTGTCTATGGAAATCACAGAATTTCGCCGTGGGATCAACGTGGTAAGGTTCTAGAAGACTCCAGGAGGCTCTCCACCGAAGTGGGGCTCGACCCACTGACATGTGGGGCCTCTCGGCCCCACTGCCAGGCC
Organism: Miscanthus lutarioriparius; assembly: GCA_904845875.1. Classification (NCBI taxonomy): domain Eukaryota; kingdom Viridiplantae; phylum Streptophyta; class Magnoliopsida; order Poales; family Poaceae; genus Miscanthus; species Miscanthus lutarioriparius. Next base: position 60,132,107 of record CAJGYO010000014.1, on the reverse strand, counting down.
GCTCGACCCCTATAGGCCCCACCTGTGATCCTCTTTGTTATGTCGGTTCTACACCGCCTCCTAGGATGCATCTCAGCCATTATTTCAAGTTGGTTTGATCCAAGGGCTGAGGATTGACGCTCCAGGCTATATATATCTAGAGAGAATTCCTTATTTGACATCAGACAAATGACCCGTTCCTTTTTTGGCCCTCAAAAAATTTTCGTTCCCTATTTGACACCGAGTTCAACTTTCATTCCTTATACGACATTCCGTTAGATTTTCCATCCAGGAACCGTTAACTGACATGTGAAAAGACAATTTTGCCCATATGGTGTTGGAGATGCATCCCCCTAGGGCGAAAGCCTCATTTGATCCTAAGAGCTGAGAAGTCAGAAACCCTAATTCATATGTCCACTAGGATTAGGGCTAGCAATCAAGAGAAGATTAGTCCTCGATAGGATCTAGTCTTGTATTAGAGATAGAGAGATAGAGTGAGAGGGAAGAGTTTTGGAGGAGTCTCGGCCTGTCGATGCTCTCTCTACGGCTTGTACCCTGGCGGAATCAAGTTCTTCTGGAGCTTGCTTCTGAGATTTCTATGGTAATCGACTTCTAATTCATGTAAGCATCTTGTTCATATTATTCTTTAGGTTTACGACTCTCTTTTGAGTACTTTAGTCCTCGTAGCTCCTGCATTAAAGTAGTATTCATAGTGTAAGCGTGGTGCTTAGACTCAGTTACTCATGGATGTACCCTATTTTCCGGATCGGTGCTAGCTCGCGAGGGTGACTCTTATAGCCTCGTTGAATTCTCTGTAGTCCACCTCCCGTTAATAGGCCCAGCAGGACTTTATTACTATAGGAAACATACTATGCTTGTATTTTCTCGAGTAATATCCTCAGAATTGAACAATAGAAGACAAAGCTTACCGAAGTTAGAACTAGAAGACCTTAGCAGTCTCCTCTATGATCCTATTATCTAGCCTTGATTGTGAAGTTGGGTTAAGTTAGAATTGGCTATTCTCACCCCCATTCCTTTGGGTTTGATATAAAACTGGGTTACTCTAGGTGAAGTGCTACAACGGTATAATATCTGTGCGCTTGCGGATTATTCTGTGTGCATTCATTTATACCAACAGAGGCCCCGAGAACACCCTGGCCTCTGTTGACAAACCCAAGAAGAACAACAAGCCGACTACCTTGCCCTTTTCACAAATTCGCTAGGCACACGACGGATCAGTGCCGACAACTGAAGGAGTTGGGATTCTATCACAAGGATGATAAGGGAAAGGGCCAGGGAGATGGTAAGAAAGATGGGAAAGACCAGGGGGACAAAAGCTTTTAACATCCCAAAGGCATCGTTAGTGTCATCTTTGCCAGAGATCTGATTGCCAAGAACAGGCGGCAAGACAAGCTAGCCTTACGGGATATCATGGCATCAGGACCCGCCACCCTGACATATCTCAACTAGTCCGAGCACCCGATTCACTTTTCAAGGCAGGATCAGTCGACCAGTGTATCTAACGCTGGACATTACCCACTCATCCTCGATCCAACTATCACGGGCATGACAGTCACCAAGGTCTTGATAGACGGTGGAGCAGGATTGAATATCTTCTTTACTGATACCCTAAGGAAGATAGGTCTCGACTTCACCAGACTACTCACACCTACGGACACCCCCTTTTACGGGATAGTACCCAGTAAAGGTGCTACGCCACTCGGACAAATCACGCTCCCGGTTACGTTTGGATCCCCAGACAACTACCGAACGGAGTTCATCAAATTCGAGGTGGCAGACTTTGAATCATCATATCATGCCATCTTTGGGTGCGCAGCTTTGTCTACATTCATGGTAGTTCCGCATTACCCGTATCTTCTGCTAAAGATGCCGGGTCCTAACGGGATACTCTCCCTTTGAGGTGACTTGAAACGCTCATACTACTATGATGCAGAAGCCGTCCAAATTGCTGCTAAAGCTCAGGCCGCACTCGAAGCACAGGAGATCGCCGTGTTCACTAACCAGACTAGCCCTAAAGATTTGGAAATCCCAACAAAGAAGGCAGGTATCGTTGCACCACCACAAGACACAGATGTTATGAAGATCGATGTGGGTACTAGTCATCCCTCCAAGATGACGACCATCAGTGCCCACCTCTCTAGAGAATAGGAACTCGCACTCACCAACTTTCTCTGGGTCAACAAAGATATCTTCGCTTGGAAGCCGGCCGACATGCCAGGAGTCCTGAGAAAGTTGGCTGAGCACAGACTAGATTTAAATACCTGCTCCAAGCCGGTCAAGTAGCGGTTACGTCATTTTGCACCCGACAAGAAATCAACCATCAAGAAGGAGATCATGAAGCTTTTGGCAGTAGGGTTCATCCAGGAGATATTACATCCCGACTGGCTTGCCAATCCTGTCCTAGTACGGAAGAAAAATTCAGCCAAGTGGCACGTGTGTGTCAACTACATGGATCTCAATAAGCATTGCCCCAAGAACCCCTTCGGTCTACCTCGCATTGATCATATTGTGGATTCTATGGCTGGATCAACTCTTCTATCCTTTCTTGATTGTTATTTAGGTTATCATCAGATTGCTCTCCGTGAAGAAGACCAAAGCAAGACTTCTTTCATCACTCCGTTTGGTGCCTACTACTACACGACCATGTCATTTGGGCTCAAGAATGCTAGGGCCACATACCAGCGGGCTATCCAAACTTGCCTAAGTAAGTAGATCGGTCATAATGTAGAGGCCTATGTTGATGATGTGGTGGTCAAGACTGAGGATCCGACTACTCTGATTGACGACCTCAAGGAGACTTTCACCAACCTTCGTACCTGGCAGTGGAAGCTCAACCAAACTAAGTGCGTCTTTGGTGTCCCTTCTAGATAGCTCTTAGGTTTCCTCGTCAGTCATCGTGGGATTGAGGCTAGCACGAAGCAGATCCGTGCAATCACCAAGATGGGCCCTCCCCGTTGTGTTAAGGATGTTCAGAAGCTCACAGGGTGCATGGCTGCCCTTAACCGGTTCATCTCTCGACTTGGAGAAAAGGGGCTCCCCTTTTTCAAGCATTTGAAGAAGTCGGGAAGGTTCGAGTGGACAGAGGAAGCTGACCAGGCATTCGAAAAGCTCAAGACTTATCTCACTTCTTCACCCGTTCTCACCCCTCTAGATAGATGAGAGGATATGATGCTATATATCACAACAACTACCATGGTGGTCAGCGCGGCAATTATTGTGGAAAGGGAAGAGCAGGGTCATGTGTACAAGGCACAACGACTTGCCTACTACATCAATGAGGTGCTGTCAAACTCCAAGGTCCGCTGCTCTATGCTCTCTTGATCACTTCACGCAAGCTTCACCACTATTTTGACGAACACAAGATTATAGTAGTGACCGACTTCCCACTCAGTGACATCCTACGCAATCATGATGCTATAGGATGCATATCCAAGTGGGCAGTCGAGCTTCGAGCACTCAACATTGAATTCACCTCTCGCAAGGCTATAAAGTCGTAGGCTCTGGCCGATTTCATAGCCGAGTGGACGGAACTCCAATAGCCTATTCCTGAAGCTATTCTTGATCATTGGAAGATGTACTTTGATGGTTCACTCAAGCTTGGAGGTGCAGGAGTTGTGTCCTCTTCATATCACCAGATGGGAAGCAGCTTAAATATGTTCTCCAAATCCTCTGGCCAGCAACAAACAACGAAGCCAAGTACGAGGCCCTCATCCACGGCCTCCGAGTTGCGGCTTCACTAGGCATCAAGCGGTTACTAGTCTATGGTGACTCATCTATGGTCATTAATCAAGTCAACAAAGATTAGGATTGCACCAAGAAAACCATGGACGCCTACTGCGTAGAGGTACGCAAGTTGGAGAAACACTTTCAAGGTCTAGAAATCCATCACGTGGTACGCGATCTCAAAGTTGCAGTTGACATCTTGGCCAACCTCAGATCAGACAGAGCATAGGTTCTAGTCAGGCTATTCATCGAAGAACTATCAGCTCCATCCATCAAGCGAAACGAAGCCAGCACGTCTAATAGCCCCACACCTGGCAATCAAGTCCTTACTATTATACCAGCCTGGACCCGTGTATTATCGATTATATCCAAGAGCAGAAATTACCAGCTGACAAGGGGGAAGCTGCTCAAGTCATTCGTAGAAGCAAGAATTATGCCATAGTTGGCAACAAGCTCTACCGACGCAGTGCATCTTTAGGTGTCCTACTCAAGTCTATTTCAGCAGAAGAGGGTAAGGCAATTCTCGATGAAATCCATTTAGGCTGCTGCGATAAGCATTCTGCTTCTAGGACTTTAGTCAGCAAAGCTTTTGGATCCAGGTACTACTGGCCGACTGCGCTAAAAGACACCGAGAACCTGGTTAGACATTGCAAAGGTTGCCAATTCTTCGCAAGGTATTCTCATGTCACGGCTCATAATCTCATCTGTATCCCTCTATCATGGCCATTTTCATGCTGGGGGCTTGACATGGTTGGACCTCTTAAGCGAGCTAAGGGTGGTTTCGAGTATATCTACGTGGCCATCGACAAGTTTACAAAGTAGATTGAGTACAAGCCACTTGTCAAGTTCGGTTCAGCCAAGATAGTTGAGTTCATACAAGATATCATGCATCACTTTGGAATGCCCAATCGGATTATCACAGATCTAGGTTCTCCCTTCACAGCCATTGAGTTCAATAGCTGGGCACAGGTTGCGGCATTAGTATCGACAACGCTACAATCGCCCACCCTCAGGCTAACGGGCAAGTCGAGCGAGCCAATGGCCTCCTACTAGCCGGACTCAAGCCACTGTTGTACGATGACCTCAAAGACTATGGTTCAAAGTGGATAGATGAGCTACCTAAAGTAGTCTGGGCACTACACACAAGTCAGTAGAGCAACAGGGTACTCGCCTTTCTTCCTAGTATATGGTTCTAAGGCCGTCTTACCCGTAGATTTGATTTGGAACTCCCCAAGGATAGAGAAGTATGACGAAGGAGAGGCAGAACACACGTGACGGCTCGAACTGGATAGTGCAGAAGAAGTCAAAGTCAATGTTACCCTCCAATCAGCTCGGTACCTTCAGGGTGTATGCCGCCACTATGACAAAAGGGTTCAGCCTTGTACTTTTCAAGTCAGTGATCTTGTCCTTCGACTCATCCAAAAGACTGATGGCTAGCACAAATTGCTCAACCCTTGGGAGGGCCCCTTCATCGTCTCTAAAGTTACTCGACCGAGCTCTTTCGAGTTGATGACTGAAAGTGGCGATCTAGTAAAAAACTCATAGAACATCGATCATCTTTGGAGATTTTATGCTTAGTAGTAATCTTAGTATTTTATAGTAGATTTAGTTTCATACTTGTGTAATTTAGGTTCCTAGTTAATATAATACAGTCTTATATTTTTTCGCCAGATTGAAACTGTCTCTTACTTAACCAACAAGGTACGCAACCTAGCAGTTGTGCAACACCTTACCTGGGTACCCATGATACCCTTTCACGAGATACGGCGGCTACCCGCGCTGGTATACATCTCTGACTTAAATGTGACCCCTTTCACGAGATACGTCGGTTACCCACGCTGGTATACATCTCTGACTTAAATGTTACGACTTTCATGAGATACACCGGCTACCCACACTGGTATACATCTCTGACTTCTAAAATCACCTAACAAGGATACGTCGACTATTCAGTTGGCTCACATCTCTATGACTAAGTATTCTGTCACACCCATCACATCTAGCCCTACACTAACACATATCATCCCAGAATGAATTTCTCCAGAAGAAGGTGACTGACTAGTCCTTCTAGCGTGTGAGCCTCAAAGAAGACAGTCACCAAGGTCCCTTAAACATAAGTTCCTGAGCACTTCATGTCGGTTACTCAGTTGATCACGGTTTTTACAACTGTTCCAACTACGCTGACTACCTTAACTCAGGTAAACCGTCTTAGATGCTTAAAGTACCCTAACAAGACGCATCACATTAAACATTCACAGGCTAAGTTTTTTTCGTTAACACTAACAGCCTACACAATCAAAAGGATATTGTTTCTTACAAAGTGCCTACTCGGCACGCACATGTCTTAACAAGTTTTTTACAAACTTTTATAGCCTATTCATCAAGCTTCTCCATCCTAAGGTCTGAGTCATTAGCTATGGTGGTGGCTAGCCCATCGAGTTCCTCCTCAGCTCTCTCCATGGCAGCTATGTGGTCTTCTCTGTCATAGTCTGTTGTCACCTGGTGGAGATCGACAAATTGATATAGCACTCGGAGTGTACTGAGTACATTTCGAATAAAAACCTTGGTGGCTCCATGCACATAACCTTCAAAGCGACTAGGGATTTGCTTCACTATGTCCACCCACCTTCTGTCGCTGTCCTCTGGAGTACAGAAAAGAAGGGCGAGTGGCTTGACAGATTCCCAGAGCATATTCCGCTCTCCTTGCACCTTCTCTAGCTGAGTCTTCGGGTCGTTAACCGACTTCAGAGCCTGCATCAGATCTCGATCAGCTCCATGTTTAATTAGCTTGGCTCGGGCAAGTTCTTCACTTGCTCATTTAGTTACCTCTTCAACTTGGTTGTGTTGGGTCTTCAGAGCTTCGTTCAGCTCCTTCACCTCGCCCTCCAGCCACCGGGTTTTGACCTGCTCATCTGCAAAGAGGAACACACATGATCATCATCATGGTCACCGACTACTACATTCAAGAACTACAGGGAAGCCATGCTGTTCTCTTGCCTTTTAGTTTGGTGTCAAAGAGCTCGACCTTCTCTGTCATCTTCAACAAAGAATTGAAGGCATCATCCCTTCTCTTCTCGGTGGCTGTTTTGGGGCGCTCTGCCTCACCAATCTGAGCTCGGAGGTGCAAAGAGTCTCTTCATGGCGTTCCTACGTGGACTTCAACTCAGCCTCTTTCTTCGCCTGCTCCTCCTTTAGCCTGTGAGCTCTGCCTGAACCTCCTAGACCTTGACGGAGGATTTCAACTCCGTGTCCTGAGCATACAACTGTTTGCAGAAATGAGAACTAGGAAGTACCAATAGCAAGATATGACAAAGTGTAGTACTTACCCTCAACTGGCCGCCGAAGATAGAAGCCTAGTTCAGCAATCCAGACCATGACCTCATTAACCCAGCAAACTCCAGGCTATACGCCTAGAGCTGGGTACCCGGCCGGGTGGTTGGGACGACTTCTTCTTCCTCCGTCCGCCAGGTACTCGTCGTTGGCACATCTATGGCAGGCGCACTCGACGTTGGAGCTCCTAGGCTAGCTCCCGCGCTACGCTCATCTTCAACAGCGATAGACTCTGCTGGCACTGGTCCTAGTGGTTGGGGTGCTTCGTCATCACCAGACGCGGTGACCGTGGCGGCGGCGGGCAAGGAGAGAAGGCTGGTGGCGCCGACGGTTCTCGGCTGTGCGAGTTGTTTCGTCCCATCCTCCACGGGCGTCAAGCTCTGTAGCTGCAGAGTTTTAGTGACCTTAGGTGGAGACACAGGTCCGACCGCAAGGCCATCTTCCACTCGGTCATCCTCCACACGCAAGTTTTCTTTGACCTAGGGTTCTTCGCTTTATGACCGTGTAATTGGTGTTTTTTGTACCCTAATAGGTGCATCATCAATCACTATTCTTGGGATGATACAAGAACGCAAAGATAGCTTCAACAGTTACTTGGCAGTGGATCTCTTCTTCAGGGTGGGTCTACCTAGCGATATACCGCTAGGCGACTGATCCAGTCTTAGGTTTGACACTGGCGATGACAGCACCAAGTCGCTCTGAAGACTCGCAGTGTCCGCATCTTGTTCGGGTACACTCCCATCACCTTGAGTTAGCACTCGGGTAGTTATCAGATCCAGTGGTGGCATCCTATCAAGAACGATTCAACAATCATCAAGTATATCCGCAACAAAGTTCACTGTAGAATTCTACTTGGAAGCATACTTACTGCCTGACCAAAAACGACGTCTCCCCTTCTTCCGCCTCCAACTCTTCATCAACAGTTTCACGAGCTGTGGCTATTCAAGATTGGATTCAGAATAAGTTTACTTTCAGGGTACATGGACATACCTTAGGACTATGCTTACCCAATCTTAATGAGCAAGTTCAACGCGGCCTCTTGGGCACTGTCCCACTCGCACTAGCGGCAACATCGGCCTCCAATGATCATTTCCCTCTAGCGACTCCCTGCCATGCACTTGGGTTTGCTTGGACTGTGAAGTCATCCGCATTCCCTTCAGAGTCGCTGCCGGCTTCTTGGTCTACAGAGATGTCGACGGTGGCGCTTCCTCCCTCTGTTCCAGCAGACATAGCTCTATTCCCACCGCCTCCCCCGAAGCTGGCATGTGGGGGCAGAGTGGGCAGATCATTGAAATTGCGACCCAGATGCTGCACCAATTTATAGGAGTCAGTTTCCACAATATCAAGTTATTTCAAAATTGCATATGATGGTATACTTACAGTAGTCGGTGGATTCTGGTGGTCTCGCTCTGGGTACTGGTATGGTATCACCGATACCCCCTGGAGTACATCCTTAATTCTCGCCAGGACTTCATCCTCTGCCAATTCTTTAGTTGTCACTCAGACAGGATCTTCTGGCCCGGTGTACTCAAAGCCATAGTGCACCCTCTCCTGAAGTGGCTACACTCAGTGCCTGACAAAGCTGGCGACTACTCCAACTCCATTCAAACCTTGGTCCTTCATCGCCAAGAGCTATTTGAGGAGTGGACGGATTCCTTCAAGCTCCATCGCATTCACAGTCTCCTTATCCCAGTGAGCGTTGGGCACTAGCGTGGCATTGCTGTGTTCCTCCAACAGCGGCCACATATTCCCCGCGTAAAACCACTCGGCCCTCTAGTTCTTCACAGAATCAACCAGGGTATAGTTGAGATATTTAGCTTAAAGAATCTTCCCCAGCCAAAATTGGATATCGGCTCCCCCAAAACACTAGGATTTGCCACGTCTAGACGTGGTTTCAGCTTAAAGAAATAGCGAAACAGAGTGATGGAAGGGGGATGCCAAGGAAAGTCTCACAAAGATGGACAAAGATCGACAAATGCAAGATAGAATTTGGGTTTAGATGGTTCAGGGTTATGCCATAGTAGTGCAAAAACCCGTGCAAAAATGGACAAGCTGGCAACCCTAGCCCGTGATGGATGAAAGGCATAAAAAGAACAATCTCACCCAGTTCAAGGTTTGGGATGCGGTGCTCTCTAGGTGCCCTCCATTCCCCAAGCTTCTGGTCTGGCAAGTAGCCCTGATCACAGAGCTTCTGGAGGTGGTTCGGCTTCGTGCTCGGCGCCAGCCAGATCTAGGCGGCGGCGGCCATCTTTGGCACTTCTAGCACCCTCTTCTCGACAGTCTTCTTGGCGGCGGTGCTCGAGTTCTTGCCCTTACCCATCAAGCAGAGCTTTTTACAGATCTAGGGTTTATGAAGGTGAGATTGAAAGCGCTCACAGTGGCTTAGGGCTTAGGCAGCAAGGCAAATGGAGCAGAGGAAGATGATGGATAGGAACAGTTCCCCTTTTTATACAGGGTTCCCACCGTGATGCGGCTCGATAATCATGCCAGCGGGCACGGCGTTTTGATTTCCCTTCCATTTTAATGTGGCTACGCGGTTGATACGACAGTGGCACACCTTGTCATGATTTACAGTATGTCACACTGTGTTCAGACTTATCTTTTGGATTCACACCTATCGGGTACCTACCATGATACGACCATTGACTACATGGCCACACCATGAAGTACCTGGACGGTCCATACATCACTCGGATGCCTGCTCGTCAGAATGCGTTAAGCAACACAACACTCAGATGAAGATTTTTTATTCAACAACAGTTCTGTAGATACAGGGTTGGACATTATACAAGCATCAGACTACTCGGATTCAGTAACCATTTTTCAAATCAAAGTTTCTACTTACTACTCGGCAGGACACATCCGACTCATTGCCACAGTTTTCATTGTGACAACGCAGTGCATCCAAGATTGGTGTCAGTGGTACAAAACTTTCTGGTCTACTAGGTTTGGGCAGCAACAGCGCTTCTTCCAGCATCTGTCTACCCAAGCCGACTACGCCACTACCACTCAGACCAGCAGCTGATCGTCAATGGACAGATGTCGACAGCATACTCGAAGAACTGACATGGGACTGCTAGATGAGGGAACATGTCTCTCATCACAAGGCTTCTTCTACCTGCCTCACCAGACCATTCTGTTTTGCACCACTGTGAGACTAGCCTATTTCTAGTCTCTATCACAAGACTTCTTCTAACTGCAACATGATCTACTACTCCTATCAACAACACTCGGGGGCTGTTCTACTTCACACACCACCATATTTCTTGGCTATAGCCTCAGAGTTGCTTTGCTATTCCTCAACTAATATGCAAGAGCTCGCCAGGAGGGTTTTTATAGGCCAAACATGGTGTTCATGGACTGGGTTCATGAAGAGTGGAGCCGATAAAGTCCCTGCTGATTAGTACAGGCCTACCTACTGCACTACAGGGTACAGTGCATCCCACTACACCTTTACAGTGCATCATGGCAATGCGCGTGCAGCTATAGTACACTCGGATGGCATATTCGGAGCATATACAACTCCCGCGTCAGCTTGTAGTTATTCTTCACGTGCTCTGTACAATGCCTCACATACTTTCTGACAAGTAGCCTAGCAATAATTACTTCGGCATCCCTGAGTATGTTCTTTTTAGATCCTAGCGCCGACTACTAGTACTCGGGCACAGGCTCGGGGGCTGTTGGATACATATCCTCAGAGGATGTTTTTTATTCTTTTTCAAGAATTTGCAGAAAAGACCCTCTAAGTCTTTGTTCCAAACAGCAAGAGGCTCGGGGGCTATACTCAGTGAGTGCACTTTTTAGGAAAGTGCATGTCACCCAGGGTTGTCAGGAGCACTCCACGGTTTCTCTTCAGAAAGCACTCGGATAATACTTGTTTCTACTCGGCCAGACCTGGACGAACAAGCAAGCTTCCGAGTTCAACCATGCAATGCTCGGGGGCTTGTCGATACAGGACCCTAGGGGTTCCCTATCGGGTCGACTTCTATGCTGGGCCCATGGCTGGCCCACAGTCTGTCTGAAGGACATGGAGCAAGGTGGTGTGGACTTTAAGCCATCAAGGACCGACCTAGTCGGCTTACTAGGAAAGCTAGATTCTGTAATATAATTAGAACTCTTCTGTTGTAACCGGCTAGGACTAGAAACACACCCCTGCCCTGTCTCCCTATATAAAGAGAGGCTCGGTGCACCCCCTTGTAACCTAACAATCATACAATCAATCCAACGCAAAAGGCTCACGTCGATTGGACGTAAAGACTATTACTCGATTACGAGAGCCTGAACCAGTTTAAAATCGCCGTCTCTTGCGTTACCGTCGAGTTCCTGAGTTCGTCGAAGCCCATCGAACACCGTCCCGGGTACCCCCGTGACGGGTTGCCGGTCATCAGACACCGACACCTACCAACCGGTTTGCAGTGGCTATAGGTTTAAGAGATCCGCCAGTGTAAATACATGATTTGTATTAACGGTAACCTTAAGAAAACCACTAGTAAAGATGTATTTACATGTCCAAGCACGATAAGAAAACAATTTCAAATACGAAGAGCCTGTTTGGTTCTACCAAATCTATGTGTCGCCTTGCCTAGATGGATATAACAGACAAAAAACAGGTTTGGATTTCTTCCTAGGTTGCCTCGTGATCAGTGCAAGTGAGGCTTTTCTTGCCGAAGCAAGCAAGCAGAATAATTGGCTCGCCGCCACAGGCAAAGCAAGGCTTGCTTGTCAAAGTGAGGCTGGGTAAGGCTGAAGCTTGAAGCCTTCAACCAAACGTGCCCAAAGTGTTTTTATGGTCCACCATTCTCTCCCATATCCATACAAGTGTTTAGGCATGTTATGAGAGTTTAATTCTAAAACAATTTGTAACACATGACACGATGAGCATTGATAAATGTCTAAGCTACAAGTCATCTAGGTAACCACCCAACAAGATGAACGTCTTTGCAATGCACGAGTATTTTGCAAGTAATAGTACAACGTGAATATATAGTGACAACTAGCTAGAAAAAGCGAAGGAAGTATATTGACTGTGTTGACCGGCTTTTGTAGTTGTCACATTGGGAATCTCAATAGAGTTTCATTTGTATTTAATAAATATTTTTGATAACGTGGCAATATTTTTTTAGAAGAGATAGAAAATGGGTTTTGTGTAGATATAACTCTCTTGACTTGGTTAACAATTCTAGAATTGTCTGTGAAACAAAAGAATAAAACTCCTACGCATTGAGAGTAAATATTGTTTCATCTGTGTTTACGTTATTAGAAACAACACTATAAATCTCAACACTATAAATCTCTTCGTCGAGAATAACCTTAGAATTGTCGACAGTGCACATGAGACACCACCAATTCCCATCTGCAAATAAGTTTCCACGGATTTGTCGTATCTGTCGGCGTGTCACTGTACAGCTATTGGATCAACTGCTGGAGCATATATATAGCTCATCTGGCTGCACGCAGGCTTTTCGAATGCCGGTCACTAGTTGATATTCTTGTCATTTTTGATCTCACTCTTCCACGTTTGACTAACCCAAAATGCAACCAAAAGAACAGTAGCAGTAGTATCAATTATTTATCCGGTCATGCACAGCCTGTTCGGTTGGCTGGTTCGTTTCGTTGCTGGTTCGTGAAGAAGTACTGCTGGCTGGTTTGTGTGAGAGAAAAATACTGTTCCGGCTGAAAATTTACGATCGTTTACGACAAGCCACAGCCAAACGAATGCTACTACAGCGTCCCGTTGGGGTCCTCTGGGGTATTGGAATGATTGTAATTTCCAAAGTTCGATGAGGTAAAGCTGGCTGTTTTCACCTCATCCAACTACATCTTCAGTGCACTAGGCCATCCTACTAACTCAATTCAGAAGAATCCAAACCTGGCACACTGGCTACAAAAGTTTAGTACTCCATACAAATGTGTAAGGTCTAGTACGTATCACTATTTTCTTAGCCATATTCCCTCTAGAGAGTCGTATTTGATCTGCTTCTCACGCTTTCCTATGCATATATACACGACGCAATGCAAACATGCACTACTACACAAACGCCCATACATATATAGATTTTCAAACATGTTTGGTAACACAAACCATGGGAGATGAAATGTTTGGCACAAATCTATTGAATTAAAATGAGGTAAACTAAGCCTTGCTAGTTGGGACAATTGCTGTTGTGTGGCAAACAATGGAATATTTTACGTGTCATTATCTTTCACGGTTCCAGTGGAACCGTTCCACGTTCAAGCCGGCCGTTAGATTTTGTTTGATCCATCCTTCCTACTTGGCTTTACCAATCGTCATCTGCTGAAAAAATCCCATCCCCATGCGCATTTGCCACCACAATCCACCCCATTAAGCCTTGCAAACCATCCCCTGCTCCTCTCAGATCCATCCTCATTTGGGCCTTGTTTAGATTGCAAATTTTTGCAACCTGGACACTGTAGCACGTTTTGTTTGTATTTGACAAACTTTGTCCGATCATGGACTAACTAGGCTCAAAAGATCCATCTCGTGATTTACAACCAAACTGTATAATTAGTTATTTTTTTTACCTACATTTAATGCTCCAAGCATGCATTCAAAAATTGATGTGATGGAAAGAGAGTGAAAAAACTTGGAATTTGGAGGTGACCTAAACAAGGCCTTGTGCAATAATTAGAGATGGAAACAGATCGGATTTACATGGAATCAGATCTGGATGTCACCTTTTACCACATTTTAATTCAAATTTACACAGATATGAATATTTTGGAATACGAATACAAAATGGATGTCTCGGATTCATATTTCTATTCGGATATTTGCTCAATTCAACTCAAAGTGCATATCGTGAAATTTAACGTACATGAATAGAATTATACTACTAAGTTCATCGATAACTGAAATGAAATAAAATCAAAGGACACTTCTAAATTAATCAATAAATATTTAAAAATTACATATAGTTATCAATAAATATTTAATAAGTAAATATATCAATTAATCAATAATTATTTGTATAATATTTATCATGACATTCGAAATATATTAAAGTATTAAGATAATTTACAACAATAAATAAATAGGTTTAAACTAAATTAAAATATTACTAAAATTAATTTAATTTTTATGTATCGTTAATAGTATTAAATTAATATTAAAAGTTATTATAGATATACTATTAAATAGTTTCAATGCATCATTAGTAATATTAAAATTAGATAATTAGTTAGTAATTACAGAGTGAAAATTTTAAATAGATTCATTACAAGTTGTTCTCTGTGGATGTTCTATATTTTTGTTGAATACAAATCTAAAATCGGATAACTGCTCTCAAGAAGCCCTTTCTGGTTGTCATTCTCGTGATTTCACTCTCCCACACTACGTAGAAAAACCTTTCTAGGGGCGGCTGGTAAGGCTCTGTAGGGGCGGTTTTGCCAGGCGCCCCTATGAAAGAGTGGCTACAAATCGTTGATTTGTAGGGACGGTTTCCAGACCGTCCCTCTGTAGCCGCCTCTACAAATCGATTTATAGGGGCGGTCTGGGAACACCAGCCGCCCCTACAATTTGATTTGTAGGGGCGGCTACAGTACCAACCGCCCCTACAAATCATTTTTCCGCCAAAAAAAATTTAAATTTACAATTCAAATTCGACCTGGAGAACCATGTGAAACATCCGTGCCAAGAATTAATGTTGGTATTTGAGTCACAACTGGTATCATTTGAGTCACAACTGGTATCAATTGACGAAACACAGCAGTGCAAGTCTAATTTAGATACAATTGTAGCTTCATTTGGAAAGTCCATCATTTTAGCTTCCCTAAACCACTTGTCCACCCTAACAAGTTCAAACCCCCTAACCTCACACAGTCACACTGACCAATATGACCACGATAAGAGAGAGCAATTCTAATCTGATAACATATGCCTCACCTCTAATAATTGTAGAGCAGCAACCTAGGGAAAGGTTTCTTCATCCCATTCTCATGGCTTTGACTGTAACCTGGTTTGCTCATTTGCTTCCAGTTCCAGGGTAAACTATTTCCTGCAACCAATTGACTCAGTCACTTCAGGGTTCAGGACAATGAAATATCAGAAATGATACAGAAACAATGAAGTTGACCTCTGCCTATCTCGAATTCGGAGCAATTCCATGAATGGTACATTGAAAACTGGCCTCCCAGCAGGCCAAGATGTCATGAACCTCAATGACTCCAAGAGGCTCACACCCTCCAGTTGCTAAACTAAATCATGCAGCTTTTGTCTCTGGAAGCTTTTAAGTAGTTTGATAAGCTCATACGTCCGCACATCATGACCCAACCGGAGGCACAACTCCAACGGGGTCAATCCATCCTGAAAGGAGTTCACCGACAAATTATTCATCGTTTAGCAACAGAACACTTGTTCTCAGAAGAATACAGGACATAAGACTGCCATAAATGCATCCAAAAATGCTATGGAAAAACACAATAAGAATTGAGACGAATGAATGACAACATGATATCATGTGATTATTAAAGGAATATTTCAAAGCAAACCATTCAGTATACCATAGATGTGTTCTTATTGAATAATCCACAAATGCGTTCTTACTGAATCATTTGAGAACTTTTAGAATATTCACTTTACTTACTTGGGTTTTAAGAGTTCTATCAGCGCCCTTTATTAAAAGTAGCTTCACAATGTCAGTCCTCTGTGTTTGTACAGCAAGATGCAAAGGTGTCCATCCATACTGCAACGTGATCGAGCTACGTGTTAAGTCCAACCAACGGAAGAGAAAATAAAGCAAGGAAATTGCAGCACTTAAACATACATCATCTGGACGGTTGATGTCAGCATTGTACAGTAAAAGTGTCTTTATGGTCTGACTACATGCTGTTTGGACAGCATAATGCATTAGAGTCGCACCATCCTGTATCACCACAAGTCACAAGAAAAATAAATCTCACATATAATACTGCATCAAACTAGAAAATTCAGGAGCATGACACTTCATCACAGTAAAGATGATTAAATGAGGCACATGCTGAGTTCCTTAAGAGATAGTTCCAAAAAAAAAACGAGCAAGACTGTTTACAAGCATGCTAAACCAGGTTTACAAGCTCCTGCTGTTAAATCTCAAAGATCACCTAGAGTAGCATCTAGTCGGGTGGTTCTTTGTATGGGATGAACAAGTAGAAATCTTAATGAACCGTACTACAGAGTGATAGAGAGAGGAGAGTGGATGGGAGTGTACAGACCATCGAAGGGCGCCGTCGAGGAGGATCTGGCCATCTCGTTCGGTCGGTGAAGCTCTGCGCACGGGCAGCGATGGTCGGAGAAGAGTTGGTGAAGTCCGGCAATGCAGTGGGGGTGCAGAGAGGCCGACGGTGATGACGGTGGCGGCTTCCCATCGCTGGCTGCGCACCCTGTTGAGATCGGACTTAGGGTTTGTTGGTGGGGCGGAGTGGCTCATGGCGAACCTCGTACTATGAGCTGATGAGGACATCATTGGCTCAAATATGACCATGCCAATCACTTCTATACTAAAAGTGCAACCATTCTATATGAGGCTTATCATTGATGCATTTGATGAATTGGTGCTCCACCATAAAAATGTATATTTTGAGATTGGAATTACTTACATGGATTAAGGAGAGGTTTGATTGCATATGGAAGCATGGAAGGTTAATGAAGTTGATTGGGGACCAAATCCAAGTATTCCCAACGTCCTCCACCTGGACACCACGTCACTTTTGGTCCAACAAAAGAAAGAGATCAAATCCAACACGCATGATTTTGGGGCTGGATTCGGAAACTACTAGACAGCTCCAACTTGTGATGTTCGAGGAACAAGCAAGAACGGACTAGAACGGATTGAGGCGTTCAAGTACTTCATGGAATCCTTATGAAAACCAATCTGAATTCACACATGGATCTGGAATCAAGTAGAACGGATGGTCTAGTCAACACACACGCCTACAAATTACTAGTAATGGCTAAACTTTCAACAAAACAAAACCCAACTGTTCTTTGTGGTGTCTAATGGGGTATATGAAGGTGGAAGGACGACCACCAGGGTGTTGGGGTCGTGGTCCAACCTTAGGACGCGACCCCTAATGGACCTTCCAACTTGATACACGGCCCATTAGACCAAACTAAGGCGACGCAAAGACCTTTGAACGTAAAAACCTCTCGGTAGTAATTCGGCCATTGTAGGCGCCTCAGAACAGATATGGACTTGATTCTAGATCCATGTGAAAATAGACTTCATAAGGATTCCATGAAGTACTTGAACGCCAATCCGAGTCCCAATTGAGGCGACTTGTTCTAGAACATCACAAGTTGGAGCTGTCTCGAGTCCGAATCCAGCCCCTAAACGTGTTGGATTTGTTTCTTTCCTTGGACCAAAAGTGACGTGGTGTCCAGGTGGAGGACGTTGGGAATACTTGGATTTGGTCCCCAATCAACTTCATTAACCTTCCATGCTTTCCATATGCAATCAAACCTTCCCTTAATCCATGTAAGTAATTCTGAAAATGAAAATATACACATTTTATGGTGGAGCACCAATTCATCAAATGCATCAATGTAAGCCTCATATAGAATGGTTGCACCTTTAGTATAGAAGTGATTGGCATGGTCATATTTGAGCCAATGATGTCCTCATCATTCTCCCTTTCTTGACAGCAAACCGCCCCTCGGTTTGACCTTTGTTGGAGGATGTGTTGTAGGTAAAAGTGAACCGTGCTCCCTTCTTGATATTTATCCTGTTGCATATGGGAAAAACTAGGAAAACTTTGCAAGACATCATTAGTGTTAGTGCAGCCCTCAATTTGATCATGGTATTGTGGCCCAAAAGGATATTTCATATTAGAGCAAATATAAACTTTATGCACCAAATATTCTCCTTTGCTGTCATATTTGTCATTTGCATGAAGCGAACAATGATTAAAACTTGGCAAACCAGAATCAAATTTAAGTTTCTCTTTTAGACAATTTAGATTACACATAATATCAAATTCAATATAACCCAAAGTATTTAAAGGGGATAGCAAATTTAGTTCATCTTGTGCACATGTAATAGGATGAAAAAGCTTATCTTCAGCATATTTGTATGGTTCCAAACTAAAAGTATCACACTTATTCGTTACTTGTGGCATAGGAGTAAAAGAATCATCAGCACACAACTCCTCTTTATCACAAGGAACAGCAAGTAATTCATTTTGTGACAAAGGGAAATCAGTAGTGGGTTCCACTATTTGTTGCTCTTCATTAGCATGCAGAGTGGACAAATTTTGGACATTATGGGTCACATCATTCTTATTCACAGATAATAGAATCTCTTTTTCAGCATTGAGAGCAAGACAAAACAATTGACCAATATGGCAATATGATTTGCTAATTAACAAAGTTCGAATTTCAGAATTGAGCCCGCTCATGAACCTACTCATAACATCTTTCATGCATTCATCCAATCCACTAAACATGATACAAATCTTAAAATCATGGTAGTATTGTTTCACAGTCTTACTATCCTGCTTCAACTTGTCTAATTTTACAAGCAAATAATCAGCATAATATGCTGGAATGAATGCATCTCTAAAAATAAATTTGAAGTCTTCCCAAGATTCTAGAACTTTCTTGTGCCTACAAATGTGTTTCCATTCTAGCAAAGCAAATTCAGTCAAAACATTGGAGGCAATATAAATCTTTTGTTTCTCAGACAGGCCATGCTCATCAAATTCATTATCTACTTTTAGCTCCCAATCAATGTAAGCTTTAGGATCAAACTTACCATCATATACTGGCAAGTGTTGAATGACATCCTGAATATGAGGGTCTAATTTTAACAGCTCAAAAATCTTCGTATCACCTGCCATGATTAGTAGAAAACAAGAAACACAAAAATAATATGTATCCTCCTGTCAACTACTAGGATGTGTCTTTTGTAATTATGATATTCCCTCAAACTCAACTTGTTCAAAACAAGCCCTTACAAGTTCTTACCAAGCCAAACAGGAGGTGACGGCAACCAACAAGTCTACAACCGTGGAGCGAAGTGTATCGGTGCCGCAGCAACAAAAACCTCTCAAGCTGTAGTTGAATATGTGGAGCTGTAGGTGGGCTAAAGAAAAGAAGTACTAGAACCACGTTAGTTGCAAGCAAATTGAACAAACGCTCAACGACGTTATTATGCTGGTCCTAGGCTAGTACGTGCTAGAGACGCGAGCCTGGACACAAACGAAGTCACTGAGCTGCAGCAAAGAAGGATCACAAGGACAGGAATAACAACAAAAGAAAAACTCTTCTCTTCTTCTTTCTCTTTCTTTTCTTTCTTTCTTTCTGTCTTTCTTTTCTTTCTTTCTTTTCTTTCTTTCTGTCTTTTTTTCTGTTTTTTTTTCTTTCAACTAGCACAAAACTGAAATTTTGCAACAAGAAATAACAAGCTACTTACAACAATGAAATGTTTCCTTGGGAAGGGTGATTCAGTAGCAATGTCAAACAAGTGGTTGTTTTGCAAAACCAGCAGACGCGCAAATCTCCAGGGCAATTGCGAAGCGCTCAGAATGAATTTGGGACCAAGCTCTGATACCAACTGATATGAACCCGCTAGGGTGAATCCCGATCTTTCGATGAGAGAAGGTGGATAACTCGATTTGGGGATGGAGATGACGTTCACGGCCCGACTACAACCATCCAAGGATGCTGCGCCTTAGCAACCAAAAACTCAACAAGCCCTAACTAAGTAGTGCTAGCAAAGGCTCAAAGGGTTTATAGGATTGTAGGTAAACCAATCTACCTTTTTTGGCTTTTCTAGACTATAGGAAAAATTAAAAACAGCGAAGGATTGGAAGACTCTCACCGATAAACCTTGCTTTGATTACCAACTGATATGAACCCGCAAGGGTTTGTGGTCGATCTTTCGATGAGAGGTGTGGGATAACTCGATTGATGGGTGGAGACGACGTTCATGGCCCGACTACAGCCTTCCAAGCTGTGCCTTAGCAACCGATACACCACCTCCAACAGCTGCCGCGATCTTGTGGAGCGCGATCAACCAAACCACTAGGGTAATTCCTGCAAGCAATCGAAGAACAAGCAAGAACAAGTAGAATAAGCAACTCAATTGCAAATATGGAGATGAAAAACTAATCTGAACTCACAAAGTTGGGGTTCTGAATCAAGTAGAACGGATGGTCTAGTCAACACACGCGTCTACAAGGCAGTAGCAATGGCTAAACTTTCAACAAAACAAAACCCAACTGTTCTTTGTGGCGGCTAAGGGGTATATGAAGGTGGAAGGATGACCACCAGGGTGTTGGGGTCGTGCTCCAACCCTAAGACGCGTCCCTAATGGACCCAACTTGATACACGGCCCATTGGACCAAACTAAGGCGACGCAGCACCTTTGAACAGAAAACCTCTCGGTAGTAATTCGGTCATTGCAGCCGCCTCAGAATAGATATGAACTTGATTCTAGATCCATGTGAAAATAGACTTCATAAGGATTCCATGAAGTACTTGAACGCCTCAATCCGAGTCCGTATGCGACCGTGGTGAACATCACAAGTTGGAGCTGTCCTGGAGTCCGAATCCAGCCCCAAAACATGTTGGATTTGATCTCTTTCTTTCCTTGGACCAAAAGTGACGTGGTGTCCAGGTGGAGGACGTTGGGAATACTTGGATTTGGTCCCCAATCAACTTCATTAACCTTCCATGCTTTCCATATGCAATCAAACCTTCCCTTAATCCATGTAAGTAATTCTGAAAATGAAAATATACACATTTTATGGTGGGGCACCAATTCATCAAATGCATCAATGATAAGCCTCATATAGAATGGTTGCACCTTTAGTATAGAAGTGATTGGCATAGTCATATTTGAGCCAATGATGTCCTCATCATGAGCCGCTGGCCCCCACCACTTTATATAGCGCAGTGCGACGGGGGCCCACCAACCATGTAGGGTTGGGCGCCCCCGATCAGGGCACGTGACCAAGGCCCAATAGGCTGTTGGGCTTATTGGCTGGGAGATCATCCCAACATTCTCCCCCTTGATCTCACACTATTACTTTTATCTTTAAACTTTAAACTTCAATCCTTTTCTCCTTTCTCATTTCTTCACAGATGATGCATAGAGCATGTTTCATCGTCACGGTCAATCGCCGATAGATTTAACAGCTACAATGCACGTCTCTGATCTGAAATAGATACTTTAACTTTTGGGCCCTTTATAGTCCAGGAATCATAGGTTTTCCCTTAAACCCATGCCGGCTACATGTTCTCTGAACACGTTGGGTGGTAAGCCTTTTGTAAGCGGATCCGCGAGCATCTTTTCGGTACTTATATGCTCAAGACTTATCATTTGATCCCGGACTCTATCCTTCACAACATAATACTTTATGTCAATGTGTTTGGCAGCACCACTTTACCTATTGTTATGAGCATACTGTACTGCTGGATTATTATCGCAGTATAACTTCAGTGGTCTATTGATGTCGTAACCACTTTCAAACCGGGTATGAACTTCTTTAGCCAGTTCACCTGCCCCGATGCCTCATAACATGCTACAAACTTGGCATACATTGTGGACGATGTAGTGACAGTTTGCTTTGAGCTTTTCCATGAAATAGCTCCTCCTGTGAGAGTGAATACATATCCTGATGTGGATTTTCTATCATCTCACGCATAATCAGAATCTGAGTACCCCACCAATTGGAGAGATTCTGATCTTCTATATGTCAACATGAGGCCTTTCGTACCTTGCAAATATCGCAAGACTTTCTTTACCAATTTCCAGTGTTCCATTCCTAGATTACTCTGAAATCTGCCAAGCAACCTGGTAATAAAAGCTAAATCAGGGCGCGTACATACTTGAGCATATTGTAAGCTTCCGACAGCTGAAGCATATGGAACCGCTTTCATTTGATCGAGCTCGTACTGGTTCCTGGGGCATTGAAAATCCCCATATCTGTCGCCCTTGACTATAGGAGCAGGCGATGGACTACATTTATACATACTGAATTTCTTTAATACTTTTTCTATGTATGCCTTTTGTGACAGTCCTAATACCCCTTTTCTTCTATCTCGGTGAATTTCTATGCCCAAAACATATGATGCTTCACCAAGGTCTTTCATGTCAAACTTTGAGGACAAAAACTTCTTTGTCTCCTGCAGCAGACTCACATCACTACTAGCAAGTAGAATGTCATCCACATACAGAACAAGGAAAATAAATCTCCCATTCTTAAACTTTGCATAAATGCAATTGTCCTCAACATTCTCTTTAAACCCAAAATTCTTTATTGTTCTGTCAAACTTCAAGTTCCACTGTCTTGAAGCTTGCTTCAATCCATAAATGGATTTCTTTAGGCGGCAACCCATTCTTTCCTTTCCTTCTACAATAAAACCTTTTGGTTGTGCCATGTAAACATTTTCCTCTAAATCTCCATTTAGGAATGTTGTCTTTACGTCCATATGATGTAATTCTAAATCATAATGTGCCACTAATGCCATTATAATTCTGAGGGAATCCTTACATGAGACTGGAGAAAATGTCTCATTGTAATCTATCTCCTCTCTTTGTGTAAAACCTTTCGCCACAAGTCGTGCTTTAAACCTTTCTATATTCCCTCTGGAGTCATATTTTGTTTTGTAGACCCATTTGCAGCCTACTGTTTTGCTCCTTTAGGAATTTGTTCTAAATCCCAAACACCATTGGAACTCATAGATTCTATTTCATCTTTCATAGCTTTCAACCACTTTGATGAGTGTTCGCTTCTCATGGCTTCTTCATACGAGGTGGGATCACCCTCCATATGAAACTCTTCAGTATTATAGATTTCATAATAATAAAAAATAGCTGATCTTCTAACTCTTTGAGACCTTCTAAGGGCCTCCATATTTGGCACATTTTCTGTTTGAGGCTCTTGTTGCTCCCCCTCATGTGTGGCAATAGGTTCTGTAGGATTCTGAACCATGGGTTCCTCATCCTCATTCGTTGTTGCCATAGGAGGAATAACAATAGGTGCTGGTACCACAACATCTTGCGTTGTAGGTGTAGCAGCAGCAGGTAGCTCGAAAAATGGCTCCTGAACCATCGGAGTGGGTGCATACACCCGTTTCTCCTCAAGATCAATTTCTTGAGCTACCATGCTCCCCCTCATCATTTCATCCTCTAGGAAGACAGTATGTCTCATTTCCACAAACTTTGTATGTCTATCTGGACAGTAGAAAAGGAAACCTTTTGACTTTTCTGGGTAGCCAATGAAATGGCAACTTACTGTTTTGGGATCTAACTTCCCAATGTTTGGGTTAAATACTTTAGCCTCAGCAGGACTCCCCCACACATGTAAGTGGTTTAGTGAGGGTACTCTTCCTGTCCACAACTCATACGGTGTTTTGGGCACCGACTTACTTGGTACTCTATTGAGAATATGAATGGCGGTTTTTAACACCTCCATCAACAGGCTCAACGGTAAGGTGGAGTAACTTATTATACTACGCACCATATCCATCAGGGTATGGTTACGCCTTTCAGCTACTCCATTCTGCTGAGGTTTGCCCGGTGTTGAATACTGGGCGACTATACCATTCTCCTGTAAGAACCTTGCAAAAGGTCCAGGAACTTGTCCATATGAGGTATGCCGACCGTAGTACTCCCCCCCACGGTCAGACCTGACTATCTTAATCTTTAAATCATGCTGATTTTCAACTTCTACCTTAAATATTTTGAATTTATCCAACGCTTCTGTTCTTTCTTTAATTGGATAAATGTAGCCAAAATGAGAGTAATCGTCTGTGAATGTTATGAATGAATCATAACCATCCACACTTTTCACAGGAAAATGACCACATATGTTTGTGTGAATTATCTCTAAAATTCCTGTGCTTCGTTTGTCATCTTTTTTAATTTTCTTTACATACTTTCCTTTAATACATTCTATACATTGCTCTAAGTCAGAGAACTCTAGTGGAGGAAGAATTTCATTCTTAACTAGTTTCTCTATTCCCCCCCTCGAAATATGGCCTAAATGACAGTACCATAATTTCGTTGATACATTAGGAGTTCTCTTTCATTTTCTGTTTGCATTGTTCGATGAGGATACTTTCTCATTCACATCACATACAGAATTCACATTTTCACGAAGTGATAATAAATAAAGCTCGTCTTGTCGGAAGGCAAGACCAATACATCTATTATTAAACAATATCTGACATTTGCCATTTTCAAAATGGCAATCATAACCATCATGGTCCAGCTTTGAAACACTAATCAAGTTTCTTTGCAAAGAAGGTACATAAAGAACATCTGTAAGAAAAAGTATGAAGCCATCAGCAAGCTATAGCGGAAGATCGCCAACGGCCTCAACATCTGCTTGTACTCCATTTGCGACTTTAATGAAACTTTCGCTTCTTTGCAAAGTTCACATCGAACGGAATCCCTGTAAAGAATTAGCAACATGAATAGTTGCACCTGAATCAATCTACCAAGTAGATTTTGAAAACTTGACATACAAGGATTCATTTACGAACGTAATAATGTTCTCACCTTTCTTTTTCATAATCATCTTTAGGAAATCAGGACAATTTTGCTTGTAATGTCCCCTGCCCTTACAATGAAGACATTGATCTTTATCCACTAGGAATTGCTTGTTCTAAGACGGTTGGATGGGACCCTTTCCAGGTGACTTGGAGGAAGAGTTGTTATTATAATTCTTTTTCTTATTATCTTTTAGGTAGTTGATAGTACCACCCTATGAAACTTTTATTCTTTCCTCCTCCTGCACACACATGGCTATGAGCTTTTCTAAATCTCATTTCTCAGGCTGTATGTTGTAATTAACAACAAAAGTGTCAAATTCTTTTAGCAAAGAAGCAAAAATCAAATGAATAAGAAACTCATCCTTGAGAGCCAAATCCATTGGTTTGAACTTAGATGCCAAATTGCTCATTCTCAGTATGTGCTCTCTAATGCCACTGCCGCCACCAGAGTACCTTTCTGTCACCAGCTGCTAGATTAGCTGGGTTGCATATGTCTTTGAAGAGCCAGTAAACTAATTCTTTATTCTTTCTAGGTACTCTGTGACCATGTCAGTCTAAAATTGAGCCCACTATTGTAGGCTCAATTGTATTCTTTATCACAGCCAAACATTTCTTATTGGTTGTGACCCACTTTCTATGTTTGAGGTCAAAAGACATCTTTATGGGAGCAAAGTCCCGCTCTCTGTTCTGCCTGCAGCATCAGTCTCATCAGTCTCCCTCATCGATGCCACAGGTTCTTTGGGACACGGTGTGGTGACTACCCAGTCAACCTCAACCAAGATGAAGGCCAAGTCGATCTTTTTCTTCCATTCAATGTAGTTTTCCCCTTTGAGAGTTGGGATATCTTTGATATAAGCCATCAAGAAGTATCCTCCTGAAAACACAATTTCTCTTTAAAGTGAGAACATAATATAAAAACAACAACTTGCATGCCTTAGTTTCAACGTTGGTCAAAATTAAAACATACAACTGTTTTATACATTAAATCTACATCACCGTTGGGCAGAAATAGAAATAATGCATAATCATTAAAATTATAATATTGCTATTAACAACGTTGGTCAGAAAATAACAATATCATAATCAACTCATATTTATCTCTTGGCTCTTAAAATCAAATTCTCCCGTTGGTTTTAATTTAATTAAAAGACCATAACAACTTTAAATACGCAGCGGAAACATTAATAAATCTCATAATTCTATTTTCCAGACACTCTTAAAATACTATACTATTCTCCGAACAAAATTATCGTTGGACAAAATTATACAGAGATTTGCGTCAAAATGCAATTCAAATTCATCTAATATGCATCAAATTGTTTTCTGGAAAATAAGAAAATTAAAAAATTGTGACTGTACTATTTATTTGGCCATTTCAGCCCGATGCCTGGCGCGGCCTGTAGCCAGTTTGCCAAAACACGGCCTGCGCTGCTGCGCTCGCGGCCCAGTTCCTGTGCGGCCCAAATAGCGCGCGCGCAGCTCCCCCGTGCCCAGGCCTTAACGTGGGCCTGGGCCGGGATTCTGTCCACCCGCCTAGGCCTAATCCGGCCTGGGTGCCTGCCATCCGCCAGATGTGATCCGACGGTCGTCCGCGCGAGTCGGGGGAACCAAAACGCCTCGGCCGCCGCACCCCTGAAACCCTAAACACCATTTTGCCTCTGCCCTTTCTCTCATAGCGCCGCTCGCGGTCTAGCCATGGAAGGAGCAGCAGCCGTCCATGATGGCGGACTGGAGGTGCAAAGCCGGCGCTGCCGTTGGGCTTTTCGTCGGCGCGCGCGCTCGCCCGTGGCTAAGCGGGCCGCTGCCGAGTAGCCTGGCAACGGTGCCCTGTCTCACGAGACGGCGGTCTCATCCCGTGCGGCGTCTAGTGCGACAGCAGGCGGTGGTGACGGTGCAGGGGATCCCCAGGTAGGAGAAAACCCCTTCCAATCCATCCTTTCTTTCTTGATTCGGGATCACAGTTAGGGTTAGGGTTGCGGTCTGTTCTTTCCCGATCCGATCCGGATCGGTCAATCTTTCTCTCTTTTCTTTTCCTGTCCCCGATCTAGATCTACGAACTAGACAGGCGTCTGACACCAATGTTAAATCCCAAAGATCACCTAGAGTAGCATCTAGTCGGGTGGTTCTTTGTATTTGGGATGAACAAGTAGAAATCCTAATGAACCGTACTACAGAGTGATAGAGAGAGGAGAGTGGATGGGAGTGTACAGACCATCGGAGGGCGCCGTCGAGGAGGATCTGGCCATCTTGTTCGGTCGGTGAAGCTCTGCGCACGGGCAGCGATGGTCGGAGAAGAGTTGGTGAAGTCCGGCGATGCAGTGGGGGTGCAGAGAGGCCGACGGTGATGACGGTGGTGGCTTCCCGTCGCTGGCTGCGCACCCTGTTGAGATCGGACTTAGGGTTTGTTGGTGGGGCGGAGTGGCTCATGGCGAACCTCGTACTATGAGCCGCCAGCCCCCCCACTTTATATAGCGCAGTGCGACGGGGGCCCACCAACCATGTAGGGTTGGGCGCCCCCGATCAGGGCATGTGACCAAGGCCCAATAGGCCATTGGGCTTATTGGCTGGGAGATCATTCCAACACCTGCCACTTACGTTCAAAAAAAAAGAGCAAGACTCCTAAACATAGATGTAATTTTCTTTCATTCTTATTCATATCCTACCATTTTTTACCAAGTGATGTCAAATTTGCCATATTATGATGCAGCACTAAATGTTACTCACTGATGTAGTGCTATGTTGCAAGTAAAAAAAAATGGGAATGCATTTTTAAAAGTTCCTCGCGCTTAGTTGTGCTTCTGCGCACTTCAAGCAAACATCAAAACTGAAATCAGGTTCTAAGATAAAACTAACATGATGCAATCATAACTAGGCAGCATATCAAACCAGTTGAACTTGAAATATAGAAAAAAAACACCAAGCATTCATATGATCTTAATAATAGGTACTGATGTGATATGAATTCAAAAATCCAGGTATGAGTGTTGCAAACTTGCGATCCATAAATGGCAGATGAAAAGAGAACATAAGCCCCTTCTGTATTTAGAAAAATATCAGGACAAACCTGAATGAGATTCGAAGACTAGACGGACAGTTACGGCATGAGCCCACTGAATCCCTAGTGCAGCAACAAGATGAGAATCAAACCTTTCAGCACATTTATTACCATCCTTTTTGTCCACTGTAGATGATTTTGACAGATACTTTAGTCAAGTTCGACAAATTGTTTAAAACATAGCTGTTATAGGAAGAAAGTCCAAACCTTCAAAGGAAAAATAGCAGCCGTGGCTCTTGTTTTGCTACAAAAATAGCAGTTTGGACATTATGCTATTATATAGTCAACCATACTTCAATCTGAAATTGGATATTTTGATGATCTGGTTGCCAGCAAAAGAAGATACTTATATATGTAGAATAGTGTCTACAAGAATACACTTCAACCTTTTAAAATATACAGCAAGTTATTTGCAAACTAGACTAAGGAATTCCATGTCCATAGCTTACAGAGACATAAGAGCCGCCATGCTATCAACAATGAGTAACTTCACATCATGCTGAAGAAGAGTCACCTTCATCTCTTCCAAACTGTAGAAAGACAGTAAAGAGTGTTAGCATAACATGTCGAGTTTAGTGAGGAGCATAAACCTAAAGCACAAGATCTAAACTATGATGGCATGAGAGTGGGCAGAAGACAAGCATTCTGAATTTTCAACAGCATGGTACTAGAATTTCAAAGATACTTTAAGGAACTTTCGGTCCTCCATGCGCCTAAGAACTAAAATACTCAAAATATCAGTCTATATTTTGCAAATAAAGGAAAGAGCGCTGGTAATGAAGTTTACTGATACCTCTTGGTAAAATCAGCTAAAGATGTTGGTCGCGTTACTAGGATCCTCCCAGCCATCTACAAAAATAAACAAAGGATATGAAACAACAGGCAAGACTTCAGGATTGTGAGAACAGTACTACAATAACTGAAAGAAATATTAGCAAGGTTTGGGCAGATTTGGGCCGTCGTCGAGCAAGGGGAGGAGATCCGGAGGCCAGAGATCCGGAGCGCCATCGTTGCAGACGGGGAAGGAGCTGCGCTCTTCGCGCATGGTTGACGAGGTCACGAACAATGGAGCAAACCACGAGCACGACGGGCGTCGCGACGGGGGAGGAGGTGGCCACGGGCGGAGGGCGGATGGAGAGAGAGAGGACGGGGGCGGCGGATGGAGAGAGAGAGAGGACGGACGGGGATGGTGGAGAGAGAGAGGACGAGAGAGGATGGGGGCGGTGGATGGAGAGAGAGGACGGGGGCGGCGGAGGATATGGAAGAGAGGGAGAGAGAGAAACGAGGGCAGCAGATATTTTGGGGTGACGGTACCGTACATAGGGCATTTGTAGGGGCAGCTCAATCACCAGCCGCCCCTACAAATAATAATACCGGGGGCGGCTGGTGAGTGAGCCGCCTCTACAAATCCGACACATTTATAGGGGCGGCTCGTATCACCAGCCGCCCCTACTGTTCCATTTGTAAGGGCGGCTGGTCTCGTGGGTCTCCAGCACTCCACTGTAGGGGCGACTCCATCACCAGCCGCCCCTACAAAAAATTTATTCCGTTGCTATAAACCGTTTTTCACGTAGTGCCAAACCTTTGACTGGACGCAGGAAAATGCTACCAAAACAAATGCGTGTCACCTTGCTCACGACCGGGTATATACTATGTCTATAACGGCCTAATCGGGTAATAAACTAGAGAATTCCATAGCGTCACGTTGGGTTTTGAAACTAAATAGGACTGTTAAATTTCTTGGATGGGACTGATCGACAAAGTGACAAGTTCGTGTTTAGAAGTGTTGCAGTGGATGGACGCAGACAAAGTGACAAGTTCATGAGCATTATAGCTCCATCTGGACGCTGGCATGCACATCAGCCGAATTTTGTTCACGCGACAAGACTACAGTCTATAGTGTTGGTCTTTCGGGCTCACTCATAAGTCATATCCAAAGATTGTGCTTGTGAATTGCCTGTATTTTCCTATTGGATTTAGCTTTTGTATTAAACTGATAGACGTGTCTAGACAGATATGTCTCGTAATAACCGGCATGATTTAACAAAAACATATTGCTCACCCAGGCTCATACTACGCTACTTACATAATATATTTTTGCAACACCATTTTCACCATCGTTTTATATTAGGAACCAACAGTGAATAACTCTGATCCCCAACTCACACAATCACTAGCCCCTCCTGGTCCCGTGCTCTCACCTGCCGGTACCTCTGACCTGCTAGATAGAATTTACCATCGTACCTCTCTCTGGACAGAGACCCTAGTTAAGCAAAAAAAAATCTAGAAGCAAACTTCAAAACGACATTAGGAATGACATAATCTTACCCCTTTATTTTTGGAATTTTTTCGCCAACAAGTGAGCCCAAGAATGGAGGAGCTTGTATTGGGAGTGAACACCGGAGAAAGAGAGATTTTATAGCAGGGTATTTTTTGGGACGGTTCCATTAGTGAATTGCACTTTTAGATCAATTTTTAGGGGGCAGTTCACCTAAGCCAACCGCACCTAGAAATCTCACATACCTAGGGCGACCATCTTAAGAAAATTGTCCCTAGAAATATAATTTTAGAGGATGGATACATTTCCAAGAGGGTTTTCTTAGAGAATCTCCAATAGTTCCCCAATTCCCACCCCCAATGGTGAAAAACTGTAATTTGAGAGCTCTAGCAGGACTCCAATCTACCCCCAATAAAAATAAGTTTTTCTCAGCCAAGCAAAATCTAAGCCTTGACCCCTCACAGATGAGGGTCTAGACTTGCCCCAATACAAGCAGTAGCACACACCTGGCTATTTGTCTACATATTAGAGACAGCTAATAACGTGAACCCAGAAAGATGAACCGTCTATGTTATCTTTAATCTGATACACAGTCTCCACCAGGTCTTTGATAATATAACCGTAGCTATTATGTACATATAAGAGACGGGGAATAAGACGTCACCAATGTTATCCACAGCTATTATGTACGTATAATAAGACACAGGGAATAAGACGTCACCAATGTTCTCCACAACACAAACAAAAATCTAGAGACGCTTCATATCCCCGTCACTAATATACATCTTATAAGAGTCACTAATTTGCTTTTCTGTCCTAGCGGATTTTTTTAATTTTTAACCCTTTTCTAAAACTATTTCCAAATTTGACACCAAATCTAACACTTTTGGCAGCGCCTATTGCTGTGGCGCAGCAAAATCAAGCCACCGCGCCATGCATGGCGACGCGGTAGGGCCACCACCGTGGCAGCGACCAGGCTCGTTGGCTGCTGACGTGGTCGGCGCTGCCGCGCCGCGGATCAGGGTGCGGCACTGTCGCGCCAATGTGCACGGTGTGGCAGGGCCGACTTAACGTCGTGCTGCAGGCTCCCTCCCTCTATCTGCCTTACTTCAAACAGAGCAGGAGATGCTTTAGTATTTTTTTTGTTTTACATTAATTTGTGATGTTTTGATTGGTGTTAAATTACAACCGTTTTGTTAGATGCAAGACATGTATCGGGAGCAGTTTTGGCGAAAATGGGATCGTCCTAGAGAATTATACCCCGACGTGTCTAGCAAAGATGCCCCGTCCCTCCTGACCTCCCTGTCCCTACCTGTGATTGTGGTTTCCTGCCCACGTGTTTCAATCGAGACATCTAGACACAGCTGCGCGTTGCTACTACACATGCAGTCGTTTTAATGTAAGTAATTATCTTCGTATCATTGTTTCTTCATTAGTGTTAGTAGTTTACTAATATTTTGTTGTGTAGGCACGTGAGAGGTACTTTTTCTTTTAGTGGATCGACGGTCTAGACAAGTTTGACCCAAGGTACCTCCTTTTCGACGATTGGTGGAGAGGGAGACATCCACGTGAGCACTTCGAGCGGTGGGTTCCACCTCCTCCTAACCACCCGCCAATTACGGCTAAGAAGAAGCACATAGCCGCAGCAAGACGACTCGAGGAACCTCCTCTGTGCCATTGTGGTGATCGAGCTGTGATATCCCCTTCGAATTCATTGGAGTTTGTGTGTGGCAACAAGCACGAAGTGGAAAGTGTATCTGTTGAACTATTGAGTTATATATGTGCATGTACTAATGTCTTCTGTTTTAGGTGTATGGATTTAAGAAGTGTCGTTTCAAGGAGTGGTTCTATGGTCCTAAGTATTGTTGGCCGGAGCCAAAGGAAAAGGAAAAGAAGAAAGATAGAATAATCATATAAGCACATCTTGTCTTGTACGAATGTGGTGTTAAAGGGAACTACGGCCTAGTCCCTTCGATGCTTGGAATAGGCCATTGGTGCGGCCATATGGTTGACTATGATGAGGTTGGTTATTATTGTGGAAAACATGAAATTGAATTATTCTTGTTTAATGACATGATCTAATTTTTC
This sequence comes from Miscanthus lutarioriparius, assembly GCA_904845875.1. NCBI lineage: Eukaryota > Viridiplantae > Streptophyta > Magnoliopsida > Poales > Poaceae > Miscanthus > Miscanthus lutarioriparius. The sequence continues at coordinate 60,100,136 of CAJGYO010000014.1, read as the reverse complement.
ATTTGAACACAACACTAGGAAATGTAAGTGGGAATCTTATGATGGTCAAGTGAAGTTCATGGATACAATCAAGGTGAAGCAAGTAATGGGATGGAAGATGGGGTGTGGATCTCAGCTCGTCGACCTCTTCGTTAAACAACACATAAAGGAGATACGTGAGTTTGCTAGACAGCACGGTTTTCATAACCCGATCGGTGTTAGGTGGGAAAAAAGTAAGTTGGAGAGACAGAGGAAGGTAGAGGAGGAGAGGGCAAGGAAGGAGGCAAAGGAGGAGGCAAGAGTACAGATGCAGGTCTTGAACAACCATGTTGGTGCATTGTGTGCCAATGAGTGATTGAAAGACCTGATATTTTCGTTGCCTGCTTTTAATTATAATCACGTTGCTAACTAGTTGCATTCTATACATGAAGGGATTGGATGCAGCGAGGACCATGCCGCAGAGTCAGCCCGTGCAAGGTTTCAGGAAAAGAAGTTACATGAGCATAGAACGAGAGGTGGTCATACCATTCTATCTCAGATTTGTGACTAGTCTTCCCTGAGCCGGCATAGCAAGAAGTACTTCAGTTGGTACTGATATTAGCATAGCATGAACCGGTACTAGCATAGCATGAACCGGTGTTAGCATAGCATCTCTGCCTCCTGAATTGGTCATCGTCCGAATCCTCTGAATCACTGCTAGCTACATCAACGATTCTGTCCTCCTCCTCCTCTTCCCGTTGGAACTTGTTTGCATCGAAGTCATTTCTTATACAGCCTACTGAGAACCGCCTTGAATCATCGACTGCCATTGGAGTTGAATGAAGCTGCTCCTGTGTCAACTGACCGTCCAAATCCATATTACTCGGAGTTGCTTCCCCATCGACGCCCCATTCTTGTTCATTGCCTCTAACACCGTCAATGGACGGTCCGTCCTAGAGACCCTACATCCTGTACCCATTCTCCACCAACACCTCAGCCATGGGCACATTAAAACCTTGGATTACCCTATTGTAGCGGGACCGGTGAGCATGGTCGCGCAAGAGCATCAGGACGTAGTGTGCCCTAGTCCTGCCACTATAAAACCTCTCATTCAGTGTGAAATCACCGCCAAACTTTCCATTCAAACGGAGACAAAGGTTGCTGAAGCTAGGATGTTCATCAAACCATTCCAATTCTTCTTCCATATCCTCAAACATACCATCTTATTTTCTAACACTTCCTCCATAAAAAATTCGGACACAACAATCCAACTACAAAAGCATTTGAGCAAACTTCATCAAGTCGTCCAATCGTTGTATCACGTACGACTAAGTACCAACATTACAAAAATAGTATCTATACTAACTACCATTACTACTACAAACTAACTAAACTCTAACTACCTAACCAAACCCTAAACCCAAAATCCTAACTAACAAAAACCTAAGCCCTAACTACCTAACCAAACACTAAACCCTAACTAGACTACAACATACAACCTAAACCCTAAAACCTAACTACCTAACTATACTAAATCACTAACCCTAATCACTTGATTCAAAAATTAATCACCAAAAATCATGAAATTGAGGGTCTTGGAGGGGGGAAATACCCTAGCAACGAAGTGGGGACCATCTGGGGGTCAACCCAGACGACGGAGAGGGCCGCCGGCGGCCTCGCTGGCGGCGGCGTTGCCCGTACGGAGGCCCAGCAAGGGAGGGGGCACGGGCGACCAAGGGGCTGACCCCCACCCTCTGAGCAGGGAATGGGGAGAGAGGGAGGGATGGAGGCGCAGCCGGTGGAGGGCGCAAGGGTGGGGGCGGGGATGGGCTTAGGTCGTGGGCAGCGGCGACAGCACGTGAAATAGAGGAGGAAGAGGAAAGGAATGGAGAGAGAGGGAAGAGGAGGCTATGTCGTGGGCTCAGATTTGGGCCATGCAGCGTCGTCTTGGCGTGGTATGCGTGGCGCCGCCATGCCTCGATCAAGACCCGCCACGTCACCGGTCGGTGACCGGGTCGGTCGCCACCAGTGGTGAGCCTCGCCGCCACCACCACGCATGACGCCAAGAAGATGGTTTGGCCACGCCATAGAAATAGGCATGGCCACAAAGTGTTAGATTTGAAAAAAAATTAAACAGTTTCAAATTTGGAAAAAGTTTTAAAAAGGGTGAAAAATAAATAAATAAAATCTCCTAGTGCATGTACGATGGACGTGTCAACAACTCAACATACACATTCACAGTCTCCAAGTGAACTTTATATAACTTAATTGTGTGTCGCATTGGTGTGTGTAGTCGACTGGCAATGGCCATGTTGCTTGTTCTGCCGCTGCTACTCCTTGTGTTGCCGCTCGTTGCTCCCTACCCGCCATGGCAGCACTGCGGAAGCAGCGGCAACTACACGGCCGGCAGCAAGTACCAAGCCAACTTGCAGCTCTTCTCCACGAGCCTCCCGTCGAACGCCTCTTCCTCCCCTGCCCTCTTCTCCAAGGCCAGTGCCGGCGTGGTCCTAGACTAGGTCTTCGCCCTCGCCCTCTACCGAGGCGACACCAATGCTTCGTCCAGCCTCGACTGCACGACGCGCACCTTCCGCGACGCGCAGACGAGTCTGTGCCCGCACAGCAAAGAAGCCGCCTTGTAAGACGACCTCTGCCTCGCCTTCTTCTCGGGCAACGACCACTACTACATAAATCTTTTGTAGGGGCGGCTCCAGGTGATTTGTAGGGGCGGTTTGGCCAGCCGCCCCTACCAAAGCGTGGCTACAAATCATGCATTTGTAGGGGCGGTTCTCAGACCGCCCCTACAAATCTATTCGTAGGGACGGCTGGTGTTATCAGCCGTCCCTACAAATTGATTTGTAGGGGCGGCTGGGAACACCAGCCGCCCTACAAAATCGATTTATAGGGGCGGCTGTAGTACCAGCCGTCCATATAATACATGTTTGTAGGGACGGTTTAGTCTAGAATCGTCTCTACATTACATTTTTCCGTCAAAAAATTCAAATTTACAATTCAAATTATATATATATATATATGCATATATAATTCAAATCTGACCAGAACATATACGAGAACATATATAATTCAAATCTGACCACAAGCACAAGAGTATTATATAAATTACAATTACAAGTCCAATTCACAAGAATATATACAATCCATCATTAAATAGATATAATTCACAAGTCTAATTCGTTCCACGAGTTCAAACCGTCCCACAAGGTAAGACTAATGTCAAATTCCATACACATTGTTATCAACGGCCTAGAGCTAGCCTTTTAGTCTCACAAAGGTGTTGGTACTGAGGATTTCTACCTAAGTCAGAATCTCAGTTATGGTAGGTGCCTTTGACATGTACAATCTGGTCCAATATGAAATTGCAAAGGTCGCCGACGAGCTCTAAGAGTTGGTCATCCTTGTATGGGTCTCTTTTCATTTCTTTCTCTTCTTTCCACTACAAGAGAATAAGTTTCGGTTTAGTATTTTATATCATGTGCGAAGTTTTTATACTATGGGTGAAGAGGTTCAAACTTACCCTTAAGGGGTGTCTCCTGTAGGCACGGTGTTACTCATTATAGAACATACATAGTATCCACAATGTACACTCATAGGCTTCTGCTTGGGGCACTGTATGTTTTCCATATGGAAATATTAAGTAATGCTTTTGACAGCCATGTAATGGAGTACTAAAGTAAGTTACACTTACCGCACATAGTATTTTTATAGCCAGCCTTTCCTTCCTTACTGGATCATGCCTTCCGTGATGTTGATTGACATAGAACCTAAATGGATGCCCTGTTCGAATTATTTTAGCAAATACAACTTGTTAGTATCCAAAAGTGAATGTTATAAGTATGTATACAAACATATAAGCTAATGAGAATTGTCGATATGTATACGTCTTGAGAATCGATATGAAGTCTTTATATGTCACCGGGTCTCTATCTATTGAATCAAAGACCCATGCCATGCTCCTCCCGACATCGACGCCTATACAAATCCAGTGGTTGCTGCATGGATTTAATCATAGAACTAGATAAGCTCTTTTGCATCGAATAAAATATATCGAACAAAGCTTCAAGTATAGAGTTGAACTTACTCGAAGTTGTATGGTAGCCATATTGTTGAGTGTTGTTGGAGATTTTTAAAAGCCAGGGCAATGTATGCTGAAACCTTAAGGGACTCTTGCCTTAGTTTCTTCGCACGGATGTCCTCTTTCTCCCGAAGGGTCTTTCCAGCAGCTAGCTCTTTGGCATTCAGTTTCCACTGTCTAGGGTAATTAAAATTTGTTTGTGCTATAGCTTAAGGGTCTATATATCCAGCTTTCACACTTGGCATTTGTTTTACAATGTGCACTTGCATTCTACAAATCATGGCATGGGTTAGTTACAACAAAATCCAAAGATTACATCCATATCATATCGGGAGGACAAGGACTTACCGGCACCACGTGCGAATTAGATTCATTTCCATTGCTCCGAGGTGAAAGCATGTATGCATGTCATTGAAATCAAAGATAATTTTCCTGGCTGGGCTTCCAAATGTGCCGGTCGGGAAGCATGATTGTACGAGGTCTATGCTCGTTAGGAGAACACGCAAGTACCAATCATGAAACCTTCTCATTCCAAGTGGTAGGCGCTGGATGTCCTGGTTTGGTAGGAAGGGCTTGCCCCTTTCATATGTTTTCAGACAATCCTTTGACCATTTGATGGCATCAACATTTGGATATTGCTTTGCTGTTTGGTGGAGTTTGCTAGTGACGGCCACCTCAGAAGCCCGTGATGGGACGTTTTTAACTTGGTTCTCAGGCTTGAACTGGTCATGGGAATACCACTTGTGCACCGACGAGACGTCTTTCATCGGAACATAAATTGGTCTTATGGTGATTGGATGCTTCTTTCGAAGTTCCCATTCAGGCATGTCCTCATCTTCTTGTGCATCACCTTCTTCAGGAGGCACTTGTTGTTCATGTATCGGCTGTGCTTGTTGAGAAGATTGTAGCATCTCATTATGCACTTGCTCGGTACGAGCTGGAGAAGGTTGTGGCTTATCAGGCACATGCTCGCTAGGAGGCGGGAAAGAATGTGGCATCTCAGGAATGTGGTGGTCACGAGACGGTGAAAATATCTCCCCGTCCTCAACAACTCGCTCCAAATTTGAAAGAGGGGGAGGCGACAAAGAAGCAGTCAATATAATGTCCCATTTGTGCTAGAGGATGAACTGCCCCATTACGTCTCCGAGTAACACCAGCCCCTCGGGAGTTGCGTAGTCTATCCTCCACTGCATAAACTCGGGCTTCATGGTATGCACCTCGACCCTAGTGTAGTCCGGCGGTATCTTATTATTGTGGTGTAAGCCACCGGGAGGATGTGCCACATTCGTTGCCACCTCCATCATAATGTTCTGCCGGCCGCTGAGAAACACCAAGGTGCAACTAGTTGGTTCCCGTATGCGATCGATGGGGGTGGTGGCTGCAGTGGAACCTTGGTTGCTAGGAACTTTCGGAGGGCTGCCAACTAATGCCAGTTCTCCCGGCGGCGTCAATAATGTTCGTGGCTCCGCAGACAGTCCTTGCTCCTCCAGCGCCTTCGCAACTAGAGCCTTCACTTGGAGCTCAAGATTAGTCTCCCGGTCTCTGCCATGTTTCTTATACATGTGCCTGTCCTCTTCAAATCCGTGCTTCCAGGTCGTTCTTTTCCCTAGCCCCCTGGTGCGGCCTGTGTGCTCGTTGTTTTCCAAGCTAAGGCTAAGCTCGGCCCTCTCTCTGGAAGGATTGAATGAGCCCTTCTCCTCTAGTGCTTTCTCCTCATAGGTTGGCTGCTCATCATGCTCGAGGCATCGGGCTGCACTATCTGGTGTTCGTGATATTATTTCGCGCTTTGTTCTAATAGATGCAAGAAAGTGTGCTTTAGGTACGCGAGAAGGTATAAGAAATCAAAAAGGTCTATAAACTAAAGTAGTCCTATAAAACAACAATATAAAAAAATGAGTAGTAGCAATAGTAGAGGCCTCAGAAACATGTCAATCATCATTTGATCATGAACTTAGAGCATCAAGACATCATAACAGAGAAGATAGGAGAAGGTAATGTAGGGGCGGCTGGTAATGATGTCAAGTTCCTCACAAGTTCTTGATCATCAGCTCATATTCCATATAATGTATGGACTTGGACAATTTCATCATCGGCAAAACAAAGGAGAGGGGAGATTTGGCAAAAAAAAGCAACAGCTGCTTAGCAAACATAGAGTAGCAGCTGATGGCAAAAATAGCCAAAAAACAGCAGTGGCCCCTGGTCCTATGCCCCCAAGCACGCAGCTGGTAGATCAGCAGCAAGCTAGAAATTAAACAAGAGGATTAATTTCACCAAATCGATGTAGATGTAGCCGGCTAGCTGATTAAAATCCCAAGTTAATTAAGCAAGGACGAGCAAGCTGCTAGGCAAGCATATCATCACACAAGAAGTTCACAACTGCAGCTGGAGGCATTAGCAGTACTCCAGTAGCAGCAAATAGTAGAGTCACCAATTAAGCTGGGAAATATGATCAGATCCAGAACTGACCTAATTAGGAGGCAGTAGTAGTTCCATTACGTAGCAATACCAACAGCAAAGCATATGAAAGAGCAATGGGCTAATAGGTAATTTGCAGCAGCAGCAGCAGCAGTTGTACTAGCAGTAGTGGTAGCTAAACTATAGCTACAGATCGATAGATATATAGTAGCAAGAAGAAGCCAAGAACTAGATAGAGGCGATAGATGGGTACTCCACATATAGTAGTTGATGACAGGAGCTTCAGCTAGCTAGAGAGATGGAGATAACCACATTTGTATCTGATATCTTTCAGACAAATTCCTTCCCCAAAGAAAAAGAACAGTAACATTTGCATGTTACTATGAAAGAACAAATGGAGATAGCCAACTAGCTAGGGGGAAGCGCAACAAGATTATCAGAACTGATATTTCCTCACTAATGAGGTTGCAAAGAGCAACTCTTATATCTAGTTCAAAACCCAACAATGCAACACCAAAAGTTTCAGCATGCGAAATGCAGCATGAACTAAGGAATATTCAGTCTGAAAATGATCTTGCATCCAGGCCACAGCATGAGGAAATTTACAACGGAGGTTTGGAATGCATATATACAGTGTCTGGCCTTAAAACAGGATTTCACATGTACATCTAGGGTAGTAGGGTTTGTCAAACAGTCGCAAAATCAGGTGTGGCTTTTTAAAGTTGTAGAAAATGCAACCCCAAACCTAGAGCACAGGGACAGGACTCACAGATCTCTTCACATCTATAACTTCTCAACTATATAATGCACCAGTAGCAACACAAACATGGATGACACACAGCTCTCCTGCGTTGTTTGAGAAAAAAAAGCAACACAAACATGCCCAATGCCAGAACTACTCAATTGCAAACATTACTAAGCACAATTAAAAGGTTCCATGATGCATCTGTTGACACAGCTTAACAATAAAGACACTGAAATGGATTCAATAGTTCATACACAGAAACATTGTAGCATGAAGGTCAGATTCCATAAACAGATTCTACAAGGCCTTAGTAAAAAAAGAAAGAAACATGTCGTGCACAACTATCAAGTGAGAGCTTTCCAAGCTGCTGTTGGGAATTTTTACTGAAATATGTTAGCTCCATCTAATATGGAAGAATACCGGAAAGTAGAAAGTGACTTGCATGCACAATTACTGAAACCATAAGTTTTCAATCAAGATGCATTCAGTATCCTATTTCTGGAAAAGTTGCAGCTTAAAAATGAAATGGGTGATGTGCTTACTCTAAGGATAGATGATGGATTATGAAGTATTAGTCTCCTAAAGTATATTATAGCTGTTTCTTTATTATGGGAACCTTAAGAGAGCCATCCTCAGGCATAGCCATGTGAATGTGGGTGGCATTTTATCTTGTATAGCATCACCAAGTTTATGCTCACAAATGCTTAGATATTATAACGTAGTATTACACTATTACTTTTTCGAGACAATCAGCTGCTCATATAAAAAGGCATCATATATCAATTCTTTTACCATGAAGATAAAGAAATAAAGAAAATTAAATTAGACTATGGGTCGTACAAATTGTGTCAATGCAAGTATCATGGCTTAATTCTCAGAGGTCATCTTTTACTATTTTTAATCGAGAAGCTGAGTTGTATATACTTCTCTGATATGGATCTACTATCATCAATGAGTATGGCACAAACATGTGTGGGTCCAAATTTGATTCTCTGGCTGCTATTGAGGCCAAAAGAACGCTGTGGAACCCTGAGAAAATGATGTATGACAGCACAAGTCAAATCTCGGAGAAAGGACAGCCTTCTAAGAAGAAAGAAATGTCTCCAGTTATGGAAGAAAGTGAAATGACTATAGTTAATGACAGAGCAATATCTCTGAGTCCTCAGACTAGAACTCAAGAACCCCTTGGTATTGGGTCAAGCCAAGAAGATGGAGGAGACAAGATGACAACTGGGCTAGAAGAGGACCTGGTCAATTGGGAGAAGTTGAGTCAGGATGAAGAATTTGAAAAGCAACTGGATCTACAAAAGGAAGGAGACGACTTGGTTGAGGTGAATGCTCAAAAAGGCCAAGAAAATACTCTGAATTAACAAGAAAAGGGCGCTGTTGTAGCTGCAATGGAGGTTCAGGTATGCCAAGTATCAGAATCTGATTTGTTTCAGCAAGAAGAGGGTGCTGAGGTAACTGTTATGGAGGCTCAGATGTGTCAAGAATTAAAGTTACCAGATCATGCTGATAAGAATGGAAAAGGGGCTATGATGGTATGACAACATGTTAGACAGAGTAAGAGGGTTAAAGAGCAGGATCTACCAAATTCAGAGAAGGAGAGGCCGACAGCAGAAAAAGAGGTGCATGACATCACTGAAGGTAATTATAACATCACTGAGAACTCCTTTGCAGTTCTAGCTTCTGATAATTTACTTGATATTGCTGTTAAAATGGGAATTCATCAAGAGGAATTTTCCTTTGAAAACATAGATATTTTAAAGGACTTAGAAGTTGCTAGGGCTGCTTTGAATAAGCCTGTAGCTGATGTGATTCATGAAATAGAAGTTTTGGGAGGTTGAGATGTATAGGACAAATGGCAACTAGCATTATCTTTTGTTTTCCTATATCAAGTTACCACATGTAAAACTAGTTTGTAGTAATTCTGACTGACTGATTACTATTTTTGGTTTTCTGAACTTTCGGTTTCCTTATCAAACATTAATGTGTGCTTACTGATTTTTCAACTCAACTTTACTGATTTTCAACTCAAGTTTATCTAGTAAAATTGTACGAGCAGAAAAGAACTATTTTAGCTTATAGGAACGGTCCTTTTGCAGGTTGATGATGTACTAGAGTCGAAGTTAGCAGCTGCAAGGTTAACACATTTCTGTTAAGTTCAAATAGGAGCCCTGTGTCGAGTGGCAGTGCAAAGAAACATATGCAATAACTGAATCACTCGATTTAGCAAGCATATGAGAAGAAAAGGGCTGCTGGAACTATATACCAAGGCCAAAATTATATAATAGCTAAAAGATCATTGTTTTAAATGGTTGCACATTGTTGTCAGCATCAACACATTGCTTTAGATGGTTTCAAATGCCTTACCAAGCAGAGCAAGCAGGTTGCATTAACATTACATTGTTTTTCTCAAGGTTATTCAGAAGTAAACTCAAGGTAATCAATGTAATTTCTATATAATTTTCAGTTAATCCTACCATTCACAGGTTTCTCACATCTAATCAGGACTCAAGGTGATGTCTTTTCGGTGGCAGTCTAAACTGTTTGCTTACTCTTACATCTCCATTATGGAATACTCTCACATCTAATCAGGACTCTTACGCACTCCAAATGCAGAAAAGCCATGGTATAAGCAGCAGGGCTGGGACTCGTAAGGATGGCAATGCATGTACTGGTCATCTAATCAGGGCTCTTACTATCACATCTTTAGGTTTTCAGAAAAGTCACTGCTGCCTGTCAACTGCAGTTTTCTGAAAACCTAGAGATAGAAAGAGGTGTTGTTGTTTACAATTGCGTATGGCCGTACATGATCCTTGCCAGCAAGTGGGTCGACAACGAAGGTGGGGATCTCGTCCATGAGCCCGACAAAAAAATAGGCATAGCTTTTATGCATCTGAGGCTAAGTCTAGTGCTATACCACTATGTTTTACCTGTTCCAGTAGTTGCATTGCTGTCATTCTAGTTGCATTGCAGTCATTCCTCATAAACTAATTGGACTATTTTTTTCAAAGCAACCTAATGTCTACCTTTTTATATCACAATTGCTTACTCGATTTACTGGAAATCAAAATCTATTTTCTACTAAATTTATTTTGGCTGTACTAACATTCTCCTAACAGCATGATTTCGATTTTCCTTAGCTCTTCATTTTCTTAGCCAAAACCAACGTTTAAAGACCAAAAGGCTAAAACCAAATAGATCTACTCTGCACACAACCAAAGAACTCAAACAGAATTCGAGCAACCAACAGATTTTTCAGATGGGATTACTCCATTTTTTTTAGTGGATCGGAATTGTGCAGACGTTCTGCCAGGTGACTTACCCGCAAGGTGCGACGTGGGTAGCCACGGAGCACGATGGCGAGGGGTAGTCGGCGGTCGAGGGCTCGGGCAGTCATGGTACATTGATGTCATCCTGTTACCCCAGGCGGCGACGCTCTCTTGCGGCAGCGGTTCGGCAAGGGCGGGGGCAGTCATGGCGCGATGGGGTCTCCGGCGGCGTTCGACGTGGTGAGGTGCTAATGCAGGCGCAGAGTGGTCTCCATCGGCGATGGAGCGATCGAGCTGGGAGCAGCGGGGGCGCCGGGGCTGGGGTTGTGGGGCCGCCGGGGTTGGGGCAAGGGAGCAGCCGTCGATCCGCCGGCTGGGACCTCGCCTCTCCCTCGACAGTGGAGCGTGAGATTGAGTCCAGGTGGGGAAGGGCAGTGGGAATGGCTGCGTGCAGTGAGGCGCTCGGGCTCTAAAACCCTAGCGGAGATTGGGCAGCCTGACGGCGTCGGGAGAAAAAAGAGAGCACCCAATACTTAGGAAATTTCGGCCCCCGAGCGCCCGTGCTTATATACCCAGGATGATTTGTAGGGGCGGTTCCTAATCCAGCCGCCCCTACAAATGCATTTGTAGGGGGCGGTTCCTGATCTAGCCTGTAACACCCCAGGTGTTTGGCTTCCACAATTGCACTTGCATTTCATAAACATGAGCATCATTCATCCATCTATGAGTTCATATTACATGAAACATGCTCTTGAAACATTGTAACATATGGTCATGTATCATGTATGTTTGTTTATGAAATGAATAGGGTGCAACACTCAAGTGCAACATATACAGCACACTTTAGTGAAACATGGTTAGTTAGTACTATGCAACAAGATCATGAAACATGTGAAACATGACTATGAAACAATTGTAACATTTCATGTGTTTTTCATTGTTTCAGTACATGCCTTGCTTGATTCTTGTGTGACCAAGGTATGGTGTGGCTAAATATCATTCTAAGAACCTTAATCATACTTAGAATGTCATTAGGAACAATGTTCATGTTGATCATTTTGCCTAATTAGGTTTCCAAGTCATGGTTGACCAATTTGGACCCCTCGAGCTCCTGTGTTTGACTGTTTAAAAAGTGTAGCTTAGGATGTTTGCATGTCTGAGCAACCTAAAGCAAAGTTGTAGAGAATTATATGTGGAACAAAAGTTCTTTTATGACCATCTCATGAAAATGTGCACAACATGTTCAAAAATGGCCCACAAGTCAGGATTTAAAGCTGTTTCAACAATTGAAAATTTTTCTAAGTGTTATACTGGATTCCCGTTTCATGAAGACAACTTTGGGGCCATGTAAATTGAAATCTATGGCAAATTAGCTCGAGCTCCAATTAGCAAACTTGTAGTACTCACGTAGGTCTCCAACTTTGTTAATTACAACTTAACCTGGATCGCCACGGATTAAGAGATCTATTGTCGACAAGTTTCGCTGTCAGTCGGTGTTTGGATCACTGAATGGCGAGCTACATTGTTCACCGATTCAGAAATCAGCCGCCACGTGGGTGACGCGTGTCGCCGGCCGTCTGACCGCACGGCCACGCGCCGCGGACACCCTGGCAAGGCCAGCCACGATGGACACACTCACCCGCGCCTAACCGACCAGTGCACAAGCTCAATTTTTCATTTCGTCGCCCCTCAGCGTGCAGCAAGCGAGCTCAGCCGCTCCGCCATTGTTGCCGCGAAGCTTCGCCGTAGCCGAGCTCGCGAACCACCGCAAAAACGCGAACTCCGTCTTCACCATAGCTCCGCCGTGTCCTCCTCTACCTTCTCCACCTCCCAACTGCACTGTTCGTGCTTTGGTAAGGTCACAGTGACCATTTCCGCCGTCACCGCCATGGGCATGACCTCACCGGAGATGAGGCCGCCGTGGCCGGGGTAGCTAGGAACCGTCCCGTCCCCGTTTCTTCGCCGTGTTGGCACCGTGGCGACCTCAGGTAGCTCACACCATGCTCGGTTGAGCCGGCCATGGGTTGCCATCACCGGCAGCTCGCACCGGAGCTCTGTCGTGCCGCCATCACCGGCGGCGAGCCACCTCCGCTAGGTCGTAGGTCGCGCCACTAGCACCAATAGACTCACCGCATCACGTAGGTCATGTAGGTGTCCTCGGTGTCGCCGTCGACGAGTTCCTCCATCGCCGCGCTGTTGAAGCCGCCTCCTCTGTTTCTGTGTCTATGACACGCGGGCCCAGCTGACCGGTGGACCCCAGTTGTCAGCGACTGAGCATTAGAAAGATAGTTCAAAAATGCAGTTTTGAATGCTGATTTGATATTTTTGTATCTCCTGTTTTGGTAGATCCAAATTGGGTGGTTCCAATTTTGTTAGACTCACAGTTAGGTCTAGTATTTAAGAAAAATATGTCTTAAGCACATTATGTAGAAATTTTGGATGAATTAAATAGGAACTTGAAAAGTGTTTTTGAATGCATGCAAACTTGTTTAAATCATATCTTGAGTTTCTGTGATCCAAAAATTATGAAATTTTGTGGGTAAGCTAGTCTTGTATAGTAGAAGCTCTTGTAAAATTTGAGAGTCATTGCATGTGTAGTTTTTGAGTTATAGATTTTCCTTTTATCACTGGTAGATACTTGGGTGAATTTTTGTAAATTATCTATAAATCCAATGACCATGAAATTTGTTGGAGAGTGTCCTGGTACCTTAAGGATGCAAGGAAAAATATGAAATCTGTTGCTTGACACTTTTCACTAAGGTTTCCTAATTATGCCATTTTAAGCCATTCTGCCTTACCATTTTTGTGTAGGTTGTTATACTTACTCAAATGGTGTGAAATTTTTATGGTAGTCTACTTAGACCATGTAGTGTCTACTGTAATTTTTGTAGAATTAATGGGGCAGTTTTCATATATGTTTACTATTTCCCCTAATTAATTAAATAAATTAAGAAAGGTATTAAAAGAAATGTGTTGGTGATGGACACCCTACTTTCTGGTGTTCTTGTGATATGTGTGATATGTCAGTAAAGTTGGTTTTGTCCAATTAAGCGTTTAAATCATAAGTTAACAATTAATTGTTTGCATCATGTCCCTCTGGACAGATCTGGGGACTTTGGAAAGTTCCCCATGATAATGTGGTTTTCTGTGCTTGTGATGAATACAAAAGTTGTAGATAATTTATGTATCTAGCTCATGTCAAAATTTGAGGGCATTTGGCCCAGTAGTTTAGAAACTACAGCTGTTTAAAGTTAGGTTCCTGTTTTGCTTACTCTCTGCCTTGTGAGGACAGAGTTCTGTTGAATTATGAATTCGAGCTGGTAAAGGTTTGAATCATGCTTGGAGGTCTAAAAATGAATTGTAGACAATTTCATAAGCTTTCCAGATTGTCTTGTTGCATGTCATTTGGAATTATAGATCTCCAGTTATGGCTAGTTTACTGTACCGCTACATAGTCTTCATTTGCTGAAATACAAATGCTTGATGGAATGTGTTGCAATGTAATCGTTGATTGTTTAGGGGTTAGCCTAACTTGAGAATATGCTTAGGTGCAGGTGCTAGGTCACTAACTGAAGATGAGCAATTATACATTATGTTGTATAAACTTGGTAAGTAAAGTGATTTGAATAGGGCTTAAGTTGGAATATGCAAACTACAGCGAACATGTGCATTCCCCGAGCATCCCTGACATTCGTTCATGTGCATCCATGATATTTATCTTGCGCATTCATGCAATAGGTGTGCCGGAGGGAGTGACATTGCTGGAGTTCGAGGGAGCCGACCAGGAGGAGGAACCCGAGGTGCAGGAAGTCGACGAAGCAGTCGCCGCGGAGGATTTGCCCGAGTGCCCTGACCACCAGCCTTCCTCGTTCCTGAAAGGCAAGCCCCGGAGCATATTAAGCCTCCCATGTTTTTGCAAATACTTTGAGTACCTTTTATTGTTGATGATGCATTAAGTATAGGAATTGGTTGGAACCAATTGCTGCATTATATATCCTTCCTTGTCCAGATATCGCACTGGAATCCTATTTAAGTTCAGGAACGGGTTATATGCTTAGCCATGCTTAGTGCGGTAGAAGTCGGTGATTTCTGTCACTGCGAGCTTTAGGATGAGGTGGATCACGGTTGGCTATATTTGCTATCGTGGAAAAGAACCATGTGATTAATGAATTAAGACCGGGCGGAGTCTTGTGTAGGTTTGAACATAGTGACTCGTCTTGAGTCGTTTAAGGACCGATACGTTGTACGTCCTCATGTCATGTTGAACGCAGCCTAACACTTAGCTGGCGGATAAGTCGTTCCGACCCATGAAGCCTAGTAGCTCGACTCGGTAGGGGACGCGAGTAGTGGCGGCATTCGGAGGTAGTAAGGATGTGCGGAGAGCCATTGGCATAAGTCCAAGGCGGGTTAGAGTCCCGAACAACCTTGGCGAGTGGTTCTCACGAGAATGTCGATCCGATCGGACTCGCGACTCTGAATCGTACTAAAGGTGACTTGTTTGCGACTCGACGGGGGAGAAGCGGGGTTTGTGTTTAGGAATACCCTCCATTTGGATAGGAATCGATTGAATCGCCGCCTCTCCCGGATAGTGAGAACTTGACCGAGCAAGTGGCAACGAGATTCAATTAATTTAACGATATGGTTAAATGGAGGATGATGATAAGGTTGCCACAATGAATACCGATATGGTTATTAATGTTTGCACCCTAATAATATGATTGCTTAGTACAGGTGCTAATATAGTTGATGAGTTAATGGCTAAAAAGTCACCGCTAGTCTAGGCTAAGATTTGATCATTATTACTTATGCTTTTTCGCAAAAAGAAAGTGTCGGCCGGATCCACTACATTAAGCTTTGCATAATCCTTGGTGTCATTTATTTTGGTTTCGTCGGGTAAGTCTAGGTGAGTACATTCCTGCACTCGTGGTTTATTCCCTCTTGTTGCAGATGACCTTCTATATCGGGATTTCGTAAGTATTGTCTCCACCCGTGGTGATGAAGACTAGATCATGGGCATGATCTCTGTTCCCTTATCTCGAATGCTTTTATGGGCTGTGATCAGCGAACCAAGTATGTGTATTTGAACTCGAGAGTGTGAGTTAAACTATTTGCTTCCGCATGTTTTACAAGACTTGTTTTGTAATAACGATGACTCTGTGATGATGTAATCTATTTGCGAACGTCTGCGAAATGTTGTAACGTACGATATGTTATGTTGAATTACTGTGATCTTGGTTGTATGCAAGTTGGTTTGAAATCCTTTGAGATTTCAGTTGACTACCGGGTTTATATGGGCTCAAGTTCGAGAATTTGATCGTTTCGGCGATTGTTTTTGTACTTGTGCTCTTATAAATTGGTCGGTTCTGTGACAGCTGGCATCAGAGCTAGATTCAACATTAAACATGTCTTACGGCTATTTAAAACAAAAGCTTTTGTTGTAAAAACGGTTTCCCAACTTATAGTTATATATAAGTGTTCAAAAATCAAAAAATTTTATGGTATACTGGTGATCACATCCTTTATAGCCCACTTAAGGACTTCTAGGTGGCTTATATATAATTACTAACTTGGGGGAATTGATTGTTTCTATTTCGTCGTCCATGCGGCGTGATATTGTATGGATGCCATTCGTTTGAATGGTAATGCATGGATCAATTGCCTCTACGCTAAGGTAAGTGTGAGTTGTGAGAGCATGACCGTCCAACTGTCGGTCTAGGGGAGAGCTAGTTGTGGTTACTGTAGTATTTACATGTTGTATACATGTATATATGAAGGTACTTAATTGTGGGTACATTTGTCGGGTAGTTTGGATCTCGAAGTATATATATCGGGGGATGTATATATGGAGAGTATCTTAGTACAGCTTGTGTAATTAGCATTATATCTTGTTGGGTTGGGCTGCAATGAAGTTTCTGTAGGTACGCTAACAACGCACCGTGTAGATCGACTAGTTACCGCTAATTGAGAGAACGTATGTATGCCACCGTATATTCCGCTAAAGCTTAAATTTTAATAGGTTTGTGAGGACGTACGGAACGCGCATGCATCATATTCACTCATGTCATTCATATTGCATTACCCTCCCCTTATAATTGCTTACCCCAAGTGTTAAGTGCAATCTCTCAGCAAAATAATCCTCTCACGTGAATTGCATCCCCTTTTGATACAGATGGCCGCGCCCGTGTTTCCTACTGGTAGCAGCACCTTTCTGGACCAGTTCGGTACTCCCACTTTGCTCTGGAGGGTGCTCAGTTCAGTTGGGTACCCGGAGGCACCCAGCTACACGTGGAGGCAGGCGGTACCATTGGGAGATGTACCATGGTACGTCGTGACCTTCATCATGCCGCAAAACCCCACAAGACCATTGTGGCATGGGTGGAGCATTGAGACTGATGGGCAAAGCCCATGGGAAGCCGCTCAGGTTGCTGCCCTGGATGTGCTGATGGATATAGCACAGAGCTTCGGGGATGAGTTAGTGGGTGGACCTGCTTCATCCATTCCCCGAGTGTCTCCTACTGAGGCTGAGTGGACTTAGGACGTTGGTCAGGCCTTGGTTCGAGGCCGTGGCGAACGGGTGCAGAGCGACAACGCTGGAATGAGTGCTATGATGGCAGTCCTGAAGCTTTGTCGAGTCAGGCAAAACACCCTTTCGAGTGTGCTTGATGAAGCCGGCAAGGCAATGGAAGCTCAGCACAAGTTCAGGTTGCGTGCCCGCAAGTATTGTCGTAAGGCGAATGCGTGTGGGAGAGCTCAACGAGAAGTTGATGAGATTCATGGGATTGCAAATTATCGTCTGCAATAGTGGGGTCAAACCGCACGCGAGAGAGACGAGCTTCATGACCAGCTGATGAACCTCACTATTGAGAGAGATGAGGCTGCACAAGAGTTGGATCGTGTGACACGTCACCAGGATGTAGCTTTAGAGTTAGCAGAAGAAAGACGTCAGGGTTGGATTTTGGCCAACCACAACGCCTTTCAGAGGGAGCAAGCACTGCAAGGACAGCTTGAAGAGCTTCAGGTTGAGCACCATCAAACTGCATTAACCGTCATTTCCTATTCCTCACCCCATACCAAGGTATCCAAATGTGGGTGGACCTCAAGTGATTGAGGCTGATGAGGAAGAAGAGGACGTGCAGATGGTTGACAATGCAGCTGAGCTGGAAGAAGAAGAAGAGGAAGACCCAGAAGAAGTCCAAGGTGTCTCCGATGTGGACAGCGATCACTTCGACGTGTAGTTCATTAGCAAGTCTCGCTAGTATAAGCTTTTGCAGTCATTGATGTAATGGACTTAAGTACGATGACTGATTTGGGATGTACTCTTTTAATTCGAACTCGGCATGTAATGTACTTTAATTCGCTCCCTTCGGGATGCGTATCGTAATGGTTAAGTTTAAAAACTTGTCATGTTGGAATGCACTGCGTATGGCGCTAGTAATCTACTTGATGATGTGGTGATTGGAGAATGAATTATTGCCTCTATTATTGTATGAAGTTTTCATTCTCGTCAAGAATTCAGTTTGGCACAATTACATTGTTCCTCTCCAATGCTACCGACATCATCAATAATTACTTGGTTGCGCATTGTGCAGATGCCTCAGACTCGATTCGCGGTGCGGATGATGATGATCTTCCACCGCCACCACCACCCACACCAACGGAATTGATAGCAATGCTTGCGGAAGGACAGCGCACTATGGCTGAGGCCCTCCGTATGATTGCGAATCGGGATGGTCGTGGTCCACGCCAAGGACCAGAACCAAATCAATACAGTGATTTCAAGGATTTCCTTGACACAAAACCCCCGATCTTCAAGGAGGGTGAGGAGCCTCTACAAGTCGATGAGTGGTTGAATACTCGAAAGCAGAAGTTCCGCTCGCTCCGCTTGACCGTAGTCTTTGAAGATCGAGTACGCATCTCACCAACTGCATGGGCCATCTAGCATTTGGTGGAGTCATCATCGGTCCACTATGCCCGCTAATGCCCAAATCACCTGGGACCAGTTCAAGTCTGCTTTCAGGGGAAATTATATTCCTCCTGGTCTCATGGCGATCAAGCATACAGAGTTCATGAAGCTGACTCAGGGGAACAAGAGCTTCAATGAATACCTCTGAGCTTTCAATAACCTTGCAAGGTATGCTCTGAGTTTGTTGACACTGATGCCAAAAAGATCGCAAGTTTCAAGCGGGGACTTAGCCCCAAACTAATGAAGACCATGGGAAATTGCAAGTGTGCTTATTTTAATGAGTTTGTGAGTGATGCTTTATCGCAAGAGAACAACAATGCTTTGTGTATCTTTGCTTCAAAAAGTCGTAAGAGAGCCTATGAGGTGGGTGCCTCACAATCCAAGGCTCCCGTCATGCAGAGGGCTCCATTCCGTCCTCCAACGTCACCGCTAAGTTTTGCCCCCATCAGAAGAAGAAGAATCCCGCCAAGATTGGGATTCGTAAGGCATTTCTGATTGCTCTTCCCAAGGGCACTACCGGTCGAGTAAGCAGTTCAGTGGCTCCTCCAAGCAACATGACGTCTTTGGAACTACAACAAGACAGCCATTTGGGCAAGGGAATGCCCCTACCCTAAGAAGAATAACTACCAAGGTGGTCGTCAAAGGTGTGAACCACACTAATATTATTGAGATTCCTTCAGAGAGGTAGTGACTCTTTGGTAAGTTTCGATCGATCAACACCCTTGCAGCTTGTACTATTTGATTGGTGTGCTTCGCATTCCTTTATTAGTCCAGCATTTGCATCCAAGTTTATGCGAGAAAACATATACCGTTGAGGGTGAGGGTTATTGTATTAGGGCTGCCGGTGGTGTTATCCCAACCAAGTGGTAGTTGGGGAGTACAATTTGAGATAGAGGCGAAGTTATCGAGTTGATCTGGTAGTTTTACCGGGCTGGGTATCGATGTGATATTGGGAATGAATTGGATGAGCAGCACGGGGTGCTTATTGATACATCGACTAGAGTAGTCATGCTCAGAGATCCCGATGAATCAGGAAGGTTTTTCGGTGCAACTACCGAGGACATCAATCTTTCTTGTGCGGCTAATGCGGTGCAAGCAAAGGCTATTGCGAGATATCCCGAGGTGTGTGACTTTTCGGATGTTTTTCCGATGATTTGCTCGGATTACCCCAGATCGGGACGTGGAGTTCAAGATAGAGTTGCTTCCTGGTACAGCTCCTATCTCTAGAAGGCCATATAGAATGCCTCCCAATGAACTAGCTGAACTTAAGACCCAGTTGAATGAACTTCTAAAGAAAGGCCTTATCCGTCCTAGTTCATCTCCGTGGGGGTGCCCAGCTATCTTTGTGAAGAAGAAAGATCAATCCCTACGCATGTGTGTAGATTATAGACCCTTGAATGCAGTTACAATCAAGAATAAGTACCCTCTGCCACGTATAGATATCTTATTTGATCAGTTATCCAAGGCAAAAGTCTTTTCCAAGATCGATTTGAGATCTGGGTATCATCAAATCAAGATTCGGCCCGAGGATGTTCCAAAAACCGCATTCTCTACCAGATACGGTCTGTATGAGTATCTTGTTATGTCTTTTGGATTGACTAATGCCCCCGCACATTTTATGTATCTGATGAATTCAGTGTTTATGCCCGAGTTGGACAAATTTGTGGTGGTATTTATAGATGATATCCTGGTCTATTCTGAGAATGAAGAAGATCACGTTGAACATTTGCGGGTGGTTCTCACTAGATTGCGAGAACACCAGCTGTATGCAAAGTTCAGCAAATATGAATTTTGGCTTCGCGAGGTACCTTTTCTTGGACACGTGTTGTCCGATGGTGGAATTATGGTTGATCCCACCAAGGTGCAAGAAGTATTGAACTGGAAAGCTCCCATCTCGGTGCACGAGGTTTGGAGTTTTCTGGGGTTGGCTGGCTATTATCATCGCTTCATCCCGGATTTCTCTAAAATAGCCAAGCCTATGACTCGATTGCTGCAAAAAGACATGAAGTTTGTTTGGACTCCTGAGTGTGACGCGGCTTTCCATACCCTGCGAACTCTTCTAACATCGGCTCCGGTTTTGGCACAACCGGATATCGAGAAACCTTTTGATGTGTTCTGTGATGCATTAGGTATTGGGTTAGGAGGTGTTCTTATGCAAGAGGGTAGAGTCATTGCTTATACCTCTCGCTAACTTCGGAAGCATGAAGTGAATTATCCAACACATGACTTAGAACTCACTGCAGTTGTTCATGCTCTGAAGGCCTGGAGACATTATTTACTTGGCAATGTGTGCAACATCTACACTGATCATAAAAGTCTCAAGTACATCTTCACTCAACCTGAGTTGAATATGCGTCAGAGAAGATGGCTCGAGTTGATCAAGGATTATAACCTCCAAGTGCACTATCACCTTGGCAAGGCAAATGTCGTAGCAGATGCCTTAAGCAGGAAGTCTCATTGCCACTCTTTGATTGAAAGTGATGTCCATTTGTCGAAGCTCCTTCATCCTATAGTCCTTCACAACATCACTGTCAGTTGTACTCTACAGAGTCGAATTATCGAACTACAGAAGACGGATGCAGGTGTGTTTCACATCAAGCGCAAGATGAAAGAGCAAGAAACCAAACATTTTCGAGTTGATGAGGAAGGCGTGTTATGGTTCAAGGATAGGTTGGTAGTTTCGAAGGATAGAGAGCTTAGAAATCAAATCATATCCAAAGCTCATTCCTCTAAATTATCTATTCATCCTGGTAGTAGCAAAATGTATCATGATTTGAAGCCTCGATTTTGGTGGACCAAAATGAAGAAAGAGATCGCCGCTTATGTGGCTAGGTGTGACACTTGTTGTCGAGTCAAGGTTGTGCACATGAAAGCTGGATTACTTCAGCCACTCTCGATTCTAGGTTGGAAATGGGAGGAGATAAGTATGGATTTTATTGTTGGACTCCCTACTACTCAGAGGAACTTTAACTCTATTTGGGTGATTGTAGACCGTCTGACCAAATCAGCACACTTCATTACTGTCCGTGTAGACTTTCGTCCCACCGACTATGCGGAGTTGTACTTTAACCAGATAGTCCGACTCCATGGGATCCCTCGTACTATTGTCTCAGATAGAGGACCACAGTTCACTGCTCGCTTTTGGGAGCACTTACACGGATTATTAGGAACTAAGCTTGTAAGAAGTTCTGCCTATCATCCGCAAACCAATGGGCAAACTGAATGAGTGAATCAAATCTTAGAAGATATGTTGAGAGCTTGTGTCATCTCGACTAAGGGCTCATGGGAAAAATGGTTACCCCTAGCTGAATTCTCGTACAATAATAGTTATCAAGAGAGCATAAAGATGGCACCGTTTGAAGCTTTGTATGGTCGGCAGTGTAGAACTCCGTTGAACTGGGTAGAAACCAGTGAAAGGAGATATTATGGAATTGATTTTGTTCAAGAAGTCGAAGAACAAGTCCGTACTATCCAAACTCACATGGCCGCAGCTCAAGCTAGGCAGAAAAGTTATGCTGATCGACGTAGAAAACCTATTGAGTTCGAAGTTGGAGACTTCGTTTATCTGAAGGTCTCACCTATGAAAAGTGTCCAACGCTTCGGTGTGAAGCGAAAGCTTGCGCCGAGATATGTTGGTCCGTTTGAAATTATTGGACAAAGTGGTAAAGTGGCGTATAAGATTCAATTACCTCCTGAGATGAGTGCTATCTTCAATGTCTTTCATGTATCCCAATTGAAGAAATGTCTTCGCGTCCCTAAAGAGAGAGTTCCATTGGGGGATATCGAGTTAAAATCTGATTTGACCTTTGAAGAAAAGCCGGTTCGAGTGATTGACACTCGTGAGCGAGTGACTCAGAGTCGGGTGGTCAAGTTCTACAAAGTCATGTGGAGTAATCAGGGTAGTGAACGCGATGCAACGTGGAAAAGGGAAGATTATTTGAGGGATGGTTATAAGGAATTCTATCAACAATGGTACGCTTTTCAAATCTCGGGACGAGATTTTTATAAGGGGGGAGGGCTGTAACACCCTAGGTGTTTGGCTTCCACAATTGCACTTGCATTTCATAAACATGAGCATCATTCATCCATCTATGAGTTCATATTACATGAAACATGCTCTTGAAACATTGTAACATATGGTCATGTATCATGTATGTTTGTTTATGAAATGAATAGGGTGCAACACTCAAGTGCAACATATACAACACACTTTAGTGAAACATGGTTAGTTAGTACTATGCAACAAGATCATGAAACATGTGAAACATGACTATGAAACAATTGTAACATTTCATGTGTTTTTCATTGTTTCAGTACATGCCTTGCTTGATTCTTGTGTGACCAAGGTATGGTGTGGCTAAATATCATTCTAAGGACCTTAGTCATACTTAGAATGTCATTAGGAACAATGTTCATGTTGATCATTTTGCCTAATTAGGTTTCCAAGTCATGGTTGACCAATTTGGACCCCTAGAGCTCCTGTGTTTGACTGTTTAAAAAGTGTAGCTTAGGATGTTTGCATGTCTGAGCAACCTAAAGCAAAGTTGTAGAGAATTATATGTGGAACAAAAGTTCTTTTATGACCATCTCATGAAAATGTGCACAACATGTTCAAAAATGGCCCACAAGTCAGGATTTAAAGTTCTTTCAACAATTGAAAATTTTTCTAAGTGTTATACTGGATTCCAGTTTCATGAAGACGACTTTGGGGCCATGTAAATTGAAATCTATGGCAAATTAGCTCGAGCTCCAATTAGAAAACTTGTAGTACTCACGTAGGTCTCCAACTTTGTTAATTACAACTTAACCTGGATCGCCACGGATTAAGAGATCTATTGTCGACAAGTTTCGCTGTCAGTCGGTGTTTGGATCACTGAATGGCGAGCTACAGTGTTCACCGATTCAGAAATCAGCCGCCGCGTGGGTGACGCGTGTCGCCGGCCGTCTGACCGCACGGCCACGCGCCGCGGATGCCCTGGCAAGGCCAGCCACGACGGACACACTCACACGCGCCTAACCGACCAGTGCACAAGCTCAATTTTTCATTTCGTCGCCCCTCAGCGTGCAGCAAGCGAGCTCAGCCGCTCCGCCATTGTTGCCGCGAAGCTTCGCCATAGCCGAGCTCGCGAACCACCGCAAAAACGCGAACTCCGTCTTCACCATAGCTCCGCCGTGTCCTCCTCTACCTTCTCCACCTCCCAACTGCACCGTTCGTGCTTTGGTAAGGTCACAGTGACCATTTTCGCCGTCACCGCCATGGGCGTGACCTCACCGGAGATGAGGCCGCCGTGGCCGGGGTAGCTAGGAACCGTCCCGTCCCAGTTTCTTCGCCGTGTTGGCACTGTGGCGACCTCAGGTAGCTCACACCATGCTCGGTTGAGCCGGCCATGGGTTGCCATCGCCGGCAGCTCGCACCGGAGCTCTGCCGTGCCGCCATCACCGGCGACGAGCCACCTCCGCTAGGTCGTAGGTCGCGCCACTAGCACCAATAGACTCACCGCATCACGTAGGTCATGTAGGTGTCCTCGGTGTCGCCGGAGGAGTCGCCGTCAATGAGTTCCTCCGTTGCCGCGCTGTCGAAGCCGCCTCCTCTGTTTCTGTGTCTATGACACGCGGGCCCAGCTGACCGGTGGACCCCAATTGTCAGCGACTGAGCATTAGAAAGATAGTTCAAAAATGCTATTTTGAATGCTGGTTTGATATTTTTGTATCTCCTATTTTGGTAGATCCAAATTGGGTGGTTCCAATTTTGTTAGACTCATAGTTAGGTCTAGTATTTAAGAAAAATATGTCTTGAGCACATTATGTAGAAATTTTGGATGAATTAAATAAGAACTTGAAAAGTGTTTTTGAATGCATGCAAACTTGTTTAAATCATATCTTGAGTTTCTGTGATCCAAAAATTATGAAATTTTGTGGGTAAGCTAGTCTTGTATAGTAGAAGCTCTTGTTAAAATTTAAGAGTCATTGCATGTGTAGTTTTTGAGTTATAGATTTTCCTTTTATCACTAGTAGATACTTGGGTGAATTTTTGTAAATTATCTATGAATCCAATGACCATAAAATTTGTTGGAGAGTGTCCTGGTACCTTGAGGATGCAAGGAAAAATATGAAATCTGTTGCTTGACACTTTTCACTAAGGTTTCCTAATTATGCCATTTTAAGCCATTCTGCCTTACCATTTTTGTGTAGGTTGTTATACTTACTCAAATGGTGTGAAATTTTTATGGTAGTGTACTTAGAGCATGTAGTGTCTACTGTAATTTTTGTAGAATTGATGGGGCAGTTTTCATATATGTTTACTATTTCCCCTAATTAATTAAATAAATTAAGAAAGGTATTAAAAGAAATGTTTTGGTGATGGACACCCTACTTTCTGGTGTTCTTGTGATATGTGTGATATGTCAGTAAAGTTGGTTTTGTCCAATTAAGCGTTTATATCATAAGTTAACAATTAATTGTTTGCATCATGTCCCTCTGGACAGATCTGGGGACTTTGGAAAGTTCCCCATGATAATGTGGTTTTCTGTGCTTGTGATGAATACAAAAGTTGTAGATAATTTATGTATCTAGCTCATGTCAAAATTTGAGGGCATTTGGCCCAGTAGTTTAGAAACTACAGCTGTTTAAAGTTAGGTTCCTGTTTTTCTTACTCTCTGCCTTGTGAGGACAGAGTTCTGTTGAATTATGAATTCGAGCTGGTAAAGGTTTGAATCATGCTTGGAGGTCTAAAAATGAATTGTAGACAATTTCATAAGCTTTCCAGATTGTCTTGTTTCATGTCATTTGGAATTATAAATCTCCAGTTATGGCTAGTTTACTGTACCGCTACATAGTCTTCATTTGCTGAAATACAAATGCTTGATGGAATGTGTTGCAATGTAATCGTTGATTGTTTAGGGGTTAGCCTAACTTGAGAATATGCTTAGGTGCAGGTGCTAGGTCATTAACTGAAGATGAGCAATTATACATTATGTTGTATAAACTTGGTAAGTAAAGTGATTTGAATAGGGCTTAAGTTGGAATATGCAAACTACAGCGAACATGTGCATTCCCCGAGCATCCCTGACATTCGTTCATGTGCATCCATGATATTTATCTTGCGCATTCATGCAATAGGTGTGCCGGAGGGAGTGACGTTGCTGGAGTTCGAGGGAGCTGACCAGGAGGAGGAACCCGAGGTGCAGGAAGTCGACGAAGCAGTCGCCGCGGAGGATTTGCCCGAGTGCCCTGACCACCAGCCTTCCTCGTTCCTGAAAGGCAAGCCCCGGAGCATATTAAGCCTCCCATGTTTTTGCAAATACTTTGAGTACCTTTTATTGTTGATGATGCATTAAGTATAGGAATTGGTTGGAACCAATTGCTGCATTATATATCCTTCCTTGTCCAGATATCGCACTGGAATCCTATTTAAGTTCAGGAATGGGTTATATGCTTAGCCATGCTTAGTGCGGTAGAAGTCAGGTGATTTCCTGTCACCTGCGAGCTTTAGGATGAGGTGGATCACGGTTGGCTATATTTGCTATCGTGGAAAAGAACCATGTGATTAATGAATTAAGACCGGGCGGAGTCTTGTGTAGGTTTGAACATAGTGACTCCGTCTGAGTCGTTTAAGGACCGATACGCTGTACGTCCTCATGTCATGTTGAACGCAGCCTAACACTTAGCTGGCCGGATAAGTCGTTCCGACCGCGAAGCCTAGTAGCTCGACTCAGGCCGGGGACGCGAGCAGTGGCGGCATTCTGGAGGTAGTAAGGATGTGCGGAGAGCCATTGGCATAAGTCCAAGGCGGGTTAGAGTCCCGAACAACCTTGGCAGAGTGGTTCTCTGAGAATGTCGATCTGATCGGACTCGTGACTCCTGAATCGTACCAAAGGTGACTTGTTTGCGACTCCGACGGGAGAAGCAGGGTTTGTGTTTAGGAATACCCCTCCAGCTGGATAGGAATCGATTCGAATCGCCGTCTCTCCCGGATAGTGAGAACTTGGTGAGCAAATGACAACGAGATTCAATTAATTTAACGATATGGTTAAATGGAGGATGATGATAAGGTTGCCACAATGAATACCGATATGGTTATTAATGTTTGCACCCTAATAATATGATTGCTTAGTACAGGTGCTAATATAGTTGATGAGTTAATGGCTAAAAAGTCTTTGCTAGTCTAGGCTAAGATTTGATCATTATTACTTATGCTTTTACGCAAAAAAAGAAAGTGTCACCGGATCCACTACATTAAGCTTTGCATAATCCTTGGTGTCATTTATTTTGGTTTACGTCGGGTAAGTCTAGGTGAGTACATTCCGCACTGTGGTTTATTCCCTCTTGTTGCAGATGACCTTCTATATATCGGGGATTACGTAGTATTGTCTCCCACCTACGGGTGATGAAGACTAGATCATGGGCATGATCTCTGCCCCTTATCTGAATGCTTTTTGCGGGTGTGATCAGCGAACCAAGATGTGTATTTGAACTCGAGAGTGTGAGTTAAACTATTTGCTTCCGCATGTTTTACAAGACTTGTTTTGTAATAACGATGACTCTGTGATGATGTAATCTATTTGCGAACGTCTGCGAAATGTTGTAATGTACGATATGTTATGTTGAATTACTGTGATCTTGGTTGTATGCAAGTTGGTTTGAAATCCTTCGAGATTTCAGTTGACTACCGGGTTTATATGGGCTCAAGTTCGAGAATTTGATCGTTTCGGCGATTGTTTTTGTACTTGTGCTCTTATAAATTGGTCGGTTCTGTGACATAGCCGCCCCTACAAATATTTTCCATTTTATTAAATTATTAATTCTATATTTTTTATATCACAAAAACACAAAGTAAATATATATAATATTTTGTATTATTCTATACATGCACAAATATATATATAAACAATTGTAGTCAAAACAATATAGAAAACAAAAAAAAATCTAAAATTAAAAATTTGAATTTTAAAACTCCGACTACAATTTTAGGACATTAAATGACCTAAAATGAAAATGGTGTAATCATAAAAGTTGTATAACTCATGAACATGTACAACTTTTATTTTGGTCATCTTGTCATGTGACTTTGTTTGAACGATTCAAAATTTGAAATTCAAACAATTTCAACTTCAAACAACATTTTGAAAGAGTAAATGATTTCAACTGAAAAACTTATGAATACCAAAGTTGTAGAACTCATCAATATGTACAACTTATATTTTGGTCATCTTTTCATTTGACCAAATTTGAACAATTCAAATTTTGAATTTCAATAAATGTCCACTTCAAATAAGATTTTGAAACCTTAAATGGTTTCAAATAAGAAAGTCATGAACATAAAAGTTGTTGAACACATCACTATCTACAACTTTTATTTTGATCGTCTTTCCATTTAACCAAATTTGAATTGTTGAAATTTTGAATTTCAATAAATGACAACTTCAAACAAGATTTTGAAACCTTAAATGATTTCAACTATAAAAGTCGTGAACATAAAAGTTATTGAACTCATCACTATCTACAACTTTTATTTTGTTCACTTCTTCATGTGGCAAAGTATTAGTAAACATTGTTCACAAATTCACATATGACTCATAGTTTCATGAACTATACAAGAGACATGTTGATTTGTGAATAATGTTTACTATCACTTTGTCAGATGAAGAAATGACCAATATAAAAGTTGTATGTCTTGATGAGTTATACAACTTTGATATTCATCACTTTTTCAGCTGAAATCATTTGGTGTTTCAAAATCTTGTTAGAACTTGTCATTTTTTAAAATTTGTAAATTTGAATTGCTCAAATTTTGTCAAATGAAAAGAATGACGAAATCAACACAGTAACTTGATAGGGCATGATTTTAGAAAATTTTATGAAAAAAAAAATCATCACATTTGGAGTTAGTATGAGGGAGAAAGACTAATTACAAATTTTACCCAGAGATTAAAAAGAAAAATCAAAACTGTTCATGATGATCAATGATGAACAAATGTGATTTCTCTTTTTAATATGTGGCTGAAACTTGTAACTAGTTTTTCTCCCTCATACTAACTCCAAATATGATGGTTTTTTCTCCTAATTTTTTTTAAAATCATGCTGTATCATTTTAGTCTGGTCATCTATCTTTGTAACTAATTTTGGACAACTAAAATTTTGAATTTCAAAAAATGACAACTTCAAACCTAATTTTCAACTATTAAATGATTTCAGCTGTAAAGGTGATAAATATCAAAGTTGTATAACTCGTCAAGATCTCCAACCTAAATTTTGGTCATTTCTTCATTTCATAAAGTGTTAAGTGCTTGTTTTAAGTGTTTCAATAGTAGTCTGAACATGTTGCAGTAGTAATAAGTGTCTGTTTCAAGTGTCTACGTGTTACATCTGTTTTAGTAGTAATAGAGTGGATATTGCAATAGGTTCATATGGATGTTGCAAAGGGTAGTCTCACACACATGCATAAATGTAGTCTCACACACATACATAAATCTAGTCTCACACACATACATAAATATATAGTTTCACACACATGTATAAATGAAGTCTTACAAACACACACTTACACAAACACTCCACGTTCAACAACTAGCTAGCCCGCTGTAATGACTTTTCCCTTGACCCCTTTTCGTTCCCATGGCAATATGTCTTTGGGCAGATTCTTTTCCACAACACTGATCTTCTTAGGAAAGCCTATGAATAGCGGCATCTCATCGTAGTTATTGTAAGCTTCAACATCGTCCACGCCATCAACTCTAATAATGTGCTATTTCCCGGAGGCAACCATGTGTTTTTTCTTCTTCTTCGGGGGGAGGTTACTTTGTGGGTCAGGCATATAGAAAACTTGTGCGACACGTGAAGCGAGCACCCAAGGGTCATCTTGGTAGCCTAGATTCTCGAGGTCTAGGACTCTCAATCTGATCTCGTTAAGTTGGTGTTGTTTGATCCAGCGGCATCGAAACAGGGCCACCGTTATATCCCTTCCATAGTCAAGTTCCCATATCTCTTCAATGATGCCAAAGTATTGGATCTTTCGCCCCACTCCATCGAGAGCTTCTATTCGAACACCGTTGTTTTGGTTCACATATTTACTATCCTTTGCGTGGGTATAGTACGTGTACCCATTGATGTCATAAGCTTTTCAAGATGTCACTTATCTCGATGGCCCCTCCGCCAACCTACTGATGGTAATAAAGTCTTTGGTTTCTCCAGGCGGTATGTTTTGGTCCTTCAACCATGTAGTTAGTCATTACTTGTGTTGTTTTATGACCCAATCATCTGAACGACCATTTCTCTCTACCATAATGATAGCCAAGTGTTCATCAATGTATGGTTGCATCAGTTGTGTACTCTACAAGACACTGTAATGTGCCCGACTCACTTCTTTGTAATCATGGTCGATGAACACTTTTCTACCACTGGTGTCCTTCCCAGCCAGCCTACCCTTGTGATGAGAATCGGGTTTACCAATCCCTTTCGGTACTTTTAGGTACTCTTGACAGCACTCGATGACTTCTTTAGTACTGTAACCCTCTATCATGGAGCCCTCTAGGTATGCTCGATTATGCACGTATTGGCTTAGAACCGACATGAACCGCTCGTAGGACCACATTTCATGCAAGTAGCAAGGGCCCAGCGCATGTATCTGATGAACCATGTGAATCATGAGATATGGCATTATATCAAAAAAAAGTAGGAGGTAAACACATCTCTAGTTAGTTTTGTATCTCCACCACAAATTCATGTAGGTCACTCAGCTTTTTCTTGCTAATCGTCTTCTGTGGGATCTTCGAAAAGAAGTGGCACATGCGGGTGATGGCCATTTTCAAGAACTCTGGCTTTATAGCCCTGATTGCAATAGGTAGAAACACTGTCAGCATCACATGACAATCATGAGCC
The DNA here is from genome assembly GCA_904845875.1 of Miscanthus lutarioriparius. Lineage (NCBI taxonomy): Eukaryota > Viridiplantae > Streptophyta > Magnoliopsida > Poales > Poaceae > Miscanthus > Miscanthus lutarioriparius. The sequence continues at coordinate 60,069,813 of CAJGYO010000014.1, read as the reverse complement.
TTGCAGTGTGTTATTGACAAGTCCTTCATCGAGACTAGCTTATTCACATTCGCTAAAAACTCAATTGGGACATTGACCCCCTCAGGAAAGCGCATATAGCTCTCTTCTCTTCTGGTGTTAGGTTGAAGCACACCATGGGAAGATTGTATTTTTCATTAGCCTCAGATACCGAGTGGAGTTGTGGCATCACGTTTAGCTGCACCATGTCTTTCCGTGATTTTAGACCATCCTTTGACTTGCTTGTTTCCATCAAGGTAGCAATGAGACTCTCAAAGACATTCTTCTATACGTGCATAGCATCAATGGCATGGGGGACCTCTAAGTCTGGCCAATAAGGCAGATACTGAAAGAAGATCGATTGTTTCTTGAAAGATATGCCTTCGATAGGAGGTGTGCTTCTATCTCTGTTCGTCCCATCCGGATTCTTCTTTCCATAGACGACGTGTATGTTTTTCACCATTCTGTACACGTGTTCTCCGTTATGACGTCTCTTCGGAGGGGGTTCAATCTCTGGGGTGTTGTCATAAAATCTAAAGAATAATTTGCTGCGGTACTTGTGACTTGTCTTTAAGAAGCGCCGGTTCCTTAGGTAAACTATCTTCTTGGATCCATCTAGGAACACCCATGTAGTACCATCCAAGCAAACCAAGCATCATGTCTTCCCTTTGATCTGTCCAGACAAAGCAAACAGCGTGGGGTAATCATTGGTAGTAACAAATATTATTGCTCTACATATGAAGTCCTCCTTTCGGAACGCATCGTACATCGGCTCCCCGTGCCCACATAGCCTCTCTATTTCTTGCATCAAAGGCTTGAGGAACACGTCTATATCAATGCCTGGTTGTTTAGGGCCAGAAATAAGAATAGTGAGAAGAAGGTACTTTCTCTTCTTACACAACCACGTTGAGATGTTGTACATGGTCAAGATCACTGGCCAAGTGTTGTGGTCGCTCATCCTCTCATTGAAGGGATTCATTCCATCGGTGCTCAAACCAAACCGTACATTCTTTGGGTCATCGCTAAATTCTTTGTGCTTCTCATCGATCCTTTGCCATTGACTACAATCAGTCGGGTGTGCAATCTTATCATCATCCACCTTGCGCTCATCATCCCACCATGTCATGAGTGCGGCTTCTTTAGGGTTTAGGAAGATACGTCTCAAGCGGTCGGTCACTGGTAGGTACCACATTACTAAGGCAGGAATTCTTCTCTGCTTTGCATCGTTGCCTAATGGAGTGTCTTATAGGGGCTGAGCTTCTTGTGCCACCTTTTTGTACCCTTTTTATTCCTCTTTTTTCCCGTGGAGGCTTCATCCCCACCGTAAAGTTTATTGTTCTTATACCGGTTGGCCCCATACCGGGGACATTTATCCAGTGACTTGAACGTTTCGTCATGAAAAAGGATACAGTGGTTGGGGCATGCTTGGATTTTTTCAACCCCCATTGTCAATGGACTTATGACCTTCTTCGCTTAGTATGTGTTGGTGGGAACTGAGTTTGGTTGTGGCAGCACCCATGACAGGAGACGTAATAGATCATTGAAACTACAATCTGACCAGCCGTACTTAGCCTTCAGGATGAGTAGCTCAAGCACAAAACGTAGTAATGTCCAATGTGTCGGATAGCCCTTTTCAACATCATACACAGTCTCCTTCGATGTTTTTGTCACCCTTTCCAAATTTTCTAGACCTTTCGGGCTCTTTAGTAAAATCTCTGGTCCAAGGGCTTGAATCATGTCCTCCAAATCATCTTCATCCCCGACACGTGCTCCACCATCATTATTGGCACCACCTTCGTCTTTACCATCCCAACCACCAGCATCACCACCTTATTCATTGCCAAACTCAGGATCCATTCGTGTATCAAGCTCTGCTGAATATTGGGACAGGGATTCTAGGGTTTCGTCGTCGTATTCCTCCTCATCCTCGTCATTAACAATAACCGTTTCACCATGATGAATCCACACTGTGTAGTCCTCAATAAATCCTCTCATAATCAAATGTGATCTGATGATAGACATATCTGTCCATGACATACGGTTCTTGCAATCTTTACAGGGACAAATAATTGTATCCTTATTCTCTGTCAACGTCGTTACATACTTCTCTACGGCTTCAATAAATTTATCCACCTCTTCACGGAAACCTGTCTTGAACCTTAACAAACCATACATCCAAGAGTTCATGTACCCCATCTTTTACAACAACAACAAAAACAAAACAAACATGAAATGACTACTTATTCATATATATATAAATGAATCAAATTAATAATTACTTGAGAATAATTGTATATACTTCAGATATATATGAATATAAATCAAATATAATTACATGAAGCATACAAACACACCATGGTAGAGGAAAATTAATTAATGGCCCATTTATCCATAAATAATTAAAATACATATTTGTTTATTACAATAAACAATTTCAAAGACAACAATTAGCACCAATTATATTTTGCCCAATATTTTTCATGCAAACCCTAGTCTAATTTCATCAAACATAAATTTACAAAAATAAAATTAATAAAAAAAACCAAACCCTAGATCTAGATCTACATGCACATGAAACATCCATAAAACTAACTAATTGTTCACTAAAATCAAGAAACATGAATCAAATAAGGGTATGATCTTATTCCCCTACCTAATTTACCCTGGTACATTCAAAACTTGGGTCTAATTTGCTTCATAAGTAGCTCAAGCACCATAGAAGAGAGAGAAAAACAAAACTCTAATTACTCACTAACTAACTATTAAAACTTCAAAAAACGTGTGGAATAGCATTTTCTTACCTTCTACAACCTCTCTACTAAAGGATTTAAGATAAAAACCTTCCTCCTTAATAGAGCAATTTTTAGGAGGTGCCCAAGGCCTCCCTACCTTTTTTTACGGGTTGAAGTGAGTGACTCGAGAAGAAATAAGGGGGTTGCAGCCATTTATACAACGGATATTTGTAGAGGTGACTGGTGATTGAGCCGCCCTTATAAATCGAACAGTAGGGATGGCTGGTCAGTGAGCCGCCCCTACAAATCTATCCATTTGTAGGGGCGGCTCGTATCACCAGCCGCCCCTACTGTTAGATTTGTAGGGGCGGCTGGAATCATGGGACCCGAGCTCACCCACTGTAGGGGTGGTTAGTAGTGGAGCCATCCCTAAAAAAAGCCCCCGTTGCTAAAAATCGTTTTTGTGGCGGTGGACTTCCTCACTTCCGCGGCCATCTTGGGGCAGATAAGTCTATACGATGTCACTCGGAGCAGCCCGATGACGAGCGCCGGCGCCGACTTTGTCATCTTGGTCTCGGCGCTGCTAAGCTACACAATGCAGTGGGTCGTGTACAACTCGAAATTTTTTTAATTTTAACACTTTTTGAAAACTAATCTTAAATCTAACACCTCCGATTTTTTTTAAAACTAACACTTTTGGCCGCGCCTATTGCCTTAGCGCGGCCAAATGCCTGTGCCGCGTCATGCATGGTGGTGCGGGACAGGGCTGACATGGCGGCGACCAGGAGCGCTGACCGTTGACGGGGCAGGGCCTGCCGCGCCACCGACCTTGGCGCAGCAGTGCCGCGCCAGGGGTCATGGCGCGTCTGGGGCAAATAAAACCCCGCGGCCGAGCCCCTGGCCGCACGCACCCCTGCCCGCCCGCCCGAGCCGCCAGCCAGCCGACGCACCCCGCCGCCGGCCATCGCCCGCCTCTAGTGCCCGCACCCGCCCGCGCCCTCGCAGCACCCGCGCCGGCCGCGCCACGAACCCCGGCGCGTCAAGGCCGTCCGCTCCTAAGGTACCTCCCTCTCGGTTTAATGTTATTATGATTATTATTGTTTTAGGATAATTAGTTTGTGATATACGTGTGTAGTTTTTAGGTTTTAAGTTAGGATTTTGGGTTTAGGGATTGATTAGGTATTTATTATTTAGTTTGTAGTTATTTATTTAGTTAGGGATTGTAGCGATGCGGTTGTCAATGGTAGATCCGGTTATTATTTAGTTTGTAGTTAGTTATTTAGTTAGGGATTGTAGCGAGCCGGTCGAGGGATCGTATTCCATTCGAACGTTTCGATCGTGGGTTCATCCCGCCGTGGCCATAACGCTGAGCGTAACTGGCTCCCTCGCTTCTTGGTTGGCTTTGTCGTACTACGATCTCTAGCCTCTATCCACGTCCCTAGCACATGACCATCGGGCTTTACCTCTTTTGCACGCTTGTTTATCCTAGCCTTGTGACGATTTATTTTGGGTTAGATTGAATATTTTACTTTGCAATGTTATATAATGTTAATTTGAATTTTGTTAATTTGAGTACTCTAACACTTTGTTTATCAATTTGTACCTCATTCTTGAGGTGGAGTACGACGACCAGCACCGAGCACACATCTTGAGTGACACCGACGCAGAGGTGGCATTGCCTCCTTTGAGGCCCCGCACGCACACCAGGACGTACCAGTGGGACGAGCGTTACGCGCCGTACATACGGCGTGCCGGCTTCCTCGAGCTTGTCCGTGTTGTCAACCACGGTCTTCCGCCCCTTGACCCAGCACTACTTACCGCAGCTGTAGACAGGTGCGAGTGTATTCTTTGTACGTAAACTTTCTTATAATAAATTTGAGACAACTAACAGTCGTTCTGTTCTTATAACAGGTGGAGGCCTGAGACCCACACGTTCCACCTACCTTGTGGCGAGATGACCTTGACGTTGCAGGACGTGAATGCTATTTTAGGCCTTCGGTTGGGGGGACTTCCAGTGATAGGGATAGTTGACAACGATCACTGGAGGGAGCTGGTGGCTCAGTTTACTAGATTTCTTCCACCGGATGACGAGGCTTCCAAGAAAAATAAGTGAGAAATTCAAACCTATTTAATATTTGCATCGCTTTCCTGCAGCCATCGGGTCTCATTTTCTTTGTTAAATTTCAGAAAAACTTCTGGTGTTTCGTCGTCCTAGATCACGGAGCGCTTTGATTACTTAGACCCACAGGCTGAGGAAGCTCAGATCGACAGATTCACTCGAGTGTGGCTCTGGCGTTTTCTTGGTGCTTTCCTCTTTCTAGACGTCTCGGATAAAACCATCAGCTGAATCTTCCTTGACATACTACACCTGTCGTTGGAGAACGTAGCGGCGTGTGCTGGTATGGACGTATCGATCAGGTGGTACAGCACGGTGCGCATGGACGTCATCGCTCTACTCGCTCATGCTCTGGCACTTTCACGCCGCCGCTCTACTCGCTCATGCAGTGCACGCCGGACATGTCCGGCGCCGATTGCTGGCAGTGCCTGCAGGACCTCGTCGGCCACTCCACTTTCAATGGGTCGACGGCCGGCGTGCGCAACCTTGGCGCCCGTTGTGGTTACAGGTACGAGACCTACCAGTTCTACGGTGGGGAGCCCATGCTGAAGATTGGATGGCTGTCACAGATCTACTCAACTTTGCGGGTAATCAACCTCCGTCGCCGCCGCCGCGGCCACTAGCCACCTCCGGTAAGTCCCTGGTTGTGTACCAGATTACATATTGAAATTGTTACGGCGTAAAAGATCAAAGTGAAACTTTTTGTGACGAAAGTATACTTATCTTTGAGATGACATTTTGTGACAGGGAAAAGAAGCAAGCTGTTGATAGTTGCCTTCTGCCACTGATTGCAACTTCCTGTGTCCTCATATTCTCCTTTGCGTGGATAAGAAGCATTAGAAACAGTGAGTGACGATTAAGATATGCATATTCCAATAATCTCTCATCTTAAATGAGTTCTTGAAACGGGCCCTGATGTATGGATTATATTTTTGAAACCCTCACCTCTTGTTTGTTTAGACAAATTGAAGTTGCGGAAAAAGGACACAGCGACCAGAGAAGTACTTAAGCTTTGGAGAATAGAAGAAAGCAATTCAGATTTCATGCTGTTTGATTTCACTCAAATAAAAGAGGCTACTAGCAATTTCTCGGAAGCAAATAAACTAGGAGAAGGAGGCTTTGGCTCAGTGTACAAGGTAATTATATTTTATATATAGGAACACATCTCATTTAATTAAGAAAAGACAAGGTTCGTTAACGCTGCTTTATAAAACTTGGTAAAACTTGAATTCAAATTTGTTTCCCAAAACTTGTGCAGGGGCGATTGCGTAGTGGGCTTGAGGTAGCCGTTAAGAGACTTGCTGCACATTCAAGACAAGGCCTTGTTGAGTTCAAAAACGAAATCCAACTTATTGCCAAGCTACAACATACAAATCTAGTTAATCTCCGAGGATGTTCTATTGAAGGAGAAGAGAATATACTGGTCTATGAATACATGCCAAATAAGAGCTTAGACTACTTCATCTTTGGTGAGAATACATATGTAGCTCAAAGTAGTACTTCTTTTTAAGTAATCTCACAAAACAAATAATTTACCACATACTTAATATGTATTGTTTCACTGTGCAGATTTAAAAAGAGCTGAAATTCTCAACTGGAACAGACGCCTGAACATAATCGAGGGGATAACATAAGGACTCCTGTATCTCCATAGACATTGCTGTCTACGCATCATACACAAGGTTCTGTGATTAATTTTGGAAAAAAATTCGGTCCCAACCAAAATGGACGAATTTCGGGAAATTTCGGTCCAATTTCGGACTCAATTCAGTGAAATTTTGAGATTTGAAGCACAAAATTCGTTTCGGACCTAACCGAAATGGACGAATTTCGCCGAAATTCGGACTGTCTCGATCGAATCCCAGATCCTTGATCATACATAGAGACTTAAAAGCAAGTAATATTCTGTTAGATTATAACATGAATCCCAAAATATCTGATTTTGGGCTTGCAAGGATATTTGACTCCACAGATGTTCATGTAAACACTAAAAGGGTGGTGGGCACATAGTAAGCATTTCATTTCTCCTATATTACTTGTTTAAAATGAGATGTTTTCAGTAGTGTTTTGTTTTCCTATATTGCTTCTGTTCTGACAGGCACCTGCATTCACTGTTGTTTCCAGTGGTTATTTGGCTCCTGAGTATGCATCCGAGGGTTGCCTTCTCTGTGAAATCTGACGTGTTCAGCTACGAGATTATTAGTGGGAAAAGAAATTCTGGTTTTCACCAGTGTGGGGACTTCTTCAACCTCCTCGACTATGTAAGTTTGTTTATGCAAATACAGAATCATGTTAAAGGACCTATGTTATTTTAGTTCTTTTACGAGGCCTGTTTGGTACAGCTTATAAGCTGCTTATAGCCAAAATAAGCTGAAATCAACAGTTGAACGCCACGCTTTTCAGCAGCTTATCTGGCCACGCTTATTTCCACAGCTCCCATTTATACTAAAAAAACAGAAGCTGGATCAGACCAGATTATTTTGACCGCCGCTTTTACTCTATTTGTGCAGCTTATCTAAAAAGCGCTTTCCAGATAAGCTGTACCAAACAGGGCCTATGGCTTTCCATCTTGCCAACCAAATAACCATGCGTATTGGAAAAAAACATAGTGATATGCCTACAAACTCACTGATGACTCAAAAAAATTTGAAGGCATGGCAGCTTTGGAAGGATGAAACTTGGTTCGAGCTTGTAGCTCCGTCATTAGTAAGTGAAGAGAAAATGACAGAGATAAAGAAATGTATAAAAATTGCATTACTATGTGTTCAGGAGGATGCAGTTGATCGTCCAACTATGTCGGATGTCGTTACAATGCTATCAGGCAAGTTGCAGGCTCTACCTGAGCCCAAACAGCCAGCATTCTTCAATGTAAGGGCAACACATGGGGAGCTATCTACTTCTACATGCACAAGTATGAATGATCTAACAATAACTATTGTTAGTGGAAGATAAGGACATTTTAGATCACACAATGTGATTCTATGAAAATGGAACACACACATATGGATTACCTTGTACTTCATGAAGTCTAGAGCAATATGGCTATTGTGGATGGCATCTTTTTATTCAGTCAGGTCGATCACTTATATGCAGTGTACAACTCTTATATATAATTGTTGTGAAATAGTATGTTATAATTTGGAATTATTGTAACGTATTATTCCACAACTTAGCAGCGCCGTACCGGTGTTGAAAACCTGGCAACGTCTTGTGTATTATGGATCGACATGAGCCTTGGCTTATATATGACCACCAGTAGCAACATCAAGCATGCAGTAACTACCATTAGCTAAGGGTAGCAGCAGCAACCACCTTAGTTGGTTTCACTACTAGAAAACCAACCTATGCTAACATCAAAGTACAATGGCCAATAGGATGTGAGGGATTGTAGATGGAGAATGGTTAAGGAGGTACCAACGGTTACATGTTAACTATTTGGTATTTTATTAAATAGATAATGGTGCAAAGTATTCCTAGCTAGGAGTTAGACGTTCACTAGTCGAGCATTAGACTAGATAGATGACTGACTGGGTAAATTAAAATGGTTCTAAATTAAGGGGGTCATTATGTTTTATTGCTAAAAAATCCAGTAAATACTTGATAAGGTTTCTAAACTAAAAAAAACTCTAAGCTTTAAATTCCAAAAAAAATCTAACAATAAATTGGGACATTAAAAACCAAACAAAATATTTAGGGCTCATGAAAGTACCTCTAAAAGCTTTCAAAAACTAGATTTATCTCTAGAAAAATATGAAAAAAAATCTAGAAAAATCCATAAATTTTGTAAAACATTTTATTCAATGTCTAAATATCTGTTGGAAACTTTTGACAACAAAAACATGAGATGCAACCAGCATCAGCATGAATGCATTTAGCATTAGATGTATCTTTTATTAATGTTGCATCTTATATTTTCTCATGAAATTTTTTAAAACGTATTTAGACATCAATTAGAATAGTTTAGGAATTTTCTAGGTTTTTTCTGAATACCACGAATATTATTTTGAAAGCCTCTAAAGATATTTTCATGAGTTTTAAATATTTTACGAGTAGTTTTCCCTGTCCCAATCCATCTCTTCGATCTTTGTAACTTTTATAGGAGCTTAGAAACGAAAAACCTTATTGCATACGTATCAGTTCTTATATCTGTAAAAATTATGAAATCACCTTGAAACCCACCTCTAACCCGGCATGGAGCTAACTTAAATGGTTTTGAGACATGATACGTAGAATGTCAATCTTTAAAATTTGAGAAGTAAAATTAGATCACTACAATAGTTATAAGGCAGATAAAAAAACGCCGATTCTAGAGCCCGGACATCCGGTGCGCGAGTGCGTCTGGACGCCGGCCCCCTTCCCAAACCCGTCTCTTTCCAAGCGTGGAGTAGAACGGAACCCGCCCGCCACCTGCGTATAGAACGGAATAGAACGGAACCCGCCCTGTCCTCCGCTCCCCTGTCCCCCATTCCCCAACCGCGCCCTGTCCCAAAAAAGAACACGAAACGCTTCAAGTGCAACATTACAAACATATGAAAAAATTATATAGTGCAACATCGGGGTATAAATACTGCAACATCACAAAAATATATAGTGCAATATTGAAAAACATGTAGTGCAACATCGAAAAATATGTACTACAATAACGAAAATTATGTACTACAACATCGAAAAACATGTACTGCAACATCGAAAAAATATGTACTACAACATCTAAAATTATGTGCTGCACCATCGAATATTATGTACTGCAACATCTCAAGTAGTAGTACTGCAACATCGCAAAAACATCTGTTACAACGACCCAAAAATCTCACTGCAACTTTCAAAATCATCTGTTGCAATATAAAAAAAACTCATTGCAACACGGAGAAACAGCAAAAAAAACGTACAAAATAGCCCCTAGCCCATCACCTTCGAGCTCGCCGGAGGGAGGAGGGAATAGGACCCCAGAGCTCGCCGAAACCCTAGCCACTGTTGCGTCCCTCAGATCCAGAGGAGGAGGAGGAGGGCTCAAATCCAGAGGGGGAGGAGGAGCGCTCAGATCCATAGGAGGGAGTGGGGGAGGAGGGGGGAGGGCTCAGATCTAGAGAAGGACCGACTTACCTCGTCGGAGCTGCCGCCGTCGTCCTCATCTCTTGTGGGGGGAGCGGGAGTCGGGATGCTGAGGAGCGCGGGGTTGCATGGAGGTTGCGGAGGGGCGAGGGACGAAGGGAGGGAGGGAGCATGGGCGGGCGGGGGCGACAGCGAGCTTGCGCGCGGGCGTGGCGTCCCGGTCCGGGGTACAGCCTGAAGAGCGGGCGGGCGGAGCGAGGGGAGAATGAGTGCGGGGGAGAGCGGTGTGGATTGGTGCCTCCGACCGTCCGGACGTCTGGTTCATATCATTATCAATAATAATAAAAAAAGGCTCCCACTACGCCACAAAGCATTTTTAGGGGCGGTTTAAGACCATTTGTATGGGCGGTTTGGCCAGCCGCCCCTTCCAAACCGTCTCTACAAATCATGTATTTATAGGGGGCGGTTACTAGACCGCCCTTACAAATCGATTTGTAGAGGCGGCTGGTGTTATCAGCTGCCCCTACAAATCGATTTGTAGGGATGGCCGGTAACACCAGTCGCCTCTACAAAATCGATTTGTAGGGACGGCTATAGTACCAACCGCCCCTATAATACATATTTGTAGGGGCGGTTCAGTCTAGAACCGCCCTTACAGTACATTTTTCTGTAAAAAAAAATCAAATCCATTCTCGTCGTGCCCCCGGAACTGCAGAGGCCACCACGCCCACGGCCATCGACGAGCAGGCAAGGCAACGTGCGTTGTGTGCCCGGTTGCCGCCCGAGCTGGCGTAGAGGTAGAGGCACAGGCCCACTGCTGCTAGGACCTCGCCGCTGTAGATCTAGTCGCCGTCGCGTTGGCCGCGCACGAGGGCGCGCGAGATCCAGCCGCTGCAGTCCCCCGACGTGCGCTGCAGCGGCAGACTGCCCGCACCCTGATGGCAGACTATCTGCGCCTGAGCTGAGCGACGCTTCGTGGACGAGAACGACGTGGACCGAGCAGTCGTGGGTCTGCTCGCAGCTGGCACTGGGAACAAGAGCAGCAGGCGCCGAGGAGACCGGAGCAGCCTGGGGTGAGCGGATGCTCACGGGAGCCCAACCCTGATCCCTCGACGCATCCAACAGAGCACTCGTGCGCAAGGAACAGAAAGGGGCGAGCAAAAGAATGAACGGGAAACTAACAGAAGGACCGGAGGAAAACAGGTGCTCGTCTGGAGGATTGATGCACGCTGCTGCCAAAGCAACTTGGCCAGGAGATGCACACGACCAGGATGCTAGCACTGGCAGCTCACAGGTGCCCTCACGGAACCACAGCAAGAACCTGACGAAGAATCACAGTAAAGAACCTCACGGAACCACAGTAAAGAACGAACAAGAAAGGCGGCACCAAGAAATTCAACCAAATCCTACCCAAACCTCCATGATTCATCTCCAGAATTTGCACAGGAGAAATTCGACTTGCTACAAATCTATCCCCAAGAAATCATCACCTGGGATTAATCCAAACTCTAGGAAAAATTCAGATTGTAGACAAGAACAGGTTTTTCTCCTCAAAAGCGAAAACCGGATCGATCTACGAGCTCGTGCCAAATTGATTTGAATCACTGGAGGGATTAGTTCAGCACGTGTCCTAGCTCGTCATGGATGAACTAAAAACTCCCCAAAACATCTCAATCAAAAAAGATGAAGCAAGAAAGGAGGGAGAAGGACGACGAACATAGAACAGCAAACACAAAAATATACAGCTCAAAGAGATGAACCCCGGAGGGCAACGTGAGGTAAGGGCCTCTCTCAGGAACACTAAAGGGTGGAGCTAGGAAAAGGAAGGGGTGGGTGAGTGTGGCGGTACGGCGCCGCAGGATTTTGGAAACGGAGCGTGCGCTCGCGCGGCAGCTGGATCACCAGCGTCGGATTAAAGAAATCCTAGGCGGCGCCTGCTATGGCTCCAGAATGTCGATATCCTCATCTAGAAGCATGTGAGGGAGGTGGGCCCATTTATGTTGTTGGTGCTGTGACGCGGAGCATCCGAGGGAGGTATGGCTGTAGGATGTCGACATCCTTCACCAACGTGCTTGTTGTTTCCAACTAGGCGATGTCACATCAGCAACATTTCAATCATGTCTGGTTGATACACCGAAACAAAACAACGCCGTCCGTAAGCAAACCCATACACACGATTCTTTTTTTGCATTTGTCGGGGTGGCTGGTGATTGGGCCGCTCCTACAAATCGTAGGTATTTATACGCTGGACATTTGTGGGGGCGGCTCAATCACCATCCGCCCCTACAAATAGCAACACCGGGGGCGGCTCAATCACCAGCCGCCCCTACAAATCCGATCCATTTGTAGAGGTGGCTCGTATCACCAGCCACCCCTGCTGTTCCATTTGTAGGGGCGACTGGTCTTGTGGGTCCTGAGCACGCCACTGTAGAGACGGCTCTATCACCAGCCGCCCCTATAAAAAATTTGTTCCGTTGCTACAAACTATTTTTCACGTAGTGTACCCTCCCTTCAAGATTTTTTTTTAATTTTAACACTTTTTGAAAACTAATTTTAAATCTAACACCTCCGATTTTTTTTAAAACTAACACTTTTTGCCGCGCCTATTGCCTTAGCGCGGCCAAATGCTTGTGCCGCGTCATGCATGGTGGCGCGGCATAGGGCTGACGTGGCGGCGACCAGGAGCGCTGACCATTGACAGGGCAGGGTCTGCCGTGCCACTGATCTTGGCGCGGCAGTGCCGCGCCAGGGGTCATGGCGCGTCTGGGGCAAATAAAACCCCACGGCCGAGCCCCCGGTCGCACGCACCCCTGCCCGCTCGCTCGAGCCGCCAGCAAGCCGACGCGCCCCGGCGGCGGCCATCGCCCGCCTCCAGCGCCCGCGCCCTCGCCGGCCACGCCCGGCCACTCCCGCGGCCCGCGCCCTGGCAGCTACCCACGCCGGCCGCGCCACGAACCCCAGCGCGTCAAGGCCGCCTGCTCCTAAGGTACCTCCCTCTCGGTTTAATGTTATTATAATTATTATTGTTTTAGGATAATTAGTTTGTGATATACGTATGTAGTTTTTAGGTTTTAGGTTAGGATTTTGGGTTTATGGATTGATTAGGTATTTATTATTTAGTTTATAGTTATTTATTTAGTTAGGGATTGTAGCGATGCGGTTGTCACTGCTAGATCCGGTTATTATTTAGTTTATAGTTAGTTATTTAGTTAGGGATTGTAGCGAGCCGGTCGAGGGATCGTATTCCATTCAAACGTTTCGATCGTGGGTTCATCCCGTCGTGGCCGTAACGCTGAGCCTAACTGGCTCCCTCGCTTCTTGGTTGGCTTTGTCATACTACGATCTCTAGCTTCTATCCACGTCCCTAGCACATGACCATCGGGCTTTACCTCTTTTGTGCGCTTGTTTATCCTAGCCTTGTGCCGATTTATTTTGGGTTAGAGTGAATATTTTACTTTGCAATGCTATATAATGTTAATTTGAATTTTGTTAATTTGAGTACTGTAACGCTTTGTTTATCAATTTGTAACAGGATGGCCCATCCCACACAGCACCCGTTGTACCCTATTCTTGAGGTGGAGTACGACGACCAGCACCGAGCACACATCTTGAGTGACAACGACGCAGAGGTGGCCTTGCCTCCTTTGAGGCCCCGCATGCACACCAGGGCACACCAGTGGGACGAGCGATACACGCCGTACATACGGCGTGCCGGCTTCCTCGAGCTTGTCCGTGTTGTCAACCACGGTCTTCCGCCCCTTGACCCAGTACTACTTACCGCAGCTGTAGACAGGTGCGAGTGCATTCTTTGTACGTAAACTTTCTTGTAACAAATTTGAGGCAACTAACAGTCGTTCTATTCTTATAACAGGTGGAGGCCCGAGACCCACACGTTCCACCTACCTTGTGGCGAGATGACCTTAACGTTGTAGGACGTGAAGGCTATTTCAGGCCTTCGTTTGGGGGGACTTCCAGTGACAGGGATTGTTGACAACGATCACTGGAGGGAGCTGGTGGCTTAGTTTACTGGCTTTCTTCCACCGGACGACGAGACTTCCAAGAAAAATAAGTGAGAAATTCAAGCCTATTTAATATTTGCATCGCTTTCCTGCAGCCATCGGGTCTCATTTTCTTTGTTAAATTTTAGGAAAAATTTTGGTGTTTCATCGTCCTGGATCACGGAGCGCTTTGATTACTTAGACCCACAGACTGAGGAGGCTCAGATCAACAGGTTCGCTCGAGTGTGGCTCTGGCACTTTCTTGGTGCTTTCCTCTTTCCAGACGCCTTGGACAACACCATCAGCTGGATCTTCCTTGACATACTACGCCAGCCGTGGGAGAACATAGTGGCGTACAGCTGGGACAGCGCTGTCCTGGCATGGACATATCGACAGCTATGCGTTGCTCTTTTTACTATCATACCTATGTCTTGTTCGATCTACACTATATCACAGCCTAACTCAATTACGAAATGTTCAGGTGCATTGGTGTCCTTGGGATGCTCCGGAGTTTTAGAACTATCTCAGTCCTGTCACTAGGGACGAGTCAGAGGAGTATCGCTGTAACGTCCCTCTTATTTTCTTCCACGTGGTCGAGACAGTTTGGAAGAATGACAGGCTGCCCACCACCGCTTTACTCCACCAACCAAGGATTGTACGGGTGCGTTATCGATTAATAACAGAGCTATAATCCAGAGGTATGTGTGGTAGAACTAACATCGTTTTGTTGTAAGTATGACAGTAGGAAGAGGTACAAGACCAAGGATTGGCGCGTGACATACAGCGCGCACATCCACTTGTGGGAGACCAGGGAACGGCAGCCGGTCCATGCGGGTCCTCCACACGACCAGCACACCTTTGACGAGTACTTGTGCTGGCTTCATAGGTCTACGAGGACACATATCAAGCCCTCGTACACTGAGGAGGCGATTGACGATGACTCGGAGGAAGATATGACCGAAGATGTGTACAACGTTGCCACTAGAGAGGACACACAGCTACAGAGAGCCCCGCTACAAAGATACGTGGTAAGATACTTGAATGGTACAATTTGTTATCTATTTGGTATTAATTATGTATACTAAAACTGTTCAACCGCGTTTCTGAACCCAGGCGACACAATTGTCGAGGCTGTCCAACGAAGCAGCGTACCGGCTTCATGAGTCTAGAGGGCAGGGGCTAGGCGTTCTCAAGGCTTTTGTGGAGGTAAACATAAACTAGTCCGTTCCGAAATTGTTTCTTTAGTGTATATGCGTTTGTGAAATGCGCTAACTTTAACGTCTATTTTTGCAGAAGGTGAAGAAGAGCTGTAGGAAGCTAGCTCAAAAGTTGAGCTGTATGGACACTCTTTATGAGGAACCGCCACTCCCAGCGTGGTCGGGTGGTATGTCTTCAGCCTCTTTGAGGACGCCAGCCGGCTCTGCTCAGCCGGTGACAGGTGCCACTTCCGCAGTGCGTACACCACTACATTATAACGCTGGGAAGGACCCTTCAATCGAGGATGATGAGGACGACGATAACAACGACGACGAGTGGGAAGATTGGTCGCAGGACGAGATCTGCATGTCTTAGCTAGGTGATGCCCCGCTTGGCACCAAAGGAGCATCACAGGTACTAACAAAGGTAGTTTCTTTAAATACGTAGGCTACAGAACTAACGATCACAAAGAATTCTAAGTAATCGTGCATATCACATACTTGCAGGGTACGAGCCATACGTACCGACGACGCGACCACATCGACGTTGGCTACACTCCCAATGTGTTGCCAACAAATCCGAAGAGACAGAGGCGTCCGAGGAATCCTTACACTCCTGGGTCTTAGTTTGTTAGGTCGAACTATTATTGGGGTCCGAAACTTGCAGGCTTATTTGGTTATGTTATGTCGAACTTAAGTTAAACTTATGTGGTAGCTTGTCAACTTATGTTATTTGCTTCATATTTGTTTCAATGCGTCGCGACATCACTGCTTGCGAGATTAAGTAGCAACTAGTTCAAAAAACGGTAGTCCCGAAGTATCTCGACACCAGTGGCCGGCGTCTTACGCGAGGGGTCGAGGAAGCCGGGGTCCATGGTCGCGTAACCGCCGATCCTACAATATGGGGCCAAAAAGCTAAATAAATAAGTTCCCTTAAAAAATATTCGTTTCAATCCGATCTAATTTTTCGTAATCGGTTAGTTAACATGGTGGTTAACCATATTATGAAAAACGGAAAAAATATCAATTGCCTTATCAATTTCTCTATTCGGCCTTGAAAAAATTTAACAAAATATAGAAACAAATTCACTATTCATTTTACGTCAAACAATACTTACAATAACTCCCGCCATCGGCGCGACGTGTTCTGATTAAACCGTCCAGGTACCGCCTGGTTGGCGACGGGCAGGCTTGCTTCTCGGGCTGGCATGACTGGCCGCGGGGTTTTATTTGCCCCAGACGCGCCATGACCCCTGACGCGGCACTGCCGCGCCAAGATCGGTGGCGCGGTAGGCCCTGCCCCGTCAACGGTCAGCGCTCCTGATCGCCGCCATGTCAGCCCTGTGCCGCGCCATCATGTATGGCGCGGCACATGCATTTGGCCGCGCCGGGGCAATAGGCGTGGCCAAAAGTGTTAGTTTCTTTAAAAAATCGGAAGTGTTAGATTTAAAATTATTTTCAAAAAGTGTTAAAATTAAAAAAAAATCCCCTCCGTCTGAGATGACCCTCGCCGAATCACTTGGCGAGGGGTGGCATGGTGCGACTATAGTCCTGCCCGGCTCCCGCAAGCATGCAAACACTTGGCTGGCGTGTCCACGCAGATGGGCCACGGCCTGCTAGCCCAGCAGCACGCTGTATGGTGCTGATCGAATCGGGCTGAGTGATTGACGGCCTGTGCATGCACATGGACCACGGCCCAGTAGCTATAGCTTTCACATAAGTAGCATGCTCTATCTTTTCTATAAAAAAAAGTGGCATGCTCTTTCTTTTATTTGTTTTTTGTTGCAATTCCGTGTTTTGTTTTTTCTAATTGATTTACAAAAATTAAAAATATAATATTTCGATCTATTGGTTTATGGATATAAGCATATGCCAAGTGAAATGGCAAAAGTCTTGTAGGCAAATATCACAAAATCATGAGTAAATTGCACTATACTATATTATAATACAAAATGTGTAAACAGGTGCACCAACTTATCGAATGCATGCGTCTACGATCACATGTATATCACATAACGTATTTTACCACCATGGCAAGTGATGTGGATATTTTTATGCACAGCTACGATATGCATTCATCTTCAAGAGATCGGCATGAAACCACGAACGCAGCAAGATGCCTGCTGGCCATTGCGGTGCAAGTATTGACCATGCCATCACACAGTGCAAGACACACCCTGAGACCACTCATCATGGCTCACAACGCTAATTATGAAAGAACAGTAATGGATCATTTGATCTAATTCTTTTTTAGCTGAAGTAATGGTTTGCGAGCCTATCTAATGCCGCTTGCATTACAATCTGCGCGCATGTGTCCACCACTCTACCACCTCTGGAAGCAAGTCGGGGGTTGTGGATCCATCAAAAGCGAACTTCTACAGATAAAAAACATGAGAATTGTAAGCACACCCTACTCAGCATAAGTTGCTGTGGTTTGTGTGCGGCACGCACACTTTGCAAAATTACAGGCTACAATAGGGAAGAAGGGGTTATTTTGGATCACAGCCTCCCAGGCACCATGTGGCCAGGCAAGTGATCCAGGCCCTAGGTGTACGAAATCCAATGTCTGGGAGCCTTGCCTGGAGCATGCAGGTGTTGGATATATTATGGGTTTGGTCCGTATAATATTTAATAAATCAAATAAAATTCTATGGTACGTAACATTAAGTATTGTATGGTTTAATACCGTATAGGATTTTGACTGAACGTTTACTCAACTTATATGGTTGAAAATTATCCATCTTAATTGAGAAGCCGAGAAAAAGGACAAAGGAGTGCCACGCGCGCGCGCCCCGCCGCCGGCGGCGGCCGGGCCATGGGCGTGGAAGGCAAGCGGCGAGCGGGCGGGTGTGGCCAGGTTTTGCCACTTAATTCATATAATCACGGGAGTTTCTCTCCTTCATGGTGGAGGTGAACTGATTGCGTCAGTTACCATCTCCTGGGTTACTCCGCTGCCTTTTTTCCTCACCGCCGCAGCCATAAATCTGAAGTCCTCCATCAGTCAACTTCTTCCGCTTCGCTTCCGAGAGAGAACACATCTCAACCGCCCTTTGGCTTTTCCCATCCCGTACCTCTGCACGCACGGAGTAGCGGGAGAGCAGATGCCTCTGGAACCCTGCACGGGGTGTGCGGCGATTAGGTTTTTGGGGAGCGATTGTGTGACTGCTCGTCCGACGTCTTCTTTCTGGTGATCGCTCGTGGAACCTGTCTTCTTTCTGGTGATCGATCACGGAACCCGTCTTCTTCCTAGTGACCGTTCGTGGGACTGCACTGCGAACACCTTCCTGCATCGACTGTGGTCCACGACTTCGAGCAACGCACTATGTCGACTAGTGCGAATGAAGCCTCCGATGCCCTTGGCATGGGACCCTCCGCTGGGTACAATCTTAACTCTGTGATTACCGCACTTTGCGTTCTTACTGTATTGATCTGTATGTCATACTTGCATGTTGTAGCGTTTGTTAGTGATATACACATGCACATATATGTCGTCATAAACCTGCTGATGTTTTATTTCTGGATTAAATTGACCATGAAAATGCCTAATTATCTAACAATCCAAAAACCTAATGTTAGGCAATTTTCTGTCAGTGGTTTTGCTCCTCCTTTGAAGCCGAATAATTTTGATGGCAAGAATTTTATGATATGGCATGCCAAGATGGTGTTGTGGTTGACTGCTATGAATTGCTATCACGCCGCACAGGGAAAGCCTGAACAATTTACTCCTGAGGAGGAGCAAAAGTTCTTGGCTACCGATAACCTGTTTTCGAGGCGCCGTGATTAGTGCACTTCATCCTAAGTATGAGAAAAACTATATACACATTAGGCAAAGAGTTATGGGATGCTCTTGAGGCAAAGTTTAGAGTTTCTGATGTTGGTAGTTAGCTGTATCTTATGGAGCAGTTGTATGACTACAAAATGGTTGAAAATCATTCTGTAGTGGAACAGGCTCATGAGATACAGGCGCTAGCAAAGGAATTAGAACATTTTTCATGTCTGTTGCCCGACAAGGTCGTGGCCGGCGGTATAATCGCTAAGCTGCCACCTTCTTGGAGGGATTTTGCTATTTCTCTAAAACACAAGAGACAAGAGTTTAGCGTGGCTGGGCTTATTGGATCTCTTGATGTTGAGGAGAGGGCGAGAGCAAAAGACAACCATGAAAAAGGAGTTGAGTCTTCCGCTGCCAATATGGTGCAGAAGAAAAACTCATTTGCATCCCATAATAAAAAGAAGAACATACAAGAGAACAACAATACAAAGCCTAAGCAAACTGCTCAGTTTAAGAAGAAAAACAGCAAGAAAGGTGGAGGTTGCTTTATTTGTGGGAGTGATGAGCATTGGGCAAGTGCGTGCCCAGACCACAAATATAAGCAAGAAAAGAAATCAGCAAATGTGGTGATTAGCTAGACTGGAGGAAGAACATCTGGGTATGATAATTCTTTACCTTTTGTTCTTTCAGTTTGTCTTTCACCTGAGTGGTGGATGGATAGCGGTGCTAATATTCATGTGTGTGGTGATGTTTCTTTGTTTACTTCCTATCAGGCCAGCAGGACTGGAGCCTTGCTGATGGGAAACGGTTCGCATGCGCATGTTTTGGTGCTGGTACGGTCGTTCTGAAGTTTACTTCGGGAAAGACGGTGCTATTAAAGAACATTCAGCATGTCCCCACCATCAAGAAGAATCTTGTTAGCGGTTCTCAAATATGTCGCGATAGCTTTAAAATTGTGCTTGAGTCCAATAAGTGTGTTGTGTCGAGGCATGGAACATTTGTTGAAAAAGGTTATGATTGCGGAGGCTTGTTTCGCTTATCTTTGCTTGATGATGTGTGCAATAAAGTAGTGAACAATGTTAATGTTTCAGATGAGTCGAATATATGGCATTCACGACTTTGTCACATTAATTTTGGCTGTCTCACGCGGCTTGCAAATCTGAATTTAATCCCAAAATTTAACTTAGCCAAAGATTCTAAGTGCTAGGTGTGTGTGTAATCGAAGCAACCGCGCAAGCCTCACAAGGCTACTGAGGCGAGGAACTTGGCACCATTAGAACTCGTTCATTCTGATTTATGCGAAATGAATGGCGAATTGACTAAAGAAGGTAAACAATACTTCATGACATTTATAGATGATTGTACTAAATTTTGCTACGTGTATTTATTGAAAACTAAAGATGAAGCGTTGCATTATTTTAAAGTCTTTAAAGCTAAGGTAGAAAATCAACTTGAGAAGAAAATCAAATGTTTGCGGTCCGATCGTGGGGGAGAATATTTCTCAAATGAATTTTCTGAGGTTTGCGCGGTGCATGGAATTATTCATGAGAGGACGCCACCATACTCACCACAGTCCAATAGAATTGCAGAGAGAAAGAACCGCACTCTAACTGATTTGGTTAATGCCATGTTAGAGACTGCGGGACTATCTAAGGAATGGTGGGGTGAGGCTATATTGACAGCGTGTCATGTCCTGAATAGGGTGCCCGCAAAGAATAAAGAAATTACACCATTCGAGGAATGGGAGAAGAAGAGATTAAATCTCTCTTACCTGTGCGAACTTGGGGTTGTTTGGCAAAGGTGAATGTGCCAATAAACAAAAAGCGAAAGCTTGGACCAAAGACTGTTGATTGTGTTTTTCTTGGTTATACTATTCACAGCATGGGTTATAGATTTTTAATTATAAATTCTAGTGTTCCTGAGATGGCTGTTGATACAATCATAGAATCTAGAGACGCTACATTTTTTTAGAATGAATTTCCTATGAAAAATGCACATAGCACGACTGGTCATGAATTTATAATTTCCCATGAGCATAAAAATTTTACTCCGATAGAACACATTGAGAAACCCTATATGCAAAATCCTGAGGAGGATGATACTATAGTCACTAGAAAAAGTAAGAGACAGAGGACTGCAAAGTCTTTTGATGATAACTATATTGTGTACCTTGTGGATGACACACCAACGACCATTGAAGAGGCATATTCCTCTCCTGATGCTGACTTGTGGAAGGAAGCAGTACTGAGTGAGATGGATTCTGTTATGTCTAATGAAACTTGGGAAATAGTTGATCGTCCCTATGGGTGCAAGCCTATAGGGTGCAAATGGGTGTTCAGGAAAAAACTTAGGCCTAATGGTACTATCGAGAGGTACAAGGCAAGACTTGTGGTCAAGGGTTATACTCAAAAGAAAGGTGGGGATTTCTTTGATACTTATTCACCGGTTGCCCGATTGACTACAATTTAAGTTTTGCTTTCTCTGGCAGCCTTCTATGGTCTTATCGTTCATTAAATAGATGTTAAGATAGCTTTCCTAAATAGAGAGTTAGAGGAGGAGATCTATATGGATCAGCGGGATGGGTTTTTTGTAAATGGTCAAGAAGGCAAGGTGTGTAAATTATTAAAGTCATTATATGGCCTAAAACAAGCTCCTAAGCAGTGGCTTGAGAAGTTCGACAGAACTCTAACATCTGTTGGCTTTGTTGTGAATGAAGCTGATAAATGTGTGTACTATCGGTATGATGGGGGTGAAGGAGTTATTTTGTGCTTATATGTTGATGACATACTGATCTTTGGATCCAGCATCAAAGTGATTGAGGAGGTGAAGGAATTTTTATGTAATAATTTTGAAATGAAAAATTTGGGAGAGACTGATATTATTATTAATATCAAGCTTCTGAGAGAAGGTGATGGTGGGGTAACTCTGTTACAATCTCACTATGTGGAAAAGGTGCTGAGTCACTTTGGGTTTAGTGACTGTGAACCTGCTCCTACACCTTATGACCCAAGTGTGCTATTGAGGAAAAATCGAAGAATAGCAAGGGATCAGTTGAGATATTCCCATATCATTGGTTCGCTCATGTATCTTGCTAGTGCAACAAGGCCTGACATCTCATTTGCTGTATGCAAGTTGAGCCGGTTTGTGTTAAACCCGGGAGATGATCACTGGCGTGCTCTTGAGAGAGTGATGTGCTATTTAAAAGGCGCTATGAGCTATGGTATTCGTTATACCGGACATCTGAAGGTGCTGGAAGGCTATTGTGATGCCAACTGGATCTCTGATGCTGATGAGCTTTATGCCACAAGTGGATATGTGTTTTCGCTTAGAAGTGGTGCTGTTTCCTAGAAGTCTTGCAAGCAGACTATCTTAACGAAGTCTACAATGGAAGTAGAACTCACAGCATTAGACACCGCTGGCTCTGAGGCCGAGTGGCTTCATGATCTCCTTATGGATTTACCGATTGTTGAAAAACCTATACCGACTATTTCTATGAACTACGATAACCAGACTATGATTACACAGGTTAACAGTTTTAAGGATAACATGAAGTCTACAAGGCATATTAAGAGACAACTAAAATCTGCCTGAAAATTGAGAAACTCCAGAGTAATAGCATTGGACTATGTTCATACGTCTAACAATCTGACAGATCAGTTCACTAAGGATCTATCATGTAATGTGATAGAAAGTGCATCGAGAGAGATGGGTTTGAGACCCACATAAAATTTACTATAGTGGTAACCTATTCTATGTGATTGGAGATCCCGTGAAGTGGGAGGGTGAAACAAGCTAGTAGTAAATTATGAGAAAAGATCCTTAGTAAGACTCATTTCTGATGCATATCTTTCCTTTCTGTAAGGCAGATTGGTTTTACCTTAGTGTGTTCCAAGTGGCTTGCTAAAGCAAAAATGTTGTCCTACAGAACATTTTTTGAGGAACATACCTATATGAGTCAGACTGCTGGTCACAGTCTATGAGATTTGGGTGATCTCTAAATACTCATGAAAGACACTAGAGTATGACTTATATGTTTCAAATAGAGGGGATGCCTTTTGCAGTCTAGTATCAGTTAAGGACTTTAGTAACATTCACCTCACACAAAACTGTCAATTCAAGGCTTAGTCCATTGTTCAGTTGTGACCGAGTGAAACTATTGCTCTAGATGGATGTTCAACTTAACAGTCAACATCGAAACACTGGTATATAAAAGAAATGTGATTCTGAGACTATTTTATTACAAACCATAGAGTATGGTGGGGATTGTTGAATATATTATGGGCTTGGCCCGTATAATATTTAATAAATCAAATAAAACTCTATGATACGTAACATTAAGTGTTGTATGGTTTAATACCGTATGTGATTTTGACTGAACTTTTACTCAGCTTATTTGCTTGGAAATTATCCATCTTAATTGAGAAGCTGAGAAAAAGACAAAGGAGTGCCACACGCGCACGCGCGTGCCGCCGCCGTCGCCGCCGCTGGCCGTGCCGGGCTAGGCCAGGTGTGGGCGTGGGCATGGGCGTGGGCGTGGGCGCAGGCCGAGGCCGAGTTTTGCCACTTAATCCACATAATCACGGGAGTTTCTCTCCTTTATGGTGGAGGCAAACTGATTGCGTCAGTTACCGTTTCTTCGTGTCTCCGCCTCCTGGGTTCCTCCGCTGCCTTTCTCTCCCCCCGCCGCAGCCATAAATCTGAAGTCCTCCATCAGTCCACTTCTTCCACTTCGCTTCCGAGAGAGACCACATCTCAGCCGCCCTTTGGCTTTCCCCGTCCCGTACCTCTGCGCGCACAGAGTAGCGGGAGAGCAGGTACCTTCGGAACCCTCGTCCGCTTGCGAACCTTGCACAGGGTGTGCGGCGATTAGGTTTTTAGGGAGCGATTCCGCGACTGCTCGTCCAACGTCTTTTTTCTGGTGATCGCTCGCAGAACCTGTCTTCTTTCTGGTGATCGATCACGGAATCCGTCTTCTTCCTGGTGACCGTTCATGGGACTGCACTGCGAACACCTTCCTGTATCGACTGTGGTCCACGACTTTGAGCAACGCACTATGTCGACTAGTGTAAATGGAGCCTCCGATGCCCTCGGCATGGGACCCTCCGTTGGGTACAATCTTAACTCTGTGATTACCGCACTTTGCGTTCTTACTGTATCGATCTGTATGTCATACTTGCATGTTGTAGTGTTTGTTAGTGATATACACATGTATATATATGTCATCACAAACTTGCTGATGTTTTATTTCTGAATTAAATTGATCATAAAAATGCCTAATTATGTAACAATAGGCACCATTCAAACAACCCCGAAGTCCATCTTTTGCACATCACTGTGGCTCTATTGCCGTCGAAGGTGGCTAGGAATGTCATCGTTCTGATTTGTTCAGGTGCCGATCACTATGATACTCCAAGAAGTGATTAGTTGAACGAACGAGTAGTAGACATGGATAACAACCAGCAGAAAACCTAGATGAGGAGGGAGAAAGTCATAGGGCCATGTGTATAAAAATCGTCATGTCACCTGCCATGGTGGCAAAATATGTTGCATGGCATACATGTGACTATAAACGCACGCATCAAGAAGTTTATACGTCTATTTACACGTTTTTTTAACTTGTTGGACTAAAATGATACAGCCATTCGAGTTGTTATATGATGGTTGTCATTTACTCCAAAATCATTATTGTTTTATTGTGTATCATTCTTCGTAATTTTAATTATCGATTCCTAACTGTTATCGACGACCAGTTCCTAATCGATTTGTTTCATTTTTGACATCTCGCATTCCCAGTTCTATTTTCCCAGCCAACATTCCCCATTCTATTTTCTTTTCTTGGTAAATTACCGACCGTCTCTAGAAATACCTCTATCAAAAATATCATTTTTAGAGGTGGTTTGGCACCTATAAAATTACAGTCCCATCTTAAATAGCTGCCTCTAAAAATTGCAGTAGTTTCTAAAAATCGATTTTGTAAAGGCGGACCAGATTAGAAACCAATTTTGGAGGCTAATTTTGATAGAGCCGTATATATCAAAAAGAATGACGCCTATAAAAATGGTTTAAAATTAGCTTTAAAAATTTATAGAAAGAATAAATCATAACGCAGCATTCCAGTCCTCGTTTTTCATGAATGTTGATAGTTTTTCTTCTCCCGCTACCATGTATCGACGTATTTGTAGCGGTAAGCAAATAGTAATCGATAATGCTGGCACACGGGTGTTCGTCCCGGCGTGTTCCGTTCAGACGGCCCGTTCCCAGGCCTGGCCAACGATCAAGCCAAACAGGCATCCTCCGCTCCACCTTCAGTATAACGTGGTTTCTCCAAAAAATAAAAAAAAACAACGACATTTCCTTTCCCCACTGCCGCACGCATGCGACCGCCGTGGGGCGCATCCACCGTGCCGCCCGCCCGCGCTGGCCTTCTCTAACGTGGTGGCCTTCTCTAGCTACTGCCTTCCCGTCCGAACACCACGCGCCCACTCCACCTCGCTGCTGCCGTGCGACCATCCCGCACCGCTCGCTCCCGCGCATCGCGCTCGCCCATCCCGCGCCGCTCGCTCCCGACCGTCGCGCGCGCCGCCCGCCTGGCCAGCCAAGCCCAGTGCTGCTAGCGATGGTGGTGGTGGTGGAGCTCACGCGGCGCCGGCTCCGACGGCTGGAATCGCCTGCCCCCAGGCTCTTCCATGTTACAAGCGTATGTTTCAAGTATTTCAGATGCTTCGTATGTATGTTTCAAATATTTCATGTGGATGTTGTAAAAGTAGATCGCGATATTGCATATGTTGCAATGATTGCACACGATGTTGTAAGTGTCTGTTCTCAATGTTTTATTTTTTCCAGACGTATTTTGCAATGTGTTTATCAGGATGTTGCATATGTTTCATATATATGTTGCAAGTGTTTAATCTCGATGTTGCATATGTTTGTAATTGTTTTTCAAGTATTTTTCATGTGTTTCAGACGCATGTTTTGGCTGTTTCGTACATATGTTGTAATTGTTTCATTTGGATGTTTCAAAGGTAGTTCAGGGCATTATGCATGTTGCAAAGTAAGCCACCTGTCGTAGTTGCTGGGGCGTCGTGCATGGAGAGAAGCGGCGCAGCAGGCGTGGAGGGGCACGGGAAGCAGGGAAGCGTGGTAGAGTGGCGCGGGTGGGCCCAACCTGAGCGTGCAGCAGGCACTAGCGTGAGCGTTGCAGGAGGCGCGGCCGTCCAGACGTGGGGTTTCCGTCCGGACATAGTGCTGCTGAACAGTAATTCATCTCATCTAAGGCTCATCATTGCTATTTTACATGTCGCGCTAATCTTCATCCGCACTCTCCGATGAGTTTCAATTCAAATCTCTTCGGAAGGCAGCCCTCTCTACACTACTACGTACAATATAATCTCTTGGAAAATCATCTACAGTGTCCAACAGTAAAACGTAAAGAAAAATGGAAAATACGACATAAAAAGAACATTTGATTACGTACGAATGTTTTCTTTCGCTGATCGATATATAATGGTCTCCGCGTCCTGTCACTGTGAAATGAATTGCTGCAGATCGACAAGCATGACGGTGATGTCGTCCCGGCTCCCTCTGTTCCTGGCCAAGGCGACTAGCTCCTTGCACGATCCCACGGAGGATGCAGTTCCTGCCGCGGCGGCGGAGACGACGACGTCGACGGCCTCCTGGCAGGACACATTGTTCCAGAGGCCGTCGGACGCGACGACGAGGAAGCGACAGTCCGGGGTGAGGCGGCGCCGCGACACCTCCGGCTCGCAGGTGACCCAGGCCTTCATGGACGCGTCTCCGAACGCGCGCGACACGGCCAGGCAGTCCTGCACGCGCCACACGCCGCTGCTGCCGCAGCTCACGTACCCTCCCTGCAATGCATAGCAACACCACACGCACGTGTGCAATCTCATCAGTACTGCTGGCTGGACTGCAAACAGAAAGCTTCGAGCGGATCACCTGTGCAGTGCCGGCATGATTATGCTCTTGGTCCGTATATTTACGCAAAAAAAAAAAGCTCTTGGTCCGTATCGTTGATCGTCACTTACCGAGCTCTCGATGCGGCGCCTCTCGTCCTCGCGGGCGGCGGTGTGGTCGCTCGTCAGCGCGGTCGCCACGCCGCTGCGGCTGCCGAGGACGGCGCGGCAGTCGCCCACGTTGGCGACGAAGAGCTCACCGTCCTTCACCAGCGCCGTCGCCGCGCATGCACCGCCGCGTACACCCTACACATATACATGCATAACACAGGAGTACCGGCCGATTAGTAATTATCAAATGCAAATTACTAGTAATAGTAGTAGTGATATAAAGCAGTTGCAAATTCATCAATAGCTAAACTCCGATTTATTTACAATAGTACTAGCAATTACTAGTAGTACTACTATTCATGGAAAACCCATGTGCAAGCTATGTTCAAAATTTGCACATGTGTGTGTGAAATTCGCTTCACACTGCTTTCTTGCAATAATAATTCAATAGAGTTGCTATACTGCAGGCAAACAATAATTTTATACAATCAGCTAATATAATTAAAAGGATAATTTATATGAGATAGTTCATATTTTATTATGTCCAAACAATGAAAAAATTATATGTCACTTGAACAATAACAAAAATCAGGGACCAAAAATATATGAGAAGTGATAAACTAAACCGTGGTAGAGTTTCAAGCAGTATACTTCCTCTGGTAGGGAGTATATGTCCTTTTGTTCTGTGTTAGTTTGATTACGTTTGGTAGGGATCTAAATTTTCATAGAAACACTTCAGATCTAGATCTTAAGAAATGTTTTAGGTGATGAATCAGAATCAATCTTATGCAATCGTTTGGTTGGTAGGGTGAATTCTAAATCAAAAAATGTTAGCTGATTGTATAACATTAAATAAAAATATATTAAAGGAATAACATTAATACAACTCATTTAACCTATTGTGCTAAAAAGGGATAACTAGGAAAAATTATTAATGCTGGTGTATAGGAGAAACTAGAAATGGAATATAGCGAAACCAGGCTCAAGCCACTTCACTCGCCCCATTCAAAAAGTGTGGAATGATAGAAACATTCTGAGGCAAAATCATTTCACAAATATTGTGTTTGGTAGCATTTCATCCCATTCCATCAGAAATCGAAACCGGTCCGATCATCCAAACACAAACCCTAGTTCAAACTAGTTTAACTTTCACCATTAATATATTAAATTAGTGTAGATTAACACACGAGATCGATGTTATTAGATAAATAGAACAACTACATTTCCTTGCCAAAAAAAACATAAGAACTAAATAATATGCAGAAGCTTAATGCCTTAATCACCTAGCTAGCCTGGACACATTAAAGCAGAAAACTAAACTTTTGAAATGCACAAAACATTAATGTTGAAAGAAGGAAGAATATGATTGTTCAACTCCGCGACGCGGGGAAAAACACTCAACTAACTACGTACGTACTGTACTTTAATCTACATGAACCGGGAAATTTCCCATTTGAATCGTGAGAATTGAGAACGCGTAGCCGTGCCGTTCGGACGAGGGTGGACGGCAGGCAGGTGAGGTGCATGCATGACCTAGACCTGGTCATTTGGTCAATGCATGTGAACAGTACTAGTCTACTACCGACGGCCGCCCTCTGCATGCATGCATGCCATCCTAGCTAGCAGAAGCCACACGGCACTGGCACTGAAGCAGCAGCAGCAGCAGCTTGCCGAGCCAAGCCATGCATTCATCAATCTCTATCACACACGCACACACCATGCACACCACTTGGCTTAAACCTAGCAGATTAAGCCAACTGTTGGTACTTGCCACCACCTACACGAGTACACGTGGCTACTGGAATACGGTCAACGTCTAGCTGAAAACAGCAACTAAGGGGGTGTTTGATTCGGTTACTGAAATTTAGGAGGTATCACGTGAGGGTGTTGGATGGGGTGTTCAGATACTAATAAAAAAACAAATTATAAAATCTGTCAGTACTCCACTTGACGAATTTATTAAACCTAATTAATCCGTCATTAGCCCACGTTTACTGTAGCACTACATTGTCAAATCATGGACTAATTAGGCTTAAAAGATTCGTCTCGTAAATTAGTCGCAAGCTGTGCAATTAGTTTTATAATTAATCTATATTTAATACTCTACACATATGTGAAACATCCGATGAGACAACGATTAAAGTTTAGAGGAGAAACAAACTCCCAAACACGCAAGAGAGGCTTGACCCGTTCAAACCATGCACGCCGCCGTACCCATGAATACAATAATGTGCATGCACAGCAGACCCGGTCAAACAAAACAAAAAACACTAGTTGCTTGCTGCTCTTGCGTTGCAATTTGCAAGCTTCTCCTATAGGCTACACACGAATCTGATGCTGCGCATGGTAAGCGATATGTAGATGATGCCTACCTGGGTCAAGAACTCCCGGTCCGTCGTCAGGTAGGCCGCTCTGATCGCCGCCACGACCGCGTCAACCTGCTCCTGCTCGGCCTCATCTTCTACAGCAGCACTCGTCTTGGGCAGCTGCGTCGACGACGACGACGGCGATAGCTCCTGCTGCTGCTGCTGCTGGCTCGCCGTGGTCGAGGCGGCGAGTGCGGCGACGACGTTCTTGCCGAGCTTGTCGGCAACGAAATCCACGGCCGCCCGGCCACCGTGCCCGTCGTACACACCGTAGAACGCCTGCACAGGAAAAAAACAAGGACGCAGATTTAATTATGGGTGTCTTGCTTGTTGAATATATGCTCATCTTACATTCATATTGACGAAATAAAAGAACGGATATATGTTCGGCTGGTATTAAAGCCGGCTGATAAGTCGACTGAAGTTGTTTTGTTGTGAGAGAAAAATACTGTAGATTTTAGCTGATAAGCCGACTGATAAGTTCACGCGAACATGCCTTGACCAACGAAGTCATGTGCCCTTAACTTGTCTAGCTTGAGAGAGAGGGAAAAAAATACATTCTAGGTTTTGGAAGTTTCGCAGCTAAGCAATGGACTGGTTCTCGCTTCGTCAATACTACTTTCTTAAACAACTATATAGTACTAGCTAGGTGCGTTGCTTGCATAATAAGAATACAAAAGGGTTATCAGTGAGAAGCTAAGAGTTAAGATTCCATGCTGATTTTTTTTAAAAAAATAATGCCATTCCACTTGATTTTAACCGTGTATCTAGAAAAGCCAAAATATCTTATAAAATTATAATTTGCAACAGAGAGAGTATGATAGAGTAGTATGTACTTATGTGAGTATTTTTCTATTTTACAATTCCAGAATGGTTGCGCAAAGATCAAATTCACTTGGAGATCTTGTAAGCATTTAGTTTTGCTTTTTCAAAGAAAGGCAAGAACTCTACCCATTTAGCAATACATATATAGTTTAGTGTACTTAGTTCCGCATACACACCTATCGATCCGTTTGTACAAGAAAATATTTGGGAGGAGTCGGTATTATTATTCATCATCAAACAAATTTGAAGTTTTGAACAACCATATCTGTTTGGTCCGTTCGATTTCATTCGATGGCCAACTTCAATTCTTCTCCCTCTCTCGCTTATTGCGAGATGTCTTCTTCCTCAATGTAGCACATCGCAAAAAAAAAACATTTTATTTGATGTCTCTAGGCCAATGAAGTCTATTATGAGGTTCAAAAGTGATTTTCGATTTTTTTTACAAGATCGCGAAACTAAGCAATAGTTATGAACATTTATCCATTTATCCATAAAATGTAGATTTCCTCACCGTCTCATTGTTCATCAATCATCATGCATTAATCCAGTTTCTTACCTGATTTTCATTTGGGAAAACATTACACCATTTAGAACACCTCGCTAGTAGGTTGGTATCCCCATCCTCAGAACATAGTTGCATTGAGCTTCATAATAAATTAACAATCTGTAGTGGACCTGATAAAATGTGCATACCAATTGGGAGGCTCCTTGAACGGTGTGATCAGTGATGACCCCATAGCCATCTTCCATGGCGTGCCTCACCCCTCTCCTGCTGGCCAGGCAGAACCCCTCGCCCTGCACTTCCAGCTCGGTGGCCACCTCTGCATCCAGGTCCGCCACCGCGCCGAACGGGTCGACCCCGGGAGCGCAAGCCATGGGCGCCGGTATGGCCAGCCTGGGCGGCCGCCTTCCCCTCGCCGCCTTGGAAGCCGCCGCCGTCTTCGTCTCCACAGCTCTCTCGCCCGCCTGTTGCTGCTGCTTGAGCGCCGGAACAACGACGACGACCACTGGTGTCTGCGCCGACGACAGCGCCTGCAGCTGGTCCTTGTTGGGGTCATCGAGGGCCATCAGCGCCGTCCCCACCGGTGGGTGCGCCTTCTTGCTGCCGCAGGGCGACGCCGCCCTCGCCGCCGCCGGCTGCTGCCATGGCGCGGGGATCGCCGAGGTCGACGTCGGGGAGCAGAGGGGCATGAGGCGGAGGAGTCTGCTGCGGATGATGATGAGCGCGTGCGCGAGGCGGGCCAAGGCGGCGACGGCGGAGCGCAGGAACCTGACGCCGTGGAGCATCTCGCTCCGATCCGGCGGCCCGGTCAACGGAGACGTACGTCGGCAGGAGGGGGACGAGGCGCTTGTTAGGTGTGCTATTCCTGTGGGGGTGAAAAAAGCTGGCGGAGGTACGTGGACGTGGCTTTGGTTGGACGCGGTTTATATAGGTGGCGCCGTGGCGGGAACGGGAAGGAAGCCAACCCAGCCCAACCGGGAGAAGGGGTCGTGAGGTTGACCGGTCAAATTACAGCTTTTTGTGCAAGGATCGCGATCGGGATCGGGATCGGCGCGTGCAATCAATTTTGTTTCTGCCGTATGAAGCGTTTCTATTCGAATCAAAGGTTCTCTTCATCTTTCCCCAGACAGACTAACAGTAATTTTATCAGTATCAGTTGTTTGGTAGGATTTCTTTTCTACTTCCGTGTCAAAACGATTCTATGATGACTATAATATTTAGGATAAACTCTACAGATAAAATTGTTCTACTATGTAGAAAGTAAATCATGAGAAGCTAGGTTTGCCATCTTTGTTCATTCCAAAGAATTTGACATAACATTCGAGTAATTCTTTATAAAATACTATTTGTTTAGCAAATATATGATCAGCATGAGAGTTGCTCTAATAGGAGCTGTCTTTCAAATAAGAGCTCTGTTAAGGTGCTCTCTCCGTCCTAAAAGATAATGTATGAAGTTTTAGCTCTATCCAGATAATAATGTATTGAAGTATTAACTCTATCTATATGTGACTGCTTTTAAATACTGTCTTGCTTAAATTAAATAACTTATGCAATTGATAGCCGAAATCACTGGCATACATACATGTCTTTTACAGGGCCATTTCTGAGTTTTCTAGGACTAGGTCCACAACCCATAGTGAGGCCTATCCACTATCTCAAAATATTTATATATATTTCTATATGTGTGTGTATATATAGTAGTCTTTTTTTTGCGAGACATACATATAGTAGTCTTGTAAATACACATCAATTAATAATATAAGACTATGGCTTACTAGAAAATTAAACAAGAGCATCTCCAAGAGTTTTGAAAACCCACTCTCAATCTTGATCTTTTAGCAAGATTGAAAAAAACTACTCTCCAACAACTCCCTATCTTCAACTCCCAACCTTGCCGCATTTGCGAGAAATCGACCAAATCACGCGAAAATATGCGCACTTATCGATCTGCTGATCTAGATAGGTGGAAGGACGTGAGAAGAATAAGAAGTAAGGCAGAGTTTCTAATGCAAATGTATAAGAGAGAAATGAAGTATAAAAAATAGTTAGGGTAATCTGAAAATTTGTCCAGGATTCCTGGTATAAAATTGTCTTCTAAAATATTTTAGGAGCAAGGTTTTATAAAATGTTGGAGGAGCCCAATAAATATGCCCCCAATTTTTGTAGCCACTTGAAGAACTCTTTGATTTACGAATTATTTTTTAGGAACTATTGAAGATGCTCTAGCAACATAACTAAATAATTAGTGAGAGACAAGTGTTTTGCCAGACTCCTTGTTTGATACTGAAATTGCTTGGACAACTAGTAGTATCTTG
This sequence comes from Miscanthus lutarioriparius, assembly GCA_904845875.1. Taxonomy (NCBI): domain Eukaryota; kingdom Viridiplantae; phylum Streptophyta; class Magnoliopsida; order Poales; family Poaceae; genus Miscanthus; species Miscanthus lutarioriparius. The sequence continues at coordinate 60,036,921 of CAJGYO010000014.1, read as the reverse complement.
TATTTCGAGCGGAGAGAGTATGGAGTAATACCTAATTTCCCCTGTTTTATTAGGCCAGTCTTAGTGGGGTTTCATCAGAGTTTTATGGGCATTAAATAGGTTGATGTGGCACCGTATTGATAAAGAGAGAGATGATAAGAGTTTCATGGGAGTAGAGAGAGTTTTATGGAGATAAAACTCTTCTGCACTATTTCCAAAATATAGATGTATTGGTAACAGGGTCATAAAATCCCCACTGAGACTGGCCTTACGTGATGAGGTTACTTTGCTTTCGTTTGACCATCGGTCACAGCACTTAAATGTGAAAACCACACGGGGAACTGAACCCAAATTACGGCCGTCTGGAAGGAGTAAAACCTCGTTTACGAGACGCGACAACGGGTGCTGTCGTTCAGGTGTGAAAATTCAGGCCACCGGCCGGCGCAAAAAAAAACTCCTGAAGATCGAAGCAGCAGAACCGGCAACGCAACGCCCTGTGGGCTGGGCTATTATCAGCTAGGAGTATGGCCGGCCAAAACTCTGCAAGCAATTGCCTGCGTCGCTGCGCCGGCAGCGGCAGGTGAGGTCGGTCGAGGAGGCAGAAAAGGTCGCCAGCCCGCTTGACCCGCACACTACGTAAAAAAGGTTATGTAGTGACGGGTGATGACGATTCGTAGGGGCGGTTTGTCAGCCGTTCTTATCTAATCGTCTTTATAAATCATGTATTTATAGGGGTGATTTTCAAATCAGCCGTACAAATCGATTTATAGAGACGGTTAGATATTGAGCCGTCCTTATAAATTAATTTTCAGAAATCACAAAAAAAATAAAAAAAAATTTTAATCAAGGAAGACCCCACCGACAGCCACACGCACCCCACTCTATGATTGTAGTATTTTTTTAGGATTTTTGTATACTTTGCGTCGGCCGGCATTCGAACTCTCCCTCGAGAGCCATCTCCTCTACCACTACACCTCACGTTCACTAGTGTCTACAATTTATTTTGGTTCCCCACATATTATATAAAACGGAGCATAAATTGATTGTTTGAGGTCCTAAACTAATTCAAATTAAAAAGTTGTCAATTATAAAGTTTTATAACTTTTCAAGATCTACAACTTTTATTTTGGTAGTTTTTCCATCCGAGGTCACTTATAAAATTTGAATTTTAAATTTGAGAAATTCGAACGTAGTTTTCCATGATAAGAAGATTTTAAATGAGAAAGTTATCAACTACAAAATTTCGTAACTTTTCAAGATCTACAACTTTCATTTTTACTGTTTGTCCATCTGAGGTCGTTTAAAAAATTAAAATTTTAAATTTTTGAAAATTCAAACGTAGTTTTCCTTGACAAGATGATTTCAAATAAAAAGTTGTTAACTACAAAGTTTTATAACTTTTTGAGATCTATAAGTTTTATTTTGGTTGTTTCTCTATGAAGATTGTTTACAAAATTTAAATTTTAGTGTTTAATTTTTAATGAATCCGTCTGTTTCATACTCGAGTATTTTATGAGCGCGTGACAACCAGCATGCATACATGGGTATAGGGGCTAGCTGATGTGACAGGGGTGCATGCACCTGCACCATGCACCTGCCGCCTACAGGGCTGCACCTGGACCAGGTCAGACACACAGCGGCAGTACAGGCACCATAATCGAGCGACGTATATAGCTTTCCCGATTTTTAATAACGGGCGTGTATGTGTAGGGATGGTTCCAAGATTGAGCCGTCTCTGTAAATAAAATTTACAGGGACGATCGGATATAGAGCCGCTCCTATAAATCGGATTATTTATAGAAGCGGTTGATAATATTGATCGTCTTTATAAATCAATTTGTAAGGAGGACGGCTCATTTGATAATTATTTGTAGGGATGGCTCAATATAGAGCCGCTCTTGCAAAGAAAAAGAGGCGTTGCCACAAATTGTTTTTTAGCAGTGGTATAGCGTGTGCGTGTCCCAGCTGGTGCTGTCGTGGCACGTCCGGGCTGGCAGCGTGTGCAGATGATGTGGCCTGGCGCCTGGCGGGCGGACCGTCTCTGCTACGGTGAGGCTGACATGGCGTGTGAGCTGGAGCGTCGCGTATCCATGTGTGCGTGGATGGGCCCAGGAGCGTGCGGCGGGGGCACGTCGACGACGTCGTGTCGGTCAGGATGTTTGTACTACTGGCGCTGCTCTGCGCTGATACTACTGTAGCTAGTGGCTGCTGGAGTGCTGCTGCAATTTTGCGGTCCAAATTCCGTTTCCTTGCAGGCGCGTGTAGCGCAGTGGCAAAGCTCCTGGCCGGCCGGGGTTGGAATTTCCTCACATGGACGTTCCATAATAGTTATGGTAACTTGCTCATCATGCCCGAAGCCTGATGACTAGCTTGCGTTCGAACCCGGTTTTGCACCGCTTGCTAAATAATTTCCTGTTGCCTCATGCACGAATGTTCCATAATAGTTAGGGTGACGTGCTCGTCATGCTCGAAGCCTGATGACTAGCTTGCGTTCGGGGTGGTGTGAATGTGTAGTGTGCGTGCGTGAGGTATGTGTCCGTGTGTAAGTTATACTACAACTTGTCCTTGAAAGGACCTAGGCATAAAAAAAAATCCGTTTCCTTCTCCAAGACGTCAGCTAGTTTACTACTGCCTCCGTGTATAAAATAATAATACCGCTTCAGATTCTATCTGGATTAAGCTATTTTGAATTCAGCTAAATTTCCCGTTTTTTTCGTGAGTCTGTTCACAGTCTTCTTTTGTTTTGTTTTTTCGTTTTGTTTGGTTTTACGGTGAGTCTTGAGTTGTTTGGTCGTTTTTGTTTGAGAAAAATTGTGTTTTTGTTCAGCAATCTAATTATGATTTTGTCCTTGATTTTTAACTTTCTAATTTTGTTCTCGCTATTCTATATCTATATATTTAATAATAAAGAGGCAAAATTTCTGATTATTTTTTTAGTCCATCCATTTTTTTATCCATCTCCCTCTAACAACCGAACAACAGAGATTTCTTCCGTCCAGACTTATATATATAACATGTGCTCATTCGAGTTATAATAGCTCTTGTCTACGCGATACGAGTCCAATTCCAAAACGTATTGGGTCGTGTATGGGACCTGGATAAAGATATTCCTGGATTGGACTCCTAGATAGCTACGAATCCTATTCCAAATATAGATCCCTTTGATTCTGAGTAAGCTAAATAGAAATCCTATTCAAATACAAATAAAAATAAAAAAATAGTAGTAGTATAAAATCTTATTCTGGTATTAAATCACGAAGAGTTCTGATCCTTTTCTATTTATTATCCTATACGTATTATGGAGTATCCGTTTTGTACTTCCATGACCGTTGGTTGTTTTTTTCCAACTCATTTAGTTTCTTTTCTTCTCGGTGATAGTTTCCTTTTTTTTTATTGTCGTTTTCTTTTTTTTTACGAATCCTATTCCAAATTTAGGTCCCTTTAATTCTGAGTAAGCTGAATAGAAATCCTAATTCAAATACAAATAGAAATAGAAAAAATAGTAGTAATATAAATCTTATTCTGGTATTAAATCACAAAGAGTTCTGATCCTTTTCTATTTATTTATCCTATACGTATTGTGGAGAGTCCGTTTTGTACTTCCATGACCATTGATTATTTTTTTGTTCGACTTATTTAGTTTCTTTTCTTCTCCGTGATAGTTTCCTTTTCTTTATTGGTCGTTTTTCCTTTTTTACAAATCCTATTCCAAATATAGGTCCCTTTGATTTTGAGTAAGCTAAATAGAAATCCTAATTCAAATACAAATAAAAATAGAAAAAAATAATAGTAGTATAAATCTTATTCTGGTATTAAATCACAAACAGTTCTGGTCCTTTTCTATTTATTTATCCTATATGTATTATGGAGAGTCCATTTTGTACTTCAATGACCGCTGGTCGTTTTTTTACTCATTTAGTTTCTTTTCTTCTCCGTGATAGTTTCCTTTTCTTTATTGGTCGTTTTTCTTTTTTTTCTCGAGTCGGCTCCGGCACATTGGCCATGTACGTTTCTTTCATTGCACTTTCACTTTTAACGTTTATATCTTTTCTATTCATCACATTCCAATAAATAAATATGAAAAACAAAGAATAAAGAAATGCCTTTGAACCTTTATTTTTTCCTGAAAACTAAAAGTTTTCATCATCAAGTTACTGATGCGATTTCGATTAAGAACAAAACTTATCTTATAAGAACTTGGTTGAACTAATGGTCTAACTAATCAAATGTGAACTAATATCTTGAGGTGTTTGAGTTTCCTTTTCATTATTGGTTGTTTTTCCTTTTCTTTTCTCGAGTCGGCTCCGGCACATTGGCCATGTCCGTTTCTTTCATTGCACTTTCACTTTTAACGTTTATACCTTTTCTATTCATCATTTTCCAATAAATAAATATGGAAAACAAAGAATAAATAAAGGCCTTTGAACCTTTATTTTTTCTAAAAACTAAAAGTTTTCACCGTCAAGTTATTGATGCAGTTTTAATTAAGAACAAGGCATATCTTATAAAAACTTGGTTGAACTGATGGTCTAACTAATCAAATGCGAACTAATATCTTGAGGTGTTTGTGGTTAGTTCGGTCTAAATAAATTTGTCTCGATTGTATGTATGCACCGGTGTAACCCTGACGAGTCCCGCAACACGGAAATTAGAGAGAGGTCACCTGTCATAATTATCGGTGGGCAGACCAGTACTTGACATATCGACAACTAACTTCTTGTCGACTTGAACTAAAGATCCTGAACGAAAGTCACGAAACTTGATATTTAACTGTAACAAAGCATACATAGTATAAAATTGAAGTTATGATATTTTTATAGCTTCTAAACATATAAAAGGATATACACACATAATTTATGTTCTCTTTTTACATTACAATTTGATAACTTATTTTTCTTCGTTTAACGCATACGGACATATTTGCTAGTTTAAACTAAAATCCTTCTTTTGCCCCCTGGTTTGGATGTCCATCATATGAGAATGGAATAAATAAATGCAAAATATAAATTCTGTAAAACAAAGGAAAACGACCAAACTAAATTATTTTAAGTTCAAATAATTTTTGTTTTTTCATGAGTCCGTTCAGTGTCTTTTGTTTTGTTTTTTTTCGTTCTGTCCATTGGTTTTACGGTGACGCTTGAGTTGTTCGGTCGTTTTTGTTTTTGTTTTCTGAGTGAGTTTGTTTCCGCGTCTTTTTGTTTGACTTTTGGTCTTGTTTTCTCCAAGTCCCTTTCCATGTTCAGTTACCCGTAACTACTTTGTTTGCTTCGTCCGAATTTTTCCCTACACATGTTTCTCCACTCCAATGGTTTTTATTTTCCCCATAAACAGTAAAATACAATAAATACAATATTATGGATCTTTGAATCATTAATTAATCCCTCTTTAAGAAACAAATATTTCCACCATCAATTTGTTGATGCAGTTTGATTAAAGACAACTTATTTTTAAGTAAAACCTGAATCAGCTGTTGGTCTAACTAATTAAACTATAAACTGAGATTTTTAATAGTTTGTTGTCTAATAAAGTCTCTGTTCTTCGGCACTACTTCAACAATACTTTCAGCAAAAAAAAACAGTGTTTTTCTCTCACAACAAATCAGCGTAAGCAGCAGCATCAGCCAAATTTTAACGAAGCGAACACGTCGGCAACTAAATCAGATATTAGAATTACATATTTTTATGGGTCCTTAAAAAAGCAATGGAACTCAATATTTAATAATAGCAGCACATAGATAGTTTGACAATCAAAGTTATGATATATCCACATCTAAATATTTATGTGGTTTGCAACCAGAGAAAAATCTATCAAGATTGAATTTTAACTCAAACAGGCTTAATAGGACATTGTTTATAATACTGCCAGTATTAACTTGTATTATGGATGTCATGTCCATTATAAAATAATTTTAGCTTTTAAATTTTATAGAAAGGATAAATATGTATCATTCCAGTCGTCGTTTTTCATGGATAATTCATATTTTTTTATATTGTTACAACGTGATGAGGATATCACTCCTTCGGATGCACCCGCTGATCCTTCAACCATTATGCAAGGTCCAATGACCCGAGTTTGAATGCGCCAATTAAATTTAGAGGTGAGCTTATTTTTAAGCTATCATTTTCATAGTTTTGAGAATAGATTACTGCCTAACGATGTTATTTAGCTTATGAACAGTGGACATGGTCATGAAGTACATAGAGAAAGGTGTGGAGGCGGAGAAGACCAGCAAGGACGTCCAACACAAGCTGGAGGCCTAGCTCAACTCAACTTTGAGTCTGCCTCGTTCTTCAGGACCAGTCTGTGATGAAACGGACATCGAGGACGCATCCGGACTCCGTTTTCGATAATCCACATATGGACAGCTAATTCCATGAGCTAACCAATGGCTTTGGTTTGAGGTCCAAATTCCACCAGAATCAATGGAAATCGTCGAAACAAGTAGTGTTCAGAATCTGTCAGGGTGTTGCGTCACCGTCTTTGGTCCGTTAGGCCGTGTATCGTGTTTCGGGCCATTTGGGGGCACGTCAAGGGGGAGCGACGACCCTTAAACCTTTATAATTAGTCACCGCTGCCATCATTATGTTTTGAGTTTTGCTTAGAATAATCTGTCAATGATAGTCGCCGTTTTTCAGTTTGTGAAACCCCATATTCATGATCTTAATCATACATCTGCAGTTTGTCCCATATTTTGAGTTGCGTACTTTCGAGTTTTTGTTTGTGTTCTTCGTTTCGCAGGCAGGGATTAACCTTCTTGGCGAGGTCAACCAGTTTGGTGACACGGTTGATAACTAGAGGAGTCGTGGTGCTAAGGCTGTAGGGTTCGGGTCTTTTGACCTGAAACCGGATCCGTGTGTCGTACTCCACCAAGATGATAATTATCATCACCTGACGGAAGATCGGAAATTCCATCCCCATGACAACACACAGACATATTTAATAATATACAATAATACAGCTCTAGATTTCATCTAGATTAAAATATTTTGAATTTAACTAAATTTCTAGAAAACAATATCAATACTTATGTAAATATTAGTAGTCCTACTATTTTAAATTATAGGTCGTCTGACTATTATATATATAGTATTTACTATATACCTTGATATAACATATATTTGGCTGCACAGTAGAACCTATTTAGTATATAAAAGCTAAAATGACTTGCGATTAGAAACAGAAAAGTAATTTTTGAACTGAAGATGATTTGAATTAGCACTTGCTAAAATTATATTAATTCTGGGACCCATGGGGCTATAGTCACTTACTTCTCTTTTATTTAAGCCAAAAGTTATTATACTTTTATATTTGTATTTTGGTCATCATTACCTCCTCCATGTGGCATGATTGGTGTGTGTTGGCAGTCCTTAACTCACATTTTTACCGCCAACAATTATATAAAATCCATTCAAACAAGACACCAAACTTAGTAAATAGGGTCTTACACTAACATATTCCATAAGTTTTGATGAGTTGATCATTTTAAGGACATATCCATGAAAAATAAAGGAAAACATAGCAAAAGGCGCAATCCAGAGAAGCGTAATGCAGACCTTGCGCAAAGGAATCAAGAGAAGGCCCACTAAACCAAAGAAATTGGGCTGAGCACCGACATGGTAGAGGTCCAAGCCCAACCCAGAGCCTACCAGAGCAAGGCGGTGGCCAGGCGTGCCAGCCATGGTACGGCCGCACCCTGGGTGCGCCCGCACCCCAACCTAAGCCGTTTGGCCCTAGCTTTGGTCGGTTGACACATACCGCCTTGCCCAACGTTGGTGTCAAGGTGCTTCCAGGTTCATTGTACCTAAATGACGGTTTGAGGTCGGTTTGCTCCTTCCTTATGGGATCAAGCATATTTCCAAGGACCCTCCTCATCTCCACCTATAAAAGAAGGCCACCTCCCCCTCATTTGAACATCACACAAGAGAGCACAATAGCATCAAAGAGCAAGAGCAAGAGCAAGAGCATCACTCCATGGGCTTAGACCCTAGCTAGTTCTAGAAGAGAAATAGGGAGAGATGTGAGGGAAGAGTACATGGAAGAGTCGGGCTTGTCGGTGTCTCCTCACCTAGTACCTCGACGAATACATGTGCCTCAACGGGATTTCTCGCTAAGTGAGTATCCGTGATTCTTTTGGCATAAAGTCTTTGAGTAGTTAAGCTATACTCCTACTTGTTTGCGGGCTCATCATCCGTCCCCGTGACGGATTCTCTAGTAGATGACTCCTGATAAAAACGGATGTTCCTAGCTGACGCTAGAGTAGTAGTTGATAGCGTAGACATGGTGTATAGGCTAAAGGCTACCTTTGTTTGCCTCGTATCCCCCGGTTGAGGAGTAGGCGGCAGGTGGTGACAGCCCTGTCCGTCCTTTGTAACCCCCACGTTTGGATACGACATAGAGCCATACGCTGGTATCGACTGGCAGACCAGGTGCACTCCGGTGCCCAAAGTAGGCAAGTAGAAGTAGAGTTTATCTAACCTTAGACCCTAAGCCATAGGAATCCTTCTCTACCCTTATCAGCTATCCTTGTGTTGTCCTTGAACGAATTAGCTAGAAGAAATACCTCTGTTCCCTATGGAAATATGATACCCTAAATACTTCTGGGTGAAAGCTACAACGGTAATTCCGTACACTTGTAGATTCTTTCTATAAACGTTAAGAAATACCAACAAGCTTTCTGGTGCCATTGCCGGGGAACGGTTGCTATTTTCTTCGAACCTAGTTCGTCCTCGTATCTGTATCTTTTATTTTTATAAAAATAAAAATATTTTCTTTTATCTTTATTACCATGAAGCCAACTCCAAATTCAAATCCTTTAGCTTCAAAGGGGGAGTTCCCTGAGCCACCTTCTTCAAAACCAACCCTTTCATCTGGCTGTGAACTCCACCCTAGTTTAAAAGCTATGGTTCGGGCACAACCATTCTCAGGGCATGACAACGAAAACCCTTATCATCACCTGCATGAGTTCGAGAAGATGTGTTCATGCCTGAGCATCTCAGGCATGACACAGAAAACACTAAGGTGGACATTGTTTTCCTTTTCTCTCACGAAGAAGGCGAAACAATGGTAGACTCAAGCTGTAGAGAGCATGAATGGATATTGGGATGAACTTAAGGATAACTTTTGTCTTGCATTCTTACCTATGTCTCGTATCGTCTCTCTACCAAGGGCAATCCTCGACTTCGAGCAGCACGAGAAGGAGTCTTTAGGTGCAGCCTGGGTCAGGTTTTCAGCATTAATACATGCTGGCCCAGACTTGTCTTTACCCAATAGCATTTTGCTATGACTCTTTTGTTTGGGTATCGACATATATACTGACCTATGCCTAGACATGATTGCTGGAGGGCGTTTCACACACAAACCTATGACGGAACAAGTAAAATTCCTTAAAAACTTCATAGACAGACACACTTCTTCCATCATAAGAACCAAACCCCTCCAAGCCAAAGTCATGTCGAGTGTTAAGGAGTCTTCATTAGTCGAATCCAAACTCATAACATCCTTAGGTTCGACTCATGTGCCCTCACCCGAACCACGAACCCCGAAGGAGAGAGTAATTCATCCTTCGGAGTTCCCTATCAAATTTGAGGATTATGGCAATACCTCAAAGTTATCATGGCATGAAAACCACATAAAAGAAGTTTACCCTAGAGTGGAACCATCAAAGGAATGGTTAATGGAAGTGAAACATTCTTCTAAAGCAATTCAGATTCTTTCACCTTCCACGGCCATGCCTTGTTCGTCAAGGGGAACAAACATAGAAGCCCTGCACAACCCCACAGTCGGGACTTGCATCATGTCAGAATTCCTAGCGAAAATCCTTTTGGGTAACATGCCGCTAGTCTCGACCAATAAACTCTTCAAAAGTCCATCAGGACTCTTTTTCAAATGTTGTGGGATTGCTAGGGTCGTGCCAATTAAAATTAATGAAACTGAGGTTCATTTAGACTTTCATATATATGCCATCCTTGATTTTGATCTTCTCATAGGCCACCCCTTGAAAATCTTATTCAAGAAAAACCTTCCCATAGGGGCCTTGATGAAAAGTTGGGAAAAACTCCTTCTGCCACTCCTATCCCTTGTCCCGAAAGTCCAATGACGAAGCATAATCTCAACCATGACCCATTCGAAGAGGCGAGTTCATTTCCCCGTTCGTTTCACCTAGGCTTTCTAGTGAAACTAAATGTCCATCACCAACCTCACTCGAACCAAAATCTCGGTGCCATGGACAATGTCGGAGCACCAAATCTAGTGCTAAAAAAGAATGATTCCACAAACGAGCATGATGGTGTCTCTTTTGAGACTCCTTGCGTTTCATGCTCGCTCTTAGAGTCTCTAGAGTTGATCACACTTAGTGCCACATGCTTCTACGGGGACCACAACCATCTCTTAGTCCTCATTTACAAACTTTTTAGAAGAATGGTTGTGGATGCATATGTTTATCATAAATATTGCAAATCTCATAGTAGCACTGCGGTACTATCCTTGCAGCTTGAATGATTTTGCTAAATGTTTGGTGGTACACCTGGGAACTATACCACCATTAATAGCTACAAGATGAAGTTCCCACGGTCAAGCTTAAGACCATAAATCAAGCACTACCGGGAGATACCCCAGATTATCATGAGAAAAAATATTTATATTTATAATCATAAGAAAAAGAGATTATCATAAAAAACTTCCTTCTTAATAAAAGCAAGAACATATTTTCAAGTTAGTATGCACATTTGGATATTCTTGTCACTAACCATTTCAGGTTGAGAATAAGAAGAACAAGGGGCATACAATGCTAGAAAAGCATGAGAGCTGCATCAACTAAACGTCATGATGCCCTTTAGAGATGGAACACACTCAAGAGGAGACCCTGACACTGCACACTTGACTTTTACACAAAAGTCCAAGTATGGGGAGGATGGTGAGAACCTCACCACAAGTTCCATGTACACCAAAGGACATCTTGGCTAAAAAGAAAAAAAATGATGATAGCTCTGCCTTACTGAAAAAAGGAAACTAAAAAAAAGAATATGAAAAAAGGGGAGAAGAAAGAAAGCTAAAAAAGAGAAAAAGAAAGAAAAAAGAAATGATATATATATATATAAAATAGAGAAGGACCATTCTCCTCTTCTAGACCTTTGCACTCAGGCCCATGGTCCGTACACACTAGTTGTGTGTGTGGCCTAGCCTTATGGCTCACCTAAGTTGGACCATGCAACTACTGCATCAACTTCAACTTCCATCCACATATGCCGCTAGTAAGTAAACTCAGGTATGCAAAGGCAAGTAAATGTTCACCAACACCGTACTCATTTTGACTCCATAGGAATATTAATCTTGCTCATACAAATTCATGCTTCCAGTATTTATGTCATTTGCTCTAGTTTGGATGTATTCATACGGTACATCCATAGGTCCTTTTAAATTAAGCATGGTGCTTAGGTTAAAATGGACTTCTTTAATCAAAATTAAACATGGTGTTTAATCTTGGTTAATGAACTTTGAGTTATTATTTTCATAAGTAATGGAAGTAATTTACAATGGAGATGAATCAAGGTTAGGAATATCTTGCAATTTCACGTTTAGCCTTGTTGGAGTTATTTTCGAATAATAAAAAGTTGGGTGAACACAAAATAAAATAAAATAAAAATAATAAAATTTATAATAGTAATAATTAATAGCAAAAAAATAAAAGTAATAATAATTATAATAATAATTTAGGCTCCCTAGTGTTTTAGCTGGAAGAGCCCTTGTTCATTTCCATTTTTTTGTTTTTCTATTTGAATAAAATAGATACAAGAATAAGTGTGGGGGAGATTTCTCAAGCATAACGAACACACATTTGAGATCTCCCACCAACACGTTGCACAACCCCTGACGATCATCATGCAGATGGACAAGACAAATAGCTTCAGAGAGGATTGGCTGAACCTCTAGGTTAGCCAAATCACATCTGAATCCCTTAAACTCCTTCCTCTACAACGATGGTTTGTGCAACACTACCCTCACTCCCTACATTAAGAATGTTTAAAATTGAACAAATTAAAATATAAGTATACTTCAATTCCATTCTACCTTTTTATTAGAATTTGCATACTCTTTATTCCTTGCTAAAATTCCTATGACTTGTGAGCAACTTATCATAGAGACCCTATTTTCATCTAGGTTATTGGAATATGAGATATAGTAGGATGAAATAAAACTTGCTCTCTCTTGCAAAGTACTTGGGAATTATTTTATAAAATCAAAATTCAAATAGCATGCTCCTCAATGATGAATATTTCCTACCAAGGCCATATATGCTTATTCATGAAACAAGCCTTACACATAGCCGCTTACTTTGTGTTGAGTTTTGTCAAGCTCTGTGATCTTTGTTGAGAGAAGTTTCATGCTCCAAAGATCAAAATTCACGTACATCCACAAATAAAATGCTAACTCTTATACTGAGAGTTACACACAACATGCTCTTTCCGTCCACTAAAAGTAAAAATACTCTAGTCATTTCATCATGAGTCTCTCTCTCTCTAAAAAATTCATATGCCAAAAATAAAAGTATGAGCTATGTTAAAAAAGCAAAAAGAAATCCATGCCAAAGAGCATGAGAAGAATAATCCCAAGCTAAAAAAACATGAAGAAAGAAAGAAAGATAGCCCATGCTTTCAAATAAAAGGCATTTATCAAAAAGAAGAGAGAGTCATGATCAAAGGAGTACAAAAATATTTAGAAATAGGAAAAGTTTAAAAATTCCACACACATGCACTTTTCGATCTAAGGGTACGACGCTTCCCTCCATGGATTCGGGATTTGACCTTACAACATACGCAAGGTAAGTGTGCCAAAATTATCATCCATACCCGAACCCCACATAAGCTTGTAGAGGTAGGATGAAAAAAGGCAAACTTCAAGGATATGCCTTGGTGAGGAACCAAATACAAAAATATGAGTGATTCAAGAGTATCATTCGAGGAGCAAAGCTATATTTACTCTTTCAAAATTAAAAACCCAAGTTTCTACGCACGAGTAGAGTAAGAAGATTTGATTCCATGCTATTCCATTATCCAATTACCCAAGATAATTTGGTAGACACACAGAATGCTCACAGGTCTGGGTGAAGCTTGGAATAACTTGTATGCAGATATAATATCAAAGAGATGACCCATCTTAGTTCTTAACTTTACTCGAGGACGAGAAAAGGGCTAAGTGTGGGGGAGTTTGTTGATGGTCCTTAACTCACATTTTTACCGCCAATAATTATATAAAATCCATTCAAACAAGACACCAAACTTAGTAAATAGGGTCTTACACTAACATATTCCATAAGTTTTGATGAGTTGATCATTTTGAGGACATATCCATGGAAAATAAAGGAAAACATACCAAAAGGCGCAATCCAGAGAAGGGTAAAGCAGACCTTGCGCAAAGGAATCAAGAGAAGGCCCACTAAACCAAAGAAATTGGGCTGAGCACCGACGTGGTAGAGGTCCAAGCCCAACCAAGATCCCACCAGAGCAAGGCAGTGGCTAGGAGCGCTAGCTAGGGTGCGGTCACACCCTGGGTGCGCCCGCACCCCAACCTGACCCATTTAGCCCCAGCTTTGGTCGGTTGACACATACCGCCTTGCCCAACGTCGGTGTCAAGGTGCTTGCTAGGTTCAATGTACCTAAATGATGGTTTAACGTCGGTTTGCTCCTTCCATATATGATCAACCATATTTTCAAGGACCCCCTCATCTCCACCTATAAAAGGAGGCCACCTCCCCCTCATTTGAACAACACACAAGAGAGCACAAGAGCATCAAAGAGCAAGAGCAAGAGCATCACTCCATGGGCTTAGGACCTAGCTAGCTCTAGAAGATAAATAGGGAGAGATGTGAGGGAAGAGTACGGGGAAGAGGCGGGCTTGTCTGTGTCTCCCCGCCTAGTACCTCGACGAATACATGTGCCTCAACAGGATTTCCCGCTAAGTATTTGTGATTCTTTTGGCACAAAGTCTTAGTTAAGCTATACTCCTACTTGGTTTGCGGGTTCGTCGTCCATCCCTGTGCCAGATGCTCTAGTAGAGGACTCCTGATAAAGACGGATGTTCCTAGCTAACGCTAGAGTAGTAGTCGATAGCGTCGACATGGTGTCTAGGCTAAAGACTACCTTCGTTTGCCTCGTATCCCCCGGTTGAGGGGTAGACGGCAGGTGGTGATAGCCCTGTCCGTCCTTCATAATCCCCCACGTTTAGATATGACGTAGAGCCGCACGCCGGTATCACTTGGCAGATCAGGTGCACTCCGGTGCCCGAAGTGAGCAAGTAGAAGTAGAGTTTATCTAACCTTAGACCCTAAGCCATAGAAATCCTTCTCTACCCTTATCAGCTATCCTTGTGTTGTCCTTGGATGAATTAGCTAGAAGAAATACCTCCGTTCCATGTGGGAATACGATACCCTGAATACTTCTAGGTGAAAGCTATAACGATATTTCCATACGCTTGCGGATTCTTTCTGTAAACGTTAAGAAATACCAACAGTGTGGTGACTTTGTGTTGACGCTAAAGATGACCCCAAGCCAACACACCAGCAGGGCCTTGGATGCCCAAAGAGGATGCAAATCAACCTGCAATGCAGCAAGAACGTAGCGTAATCAATCAAACCGATCTAGAGACCGATAAGGCCGATGTAGAGCCTGTTCTTGGCTAAAAATGCCCCCGAACTTCTACTGGGAAGACCTATCAGGGAGGAGCACATAGAGGATCTCCTAGGAGCAGCAAAGCCACCTAGGATGCCGCTGAATCTCGTCGGGAAACTCAATGAACAGAAAGGAGGGGTTGAGAGAGGAGTAAAGGGGTAAAAGGAGTTGATAGATTGGTTTTTTAACCATTGGATAGATAGGAACTGAAAGGACCTAGGATGTCGCCTAGAGGGGGGGTGAATAGGCGTTTCTGAAAATTAACACCTTTAAATGCGGAAACAATTAGAAAGGGGAGTTTCCAAAATGGAAACTCCAAATTTAGAGTACTACCACCCCTCACAAGTTAGCCACAGAGTAAACAAGGTATAAAGAATATATCTAGAAGCTACAACCCCTGCAACATCAAGTTAGAACAGAGAATAAATATTTTTAGTAGTAGAAATACTGGGACGTGTCCGGTATGAATACTGGGGACGTGTCCGGTATACACGATTCTGCAGATCAGCCCGAACTTGCTCCTTTCTATCTTCAAACCAAACTGCAGGCACCTAATTTAACTATCAGTATACACAGAGAACATGCACAAGTGCTAGAGCAACACAAATATCAAATGAAATGCGAATTGAGACACGATATTTGTTTTACGAGAAGTTCGGACTCGTTCGAGTCCTACTCTCCGTTGAGGGGCTGCAGGCGACCAGTGAAGGTCAGCCCTAGAGGATACCACGAAGGTCACTCTAGCCGGAGTCTTTTCCAACTCCTTTTCCTCCTTCCACTAATTGATTCCGAGGCGGCGGAATCGACCGTTACTAAACTTTCCGAGGCACACCACATCTCTCCCGGTGCTCTCCGTGACGTCTAACCGTCTAGGACCGAAGAGTCCAAGAGTAACAAACGCGAATCACGAGATTGACAATATGCACAAGTGCTCAAGTGGTTGGATGGCTCTCTTTTGAATTTCACTCAACCCACAAATTGATTTTGCAAGTTTGATCAATCACTCACTAAGAGAGGGTTGGCAAGGCTCAAAAACATGTGTCTAAGTAAGTAGAATCAGCAGACCTCCAAAGGTGGAGGCTTGGGGGTATTATAGCCCCTTGAAAAACTAGCCGTTTTATAGGTTTGTTGCAATACGGACACGTCCGGTATGCATACCGGACATGTCCGTATGACTCGAGATCGCGCTATGTGTAACTAAATTCTGATGATGTTGTGAGGCCTCGGAACTCCGAAGTATGCCGGGACTTCCGACCGGCCGTCGAACTCCCGACTCAAGTCGGAACCCCGACCCTCGGCAATTTTGAAAACATGTAATCGAGTTAAAGTTAGTGAGGTGTCGGAACTCCCGACGCATGTCGGAACTCCCGACCCTCACGGCTTTTGAAAACTAGCCGTTGGCTTCTAGTCATCCATACCGGACACGTCCGGTGTGAATACCGGACACGTCCGGTATGACCAGGACAGTGAAACCTCAAAGTGTGTTGAAGTGCGAGACGTCGGAACTCCCGACTCATGCCGGGACTCCCGACCGTCGGAACTCCCGACCTACGTCGGAACTCCCGACTAACCAACCCGAGAACAACAATTTTACATTTCTTTGGACAAATCCGGAGGACGCGTCCGGTATGAATACCGGACACGTCCGGTATTGCCAGACCAGCAACAAATCAGTTAGCTCTTTTGTCTCTCAAATACTCAAAACTCACATGGGTTGGCTTGAGCACTTATGAAACATTATCTATCAACATGATGCATCCCTCTTAATAGTACTGCATACCTATTAAACTCAAGACAAGCGGAAATATGAATTTGTACCACTTGAGTTGTTCTTTTGAATTGATGCCGTCCCTTCCAATCTTCATCAAGTAAGGGTGCTAACATGTTGATGTTGATCTTTTCACTTGAGCATAGCCATCTTGAGCATGTGACTTGATTTCATTCATCAAATTTGAATAACCCCAAATGTATCAAGTCACTTCCATCAAATACTTCATTATAGATTTGATTCTTCACATCAATATGACCATCTTAGCTTGATTAGTACCTCAACTAAATGCAAGTACTTTCTTCTTCACCCTAGCTAGGTTCTTCGGCCGCCAAGCCGTCGCTTGCCCTTCACCCTTGCTTAGTACCTCGAAGCCTTTCCTTGCTATCTTCACCATCTCAAGCCATCAAGTCACATCTTGTGTTGAATCATCCATTCATATGTATTGTTATCTTTTTCATTTTAATTTAGCAAGCTTCAAATATGAGACCATTCCATATGCAATCCCTCATGTCTCATTAACTAATAATCATGAGCTTGCTTTCACATAGTCAATGGAAATCCCACAAAAAATAAGCCTTCACATGAATTCCATTTGCATTGTTGTCTTGTGCTCGAACTAGATTGTTTATACAACAACACATCATTTTGGCTTTCATTAAGTACCGTGAGATAACCTATTACCTGTTCACACTTAGCAAGCAGGTTAGTCCTTTAATCACGTTGTCATTCAATCAACCAAAACCCACTAAAGGGCTAGATGCACTTTCAATCTCCCCCTTTTTGGTGATTGATGACAACTTGATTAAAGCTTACAAAATGATATAAACATTTAAACTTTTGGGTTCAATGATTTATGAGAGGCTCCCCTTAATATGTGCTTATGATTAGAATTCACAAAATGACCTCAAATGTCAATTGCACATACTAAAACATATAGGAGACTCCCCTAAATCATTGCATCCGTAAGGGTGCATGTGTGTGTGACAAAGAGAAACCGTGATGCATATGACAAGATATATCACACAAGAATAAATATAAAAGCATCACATCAAATATTTTCATTCTAGCATGCATAGTCCTTATGAAAATAAATATGACATATGTAATTCACACATAGCACTCATTACAAATTTTCTCAAGTCCGAAACCAGCGATATATAAAGATAAAGATCATGTCTCAAGAGATACAAAGATAAAGCATAAGTAAGTCTCATCTCTCACATGATACAATCTATCACAAATCCAAGATACATCAATGAAGCTCAAAAAAAAAAACTCTGACTGCAGTACATATCTTGGTACAAAGATAAGCAAATGAAACTATCCTGAAGCTTTAATCGGTCTCTCTCCCCTTTGTCATCTATCACCACAAAGGTCCAACAATGACATACTAAGGACAAAGGGGCTACAAGCTATCACGGAAAGCTGAGATCACTCATCATCATCATCTCGACCAGCATCCTCATCATCTGAGCGTGCAACACCGGCTGGACGAGAACCACCCGCACCAGACGCGTCATAGCCACCAGACCCGTAGAAGCCACCACCACCTGTCAGGTCACTCCACCAATCTGTAGCATAGTCGTCTGCAGTCTTTGGGGCGTACGAGAGTGAGTAGGCACACGAGCTGAAGTGGTAGAGTGTCAGGTGCTTTGTGTGCTCACTGCTTCTGCTGTTTGTCATTGTATGAACTCAACATACTCTCTATCATATCTAGCCTCTTCTTTGCTCCTCGGTCTCGGGCTCACTAGGCTGCCTCATCGATAGAGGAGACCTAGGAGGATCAAGCTCAAGATTAGAAGCAATTTGCTTCAAAGTCCGAGAGTGTCCTTCCTCCTAGCCTCCCTCTCTTCTCTGCCTAGTCTGGATGTCACGGCACATCCCAAATATGGAGCTAAAAAGCCTACGGATAGGCGAAGGAGGGGCCACGGCAGGCGTGAAGTAGAAGCGTGAAGGAGCACGTGGTGAAGGTGAAGCTCCTGCTGGTGCACCACTCCCAGTGCATCTGCCTCTGCAGTCTTCTTCTTTGCTCCCTCCTGGTCTGCTGGAGGTAACCTGTCTCGTGCAAATCTGCAATAATCTTGAGGCCTTGTGAATCTTATCATACTCAAATGTGTGCCCTGTCACACTGCTCAATCATATGCATGATATAAGGAGCAAAACCACAGCCCTTGAGGGGCCTCTCTCCAACACTCGATCTCGGACCAAATAAAGTCAAACACTGGCTGAAGGGCCGAGCATCGGGTGCCATCTGTGGAGTATGTTCTGGAGTAATCAGCAATGGTGCCCTTGTCTCCACCCTTGTAGTCAATAGTCTTCTGAACATCTGTCCTGTGTACTGTAGGTAGGGTGAAGACCTAGAACCTTCCCACAGCTCCTTCTCACCACCTGGTGGATACATATAGGCAAAATTTGCTCAGGGGTAGCACCCGCTCGGTGTGGATCCTGTCCCTCAGAGGTCATCCTCCGAGAAGCCAAGGTGCAAACAAATACATCATAGTCAACACTTTGTACATTTGGCCCTCAAGCATCCAGTGCATCCGCCGCTCATCCTCCTCAACAAATAGAGTAGCATAGAATCGAAGCTACTACCTCGTGTTCCAGT
Source organism: Miscanthus lutarioriparius (assembly GCA_904845875.1). Taxonomy (NCBI): domain Eukaryota; kingdom Viridiplantae; phylum Streptophyta; class Magnoliopsida; order Poales; family Poaceae; genus Miscanthus; species Miscanthus lutarioriparius. Next base: position 60,017,903 of record CAJGYO010000014.1, on the reverse strand, counting down.
CATCTTTGGAACTCCATGATCTCATAAACTTCACGTGCTTTCTGGCAGATGGCAATAGCATGATCAAGCTCGAGGCCTTACGCAACTCTCTAATATATTGCCAGTCAATCCATCGAGACACAGCAATTCTTCGGGTTCTGGTAAGAATCACACTCGAGTAGAAGTCCAAGTGAAAGGTCATGCAGAAGCGGTGATCGTCTTGAACCTTAGGTAAGCTCCTCGGATCAACCCTTCGCTCATCTCTAGCCTTCTGGTCATACCCTTTCCCTGTAGTCAACTCTAGGAACATAGGAGGGCACATTGGGCGGGGCGTGTCTCAAGAAGACCATAATGCATCCCTTGACCAGGTGGTCTTTGAGCCCGGAGGAACTGACTCCTCCTCCTCAATCTCCTGCTCCTCATCTGAGCTATCACCATCTGATCCTCTGTCAGTGCTCTTCCTCTTTCTTTCATCTCTAGACTCCACTCTGAACTCATCAGTGTCTGTGTCAGAAGAAGAGCTCCCGGACCCTTCTGCATATTGAGCTGCTGCACTAGTGGCAGCCTGGTGGAACCTCCTTTGGTCAATTTGAAATCCAGGATGCATATCCTGTCTCGCCTTCTTGTACTTCTCAAGTGCTGGATCATGCCTGTGCTTGGACCTCGGCTCCTGTCATCCACTCATGGCAGCTGTCCTGTATCCAAAGATTTCTAAAGAATTTTAGATACATGCCCATAGCTTGTAATTAGACATAGATTCTTTCATCCAAGGTTTTGCAATCACCTCGACACACCATTGTCACAAGGTTTGCAAAACGTAGATACAAAAGAAACTAAGCCTAACAAACCATTCTAGATAGGATTGAGTCAGAGATCAGCAGGCAGTCTGCTCTGCTGGGCCATACCGGACACGTCTGGTATGGGCGACCAGCAACCCTAACCGGGGTTTCTCGATTCAAACCACCACGGATCAATTCCAAATTTTGGGCATTGCTTCTATATCACTAATGCAGCATATTTACCGAAGGAATTTCCAAATCATGCATTAACCATGTAGATCGGACGAGGTCCGCGATTAGGGTACCTTTGGAGAAGAGACGAGAACGCGATGTGAAATCCAAGTCCCCGGGCCTTCAATCTTGATGCAAGCCTTCTCCAATGCGATCTCCCTCTCTCTCTTTTCTTGGTGAAATCGTCGGTTGCCCTAGGTGAGGAAAAGAGGCGTCGGCTGGGTGGATTTGGAAGAGGCAAGTCTGTTTGGGCCGAAGGGGTATGCTCGATTTTTATAGTCCGGCTCATACCGGACACGCCCGGTATGAATACCGGACACGTCCGGTATTCGCGGGCTGGCCCAAATAAATCCAAAATGTGTTTTCTCTCTTCCGGTCCTTTTCTCTGTTGTTGCTCAGTCCAAAAAAAAAGTGAATGATCTTGATCCAAACCGAGTATTATCACTTTTCTTATCCAATGCCATCAAAGATTTTCTCTTTTCCAACTATTTGGCATACACAATAATTTGCTTGCTTGAGAGAGATAAAGTGAGACAAAGTAGATTGAGGACTTAAGAAAGCCATGTCATGTGTGATTAGCCAATCAAACAATCAAGGAGAGCTATAATCATCACATGGCAAGGCTAGGTCACAAAGACCAAGATTCAAATAGTTTTTCAAATTCACACCACCTACACATGCTAGTTGTGGGTTTTGAAAAAAAAAACATCTCTCCTATGTCACACAAATGCACATTCTAACATGTAAAGGGCCTTAGATGCACTTACAATACATGTATGTAAAAACATACCTTTGCCTTGAGCCCACAAGAATACCACTAAGAAGACACATGGCATGATAATCTTTATGTTGACCTTGATTGCCAAGTAATCATGCTTGATACAAATTCAATTTTTCATCCAAAGGACTACAAAGAGTGCTAGATAAATTTGTTAGTCCACAATGGTGCAAAATAGAAATTTAGCTCCCCCTAAATAAGTGCTTCAAGTATTTTGAATGACTTTCAACGAGCACTTTTATTCTGATAAGAAATTGAGAGCCAATTTTCATTTTGACCATGAACCAAATAAGATTGCCATATTTAAAAGTGATCTTAAGAGATGCTCACAATCCACTTAGATTTGATAAAACACAAGCTTACGAGTATGTTAGGGATATATGAAAAATGTATGGATCGAATACTCAGTTGCAACACAATTAGTGTTCTGGTCCATGCAATACCGGACATGTCCGGTAGTATACCGGACACGTCCGGAATACACAGAACAGAAACATTGACTTTCTGTCCTGGCCATCTGGGACACGTCCAGGAAGTAATCGGACACGTCCAATAGGTTGAGACAGAACCAATTAAATCACTGCATGTAATAATTTTTTTGTTTAGCTTTATTATTTATTGTATACTAGCATCTCAACAGATAAATTACTCTACTAGAGAACGATCAAAAGCATCATATGGCAAACATGATAAATCTCAAGTGAAATTAATTAGCCACTTTCATTATTTCACAAATGTACCTATTTGTGAACTATAGAACACGAAACAAACAAAGTGGCTATCCTGCAAGGTTTTAGGTACTTGTTACCAATGTTGAGGATGAAATCTATGATATGTTCATTGAATTATCTTCGGGTCAACCATATAAGAGATTATGATGAGAATTGGTTGATAGATTGAGTGAATATTGTCAATTTGCTTGCTCAACCACCCCGAAGCTTTCATCTCACCACCAAGTACCTATATTATCAACCTAAGCACATTTTGGTACCCAACTCTTGTTGGGTCCTTTTGGGTTAGTCAACAAGTGTTTAGGCACCCAAATGGCCTTAGTACTAGTTTGTGGTGAACACATCACCTTGCTAGTGCTAATTCCATTTGTGGTCTTCCTAAGCATATTATCATAAATAATTGTGTTCGGCTTAGGGATGTTACCATTTGGGCAATCATAGCTTAGATGCCCCTTTCTTCCACAAGCATAGCATATGCGACCTTTGTTTGCCCTATGCTTGTTTTGCTTGTATGGACATCCATCAACCTTGTGGCCCATCTCATTGCACCCATAGCATCTTCTAGTTGCAACTTGGGCTTGCTTTCTTGCTTCTTTGTTCATTGGGTATTTCTTGGTAGGATGCCCCAATTTCTTGCTCATGAGACAAGCACATTGTCCATGACTCTTCACTTACTTGGCCTCCTTGGTAGAAGCCTTTTGATTGGCGGCTTCAACCTTGTCGGCCCAACTCTTGTGTGGACACATAGCCCACTCATGTCCATACAATCCACAACCATAGCACATCCTTTTTCCATGTTTCTTGCTCTTGGTTGTGTTGGCCTTGCTTGAGATGTGATTCTTTTGTTGGGCTTTGGAGGAAGCAAGGTTTGAACCCTTCTCAAGCTTCTTCACCATGTTATCACGGTTATCTTGAGAAGGTTGTGCTTTCTCCTTACCCTTCAACCGAATCACATCTTTCTTTAATCTTTGCACTTCTTCTTTGAGCTCTATGTTTTCTATAAGATTTAGCTCAATCGAAGATTGGCTTGCTTGAGGAGCACACTCATTAGTACAAGAAATATTTATTTGAGATGGTGTACTAGTGAGCGGATGTGTGAGAGGTTGAGAGAATTTTACCGATGTAATCACAACCTCATGAGCCACCTCAAACATGATGCTTGATTCTACTACTTCCTCATGAGAGCACTTTAGATGAACATAATTTGCTTGTAGCTCATTATACTTGCTTGATAGTTCATCTAGCCTTGCCTTGAGCTCGAAGTTTTCCTTCTCTAGTTGTGAAACACTAGAAGAGGAATTAGTAACTAAAGCATGCTCGATTGATAATTTTTCATACCTCTCATTTATTGCCTTTAGCTCTTGCAATTTGGAGATGAGAAACTTTTCTTGATTTTGAAGCGATTGCTCTTGCTTCTCAATCTCTTCTTCAAGCTCATCATTCTTTTCAACTATCTTCATGATGATGAACTTGTCTTTATGGTTGAGATGATCAAGGTTGTAGTTGTCTTCAATTTCAACATCACTCTTATCTTGATCATCTACTTGTGCTTTCTCCTTTTCTTGATCTTTCTTGTTATTCTTCTTCTTGCTTTTCTTGGCCATGAGACACAAGTGATGAGTATCATGAGATACTGAGGTTGACTCATCACTTGGTCGCCATCGGGCTTGAGCATCGCTACAAACAGCAGTGCTGCTCGGTCTGCTTTGCCTCGGCCATACCGGACACGTCCAGTAGAGGGCATACCGGACACGTCCGGTACATGCTGTGATGACAATGCCAGGTCATCTTGTTGCTTGCACTTCTTGCTCGGCTCGGCACTCTTGAGGTTTTGTGAGGCTTCTTGCTGTATGAAGACACAATGGATATTCTTTCCATTGACTCGATCTCAAGTGCATCATCACATTTGGATTTTCCATATAAATCAAAAGTCTAGTCCAAATGAGATGAGCACTCTCTCCGGAGGTGGTTGTCCATTGAATATTGCCTCATCTTGAACCTCTACACTTAATGTACTCAAAATAATATTAATAGCTTGAGCATTGAGTTGCACGCATATTTCTTCCTCTTTTGATAAATTTTTGTAGTTGCTCCAATCAACTATAGAAAGAGGTATGCTTGCATCTACAATATGCTCAACAAGAGGACTAATATCTCTAAAAGCATTGAGTACATGTATTGACCAAGTTAGAAAGTTTGAACCATCATTTTGGAGAAGCACCGGCTCCAACTCGATAGGCGTCGACATCCTTTTCTCACGGCGGTGAAGCTTTAGGTGAGAACCTTGCTCTGATACCAATTGAAAGGACCTAGGATGTCGCCTAGAGGGGGGGTGAATAGGCGTTTCTGAAAATTAACACCTTTAAATGCGGAAACAATTAGAAAGGGGAGTTTCCAAAATGGAAACTCCAAATTTAGAGTACTACCACCCCTCACAAGTTAGCCACAGAGTAAACAAGGTATAAAGAATATATCTAGAAGCTACAACCCTGCAACATCAAGTTAGAACAGAGAATAAATATTTTTAGTGCAGGCAGGAAATACCGGACGTGTCCGGTATACACGATTTCTGCAGATCAGCCCCGAACTTGCTCCTTTTGATTTCTATCTTCAAACCAAACTGCAGGCACCTAATTTAACTATCAGTATACACAGAGAACCTGCACAAGTGCTAGAGCAACACAAATATCAAATGAAATGCGAATTGAGACACGATATTTGTTTTACGAAGTTCGGACTCGTTCGAGTCCTACTCTCCGTTGAGGGGGGCATGGCGACCAATGAAGGTCAGCCCTAGAGGATACCACGAAGGTCACTCTAGCCGAGTCTTTTCCAACTCCTTTTCCTCCTTCCACTAATTGATTCCGAGGCGCCGGAATCGGCCGTTCTAAACTTTCCGAGGCACACCACAATCTCCCGGGTGCTCTCCGCGACGTCTAACGTCTAGGACCGAAGAGTCCAAGAGTAACAAATGCGAATCACGAGATTGACAATATGCACAAGTGCTCAAGTGGTTGGATGGCTCTCTTTTGAATTTCACTCAACCCACAAATTGATTTTGCAAGTTTGATCAATCACTCACTAAGAGAGGGTTGGCAAGGCTCAAAAACGTGTGTCTAAGTAAGTAGAATCAGCAGCCTCCAAAGGTGGAGGCTTGGGGGTATTTATAGCCCCCTTGAAAAACTAGCCATTTTATAGCCGTTGCAATACCGGACACGTCCGGTATGCATACCGGACATGTCCGGTATGACTCAGACTGCGCCAACGGTAACTAAGTTACAGTGATGTTGTGAGGCCTCGGAACTCCCGAAGTATGCCGGGACTTCCGACCGTCGGAACTCCCGACTCAAGTCGGAACCCCCGACCCTCAGCAATTTTGAAAAACATGTAACTGAGTTAAAGTTAGTGAGGTGTCGGAACTCCCGACGCATGTCGGAACTCCCGACCCTCACGGCTTTTGAAAACTAGCCGTTGGCTTCTGGTCATCCATACCGGACACGTCCGGTGTGAATACCGGACACGTCCGGTATGACCAGGACAGTGAAACCTCAAAGTGTGTTGAAGTGCGAGACGTCGGAACTCCCGACTCATGCCGGGACTCCCGACCGTCGGAACTCCCGACCTACGTCGGAACTCCCGACTAACCAACCCGAGAACAACAATTTTACAGCTGCTGGACAAATACCGGACACGTCCGGTATGAATACCGGACACGTCCGGTATTGCCAGACCAGCAACAAATCAGTTAGCTCTTTTGTCTCTCAAATACTCAAAACTCACATGGGTTGGCTTGAGCACTTATGAAACATTATCTATCAACATGATGCATCCCTCTTAATAGTACGGCATACCTATTAAACTCAAGACAAACGGAAATATGAATTTGTACCACTTGAGTTGTTCTTTTGAATTGATGCCGTCCCTTCCAATCTTCATCAAGTAAGGGTGCTAACATGTTGATGTTGATCTTTTCACTTGAGCATAGCCATCTTGAGCATGTGACTTGATTTCATTCATCAAATTTGAATAACCCCAAATGTATCAAGTCACTTCCATCAAATACTTCATTATAGATTTGATTCTTCACATCAATATGACCATCTTAGCTTGATTAGTACCTCAACTAAATGCAAGTACTTTCTTCTTCACCCTAGCTAGGTTCTTCGGCCGCCAAGCCGTCGCTTGCCCTTCACCCTTGCTTAGTACCTCGAAGCCTTTCCTTGCTATCTTCACCATCTCAAGCCATCAAGTCACATCTTGTGTTGAATCATCCATTCATATGTATTGTTATCTTTTTCATTTTAATTTAGCAAGCTTCAAATATGAGACCATTCCATATGCAATCCCTCATGTCTCATTAACTAATAATCATGAGCTTGCTTTCACATAGTCAATGGAAATCCCACAAAAAATAAGCCTTCACATGAATTCCATTTGCATTGTTGTCTTGTGCTCGAACTAGATTGTTTATACAACAACACATCATTTTGGCTTTCATTAAGTACCTGTGAGATAACCTATTACCTGTTCACACTTAGCAAACGGGTTAGTCCTTTAATCACGTTGTCATTCAATCAACCAAAACCCACTAAAGGGCTAGATGCACTTTCAGGAACTCAATTGGACATGTACCCCTTATTCTATAAGGGGTAGGAGTGGTCTTATCCCATAGGAAAACCAATGTGGTACTATTATTATGTCGCTTTATGGAGTTTTCTTTAGATTGGGCCAAAACTGTCATGGGCTTATTTAAATTGGCTTGGGCCCAATTTGAGTGTCAACATATGCCCCCTATTTTTAGGTGAATGATGCATGAACCTAAAAACACTATTCAAAAACCAAAAAGCGATGATACCCATCTCATCGGCTATTTAGTGGCTAAGGGCGATGTATACATCGGCCATTTTTGTTCTAAGGGCGGTACATGTATCGGCCATTGTTTAGAGAGCACTTAGGCTTCTTGACAAACACTTGGAAAGTACTTTTTTAAATACCTCCCATTGATTGCTCTTGTGAGACATTCACCTTGCAATGTCTCTAGTAGATAGGAATTACCAAATATGACTTCGATCACTTTGCAAGGTCCCTCCTATTTTGGTGACCACTTGCCAAACTGATTGCTCTTCAATCCAATTGGCAGTATGGTTTTTCACACTAATTCTCCCACTTAGAAGGATTTGCTCTTGACTTTCTTCTTGTATGCCTTGGCAACTCAAGTCTTGTCTTTCTCTATTTCCTTAAGAGCTTTTAATCTTACATGAGTCACCTCATCTATATTATCCATCATCAAATCATGATAGATAACAGCAGATAAATCATTTGTTTAGCAAGCCTATATGCATCCAAATTTATTTCGACAGGCAACACGGCCTCTTGACCATATACCAACTCAAAAGGAGTAACTTTTGTAGCACCATGCCTTGAAATGCGATGTGCCCATAGAGCTTCAGACAAAACTTGATGCCACCTCCTTGGATTTTCCTCAATCTTCTTGATAAGCTTGATCAAAGTCTTATTACTAGACTCAGCCTAGCCATTAGCTTGAGCATAGTATGGAGATGAATTGAGCAACATGATCTTATATAATTTGGCAAATTCCCTCACTTCTTTAGATATAAATGATGTCCCTTGATTTGTAGTTAATGTTTGAGGGATGCCAAATCTATGAATAATATGCTTAGTGGTGAACTCAATTACCTCCTTGTGTTTCATATTCTTCAAAGGAATTGCCTCGGTCCACTTCGTAAAGTAATCCATAGCAACCAACACAAAATGATGTCCCTTTGAATATGGAGAATGTATTTGGCCAATGAAGTCTAGCCCCCAACCACAAAAAGGCCATGGTTTGGTGATAGGATGAAGCATAGCAGTAGGCACAAGTTGAATATTTTCAAACTTCTGGCACTCTTCGTATCCCTTGTAGTAACGAAAACAATCGGCCATCATAGTAGGCCAATAGAAACTGATATTATAAAATAACCAATTCAAAAACATTCTTCTAGCACCAAAGCAGGGTCAAATAGGTGCAAGAGGATGCCGGAGGTGGATAACGAACTATGCCTATTTGGAGACGAAGAGGGCGGTTGCATGAGCTCAGATGAACCCGTGCCTCTCCGAAGACAGTCCATTCATGCTTTGAATGGACAGACAGTCCATAGACAGTACAGAGCACACCGCATAGGATAGATCCATCAACCTCGTAGACACCCATTACAACAATTACGTTGCACGGGCATCAAACCCAACTTCCCTAGGCTTCGGTATGGCTCCATCTTCAAAAACATTCTTCTAGTACCTCTTGTGTGCATCATTGCTGGCTACGCATAATAAAATTTGTATGTGGAGGGCTTTCTCCCACAGAGAGGCCATATATGTCAATCGGAAATTGGGGAAACAACAACAGATGGACATGGATCGAACTGGGCAAAAACAATAACAGAGACGAACTGCATGCCTTCGTGATCAATGGCGTGCGTGGTGGCCGGTTTTATAAGTGTGAGCAGTGGTGGTAGGTGGAAGGAGTGGCGATCGCGCGCGGTGGTAGGTGGAAGTAGTGGTCGGCATGGTAGGTGGGGGGACTTTTAGTCTCCGTTTGTAATAAAAACCGGAATTAAAGGTACCATTTAATCTGGTTTGTCCTACAAACTAGGACTAAAAGGCGGTTTGGAATAAAAACTGGGATTAAAGGTACCTTTATTCCCCTATATTTTTATTCCGACAAAAATTCTGATGTGTTTGTATTCCACAATGAAAACCAATGTGTTTTTTGCAGTTTATTCAAACATCTATTCCGACAAAAATACATTTCGAGATCTACAACATTCGTTTTGATCATTTCTCCATCCAAGGTCGTTTGAAAAATTCGAATATGAGATGTATACGACATCAAAGATAATAATAAAGATATTAGAGAACCTAATTAAACATAACCGTTTGAATAAACCTAATTACCATAATTAAAATATCCATACAAATAACCTAATTAAACCTAATTAACACATGAACCTTACAAACCGACCGCAGCTCTAGCCTGTCTCCATTGCCAATAGTGTATGTCTCGGATTATGTAATCACAATCATTGTCTATGTATTGCAAGGCCCGCACTAAAACACTCTCTCTTGCATCACAACGACGAAGACATGGTATCCCATAGACGTAGCCTACTGTTGGAATATATTAGAGAAACATATAAAAAATAAACTCAAGATTTATATATGCATGCCAAGTAAACATAAACATTGTGCAACCATTTTGCACCCTACTTGTTGGCACATATTTTTTTAACGATTATTAACTCTCATCAAGAACTAATGTTGCTAACAAAGATATATATATATATATATCCATAAATAAAAATAAAAATCCACCATTATTATTAGAAGATAAAGTTGCTAACAAAGATCTATATATATATATATATGCATAAATAAAAATAAAAATCCACCACTATTATTAGAAGACAAAGTTGCTAACAAAGATCTAGATATATATATGCATAAATAAAAATAAAAATCCACCATTATTATTAGAAGATGAAGTTGCTAACAAAGGTTAGAAGATGAAGTTGCTAACCTTTAGAAAGTAAGAATGGATGAGATTGAAGAACTTCTCAAGAAGCCAAGAGAAGAATGGAGAAGAAGATGCTTGACGGCGACCGGCAAGAACTGCTCTTGCTCCCCCAAGCAAGAACACACACGCAATATTCAAAATGGATATGGCTCGGCTGGAGGGACCGAGGAACCAGCCGAGATATATAGTGGGGACATTTAGTCCCGTTTAGTGGAGCCAACCAGGACTAAAGGGTCAACCTCTAGTCCCAGTTGGAGCCACCACCCGGAATAAAAGGCCAGCGGGACCTTTGGTTCTGGTTGGTGGTTTCAACCGGGATTGAAAGGCAACCTTTAGTCTTGGTTTGAACCACAGACCGGGACTAAATGTCCCTATTGAAAAAGCCTGCTTCACTATCCGTTGGATAGGGAATTCTAGTCCTGGTTGGTGGTTTCAACCGGGATTAAATATCCCATTAGTCCCGGACCCAATTACAAGCGGGACTAAAGAAAAAAAACCGAAAGTTTGTTCTCTACTAGCGAACAATCGTCCCGTTTGTTTTTCTAAGGCCGCGTTTAGATGCCAAATTTTTTTGGTTTTGGGTACTGTAGCCCGTTTGTTTGTATTTGGCAATTAGTGTCTAATTATGGACTAATTAGGTTCGAAAGTTTCATCTCGCGATTTCTCACCCAACTGTGCAATTAGTTTTTTTCGTCTACATTTAGTATTCCATGCATATGCCGCAAGATTCGATGTAATGGGTACTACGCAAAAAATTTTGGAACCTAAACAGGCCCTAGTTTCGTTTCCTACCCATCGTGTCCATCCTGGTTTCCCTTTTTCCTCTATTTTTTCATGTCTAGTTTCCATTTTCTATTCCTATTTTGTATAGTGTCCATCCCGGTTTTTTCTTTTTCATTTTTTCCACGTTGTGTTTCTGTTTCCTATTTCCTTTTTCCTATGTTTTTTTTCACGTTGTGTTTCCATTTCCCTTTTTTGTGTCTTTTGTTTTCTGCCCGAAACAAACACAAAAGAATTCTGATATGGACATCTTATATTTGAATTAGGATTTCTAGTTATATTATGGTTATTGCAGGATATCATACATTCATACATACATATATAAAACGTGAGAACCATAGACATGAAGAGAGACAATTTCTACATTTACGAAGTTAGTTAGAGAATGTTGGACTAAAAGAAATAGTCAGAAATTTTGCCTCTTTATTATTAGGGAATAGATCTGTTGCTTGCATGGCTTGGGCTTATACTGTCTCCAATAACCGCGATATAAAATAGAAGACCCATTCGTCCTTTAAGTAACGCTACCGGCAAATGGTTCAGTACCTTTTTTTTTTTGTCTCCAACAACAACACCCAAAAGACAGCCCTTTCTGCTAATGGGTCTCGAGGAGAGAGAATACTCATATTTGGGTTATGTCTCTTCTGACACCTAAAATGAGTATTTTATATAGATACTCTATTGAAGGCTATAGGTATTGTTTTGGAGACTTATCTTAAATTTAGGTTCCGCAATAGTTCTACTGTTGAAGACCGCCTTATAGCCAAGTTTATTGGGCTTGGTATAAAAGAATTCCACCATCGACACGCCCTTCCGACCGTCCAGACTCCCCAAAACACCAGACAGAAGCAAAGCTCCACCACTCCGCCACTTCACGTCCCCCCGGCTCCACTCCCACGCCCACGCAGCCGGCTGGCCTTCTGCCGCCCGCTGTGAGACTAGGAGAGACTGACACCCTCCCCGATTCGTCGAATCCGCCATTTACTCCTCACCCACCCTCTCCTCCTACTACGCCTCCCTGTCTCTCTCTGTCCCTGGCAAGCAAGCGCATGCCACAAAGCCCTGCCCACTATAAAATGAAGCCCACGAGCCCCCCCGGAGCTCCATCCCCAAAACAAAAGGGTGAGCCTTCACTTCACTCCCCTCACACCACACGCCGGCCGGCACAGGTAGGAGTTGTGGTACATGCTGGCCCTGATGCTCTGATCCTTCCATTCCATTCCTTTTCCTTGGCTGGCTCTTTGCTCTTGCATTAATTAATGGACGTCCTCGATCGTGTTGTTTTGTTTGTTGGTGCTAGCAGCTGCTGTGCTGAGGAGTGAGGACGATGGAGCGGTTCGGCGTGCTGGGCACGCGGCTGGGCCTGGCGGACGGCGTCGGCGGCGGTGGCGAGCTGCCGCCGGGGTTCCGGTTCCACCCGACGGACGAGGAGCTCATCACCTACTACCTCCTCCGCAAGGCCGTGGACGGCAGCTTCTGCGGCCGCGCCATCGCCGAGATCGACCTCAACAAGTGCGAGCCATGGGAGCTCCCGGGTGCGTGAGTCGCTTATCAAATCGTTCTTGCACATGCATGCATTGTCTCCTGCCGCCAGTCGTGATGATCTGATCACGCCATTGCTGATTGCCCCCACGCACAGACAAGGCGACGATGGGGGAGAAGGAGTGGTACTTCTACAGCCTCCGCGACCGCAAGTACCCGACGGGCCTGCGCACCAACCGCGCCACGGTGGCCGGCTACTGGAAGGCCACCGGCAAGGACCGCGAGATCCGCAGCGCCCGCTCCGGCGCGCTGGTCGGCATGAAGAAGACGCTCGTCTTCTACCGCGGCCGAGCCCCGAAAGGACAGAAGACGCACTGGGTCATGCACGAGTACCGCCTCGACGGCACCTACTCCTACCATTTCCTCCCCAGCTCCACAAGGGTAACTTTAATTTGCGCATTTTTCCTCGCTTTTTATTCCTTTTGGTCCAAAATAATGCTACTTACTAGTAGTATATACTGTTCATAAACAAAATAATGCGAGTATTTGTTTATGTTCGGACTGAGGTCTCGTGTAGATCCGCGTGTAAAATTTTAGGACGTCATATCGTTTGTTTGATACTAATAAAAAATAAATTATAGAATTTATAAGTAAATTGTAAGATAAATTTATTAAGTTTAATTAATCTGTTATTAGCACATGTGTTAACGTAGCACTTATTATCAAATTATGAACTAGTTAGGTTTTTTTAGTCTATATTTAAAACTCATGCCTATGTTTAAGCGTTCGATATACGACAGGATGTAAAGTTAGTGGCGGCAGCTAAACAAGGCTGGAGTTCATCACGCATACATCTAAAACTCGAAAAAAAAAATAAAGTTTCTGTACACCACGCACTCCGCAAAAACACAAAATACTCCTACGTACTAGTAGTACAGCACTAGAGACACAAAGTAATGATGATGGGAGGGCAAAAGGGCGGTCACAGGCTCACTCAAGCATCGCATGGCTAGCTACGAGTAGGACAAGAGTAGCTGCAGCACAGTGTGGCACAGTGCACAGGGGCAGGGCAGGGCCCAGGGGCGAGGCAGGCCCTGCACTGTAGGTGTCCCTGGTTTTCCCTGCCTCGCATCACGGCATCAGTTGAGTGCATGCGTGTAGATACGTACTCCTGCTGCTGGCTTCTGCAGCTCTCTCTGCTGCTACATTACGTGCGTGGATATGGCAAAGCCATGGGATTATTATCGCAGCGCTGCGCAGCGCATCGCAGCACAGGGGAAGAAAGATAGGGCACAGGGATTCGAATCTTTTCTTGGCCAGTGCCGACGATGCGAGCGTATCAGCAAAGCGTAAATGCTCAGCTTGTTTGTTTGTTTTTACTACTGCTGATACGCTTCCACTTTCTGAACTTGATCGATTTCATGGCTCGTGGATGCTAAAATCTACAAGTATATTGTAGTATTCATGTTTCCTATCTCGTGTCAAGCATGTGCCACTAGATTCAGCAAAGTGTTTTTTCCCCTTTTGGCATGTATAAAAAATCTATTGTAATGTACTTTTAAAAATTATCAGCAAAGTATATTCACGTTACAAGGGCATTTTCTACGGAGTACTGTAACTTTTTATTAATTATGAGCAGTAAAAGAAAGACACCTGAACTGTAGCATTTCTTTATAATAACACATGATGTACCTTTTTCAGGATGAGTGGGTGATCGCGAGGGTGTTCCAGAAGCCCGGCGAGGTCCCACCCGCCCGCAAGCACCACCGCCTCGGCGGCCTCAGCAGCGCCGGCGAGTCCTGCTTCTCGGACTCCACCTCGGCCTCCGTCGGCGGCGGCGGGGGCGCGTCCGCGTCGTCCGCGCCTCGCCCACTGCTCACGGTCACGGACACCTCGCCGCTGTCGCTGTTCGCGTCGACCGCCGCGGCCAATAATGTCGCCGACGGCGACGCGACCTCCTACTGCGGCGGCCACGGCGGTGGCGCCGCCAACAATGGCAACAACCTGGTCACCGGCCGTGAGCTCGTGCCCTGCTTCTCCACTAGCACCACCACCGGCGCCGGCCTGGATGCCGCCGCGCTCGGCATCGGGCAGCCGTACAACGCAGCCCCGCTGCCGCTGGCCTTCGAGCCGCCGCCGGCTCCGGCCTTCTTCCCCAACCTGCATTCGTCGTCCGTGCAGGACAACCTCCAGCTGCCACTGTTCCTCTCAGGCGGCCTGTCCGGGACGCTGGGATCGCTGGGCGCAGGGGCTCTCCACCACTGGCCCCTCGCCGGCATGGAGGTCAAGGTCGAGGGCCGCTCCGCGCCGCCGCAGATGGCTGTCGGCCCCGGCCAGCTCGATGGCGCCTTCGGCTGGGGCTTCTAGCTGCATGTGCACACACCGCTACATGGATAGGAATATGCCCCCACGTCCACATGGTCGTTGTGCTAATTTACCCTCCTAAGTAGTAACCAATCAGTCGATTAGTACGTAGTGATTTCTGCATGCGGTGTCGTTAAGCTTGGTTAATTAGCTGGTACTAGTAAGTGTTAGGGTCGTCGTGTTCTATGTAATGTAGGGTACTTAACTGTGTGGTTGTATCTCTCACTTCAGTAGCAGGATGTGACTGACCGGCCGACCATGGGTTGGTAAATCAGTCGATCAGTATGTAAGCAGTGAAGTGAAGTCTTCGTAGCAGCTTTGTTCGTGGATTAGATGTGTCATGTGTGCTCAGCGTAGTACTCATAGTTCGTGCAGTGGAATCGACGGGATGCGATGCGCCTGCCTGAGAGCACTGGAGGTTCTGACCGCGTGCTTGTGCGGTGTACGACGCCTAACGCTAGTGGTATTGGATTTGGCTGGTGGTGCTCGAGAGCGCTAAAAGTCCACACGGCCGTTTCCCTGGCACGGGCACGGGCACGGCGCCTCAGCTTTTTGCATGCATGCGTCCATCCATCCGTCATTCCAAACGTCACTTCCCCATTGCATGCCATGCCCATACGGCCATGTCTCCTCTTCTCCCCTCGGCGCTCTCTCTCTCTCTCCCTGCAGTGCAGTGCAGTGTGGTGGAGTACGAGCAGGTAGTACTCCCAATATTTTATGTGATGGATGGCGACGGTGACGAGATTGGGACGTCTCATGCTGGATCCCTGGGAATGGATACACCGACGGATACGTGACGGGGGATGATACAGGAGTCTCTTTCGCTCGCTCGCTCGACGAGCTCCATTCATACATCCATCTTACATCACCAAACAGGTCGCATCATGCATCCATGCGATGGCCGCCGGCTGCAGGAACCCACGCCTGGCCTCCTCGTGCTCCAAAACACTCATGGAATGGAGATCTCAATCCATCCAGGAAGATGATTTCAAATGATTTTACTTTTCGCAGCAGATTTTTTTGGACGTGTATGCACGGCATGCATGGCATCACCGTACCGATACAACGATACGTGTGGTCATCTTTGTTCGAAATGATGATGCACCCGTGTTCCGAAAGATTTCAAAGGGTGTTACGACTTACGAGCAACTCTAATAAGCTCAACTGTAGGACTTTGCCAGAACTTAAGCTTGGATTAGTTAGCATGGCCTTAAAGGATAGTGATTTTATTGGTTCCAAATACTCCATTTGTCCCGAAATACTTTTAACGTTAAAGGATTCAATTGTCCTAAAATAGTTAACACTCTCACTTCCTATGCATCTTTGGCCCTGTTTACTTATAACTTATCAGACATACCGTTTCAGCGAAATAATAGTATTTTTCTCTCATAACAAATCAACATCAGCATCAGCATCAACCGTTTTTTTCAGCCAGCCGAACATGACCTTCCTCTTTCTACCAATGCACCTTTTTTTTTTCTTAATACTCTATCAATATTTCTCTCTATTTATCTCCTTCTTGATTTCTGTGTACCACACATTTTCACTTTTTCTTAATTCCGGTGTCCATACCTAAAACATCTACTATTTTAGAAATGGAGGGAGCAGTTCTTATGTGACAGAGGAATAAAAAGACTCTTTGTTACGGTATATGAAAGAGACGTATCTAGTGTCAGGGCTAGAGCCGTACCTAGAGTCATAGTTGGCTGTCTAGAGCTCTACCAAATATGGCTTAATTTAAAGGGTTTACTCGAAGGAAATGTACATTTAGATGGCTCGCCAAAACATTGTCTCACAACTTGGATGCCAACAAGTTAGGAGTTGGCTGTGATGTGGCAAACACTTGGAGTATAATTAGGTTCCTATTTCGCATCAATCGTTTAGAGGTATGTTGTCGGGGGATCAATACTAAGGTATCCGAACAGGAGGAGCTAATTGTCATCAACATTGATTCATCCAAGCAGTCAAGAGCGTGACTACAGCTCCAACCGACCCCCAGGTGCGCGGGCTCCGCCTCGCCCGACCCCGAGGCCACGGGCTCCGCCTCGCCCAACCCTTGGGTTTGTGCTCCGTCTCACCTGACTCCTCGGGCACGGGCTCTGTCTCACCCGACAGGGACCCATACCGCCGCCAACCACTCCAGGTCCAAGTGTATGGGCCTGGGTCAAAACTCTGACACCAAGAAAAAGACCGGCACGCCCCGATGTAACCCGTGGCCATGATGGGCCACACCTGAGAATTCACATCAAAAACAACGTCGGGCATGCCAGTGCTGTTCTACCTAACCCTCGTACGAACGCTGATAGGAACGTTAGTTCACCACAACGCCCGCAGGGATGGAATGGGACGCCATGACCGGCAAATGACGCCTGCGCATGGCACCAGTGATGAACAGGGCCACGACGTGGGGCCGTCCCTGTTGATACCTACAGGGTCGGCGGGTCCCGCATGAAGGAGAATAAGGACTCGATGATCTTGGAAGCCTTTCTCTATCTGGTTCTTCTCCTTTTCCTTCGTTGTAACCCGCGTTTTTCCTTGGCCTATAAAAGGGAAAGCAGGGCGCCCCATGAGGGGGGATCTAGATCCGCACAAGACCGAACCACGAGATAAAAACACAAGAGCATGACATGAGCACACGGCTGAGCAACGATCAAGCTCTCAGCACCCGTTCATTCCTTTCACCAAAGACTTGGGATCCTTTCCCTCTCTCGCCCGTTTGTAACCCCTACTACAAACTTTCAGTGCTAGTAAGAAGAGCAGCAGCGATGAACTAGACGTAGGGACTTTTTGCCCGAACCAGTATAAACCTCGTATCCTCTAAGCACACCATCCGAGCCAGACGCACAATACTAGAAATTTACTCGTCGGTGGTAACTCGAAACACTGACAGTTGGTGCGCTAGATAGGGGCTTTTTGCGCGTCTCGACATCCACATCAGGCCTCGGATGGCTAGTCACGACGTCAGCTGGGTCCCGGGCGCGCACGTGCGCTTTGGGAACCTGGACTTCATCGTCGCAACGGAGGGAAAATTGGTGCAGGCTTCCGTCGTCGTCCAACCTCTCCACTCCACTGGCCTCGACGCGATCACCGAGGTGCTTGGGGAGCTACAACTGCACACACTGGAGGCCCGCGCCCCTGGGAGCGACCAGCTCCTCGGCTTCGACTATGGGAGGTTAGAGCACCAGCTCGGCGCCTTCCTTTGACCCCGATCGTCTCGGGAGGACTTGGGCCGCCTCACCTTCTCGTTCGCCAAAGTCATGACACAGCTTGCTAGAGGAGAGCCGCTCTTCTCGGAATACCTCATCTGGAGCGCCCCAACAGCGCTCCCGTTCGGTCTACGCCATGCCGCAGAGACCGTTGGCCACCTTGTGGCGCAACGCACGCCCTCATCCCCTATGAACGATGAGTTTGTGGGGATGACCGAATATGTCACAGAGTCTTTCCATGACCTCCTCGTAGGAGAATCAGAGTTGCCCGCCAACTCTAACTCTAGCAGGGGGAGCATCACCTCTCTCATGAATGTTTCGTGGCAGGTACCCCTAAGGGACACGTCGAAAGCATCCATGAGGGAGAGGCTATCCCAACAAACGACCTCAACGACAAGGTTGAGGGGGATGCAGGGGCCCCACCTCGCCTGCGGGTAGAGTAGCTGAAGGCCCGGCACCAAGAGATCGAGGAAGCATGGCTCTATCTCGAGCAGGAACGCGTGGAGCTCGAGCGAGAGATCGAGCGCAACGGAGATGATGGGCGTGCGTGTGCCGCGGTCCGTGAAGTGAATCGGAGGATCTTCGAGGATGATGAAGCCCTCCCACACTTTACCCGGGTAAGCCAGAACATCGCCGCCGCAACGGCCTTGCTTCGAGGGCTTCCGGGGCCCGCGATGCCCGAGGATCGGCGGGTCCATCATGAGATTCGCACGCTACTCGAGCGTGCGGCGGCGCAATAGGCCAAGAGCTCGCTGTCCCGACGACACGAGCTCGACGCCAGCCAGCGCGCGCCCTCAGAGCGACCCAACATGGACATGTCGGTCCACCAGGCGTAGCAAGGTGGCAGGCCATGCACCGTTGTCCCGGTGCATGAGCGTCTCGGCCTTCACCATGACGCGTGCGACACCCTCAACGCTCGTAGACGTACCCGCGGCGATGCGAGGGAGGGGGCAAGCCACGGTTACCACCGTCGTCGTGGCGGATGCTACGACAGCGGAGAGGACCGAAGCCCGAGCCCTAACTTGCTAGGACCTCAGGCCTTTGGCCGACACATCCTCAACGCCATCTTTCCAC
This sequence comes from Miscanthus lutarioriparius, assembly GCA_904845875.1. Classification (NCBI taxonomy): domain Eukaryota; kingdom Viridiplantae; phylum Streptophyta; class Magnoliopsida; order Poales; family Poaceae; genus Miscanthus; species Miscanthus lutarioriparius. The sequence goes on along the minus strand of CAJGYO010000014.1, from coordinate 59,998,929 downwards.
CACGGTACCAACCGCCGACCAACATCCCAAAATACTCCAGCGAAACAAACCTCGGACTATGGCTCGAGGATTATCGGCTTGCTTGCCAAGCCGGTGGAGTGGATAATGATGATTTCATTATCCGCAACCTTCCATTGTTCCTGGCCAATTCGGCACGAACGTGGTTGGAACACCTTCCGCACAACATAATCCAAAGTTGGGCGGACCTGAAAGAGATCTTCGTGGAAAACTTCCAGGGCACATATGCGCGTCCTGGGAACCCGTGGGATCTAAAAAACTGCTGACAGAAGGCTGGGGAAACTCTTCTTGGGTACATCTGACTCTTCTCTCGGTAGTGTAATGAGCTGCCCAACGTCGCCGACGCCGACGTCATAGGAGCTTTTCTGTCTAGGACCACCTGCGAGTCCCTGGTTCACAAGCTGGGACGTAAGGGCCCGCGAACCACCAAGGAGCTCCTCGACATCGCCACTAGCCATGCCTCAGGCGAGAACATGGTCGGGGCCATTTTTGACCGCCTCAAAGGCAAGGCGAAGCGGGACGAGTACGCCGATGAAGGCGCCTCCAATCGTCCCAGCAAGAAGAAGAACAAGCAGCAGCGCGAGGGCTCGCTCATGGACGCCGTCGACCTCAAGGGGGTCGAAAGCCCACTGAGGGCACCCTAGACCACTTCGAGAAGCTGCTCGAAGAACCATGTCTGAACCATGCTTTCTCCGTCAAGGACCAATACAATGACTGCGTCCTCATGAAGCGGTTCTTGACCGGAGGCTCCAACAAATGAGAGCATAGGGGGGACCCCAAGACGACCGCAGACGATGTCGAGGGGAAGGATGACGGCTTTCCGACGCTGGATGGCTGCCTCATGATCTTTGAAGGGTCGGTCGCCAGAAGCTTGCGCATCGCGAAGTCTATACGGCTGAGCCGGCCGCACCTACCTTCCTCCGATGGTCGGAGTCCGCCATAACCTTTGATCGGACCGACCACCTAGAAAGCGTCCCGCACCCAGGAAGATATCCACTCATGGTCGACCCGATCATTGGTACCAAGCGGCTCACCAAGGTGCTGATGGATGGAGCAGCGGCCTCAACAACATCTATGCTGAAACGCTCGACGCCACGGGCATCGACCGAGCGCGCATCCGGCCGACCGGGGCGCCTTTCCACGGTGTCGTGCCAGGAAAGCAGGCCATGCCACTTGGGCAGATCGACCTACCCGTCACCTTCGGGGATCTAACCAATTATAGGACGGAGACCCTTACCTTCGAGGTGGTCGGGTTCCACGAAACCTACCACGCCATCCTAGGACGTCCATGCTACGCGAAGTTTATGGCTGTCCACAACTACACCTATCTAAAGCTGAAGATGCCAGGTCCATGTGGGGTCATCACCATCGGCACCTCCTTCTAGCGTACCTATGAGTGCGAGGTCGAATGCTGCGAACACACCGCGACAATTATCGCCTCCAAAGAGCTTGCGGCCATCAGAGAGGAGGTCGTCGAAGAAGCATCAGACCCCAAGCAGTCGACCGAGTCTTTTGAGCCTGTAGAGGGCGCCAAGGAGGTCCTCATAGACCCCAGTGGCTCCAAGGGCAAAGTGGTGCGCATTGGCACCATGCTTTCCTCCGAATAAGAAAGCGCGCTCATCGACTTCCTCGATGCCAACAGAGACATCTTTGCGTGGAGACCCTCGAATATGCCAGGCATTCTGAGAGAAGTCACCGAGCACGCCTTGAAGATAAGGCCAAGCTCTAAGCCGTGAAGCAGCGCTTACGTCGCTTCGATGAGGAGAAACACAGGGCCATCGGCGCGGAGATTGCGAAGCTTTTGGCGGCCGGGTTCATCAAGGAAGTATACCACCCTGAGTGGTTAGCCAATCCCGTTCTTGTACAAAAAAATAGTGGGAAATGGATAATGTGTGTTGACTACATGGGTCTCAACAAAGCGTGTCCAAAGGATCTATTTTCTTTGCCACGCATAGACCAAGTAGTCGACTCAACCTCTGGGTGCCAAACCCTTTGCTTCCTTGATGCGTACTCCAGGTACCATCAAATCGCGATGAAAGAGTCTGACCAGCTCGTGATGTCTTTCATCACCCCATTCAGATCATTCTGCTACGTCACAATGCCGTTCGGTCTGAAAAACATGAGGGCTACGTACCAACGCTGCATGCTCATGTGTTTCGGGGATCTCATCGGGTGGAACGTTGAGGCCTATGTGGATGACATCATGGTCAAATCCAAATGGGCTGACCAGGTCATAGCCGACCTAGAGTAGACCTTCATGAAACTCTGAGCAAACGGCATCAAGCGCAACCCCGAGAAGTGCGTTTTCAGGGTCCTAAGGGGTATGCTGCTGGGTTTTATCGTCTTCGAGCGTGGCATAGAAGCCAACCCGGAGAAGATCTCGGCCATCATGAGGATGGGACCAATTCAGAACATAAAAGGGGTACAGCGAGTTACGGGGTGCCTTGCCATGCTCAGGCGCTTTGTCTCGCGCCTCGACGAACGAGGTCTCACCCTCTACTGGCTTCTGAAGAAGGCCGACCATTTTGAATGGATGCCTGAGGCCCAGGAGGCGCTTGACAAAGTCAAGCAGTCCTAACAAAGGCCCTGATCCTGGTCCCCCCGACCGATGGGGAACCGCTTCTACTCTACGTTGCGGCCACCCTGGTGGTAGAGCGAGAAGGACACGCCCTCAAACTGCAGCGTCCCGTGTACTTCATTAGCGAGGTCTTGTCCGATTCCAAGACCCGCTACCCCTAAATCCAAAAGCTCCTGTACGCCGTCCTCATCGCCAAGAGGAAGTTGCGTCACTACTTCGAGTCGCATCCAGTGACGGTCGTGATGTCCTTCTCTCTTGGCGTGGTCGTCCAAAATAGGGATGCCACGGGAAGAATCACCAAGTGGGCACTTGAGTTGATGGGTCAAGGCATTTCATATGCCCCCCTGGACGGCCATCAAATCCCAAGTGCTGGCTGATTTCATTGTAGAATGGACGTAGATCCAAATGCCGCCAGCAGCCATTGACCAAGTGTATGGGACAATGTACTTTGACGGATCGCTGATGAAGAAAGGCGCCGGCGCGGGGCTGGTCTTCGTTTCTCCCCTCGGGGTACGCATGAGGTACATGGTTCGCATCCATTTCCCCTCCTCCAACAGTGTGGCCGAATATGAGGCACTCATCAATGGCCTACGCATCGCCATCAAGTTGGGTATCCGATGCCTTGACGTTCGGGGCGACTCCCAACTGGTCATCGACCAAGTCATGAAGGAATCAGGCTGCCACAACGCCAAGATGGCCACATACTGCCGAGAAGTCCGCCAGCTGGAGGACAAGTTCGACGATCTCGAGCTCAATCACATCCCAAGGCGTCTCAACGAGGCGGCCGACGTGCTGGCAAAAATGGCATCCGGCCGAGAGCCGGTGCCGACGGGCGTCTTCGCCAACGATCAGTACAAGCCCTCGGTCTGCTACGAGGAGCCGGAACAAGCCAGTGATGGGCCACCTGCCCTGGGCTCGGGGGCTAACCAGCTGTAGGCTCCATCCGACCCCAAAGTCATGGAGCTTGATGAGGATCTAGCAACAGAGCTTGACCCTCTGACCGACTGGAGGACACCTTACCTCGACTACCTCCTCTGTGAGGCGCTGTCGACGAACAAAATAGAGGCTCGGCGGCTCGCACGTCGTGCCAAGTCCTTTGTCCTTATTGAGGGCGAGCTCTATAAGCGAAGCCACACCGGGATCCTACAGCGCTGCATCCCCATCGAACAAGGGAAGCGGTTGCTGAGCGATATCCACGGTGGGATCTGTGGTCACCATGCCGCGCCTAGAACCCTAGTCAGAAACACATTTCGACGAGGCTTCTACTGGCTGACCACAGTAGCCGACGCTAAACAGATTGTGCGCATATGTGAAGGGTGTCAATACTTAGCTCGACAGACCCATCTGCTAGCCTAAGCACTCCAAATGATCCCCATCATGTGGCCATTCGTGGTCTGGGGCTTGATCTGGTTGGACCTCTCAAGAGGGCGCCCGAGGGCTATACGCACTTGCTTGTCATCGTAGACAAGTTTACAAAGTGGATAGAGGCTCGACCGATCTCCGCGATCAAGTCCGAGGAAGCCATACTGTTCTTCCTTGACATCGTCAATCGCTTTGGAGTCCCGAACTCCATTATCACGGACAATGGCACGCAGTTCACCAGAAAGAAGTTCCTTCGATTCTGCGATGAATACCACATCCATGTTGATTGGGCTGCTGTGGCGCACCCCGCACGAATGGGCAGGTCGAGCGCGCGAACGGCATGGTCCTACAAGGCTTGAAGCCTAGGATCTTCAACCGGTTGAACAAGTTTGGCGGACGATGGGTCACGGAGCTTCCCGCGGTGCTCTAGAGTCTAAGGACGACCCCCAGCCGGGCCACCGGCTACATGCCATTCTTCATGGTCTACGGTTCTGAGGCTATCCTCCCGACCGACCTCGACTATCGAGCGCCAAGGGTCAGGGCGTACGACGAACAGGGAGCTGAGGCGTCCCTCGAGGATGCCATGGACCAGCTAGATGAAGTGCGCGACGTTGCCCTCCTTCGCTCGGCCAAATATCAGCAAGCGTTACGCCGGTACCACAGGTGTCGAGTGTGGGGTTAGGCGTTTAACGTCGAGGACCTGGTGCTCCGCTTCGTCCAGAGCAATAAGAACCGCCACAAGCTCTCTCCGCCATGGGAGGGACCGCACGTCGTCGCGGAGGTGCTCTGACCAGGCACCTACAAGCTTAGGACCATCGACGGCGAAGCCTTCGTCAACGCTTGGAACATCGAACAACTACGTCGTTTTTATCCTTAATTTACGCACGCTTTCTCTTATCAGTTTCGCTATCAACTCCTCGATCTTTAGTGACACCTGACCCCACCAACGACAGGGGGTCAGGCCTTACTGGGGTGTTGATAGGAGCATTTCTATTCGGTAGACATTCCCTATGCTCGACTCTTTCTCACGTTAAGACCTAGAAGCGAGGGTCGCAGAAACAAACACTGAGTAAAACTGGTTGGACTGCAAGAAACCTATGCCCCAGCGGCTATGGCATTTTTGCTCACCAGCGTGATTAGAGTTTTTTACCGCACCCCGAGCTCCTTAAGCCTTGACTTCGAAAAGAGTCAGAACGCATTTAAGAGTATATCCACCTAACGAACATTTCTCCGTGCTCGACCCTTTCTCAAGTTATGACCTAGAAGCAAGGGTTGCAGAAACGAACGCTGAGTAAAACTGGCCAGACTGCAAGAAATCTACGCCCCAGTGGCTACGGCGTTTTTGCTCACCAGCATGATCAGAGTTTGTTCACCTGCACCCCGAGCTTTACAGCTTTAACAACATAAATGGTCGGAACGCATTAACCTTTTTATACAAAAGGGGGAGAAGGCTAAAAATCTGTTTGGCCATAATAAAATTTAAGAGCTTGTTCACTTGTTACGAGTTCACCGCCTGGCTTATCTGCCTAACTAAATTCTTAGGGGATGATCTCATCCTCTATCTCCATAGGAAAGTCCTGTGCCAGTGGGTCACCCAAAGTCGATTGAATGGCTTAGGCCGCTGCCGAGAGATGGGTAAGGAGCAATAGGATGCCCCTTGTGGGTTATGACGACTCTGTCATGAACGATGGACCCGAATTCTACTAGGACATATTCAGTAAGAGCTCCCCAAACCCATCACTCAAGCCATCAAGGTAAGTCCTGTGCCAGCGGGACACCCAACTCGATCGGATGGCTCGGGCCACTAGCGAGAAATGGGTCACCCTTAATTTACGCACGTTTTCTCTTATTAGTTTCGCTATCAACTCCATGATCTTTAAGTGACGCCCGACCCCAGCAATGGCAAGGGGTTGGGTCTCACTCGGGGGCTGGTAAGAGTATGTCTATTCGGTAGACATTCTGTGTGCCCGACCCTTTCTCACGTTAAAAATCTAGAGGCAAGGTTTGTGGAAACAAATGCTGAGTAAATCTGGTCGGACCACAAGAAACCTACGCCCCAACGGCTACAACATTTTTGCTCACCAGCGTGATCTAAGTTTGTTGCCCGCACCCCGAGCTTTAGCCTCTACCTTCCCAAGAAGGGTTTGGAGGGGCCCACTGGCGGAATCTCCATCGAGGAGAGGCCAGCAGGTTACCTAAGTCGATCGAACGGCTCGGGCCGCTGCCGAGAGATGGGTAAGGAGCAGTAGGATGCCCCATGTGGGTTAGGCCGACTCCGTCATGAACGATGGACCCGCATTCCACTCGAACATATCCGGTAAGAGCTCCCCGAACCCGTCACTCGAGCCATCGAGGTAACTATACCAACCCCCGCTTTACTTTTCCAGTACATGAGCATTCATTCATCTATTCTCATACATCCAAGCATCGCACATGCAATTATTGCATCACAACGCTTCGCGTCGCGTCACGAAGCGGTAATCGTCTCATTCGATATGAGCGGCGACCGACCGAGGTTCGAAGGCCAGCCCACAAAGGGCTCGAGGCCACCTCGCGTCAAACAGAGCTAGGGGAGAAAACGTAGAAGAGCCCCAATGGGCTTTGCCCGACCTGCTCTGAAGCGGACATGGTCATCTCGACCTTCTCGTTCGATCCTAACCTCGAGCCAAGCCCATAGAATCTCCATCGAGGGGAGGCCAGCGAGCCACCTGAGTTGGTCTCTGGAATGACTCGAGTATCTGCCAGGAGGCGGGTTAAGGAATAGTGTAATCCCACATGAGGGTTATACCGACCCCGTCATGAACGATGGACCTAGATTCCACTCGGACATGCCTGTTAGCGAGCTCACCAAGCGTGACACTCGAGCCATCGTGGCAAGTGTCGTTAGGTCAACCTCTCCGGTTGTAGAAATCATGGACGGCGTGACGCATAAAACTCGACCGACCCCTACCGAGCCCAACGGGGCTCGGGGGCTCGAGCCACCCGACCCCAACTCGGGAATCTGACCGACCGAGGTTCGAAGGCCAGCCTGCGAAGGGCTTGAGGGTGCCTCGTGTCGAACAAAGCCAGGGGTGAAAACACAGATGATCCCCAGCGGCCCTTGCCTGACCCACCCAGAAGCGAACAGGGTCATCTCGACTTTCTCATTCGATCCTAACCTCGAGCCATATCCACAGAATCTCCATCGAGGGGAGGCCAGCGGGCCACCTGAGTCGGTCTCCAGAACAACTCAGGCTTCTATTGGGAGGCGGGTTAAGGAGCAGTGGAATGTCACATGAGGGCTATGTCGACCTCGTTATGAACGATGGACCCGGATTCTACTCGGACATGCCCGTTAGCGAGCTCACCGAGCGCGTCACTCGAGCCATTGAGGCAAGTGACGTTAGCTCAACCTCTCCAGTTGCGGAAACCGTGGATGGGGTGACAATCACAAAGACGAGCCGACGCTCGATCGGACCCCCACTACGCGTGGTGGCTCGAGGAAAGTTGGACTCGCAAGGAGACCGAATGTGCGGTTGTAGAACGATGGCTTGGATCCTAGGGAGGGGTACGTACGAAAACTAAAGAATAACGTTTCTAAAATAAGAGACGCTTTCTCCTACTAGTTTTCGCTATCATCTCCTTGATCTTTAGTGAAACCCAACCCCGGCAACGGCAAGGGGTTGGGTCTCACTCGGGGGCTGATAAGAGTATATACATACCCTTTATGAAACAGTCGCCATGCCCGACCCCTTTCTCACGTTAAAAACCAAGAGGCAAGGCTTGCGGAAATGAACGCCAAGTAAAACTGGTCGGACTACGAGAAACCTATGCCCCAACGGCTACGGCACTCTTGCTTACAAGCGTGACTAGAGTTTCCCGCCCACACCTTGAACTCTATGGTCTTAACAATAGGAAGGGTCAGAACGCATTAACCCCTTTTTTACACATAAAAAGGAAGAAAGAACAATTTTGTTCAAACGAAACAAAATACCAAGCTTGTTTAAACAAAAGGGTCAAAACTTGTCCGCTTATTACAAAAATGACCGCCCGACCTATTTAACGAACTAGCCCCTCTAGGGGAGAACTATGCCTTCTATCCTGTCCGTCAGGTCCTGCGAAAAGGGAGCCACCGTCGTTTCCATCTCCTCTAGCTCAAGGACTTCATAACCGGGCGTGTAGCCATAGCTCAACGCCTCTAGATCGATGTTGTCCCAATAATGAGAATGAGCAACCATGAAAAACTGATTGACCCTGGCATGAAGGGCATTCCTCTTGAGCTGGTGCACCCGAGCCATGATCTCGATGGCATGAGCCGTGAGCGAGCTGGTCCCCTCCGATTGCACCACCTCAAGGTCGTCGTAGACCACTCCGAGGGCAGCGCTCAGGGTACCGAGCTCGTCACTGTTCGCCTGAAGATTTCTCCTCACCTCGGCGAGATCCACAGCCAGCCCAGTAGAAACGCTCTCGGCCTCCAGCTTCCGGGTTGTCTCCCTTTTGAGCTCGTCCTATAGGGAGCCGACCTTCTGCTGCACGTCGTCGCTCTCTTGGAAGGCCTGGTCATGCTCTCGGAAAGCCTAGTCGCGCTCCTCGCGAGCCGCGCCAGGTTCCGAGCGAAGCCTCTCCATGGTTTGGATCAGCTCATCCTACTGCTTGCGCAGCTGAGCAACCACCGCGGCATACAGGCTTGCCCTTTTCTCTAGGGCCGTGAGCTTCTCCTCGGCCCCTAGCCTCAGATCCCTTTCTTTCTCAACCTCACCTAGAAGATCAAGGATCCATTGGTAGATTTCGGTGTCCTTCTAGAGCAACTCATCCCGCTCCCTCCTGACCTTGGTGGCTTCTTTGTCATCCTTCCGTGACCTCACCGATAGGGCCTTGAACACCTTCTTGGCCTCGTCAGCATCCTAACGGGCCTTGGCCACCCACAACCGAAGGGGCTGCCTCCTTGGCGAGGGGAGTCAGCTCGACCACCCTCTGCTGGGCGGCAACGAGCTGAGCTGTCACCTCCCCATGTAGCCATGCCTCCTCGATGAGGCGGTCCCAGGCTTCCTTTTGTTGATGAAGGAACCGAGATTTTCCCTGGCTACAAGCTATAAGGGACTGTAGGGAGACGATGGTCAGGATACAAAAAGTATGTAGAGGAAGAAAAGGGCAAGAAGTAGGACCAAACAATACCTAGTCGGAGGGAACAACAATGTTGCGCAATGCGCCCATGGCGTGGTCCAAGGCCTCGAGCATGGACGTGATCCCTACGTCGAGGCTGTCCCGCTCCATGCTCTCTGCGGTGCCATCAAGGGTAAAAAGCATCGACACCGGATCCTGTGGATCCACCCACTGGAGCAGGGGTTCGCCCCACTCGGGCGAGCCGCTACCCACCGACTTCAGGGTCAGGGATGACTCCCTGCCGGCCCCAAGCGCCGCCGACCCCTCTCGCCGTGACATCCCCGCTGGGACGCCCCTCCAGCGACGGAAGTTGTCAGCGATGCAGACACGAACCTCTGTCCTAGCACCATGCCAGGCGCCATCGCTTGGGCCGCCGATGGAACGGGTCACCCTGATGCCTCAAGCGACGCTGCGGTTGTGCCCGGCTATGACCCATCTATCATGGCCGCCGCCACCTCCACCTGCATTAGTGGGGTCACGACCGGCTGCATCACGCCTACCACGGTCAGTGCCACGAGTGCGATCGGCAGCGGTACCACGGCCGTCACCGGCTGCTCCACGACCTCCAAAGGTGCCCCTTGAACGTCTGCGTCCGCCCGTCCCACCGAGGGCACATGCACCACCATGGGTGGTGCCTGACCAGCCAACGATGCGGTCACACTGGCACTGCTCTCGCCCAAAACATGCACGACACCAGCCGAAGGCCGCCACCCCAATTGTAGGGCGATGCTCTTCTTCGGCACCAACGCCAAAGGATTCCGGTGCCTGCCGATGCCGCAAGGGACAAAAAACATAAGTCATGATGAAATCCGACTAAAATAGGAAAAAATAGAGGAATTGATAACTCACCTCAGCGCCGTCGGGCTACAGATACGTTTGGGGGATGAACCCCCTGACCTTTGTTCCACCTCATCGGAATGAGGCCGTTTCGAGCCTGCCCCCCTGCTCCTGGGCAGAGGGTCTCACGCCTGGCAGCTCTTGGGGCACATTGGCAGAACACCCCGCTCCCCTTGGCTCTTGGGGCGCGATGGCGGAGCCGCCCGCCTCCGCTGGCACCTTGGGCGTGACGGCAGAGCCGCCCACCTCTGTTGGCTCCTAGGGCAGGATGACGGTACGTCCCGCCTTCGTTGGTTCCTGGGGGGGGGGGGTGTCGGAACGGCCTGCCTCCGTCGGCTCCCCAGACGTACCCTCCCCTCTATGGAACGGGAAGGGTCCCGACGCCTGCAAGGATGAACCGATGCCTTTCAGCGCATCCTCGTTCTCTAGGTTGTCCCACTCAATATTGTTAGCTACCATTTCTTCTTCCTCCATCACCTCGTCATCGTCACCATCGTCATCATCGTTGCCAATGTCCTCCCTTCGTTCCTGCGCCTACAGCTTCCACTGCTTCTTCCTCTTCTTGCCCTCCTTCACCTTCCTCAGTCGCTTGCCTTCGGTGCGATTCGCCGCCCTCACGGCCGAATCCCTCGGTAGTGGCACTAGGTGATCCATGAGGATGAGGTCCCTTGGCTGGTCCCACCCCTCTCAAAGTTAGTCTCATGGGGTTGGGAAATCAATTTAAGAGAAGTCAAGAGAAAGGGAAACTTATGAAGACAACGTAGCCTGGCTCTGGCTGCATCGGAGGATGCCCTGGCATCAGGTAGACGAAGTCGAGGGTGGCACCCGCATCATCCTGTAAAGGCTCCATTGCCTCCTTGATGTGTTGCGTGATCTCAGAGTTGGGGAGCGTTCCCTCGGCGAGCGCCGTTCCGTTGAACAACACCTCAGACGCCATCGCATATAGCGGGAGCGTGCGCGTCATCCACGGCGCCACCCTCCTCGCGTGGTAAGCCCTGATGACGCCCGACCCTTTCAGGCCATTCTCCTTTAGGATGTGGATGGCGGCGATGTAGTCTTGGATCTTCTTCTTGTCCTTCTCTGGGACACCCCACTTCCTCCACTACTCTAGGGCCTCTTGGATCAGGCGCCCGGTGAACTCCGGTAGAGGGGTGGTGGCGTCATTCTTGAGGTAGAACCACTGCGAGTGCCACCCCTTGTTAGACGTCGAGAGCTGCATGGATGGGTACTCGCTGACCCGATTGTTCCAAAGTTGGATGCCGGCGCACCACATCGGTATGTGCAGCTCCTTCCTACCACCCTTCTCCCTCTTCTTCTAGAGTTTGACGGCGAATAAATGCCTCCACAAGTCAAAGTGGGGGCTGATCCCCAGAATCCTTTGCACAGCGTGACGAACGCCGCCATGTGCTGGATCCCATTGGGATTGAGATGCTGCAGCTCAATCTTGTAGAAGTGCAGCAGCCCTCGGAGGAATTTGTGGGTGGGAGTCATGAGCCCACGCTCGTGGAAGTGGGTGAACGACACCATATAGCCGTCGGGCGGCGGCAGCGAATCCTCATCGCCGGGCAGCAACCACTCCTCGGCCGAGGTCCGCGCGCAGAGAAGACCGCGATGGACGAGGCCCTCCATGCGCTAGAGGGTGATGTCGGAACGACACCATGGATCCATTGGAGGTGGGGGTGGAGGGATGCGAGCTCAACGGCGGCGGAGATACGGAGGCAGGAAACCTAAGTGTTGGCGGCGGCGGCGTGGCTGCGGAGGTAAGGATGTAGGCATGCGTATGAAACACAGAGGGCTAACCCTTTGGTTTTATAGGGGCTACGGGTGCGAGGAAACCAACTGCCTGCCTAGATCTTCGTGCCTACCACAACCTATCACCACGTCTCATCACGGGGCGTGCGCACGCAACCTATGGCCGTCCCCTTGAAAAACACGCCGGACGTTTTGCCTCCTCGAACGGGTCATGACCCGTCACAGGTAAGAGGGATACAGAGCTGAAAACGCTCCTACGACCCGTCTAGGCCCAGGAGTTCAAAGGTGGGCCCACCGTCGGGTTCGACAACCGCTCCAGGCACCTTTAGAGTGAGGGGTGGGAAGGGATGAGCCTGCTAGCGGCCAGTACCCGGGCGCATAAGCGCCGCGGGCATCCTGGCCCATGTTCGAGTCTTGGCCGGATATGATCCATGGTTTTTCCTCGAAGAAAGGCAGAGAGTCCTTGGGACCGGTCAAACGGACCCGAGAACTATATGGATTGACCGCTGAGAATCTGGAGTCGGTCACCAGCTGACCCAAGCTAGATCCCCACAAACGGGATGCCGGGGCCCCATTCGGACTAGCCTGTTAACAGCTCATCGAGCACCATGATTCGTCCATAGAGGAAAATCATGGCACGGCTCAGCCCCTCCATTTTTATCAGAACAAACGCTTGAGGAAAGACAATCACAAAGAAGAGCCATCCCCGACCGGACCCCTGCTATGGGCGGGGGCTCGAGGAAAGTTGGACTCACAAGGAGACCGAACCCCCGGTCGTAGAATGACAGACCCCCATAGGGGTCGGAATCAGGAAAGACCTTTTCCGACCCACCAAATCTCACGGCTATACCTCCGAGTGGTCCGATCACGATGAAAGGGAATCGCCGTCCCTAGGACACGCAGTGGGCGACCAAAGAAGGCCAAAGCCCTCAGAGTCCTCCTGTTCAGAAAAGCCTCCGAATGAGTATTCTACTCCTTCGCAGGCTCGGGGGCTACTATCGGGGACCAATACTAGGGTACCCGAAGAGGAGGAGCTAATGGTCATCAATATTGATTCATCCGAGCAGTCAAGAGCGCGACTACAGCTCCAACCGACCCCAGGTGTGTGGGCTCGGCCTCGCCCGACCTCTAGGGCGGGCTCCGCCTCGCCCAACCCCAAGGCTGCGGGCTCCGCCTCGCCTGACCTCGAGGCCGCGGGCTTTGTCTCGCCCGACCCTTGGGTTTGTGCTCCGTCTCACCCGACCCCTCGGGCGTAGGCTCCGTCTCGCCAGACGGGAACCCATACCGCCGCCAACCACTCCAGGTCCAAGCGTATGGGCCTGGGTCAAAACTCTAATACCAAGGAAGAGACCGGCATGCTCCGATGTAACCCGTGGCCATGACGGGCCATACATGAGGATTCACATCTAGAACAGCGTCGGGAGTGCCGGTGCTGTTCTGCCTAACCCTCGTACGAACGCTGACAGGCGCGTCAGTTCACCACGATGCCCGCTGGGACGGAATGAGACGCCACGACCGGCAAATGACGCCTGCGCATGGCGCCAATGATGAACATGTCCGCGACGTGGGGCCGTCCCTGTTGATATCTACAGAGTCGGAGGGACCCGCATAAAGGAGAATAAGGACCCATTGATCCTAAAAGCCTTCCTCTCTCTGGTTATTCTCCTTTTCTTCTGTTGTAACCTGCGCTTTCTCTTGGCCTATAAAAAGGAAAGCGGGGCGCCCCATGAGGGGGGATCCAGATCCGCACAAAGACCGAACCACGAGATAAAAACACAAGAGCACGACACGAGCACACGGCTGAGCAGCGATTGAGCTCTCAGCACCCGTTCATTCCTTTCATCCGAGAATTAGGATCCTTTCTCTCTCGCCCATTTGTATCCCCTACTACAAATTGTCAGTGCTAGTAACACGAGCAGCAGTGATGAACTGGACGTAGGGATTTTCTGCCCGAACCAGTATAAACCTCGTGTCCTTTAAGCACACCATCCGAGCCAGACGCGCAATACTAGAAATTTACTCGTCGGTGGTAACTCGAAACACTGACATATGTGTTTTGGTTTCTTTGACTTTCTAGTGAAGCCCTGCTAAAGCTAACTCTATGAACACTTTCATGAGAGGGCAAAGCCATTTTTACAGCAAAGAAGACACCACCTAAAAAAGAAGACACCACCTAAAAGTGCCTTTTTTCGGCTTCTCTGGCTTCTTGTGAAGCCGATTACAAAGAAGCTCTACCAATCACGTCCTAAAAAAGCTTCCCAACAAGATGATCGGTGCTGATTATCATTTAACACTTCAAGAGGTCTTGCTAGATGTCAACCCAACAAGTTCAAAGTTTGTGAACACGACATCACATAAATATGGCCTTTCTTGTTTAGCTTGCCCCCGCATGGGTCAAGGCAGAAGCATGTCATGGAGAATTCCAAATGTATTAGGGTCCGATTAGTTACTTGTATTGCCCCGTTCGCTTCGCTGAAAAATCAAGCCGAAACACTGTTCCGGCTGATTTGTTATGAGAGAAAAACACTGTTCCGGCTGAAAAAATCAGCTGGAAAAGATGGATTATAAGAGAAGCGAACAGGCCCATTAGAATAACATTGCATTAAGAGTTATGCAGCTTAATCTTAACCTGGACAAAGGTTTGCAATTTATTGTTGCTTTGCACGACTCAAGGAGCTTGCTGATGCAGGCCCCACACGCCCCCAAGTCAACTTGTGCTTTTCCAGACTCCGCGGCGCTAACAGGTGTGGCGAGTTCCGGGAGAAAAAGCCTTCGACGAAAACCTGGGCTGCGATAGGCTTTGCAGCAGCTCGATTGGATAGGAAACTCGGCTGCGACATCCTTTACATGATCTCTTTTATTCCAGGAACGTTGACACCCGTTAGTTCCCAGGTATTACGAAGGATGTTGTTTATTAATTTAGCACTTATGGCATCTAATCTCCTTGCATGGCTTGACTTGTAAGAATAGGATTTTAAAAACAAAGCCGTTCAAGGATCCCATGCAGCGGTGGACTTGTTCCATGCGTCCCTTTCGTATGATTCAACTCAACCAGTTAATATCAAATTAAATAAATCTATTTTGTAATGCAAATGCGAAAAGGAAAGCAACAAAGCACCTGTAATAACAGCAGGTAAAATACCCACTTTGTTTGAAGGCCCTAATAAACTACCTGCAACCCAGCTATTTGTCTGTCTACCGTTAAATGGCTAGCACACAACATGCATGTTTGGTCTCGATCATTGCCGGAGAAGGCTTGCGATGTAACAACCCTTCTTCATCTGGTTCACAGTTTCATTTATACATGCCGGCCCCTCGTGGTTTCGTTTTAAATGTCGTATTTTCAACAAACCTTCAAACATACTCAGTTTTAAAACACAATCTAAGATCAACAAAACTAGCCAATACTCGGAATCAGCTAAGTGCAATACATGCATAGGCACGAGTGTTTATAAGAAGATAAAGTGTTATCAGACCGTTAAGTACTATAGTATCCATCTAATAATTCAAATATTTGCTTAAAATATACTCAAACACCATGCCAACACATATTAGCACCGGAGCATACTTAAGCATCTTCTCCACCTGATAAACACTTAATTGGCGTGCATGTTATGCTATGCAAAAAAACCAAACTTTTTACCTAATAAAAACATGGTTAACAGATCCATTGTACATGCCTTTTTTTTTGCCACACAGCAGGTTTATGCTTGGAGCATCTCGGATCCAAAGTGCTTCTTAAAACAACTTCTTAATTCATTTTTTTTGGTAAAATAGAAAAAAAAAACAGTCTCTCTATAGTTTTGTGTGAACTCTAAATCTCCCTCTAAACTCACAAACATGCGTGTGCATTCCGCGCTTGCTATTTGTCTAGGCGCCTTCCTCCGCTGTGTTTTTGTGCGGTTTCTCCAAGCCAAGCGCGTGTAAATTCCACCCGGTTTTGGTCCTCCCGCTATTTTCGAGTTTTTAGGAAGCTAACTATTGAACAAAGATAAAAACGGAGCTCTCTATTTTATTCACTTGGTTTAATAATTGGTTTACCAAATAATTTTTAAGAAGCTTTCGAGAGATGCTCTTACAATATAGTTGTGAGCAAACTTTTTATCTAAGAAAATGTTGCAGGATTTGATAAATATTCATGCAACTGCTGAATTGGTTCATCAATACTCAGTCCATGAGCAACGCACAACAACAGCAAAGTTTCCCCTAAACACGACAGAAACAGCTGGGTCATGCATGCCTAATAAATTTGGACCAGGGCAACGAATGATTGTTGCAGCATGCATCATACTTCAGTATTCAGATATGGAAAAGTTCATTCCGGCTAAAACAAGTATCTGAGAGCAACACTAGTCTTCTTGAGCGAGTAAACCAAGTGTGGCATTAAGAAACAATTTGAGGGATAACCAGAAATAAAAAACAAATCAGTGACCAACCGCCCTGAGCAGAACAAGTCCAGTGTAAACAACACATCAATCTACACCTACAAATGGCACCACATAAGCGAGTACAAAAAACCGCTGTCCTTGATGCTTTTTTTAGACGATATACGACAATACAAGAATCTAGAGAGGGAATGTTTCAGAAAGGTTCATTCCGCAAATTAACCGCATTATCAAGGTTTTTAATTTCGGTATCGCCAAAATTTCGGCCACCACCGAAATTACCGAATTTCGCGAAATTCAGCCGAAATTTCGTTGAAATTTTTTTAGAGATTAGCACATGAAGTATGTTTTTTCTAAAAAATTTTGGATCTAAACAAATATTAGTATGACTTATGACTACATATCTATTAAATAGAAGAATATGCAATATAAACAATAGAAAAATATAAGATTAGAATTATATAGCACATGTATTAGTGTATTAAAAAATTTCGGAGTTTTCTTTCGGCCACCACCGAAATTACCGAATTTCGTGAAATTCGGCCGAAATTTCACCGAAATTTTGAACCCTGCGCATTATTAATTAAAATAATGAAATATACTGGATCAAAGAGGTGACAAAGACAACAAGAAAAACAAAAAAATATAAGTCTTATTCATGCATCCATGTACTAGTAGTTCACCAATAAGAGCTAGGTCAATCCCTGGATAGATTTGAAGAGTTCAGTGATCTGGTGACAAGGCCTACTACTACCAGCTGCATACAAAAGAAGTTTAACTAAAATAACTGATAGTATGACTTCATCAAAACCAAACAGGGTGCAACACAACAAGAGCAGGTTAAGAAAACATAGTGTCTTGCTTTAGCCACCCTCCTACCTGAAGAAATGATCAAAACTGTGGAATTTGTAATCCGTCGCTATTAGAGTGACTTAATCTAGATAGCCAGTTAGCAAAACTATGTAACATAAAAAAAAACACCTGCAAATGCAAAACGGATCAAAGAACAAGTCTCTGTGATTTGGTAGTTCCGTTTTTAGCTCTCACTGTCCTTAGACAATTCTTTAGGAGTTCATTTTTTTAGATAATTTAGTAGTTCATTTAAGAACACCTTAGACAAATGAATTGATGGCATACGAAATTGTATACTAGTAGAAGACTACTTCGTGCACTGCTTCGACTTCTAGAGGCTGTAGAGTCCAAGTTAAAGTTTTAAACTTCATAACCTTTTCCGTGCCGGCTTCAGGAGAACGATCAGCCAGGCGCTGAGGTCACTGAGGTCGACATGCGTGCAAAAGGTAGGGGTCTAAGAGCATCTCGGGCAGTTCCACGATACAACTCCTCCAATAAGATGGTATTGGAGCGGCCCAATATTATCTTTTGAATTATTGAGGAAGATGCTACAACAGACTACTAATAATCTCTCTCAAAATATGGGACCCACCTGTCTCCCTCCCCTCGATTTAAATTCTCCCGCTTGGAGATCGCATCCACGCCGAAGCTCGAAGGTGTCGGCCGTCGCTGCGGGATGATGGCTCTAGCCGACGTCCTCCGCGGGTGGCGCGTCCTCCGGGGTCGTCCTCTGCCCCGGGATCGAGCGTGGGCCGGCGCCGTCGCCGCGGGTGGTGCGTCCTCCACCCCGGGATCGAGCGTGGGCTGACGCTATCGCCGCGGGTGGTGCGTCCTCCGCCCTGGGATCAAGCGCAGGCCGGCGCCATCGCCGCGGGTGGCACATCCTCCACCGGCGTTCTCCGCCTCGGGATCGAGCGCGGGCTGGCGCCATCGCTGTAGGTTGCGCGTCCTCCTCCACGGGATCGTCGGCATCGTTCTACGCCCCGGGATCAAGTGTCAGGTCTCCGACTCCATCATACGCGAGATCTCCGTGAAACATCCTCAATTTTCCACGAAGGGAAAATCCACAGAATGAATTATAATATGATGAAACCAATAGTCGATACCGTCATATTATCTTATATCAGTCGATATCACAGTCATACATCGTAAGGTTACAAGAATACAAGATATTTCATCACTGGGGAACACACCTATTACAGAGTTAATCTAGCGGAAGACTATCGAGTGAGGGCTTCTCCTTCACGGCTCATCATCAGAGTTGGCGTAGTGCAGCGTAGATTCCATCTCCGAACCAAACTTGAGCGTAGGCACGAGACCTCCTAATCCTTCTATAGTCAGCATCTCTGAGAAGCAGGAAATCTGCACACCGCCAGATGTATGCAGGCCATGGTCAGCACCGATGAGCTTTAGTGAAAAAGATAAAACAAGAGGATCTGGCGATCCTAACATTTGGCTGTGGTTTGCATCCTTAGCGCATGAGAAGTAAGTAACAATAGTAATGTAATAATAATGTCCAGTTTTTAACACATTCCCATCCACACACATCCACATCCAGCCATATCCATCCACCAACCATCCATCCCAACCCATCTTCACACCACCAAACCTTATCTCATCTCACACACTCAGGTCGACAGGCCAACTCCCTCTCGGCCTTGTCTCAACGGCCCGCAGCCCCAAGGCTCACGACCGGAAAATACCCCAACCCTGGAGGGAGAATGGAAGGACTCATCTCCTACCTAGTTTAAGCGAAACCCAGGAAAGGTCCATAGCCGACAAGTCGGCATATGTATCGATCGATCAACCATACACTTTGCAGAGGTTTTACATACCCACAAGATTAGCCATCCTCGGAGCCATGTATCTCCTAGGCAGAATTCCAGTCGCTTGCTAGCCTAGAACGATGCCACCCTACCTCTCAGCCCTGGAACATCCCAAGTCTAGTCCGGGATGGCGACATCTGTGAGTCGTGAGACAGAGCCGGGCCCACCGAATGTCAAGAGCCAGTCCACAAGGCCTCCTGAAGTCTCGGAAGGGTGTGGGGGGAACCGCACGCCCCGTACCTCCTTGCACACGTTCGCCTAGCAGTAGTGGCATCGCTCTACCAAGTAGTCCGACCGTCCCGCACCATATAGGGCGAGTGGGATGTAAAGGATTCCCAGTGAATCTGAGTACTAGTAAGTCCTTAGGGATTGACCAAGCCAGAATGTCTTCATCAGGGTTTCCATTTACCGTGCCACCACAGCACCTCCACCCCGGGCTCCACCTCTCCGAGGTTCACACCCAAGGCCACCTCCAAATACCAGTTACCCACCACAGGTATTCCATATCCAAGTGCCCAGGTAGCACCACATGGCAAGACTCGCCCCAGGCTCGTCGTTATTCCAGCTCGGTCGACACAACCCTCACTCTCCACACACCCAAGACACACGCAGCACGCTCACACACCACCAAGTCCGGCACCAATAGCCAAACCATTTCCAGGGGGTGCACCACCAGCATCACATCCCCGATATAATGCGAAGTGGAGTTAATAATAAGTATAGTGATGTAATATGCAGGCAAGTAAGCATATATAAGCGAGCGAATGCGCAAAGCAGGGTGATGGTAGAGTGGGTTGCATCAGGGTAATAATGGCTCAGGTAGTAGCATGCATCAAAGTTCTAGCAAAGGAATAATTTATAAAGTGCTAGCAGTTCTAGATATTATGCAATGTCTAATAGGATTCTCTAAAAGAGGGTGCTGCCATGACACCTGCGATGTAGAGGTAGTAGTGGTACAATTCTCCATTTGTTGGCGTTCCATTAGCGGGGTCTCCTCCTCCTATGTTGACTCCATTCCGCAGTCCTTGTCGTCGTCCACGTTCTTTTGGTCCGATCGTCAGCTACTCCGCTAAGTGACACGCATAGCAAGAGAGCACTCAACACTTGAAAAGGCGACGAGTCACAGGAAATCCAATAATGCCATCGAGACAATAAGAGATACACGGCTTAGCCCTCTCGGCGGTTGTCCGATTTCCTCGGGCCAAAGAATCACAAGTGGTGGTTTGCTAAGCACAAGCTTAAGTCATGGCCAAGCCAGTATGGCTTTACGATAAACGGTTTAAGCCAGAGCTTATCCAGAGCAAACACCATGGCTCACGATCTTTCGATCCGATGTCATTGAATTGACGGGGATTGGAAGTCGGGCCCCAAGAAAGAAGAACGACGGGGTTCGGCTCTTAATAGCCTTATCCCGCAAATCACAATTGGACACGAGTAGCATACAAGAACGATTAACTCTATTGTGACTTGGCTCCAACGTACTTCGGCTCGCCCGCTATGGTAGAAGGCGGTAGCGCAAAGAGGTTGGACAGCGACGGGTCCTCTTGATCCACACGACACATCAACGTCGGGAGCCGAGGAGACAGTCGTTCAACACGGCAAAAGATGCGGGGGTTAGCTAGGCACATCCATGTCATGTTCTCAGACACATCTTCGGGAAAGATGGTATTAGACGGCCGATCGGGTCGACACGCACGGGTTTGAGGTATGACATAGACCATAGCTTCGCTAACCCAAAGAGAATAGTCCGGTCTTTGATCCAATCGTCATGGGCAAGACGGAATCGAACAGAGCGGGCTAACGGTGCAACAAGAGCAAGAACAACAAGGGACAAGGTCTACTTCTTCCAACACTCGTGCCACGACGAAAGACGGGGCATTGGAAGGAAGCGACAAACACCAAGTGCGCAAACCACTCGTAGGGTACCCGACTTAGGTGCACTGGCACTAAGACATCTCTAGGGTTCTTAGCGGTGCGGTTGTCACCGCAAGAACCACAGAAATGCTATGGTCCAAATGGGTACAACCATACAAGAGATTAAGCACGAAAGAGAGAAACACGAGATTCACATTCATTTGATCCACTTGCCATAGCGAATGAATGAAATCAAAAGGGCAATAAACACCAATCTAGCAAAAGGCTCAATCCACATCTTTACTGGATCGATGGGGATTGAGAACCAAAGAGAGAGAAGAATGGAATCTGTACTCTTTCGACCAACTTGTCATGGAACGGACGAAGGTTGGAGAGAAGGGGTACAGTCCCACGACCCAAACCAACTCATAGGGCATCACGACCGTGCAACTTAAATGGCACAATGCTATTCCCTCGGTTCGCAGCAGTGCGGTTGTCACTGCTTAGGTCCGAAGGAATGCTATGGTCAAGGTGGTGCAATCTTATAAGGTGGCTAGGATAAACACAGGCGAAAAGAGGTAGAGCCCGATGGTCATGGCGAGAGGACTCGCGGCCATGAGCTTATCCTACATGAGTTGACATCCATCTTCTACAATCATCATATCCCGAGTCATCCACTAAGTTAGGCCACAAAGGGCTCATGGTGTGCGGGTGATATCCGCACCAATGTTTAGTCCACAATGGCCAGGTCCTAGGGCCGAATCGGATTACTAATATTTGTAGTACGTCGGAGACAACTAAAAGCGAGGGAGCGAGTTATGCTCGCCATTACGGCCACGATGGGGGCGAACCCACTACCGAAATGGTCGAACGAGGTACGATCCCTCGACCGGCTTGAAGGCACGGTGCTTAGGCAAACAAGCACAACATAAGAACAAGAATCCCGAGAACCCAGCATAAGAGCTAAGACACGACCACACGAATGGAGTAGCACATATCCATAGCGAGAAAGGTAGATAGATAGACCTGCATAAGGGCACGGTGTAGGCATTTATATATAGGTAAAGATCGTGTAGAATAAGTGTATGAACGAGTGTAAGAATGAGCAAGGGAGGGCTTTTGTCGGCGTCGGGAATGGCATTTGACTGGGTTTCAGCCTTGCAACGAATATGAGGATGGCTGTTGTAACTTGTCCCAAAGGGCTGCGGCTTTTTGTGGCCAGCTGCTGTAGGACACAGCTAGGGTTGGTGACGAGGGTATTCGGCCAAGGCGTCGGGGCCATTTGCAAGTCTAAAAGAGAGGCAGATCTTGGTCTTCGAGTTTTGCAGCATGAACAGCAAGTGGGGACAAGTCCACCGCGTAGAGCTTGATTTTAGAAAAATGTGAGAACTGGTTTCACATTTTTCTGAGGTCATATGAATTTGTTATGACTTTCCGAAGATTAAATCCATTTTTGATAATAATTAAGGCTGATTTATTCAGGGCTGACACGTGTCACACTGTGACTGGTTCACGTGGCATGAAGGGACTTGGAGTAGTGTACCAGCTGGTGAAGTGGTCGGAGAGGTCGCCGCGGTGGTCGGAGAGATTGCGGAGGTGGTCGGAGAGCTCGCCGAAGTGGTCGGAGAGCTCGCCGACGTGGTCGGTGAGATCGCCGAAGTGGTCGGGGAGCTCGCCGACGTGGTCGGTGAGATCGCCGAAGTGGTCGGCGAGATCGCTGACGTGGTTGGCGTGGTCGCGGGGGTGGTCGGAGTGGTCGCCGAAGTCCCCGACGCTGGCGTGGTCTCTTCTTCGGCATGACATTAGCATGGCGTCGTCAGAGCTAAACTGCGGCTAATAGGTGGGCCCTCGGCACTGGTCACTAACATGTGAGTCCGAGGTCAAATGGTGACTGATAGGTGAGGCGCGGTTCATGGTGAACCTGCCTGCGTTGGTCCATAGACCGCAGAGCTGGTCTATGAAGGACTTGGTCTACTTACTCCTTCCCAGGGTTTGGTTCGCGTGCACCAAGTGCTCGAACGTGTGGCCGGCGAGGGGAAAATCCCAATCCTCTTTCCCCGTCATGCTCCCGCCGGTGGTGAGCTCACCGGTGAGCCCCTCTAGCGGCGCGGGTGTGCAATTAAGGTGGGCAAAAGCTTGGCCATGCCATAGCGGGTGTGCCGGTGAAGTTAACGTGGTGGTCGGATGGCTCCAGTTGGCTGGCCGCGGTGAACGGCGGCGTGGGTTCATCGGCGTGCCTGGACAGGGCTGTAGTGGTAGCGAGAGCCTAGTTGGAGGAGTGTGTGAGCTTCACGGTGCTTCTACGACCATGGTAGGCGTGTTGAAGGAGCTCCTGGTGCCCCCAGTGGCTCCGGCCATGGTGGTGGGGGCAAGGCGGAGGCGGTGGTGCTCCGACGAGATGCGGTGCGGCAACGCAGGGCTCCGGTGGGCTTCATCCTCGGCTAAGGTGAGCGCGGTGTGTCTCTCGTCATGGCGGAGCCAGTCAGGGTGTCAACGTCGCCTTTACCGCGACGTAGAAGACGCGGTGGTCTCGCCATGGTTGTGCTCTGGCCATGGTGAGCGCGTGCGTGAGTGCGATGCGTATGCATGGCATAAGCAGAGCGCTCGGCGCTGGCGTTCCCGAGCAGAAGGCTCGGCGTCGCCCCCTTTCTTCCCTTTGTTTCACGTTTCCGTTTGGCTCAACAAGAGGGTCGTGGTGGTCCTTCTATGCTACCAGTTGGCTAAGCCAGAGCAAGAGCTCGTGCTCCGACGTGGTCCATTCATGGCGTCCAAGAGGTTAGGAGTGGTCGTGCCGGTGTTCCCAAGCTGCTAGGGTCGGTGAGGCCAGACCTTGGGCTGGTGCGCGTGTGGTGCGTGTGCAGCGTGTCCAGGAGCAGGAATGCTCCGCCTCTGCGTTCCCCAGGTGCAGGAATGCGGTGGCGTCCATGGCGAGTATGGCTAGCGTGGTGAGCGGCGAATGATGTGGCTCACCGTAGGGCTCGTGGCGGTAGGATGGCGGTGCGGTGGCGAGGCGAGGCCATGATGAGGCGATGCAGTGCCGTGCCGAGCAGCTACGTCGCTGTAGCCGATCGGGGCGGCGCTCCTGGCTCCGGCGAGGTCCGGTTCCGCAGCGGCTTCCTTCTCCTCCTTGCTTCTTCCTCCTCCCTCTCTCTCGGCTTGACGCGGTGTGGTGCTGTGCCACCAGCGGCGGCGGCTATCGGGCTGAGGGTTAGGGCTCGCGGCCGTTGGCTTTTATAGCCGAGCTCCAAGGGCTCCAATGGCGGACGGTGATCGGGCGGTGGTGATGCGTGCGGCGCATCCGACGGCCCGCGTGCGGTAGCGTAGGCGCGGCGCAAGGGGGAAACAGGGTCATGCGATGTGCGTGACCCCGGGCCCGCGTCTGCTCCGTGGTCGGCTCCCGGTCGCGGAAGAGGTTGGCGTGGGGAGGAAGATGATCCTGTTGCTGGGGTGGCTGACGCGTGGGGTCCGGTTTGTCAGCTTGTCCTGATGCGGCGACGTGCGGTGCGTGACGGCTGACGGGCGGATCCGGCTTGTCAGTGGCTTGTGCGCGTGCGGGCGGTGATGCTGGGCCAGCTACATGGGAGGCCTGCGAGCGCTACTGAGCTTATGGCCATGCTGGGCCGGCCGGTTGTCAGTTGGGCCATGCGGCCAGGAGAAGAGGATGGCGCGTGAGTTGGGCCAGATCGGGGAGGCAGGCCGAGTAGGTTGCTGTGCTCCGTCTGTGCCGAAGGCACGTGCGGGGCCAGGAGGAGGGTTGGGCTGGTCGCGCATCTTGGGCTGGCTGGTCATGTGCTTGGGCCAGATTGGCTTTTCTATTTTCTAAATAAACCAAGGCTCCTATATTGAATACATGTGTCGCCAACTTGTACACCTCCTAGTGGGGTCCACTAGAGGTCAACTAGGGGTAGTGGGGTCCATGTTAAGGGTTGGCAATTCATGGGTATATGAGTTGATAAAGATAGTTGGCTGATTATAGAAATTAGGTCAAGGGGTTCATGAGAGATTCCAGAAGGAGTCAAAAGGATTCGCTACGGACTTGTGCTCTCCAACACAAAACCCTAAACCAAATAAGGAACTCTGGCAAGCTCCTACAAGCAACACTATATGTATGCAACAATTTATTTATAAATTGTTCTTTGTTTGACCTAGCATCTACATACTTCACACATTGCAGGAAAAATTTTAAAAAGTTTGTATTTTTGGCTTCTCCAAAAACCCGGGTTGTTACACTCCGTCGGAGCGGCAGGTCTCCGGCTCCAGCCCCGCCATGCACCAACCCTGAGCTGGAGCGTCTCCCTTGCAGATCAGCCCCGAGTTGCAGTCATGGCACAAGGCAAGCTCTGATGCGGGTAGTGAGCAGAGAGGTGGAAAAAGTGGTAGTTATTGTGGGGCCTAGGATATTGGAGGAGATGGGCAAGATATTGGTAGCTACAAAAAAACAGAGTTATTGGAGACTGCTGGAGAAGAAAAGGTGAGCTATCTCCCCTAAGAGCAGGTTCAATAGTTTAGACAAGTGCTTGGCTATAAGACAAGTCATAAGAGACGAGCTATACAACAATATTCCTTTTCTTGTCTTTAACTATCTAATGTATAATTCTTAGGCCTTGTTTAGTTTCGGTGTGTAAAATTTTTGGGTGTCACATCAGGTGTTTATATGGGGGTGTCGCATGGGGTGTCCGGATACTAATAAAAAAACAGATTACAGAATTCGTTAATAAACCGCGAGACAAATTTATTAAGCCTAATTAATCCGTCATTAGCACATGTGTTACTGTAGCACTTTATTGTCAAATCATGGCCTAATTTGGTATAAAAGATTCGTCTCGCAAAGTAGTCGCAATCTGTGCAATTAGTTATTTTTTTAGTCTATATTTAATAATCTATGCATGTGTCAAACATTCGATGGGATAGAATATAAACTTTTGGGAAGAAACTAAATAAGGCCTTAGTACTAATATGGGCCCACCCTTCATTCTTTCCATACTCTCTTTCTTACCCTTCTTCTCACATATGCGTCAAAGGCAGCGGCTTTCCTTTTGGGTATTCGTGATCAGCTAGTCGACTGCAGGAGCGCCGAGCAGTCTCCTATTTTCTCTCTTTTTCAGATTGGACAAGGTCTCGACATGCTTGGTGATACGACAACTATTGTATACTTGCTATGATATGACTGTTTTATGGGGATGAGAGGTGAGATTGGAGGACCGCTGGAGATGCTCTAAACATATAATATAATACAAATATATAATTAACAGCAAACAATTCTAATGGTGAGCGCCGTCACCGTACGATTTCGAGCTTTGAAATCCGTTACGGAGTGCAAGAGAAAAAGCAGCGCGCCATATAACTTTTGAATTAAAGTCTGAATTTGAACTTGAGAGATTTTAACAACTATAGCAAACGCCCATAGGCCAACTACGGCCCATCTTAAAGGGCACCAGGCAGCGTTGTATCCTATCCGGTGCCTGGGCCGGGCTGCAATCCAGGTCCAACCTAGGTATATAGCGCCAAGTACATTAGTCGTTCACCAATATAAGTCCTCAAGGCTAGAAAAAAAGGCCCAGCGCCACTTCATTCTTTTTCTCCCGGATAAATTCTTCTGACCTCCTCTAATAATCATTGTTATGGTTTGATTTATACTTTGGAACTAGAAAACCAGACATTTTGGCTCATGCAACCACTGAAATTGGTTGTTTTTGCTCCTTAGGTGGTCTAATCATCTAGATATTTAAAAAAAAAGTTATGTAATTAAACCTTAAAATCTGATGTAATCTTATAAATTCATAGAAAATTTGTTTTAGTACAGAAAAATATGCTCTATATTATGGTATTTTGGAATTATTTAAATCATATATAGTCCCCTTTTGGTGTCTATTTGCTAGTAGAGGTTTTCCTAATACATAGTTTTTAAATAAATTGGGTGGTTCCTTAGTTTAGCTTCAAATGAGTTAATTGAGAGGACAATACTTGCTTAGTTTTAATGAATTGGGCGGGTTGTCACATATACGACATTATGACAACAAAATTGATTCAAATATATTTATGAATTTCTTTCCTAATGTTATATAATACTAATTGGAAGGACTAATAGTGTAAGTACTGCCGAAGTCTCTTCCCAATGAAACAAAATATACCCAACATTTTTGGATGGACAGATGGAGGAAGTAAGATGTAGTATTGTTTGATCAGTCTAATGCTTCCCAAGATCATATTACATTGGGAAAACAAAAAGAAATAGTTTTGGTCCATGTCCAATTAGATAACAATAGGTAACGTACTCCTTATGTCCAAGCATAACATTTATGGGACCTAACGAGCATGGACAAAAAATGGGATGGACTCATTTTTTTGACACAAGGATGGACTCATTATTGTTAAACGTTACGAAAAAACCTGGCTCATTAAACCATTGATACTAAAGGGCTAAATAACAATTGACGTGTAGTGGCAAGCTACCTAAAATGTCTTGTTAGTCCCATGCGGGAACTCTATAAAAGGTGAAGGAGCAAAGGACTTTGGGACTTAGGAGGCCATCCTTTCATACTTCTTTAGTTAGGTGCAATTAGTTATAGTTAGTCACTGAATCGACTGTATGAAGTTCATAGTGTCGGTGCGGGACCCACAGGATACCCCGCAAGGAGGAGAGAAGATCTAGTCTAACTAGAATTCTCCCCATGTAATCTTAGTAGTAGTATTATCCTGTAATCCTACTAAGAACTCTCATTGTAAACCGACTAGGATTCTGACCTCCTGACTATATAAAGGAGGGCAGGGTTCCTAGAGACGGGAGATCACAACTTCTACAACACAACAACACACAATTAATACAACGCAAGGGCTAACGCCGACTGGACGTAGGGCTATTACTCGACCATAGTCGAGGGCCTGAACTAGGATAAATCGACTGTCTCTTGCGTTCACCGTCGAGTTCCTGCAAACGCCGATACCCCTCCGAACAAATCACCGTCCCGGGTACCCCGTGACGGGTTGCCAGTGGTAAAACATCGACAGCTGGGGCTAACACCGACTGGACGTAGGGCTATTACTCGACCACAGTCGAGGGCCTGAACCAGGATAAATCGATTGTCTCTTGCGTTCACCGTTGAGTTCCTGCAAACGTCGATACCCCTCCGAACAAATCACCGTCCCGGGTACCCTGTGACGGGTTGCCGGTGGTAAAACATCGACAGCTGGCGCGCCAGGTAGGGGCTTTCGGTGACTTTGCATCCGAGAGCTCGATGGACCTCGATAGCATGATCTTATCGACGGGATCAACTTTCATCTTCGGCTCATGGATCCGCGAGGCGGACGACAATGGCAAGCTCCAAAGCTATCTCCTCGAAGATTCGAAACACCATGAAGACTATTCTATTCCGACGACTACGACAAACCAAATCTCTGGAAGATTGGCGCAACTCATGGTGTCTGATTCAACTCAGGTTTCGCGGCTTTACGCATCTGACTCAAATTCAGGCTCCGCTTCGGAGGCAGAGTCTTATCCGAGTTCTTTCGGGAAACCGAGTTCCTTTTCGATGGGGCTTAAGAACATGGCCCTGACCTATCAAGAATACAACTCGGAGTACACACAGAATCGTTTCAAGAAGTTGGATCCTTTTCCGCTCGGATTCCACAACATGGCAACATCTGATCAGGCACGGTACGGAGGATTCCTTGACCCGGTGCTTAGAATGCCACTGAAGGGAGCTTAGGAAGGTCTCGTACTGACTATAATATCTCAAGACTGCATCGTCCACTGGCCGGGCTCTGTTCCTGAGGATAGCAGTACCCGACTGGACGACACGACGACGACAACTATTCTACCTTACCAAGAAGGAGACTCGATCTACGACCTCGAGGCCTCTACTAAAGTTATCAGCAACTCCGACAGTATGGAAACTAACGCCAATAACAGAACAGTTCACGCACGGGAAGTACTCATGGTTCACCGTCCTCGGTCACCATTGGTCCCCCCAGAAGCGCCCGATGTCAGGTCATCGGATGAATCAAAATCCAACATATCACCCTTTGCCCAGGGCTACGATGGTGAAACCGAGAATCAGAAACAAGCTAGAGAAAGAAAAAACAAGTTGAAGCAAGGACGCCAACACCGTGCTAGGCAGCGCAGGGAAGCCTGGATCAGATATGAGTCAGAGTTGGCCGAATGCGACAGAAGAAAATCACAACGAGAAGTCGAAGAAAGACGCATGGCAAGTACGCCCTACGATAAGATCCAAGAAGCATTAGAAGAACTCAGAGCGACCTCACATCCCGGTGAAAAATATGAACAGCTCCGGGACTTGCTCCGGTCAACGGCCCCGAAGACGCATGAAGAAAGAACCCAATCAAGACTACCCGCCAGATCAACGACCCATAGGCAAGAAGATCAAAATCAAAGGAAGTCCGCTTTCGAGAGACTTGGACCAAGTGGAAGTCATAACAGAGAAAGTAGGAGGGATCATAGTCAAGGCCACCGAGTTGAACAACCAAGAAAGACCAAGGGTAGGGCGCCTGCCTAGACGGCCTCGCAGAATTACTCTCATCAAAACGACAGTTGGCCAGAAGGAGGTGCCGAATCGGAATTCAAAGAAGCCGGAACGCATGATAGATTCCCCTGTTTTGCAAACAGACTTGCGTCAATACGACTACCTCACAAGTTCAAACCGTCCAACCACTCTAAGTATGATGGCAAAACTGAACCAAGGCAGTGGCTCAGGATATATTCACAATCAATTGAGCTAGCTGGAGGAGACGACGATATCAAGACCCTGTTCTTTCCCATGGCCCTGGAAACCATGCCTCTCCAATGGTTTGACAAATTAAATCCAGGATCAATCAGAAATTGGGAGGACTTGCAAAGAGCTTTTTGTGAAAATTTCACAGGGATCATTACACAACCGATCACTCACGCAGAATTAAAAGGACTCAAGTAGAAGGGAGGTGAGAGTCTCAGAGATTACTATCGACGATTCGGTGAACTACGAGCTCAAGTGCATGACATCACCGAACGAGAAGTAATTGAAGCTTTCTCTCACGAAATCATGGCTAGGTGGCAATTTCAAGACTTCTGCAAAGAAAATCCGAGAAACAACGAAGAATTCAGACGAACAGTAGAAAAGATGATTACTGCAGAAGAGAAGACACGAGAGAGGTTCTCGGATAGAAGCAACCGAGACAACCCAGACAACCAAAATCATCAAAATAGCAGACATCAGGAAAGAAAACGTAGACCAGACAACACCGTGGCAATGGCTGACAAATCAAAGAAGTTTTCCAAACCCAGAAGATATGACGACATCGAAAACATACATTGCCCATTGCACCCTAATGGGAAGCACACCATCAGAAATTGCTACACCTTCAATGATCGATACACAAGAAAAGATAGTAAGGAAAACACCAAAGAAGACAATCAGAAAAAAGATGAAGACAACCACGAAGACAAAGGATTCCAAAAATCTAGGGGGACGGTAGCAGTGATCTTCTCCGGGGCCCCAGATTGCAGAAGCAAACATCAAGAAAAATTAGCACTATGGACTATCATGACAGCAGAACCGGCTACTCCAAGATATCTCAATTGGTCACAGTATCCAATCCAATTTTCCAGAGAAGACCAATGGAATAGTGTGGGAAACGTAGGCCATTACCCACTGGTTCTAGATCCAACTATTGCTGGTATGACTGTCACCAAAGTACTAATCGATGGGGCAGCTGGACTCAACATCATCTTCTCAGAAACGCTAAGGAA
Organism: Miscanthus lutarioriparius; assembly: GCA_904845875.1. Taxonomy (NCBI): domain Eukaryota; kingdom Viridiplantae; phylum Streptophyta; class Magnoliopsida; order Poales; family Poaceae; genus Miscanthus; species Miscanthus lutarioriparius. The sequence goes on along the minus strand of CAJGYO010000014.1, from coordinate 59,968,581 downwards.
GACGGGACTGTAACTCACCGGGATGATTACACCAACAAGTACACCTTTTTATGGCATAGTACCCGGCAAGGCAGCCATGCCACTTGGACAAATTACTCTACCCGTTACTTTTGGAACCCCTTCGAATTACCGTATAGAGTTCATCAAGTTTGAGGTTGCAGACTTCGATTCATCATACCATGCAATCCTCGGACGCCCAGCGCTAGCAAAATTCATGGCAATACCACATTATCCGTACCTACTGCTTAAGATGCCAGGACCTAACGGTGTCCTTTCTCTACGAAGTGATTTGAAGCGCGCTTTTGACTGCGACGTTCAGGCAATCCAAATCGCGGCCAAAGCACAAGCCGACAGTGGAAGAAAAGAAATAGCCACTATTGCCACAGAAATAAGCCAAGAAGAACTAGAGATACCGGCTAAAAAGCCTAGCATCCTCGCACCACCAAAAGAAGCCGATGTCAAGCAAATTGACCTGGGCACTGGCGATCCCTCTAAGACAACAACCATCAGCGCCCACCTCTCGGCAAAATAGGAACTCGCGCTCACCAACTTTCTTCGGGACAACAAAGATATCTTCGCTTGGAAGCCGATCGACATGCCAGGTGTCCCAAGAGAGTTGGCTGAGCATAGAATTGATGTCAATGAAAGCTCTAAGCCTGTAAAGCAATGGCTACGACAATTCTCACCTGAAAAGAAGGCATGGATTAAAGAAGAAATCACAAAACTAATGGCGGCTGGATTCATTAGAGAAATCCTTCATCCAGATTGGCTAGCAAACCCAGTTCTAGTACAGAAAAAGAACACGGATGAATGGCGCATGTGTGTTGACTACACAGATCTCAACAAACACTGCCTGAAAGACCTGTTCGGGCTGCCACGCATTGATCAGATAGTTGATTCAACAGCAGGATCCGCCCTATTATCCTTTCTTGATTGCTATTCAGGGTATCACCAGATCGCATTAAAAGAGCAAGACCAGAGCAAGACATCTTTCATTACTCCGTTCGGTGCCTACTGCTACAAGACCATGTCGTTTGGACTCAAGAATGCTGGAGCCACTTACCAAAGAGCTATCCAAACGTGCCTCGGAGATCAGATCGGCGAAAACGTAGAAGCATACGTGGACGACGTGGTGGTAAAAACAAAGAACCCGGATACACTGATTGAGGACTTAAAACAAACTTTCAAGAACTTGAAAAGATGGAGGTGGAAATTGAACCCAAACAAGTGTGTATTCAGAGTCCCTTCAGGACAACTACTCGGTTTCCTAGTCAGTCATCGCGGAATCGAAGCAAGCGCCAAGCAAATTCGAGCCATAACAGAGATGGGCCCACCTCAAAACATCAAAGATGTGCAAAAGCTAACAGGCTGCATGGCGACACTCAATTGTTTTATTTCAAGGCTCAGCGAAAAAGGGTTACCTTTCTTTAAACTACTAAAGAAGACAGGCAAGTTCGAGTGGACGGAAGAAGCCAATGAAGCTTTCAAGAAACTTAAGGCATACCTCACATCCTCACCAGTTCTCACACCTCCAAAGAAAGACGAAGACATGATGCTATACATTTTGGCAACTTCTACTGTGGTCAGCACGGCGATAGTCATGGAAAGAGAAGAAGAAGCGCGCGTATATAAAGTACAATGACCGTATACTACATCAGCGAAGTACTGTCAGAATCTAAAATCTGGTACCCGCATGTGCAAAAACTACTATACGCCCTATTGATCACTTCACGCAAGCTCCGCCACTATTTTGAAAGCCACAAGATCACCCTGGTGACGGACTTTCCGCTCGGAGACATCTTGCACAACAGAGACGTAACAGGGCGCATATCAAAGTGGGTAGTTGAACTTGGTGCTCTCAACATCGATTTCACCCCGCGGAAAGCAATCAAATCTCAAGCCCTTGCCGATTTTGTTGCCGAGTGGACAGCGATTCAACAACCTATGTCAAATACAATCCTTGACCACTGGAAGATGTACTTTGATGGATCACTCAAGCTTGGCAGAGCCGGTGCGGGTGTTCTCCTAATCTCTCTAGACGGAAAACAACTCAAGTATGTCCTTCAGATATTATGGCAAGCTACAAACAACGAAGCAGAGTACGAAGCTCTCATTCACGGGCTACGAGTGGCAATTACTCTCGGAATCAAGCGATTACTCGTATACGGCGATTCGGCAGTAGTCATCAACCAAGTCAACAAAGACTGGGACTGCACCAAAGAAAACATGGGTGCTTACTGCGTCGAAATTAGAAAACTCGAAAAACATTTCCAAGGATTAGAAATTCTACATGTCCTGCGTGATTCCAACATTGCGGCAAATGTCCTCGCCAAGCTCGGATCAGACAGGGCAAAGGTCCCACCCCGCGTATTCATAGAGGAGTTATCAGCTCCTTCTATCAAACAACCCGGTGAGAAAACCCTAGAACTCACAGCCAAAGGCAACTAGATTATGGTAATCAACACTTCATGGACACAAGCTTTTATTGATTATATCAAAGAGAATAAATTGCCAGCTGATAAAGAGGAAGCTACCCGAGTTGTTCGCAGAAGCAAAAACTACGTCCTAATGGGGGACAAGCTCTATAGAAGAGCTGCATCATCAGGAGTACTCCTAAAATGTGTCTCGTTTCAAGAAGGCAGAGAAATCCTAGACAAAATACACTCAGGTTGCTGCGGAAATCACGCCACTTCAAGAACACTAGTCGGCAAAGCTTTCCGCACTGGATTCTACTGGCCAATAGCTCTGAAAGACGTAGAAGAACTCATCAGAAAATGCAAAGGTTGTCAAATGTTCGCAAGACAAGCTCATGTGCCAGCTCACAACCTCATCTGCATCCCACCCGCTTGGCCTTTCTCCTGCTGGGGGCTGGATCAAGTAGGACCCCTCAAGAAAGCAAAGGGCAGTTTTGAATACATCTTCGTGGCAATTGACAAGTTCATCAAGTGGATCGAATACAAACCACTCGCAAAATACAGCGCAGCCAAAGCAGTCGAGTTCATCCAAGACATTATGCACTGCTTCGGCATGCCCAATTGAATCATCACAGATTTAGGCTCTCCCTTTATAGCCACAGAGTTCAAAAGTTGGGCGCAGGATTGTGGCTTCGGCATAGATTACGCATCAGTCGCACATCCAGAAGCCAACGGACAGGTAGAAAGAGCCAATTGACTCATACTAGCCGGGTTGAAACCAAGACTGTATGAAGAGCTAGCAGACTATGGATCAAAGTGGATTGAAGAATTGCCCAAAGTAGTATGGGGGCTACGGACTCAAATAAGTAGAGCTACCGGATACTCGCCTTTCTTCCTAGTTTACGGATCAGAAGCTGTACTACCTGCCGACTTGATTTGGACGTCACCAAGGATAGAACAGTATGATGAAGGAGAAACAAAACACACCAGAAGATTAGAACTTGACACTACAGAAGAAGTCAGGGTAAACACTACCCTTCAATCAGCAAGATACCTCTAGGGATTAAGACGCCACTACAACAAGAATACCCAGCCTCGATCACTACAAGTCAAAGACCTAGTGCTAAGAAGAATACAAAAAACTGACAGACGCCATAAACTACTCAGTCCATGGGAAGGTCCTTTTATTGTCTCAAAAGTCACTAGACCAGGCACGTACAAGTTAATAACTGAAGATGAGAAAGAAGTCAGCAATACATGGCACATCAGCCAACTAAGAAGATTCTACGCATGAAAACAACTCAAGGGAGAATACATGTACAAACCACAAGAGATCAACGTTCATGGCCAATAAAGATGTTGTCCCTCGACAAAATATGTATTATGGCTTATCAAACAATCATGATCAATAAAGATGGTTTTTCGGCAACATACGTCTTATGATGGCTAACCCCGAGTTGTTTCTAAAGAGCAAAATGGCTGAAACATGCCTGAGCCTACCGACCGAGAGCAAAATAGCCGAAAAGATGCTTGAGCCCGCCGATAAGGGTAGCTAATAAGCTAACACCCAAACCAAAGAGCAACATGGCTAAAACATGCCTGAGCCTACCGGCCGAGAGCAAAATAGCTGAAAAGATGCTTGAGCCCGCCGATGAGGGTAGCTAACAAGCTAACACCCGAACAAAAGAGCAAAATGGCTGAAACTTGCCTGAGCCTATCGGCCGAGAGCAAAATAGCTGAAAAGATGCTTGAGCCCGATGAGGGTAGCTAACAAGCTAACACCCGGACAAAAGAACAAAATGGCTGAAACATGCCTGAGCCTACCGGCCGAGAGCAAAATAGATGAAAAGACACTTGAGCCAGCCGATGAGGGTAGCTAATAAGCTAACACGCGAAACAAAAAATAAAACAACTAAGCCTAGACATGGATTAGAAAAAAATCAAGTCAAGACCCTCTAGCTCCTTGTTCCAAAAAGCAAGAGGCTCGGGGGCTACACTGAAGACACTTGAGAGTCCGCACCGAGTTGTTTATGCGGCGCAGACAGGAGCCAGTGCGCTTCCGCACTGAGTTGTTTATGTGGCGCAGACAGGAGCCAGTGTGCTTCTGCACCGAGTTGTTTATGCAGCGCAGACAGGAGCCAGGCAAGCGCACCGAGTTGTTTATGCGGTGCAGACATGAGCCAAGCAAGCATTCAACAGATCAAGAAAATTCATCAAGACAACGGACTACACCGAGTTGTTTACATGGCAAATACGAAGGCCAACACTCAACAGATCAAGAGAGGTTGTCAACACAAGGATAGCATGCAAAGTTGTTCACATGGCAAAGTTGAAAGCAAGACAAAGTACTCGGCAAGTCAAATAACACTGATCGCTTGGACAACTCATCCAAAGAATAAACAAGGCATCCAGGTAGGGAGGACATCAGCAAAAAATCATCATTCAAAAGGAAGTATAATGTCATATTACAAGGCACGAGCATAGAGGTCAATTACGTCAAACGTCATCATCAGGGGAAGAGATAACAATATTAAGATTATCTACAATTCTACTGGCTAAGTCTTCGACCTCAGGCTCCATCCTCCCAACGGCATCAATGTACTCTTGACTATCGGCTTCCTCTGCTATCTTGGACAAAGGCGCCTTTGGAGCAAGAACCCGGACCTGGGCCAGGACATTCTTGGTACACAGTTGGGCGCACCTCTTCATGAACTCTTGAAAATGAGTCGAAATTCGGGGAATCAATTGAGCCCAAGATTGCCCATCATCCGCTGGAGTTCAGAGAGCGTCGGCTACTGAACGAAAGGATTTCCATAAAGCTTTCCAGTTTTCGATAGCCGTCGCCAACTTGCCAGACAAGTCTTCAATAGTTTTTTGAGCCTGCATAAGATCTCTATCAGCTCCACGCCTAATCAACTTAGCAAGCGCGAGTTCTTCCTCAGCACGAGTAATTACCTCCTCAGCCTTGTTGTGACTAGAACGGACAAGAGTCTTCATTTCATTGATACTCTCTGAGAGCTTCTGCTTTTCAACTCAGAGAGCTGGACAAGGCACCAAACAACGAGTCAGAAGAAACGAAGGTTTGAATACAGAAGGAAACGAAAAGAACTCGCCATACCATTGCACTCTTTCTTCACTATTTCCAAGTTCTTCATGGCCTCCGAGTTCTTTAAAGCCTCCTGAATAGCAGCGTCCCTTTGTCTCTCGGCCTCAACTACCCGGGCACGAAGTGATTTTTCCTCCTTCTGATGCGTTTGACGCTCAGCATCCAGCTCAGCCTGGCAGAGACCAAGATCTGTCTTCAAGGCGCTTAACTCAGAGGACAACTTCTTCTCGGTTTCCGATGAAAAAAAGAAGCTGGTATGGTCTCGAGAGAAGGACTGAACAAGAAGAAAGAAAGAAAAAAGGCATAAGAATAGGAGAAAAATGGACATCCACAGAAAGAACTTCGGAAAACTTACTTGGAGTTTTTCCCCAAAAGAAGTTGCAAAGGTTGCAAAATCTCCCCAAGAAGCGGTCAACTCTGACAGCCGATGAGTGGCGTCAAATTGATGCACCACATCTTTAGTAGAGAAAGGAGCGGAGGGGGAAGATGGCCGATGCGAAGAAGGTGAGAGCAGGGGCACACCATGGGAAGTCCCAACTACCTCCCTAGATGAATCCACCACCATGGCCATGGTCACCTCCGAGGCAACCAAGCCAGCAGCAGCATCATCACCAGGAAACCTAGTCTCACCCACAACCACTTCGCCGACCGTGCGCTCCAAGTCCTGAGGCTCGGTACTTGGAGGCACACCAGAAGAATGGCAAGAAGTCAACGGAGGGTTGAGAGAAGACGAAGGCCTAAAAGTTGACAAAGAAACTCGGCAATAAGAACAAAAGAAAGGGGAAACAGAAGCAAAGAGACGAAACCAGAAGTCACTCACCCGACTATCTTCTTGTAACATCCCGCCTCCTCGAGGCCAGGCCCGCTTACATCTGATAGCTTTCCTAGGACATAGACTGCCCTCACAGACCAACATCAGTCTTTTCTGCGCACTTTGTCCTCACTCATGCGCCCCCGGGAAGAACTTCTTGGTCGGTCACCCATCGCTCCAGGCCAATCACATTTAACCTTGGAGTTCTTAAGAGATGGGCTTCCAGAAAAGAAGTTGCAACTTGTTGGTACGAGTATCCTATTAATCCTATTAAGCCCTGAGCCGGGGTATTGTGTAATAAGACCGTTGTAGATCATATTACCCAAATTCCAGTCGAATATCATATCCATACAACGATAATATCAGAGTACAAATAGTGCGGAATTACATAAATTATTACATCACCGCATTGGCGGAATCAAAAGTAGCATCCATTCAGAACAGCTTGAAGATAAGATCGTCAAACTCGAGCGTAGGAACGAACCCCTCAACCGTCAAACTCCTCGGAGCTGTACTCCTCAGCAGAACCTGTGTGCCAAAATTTATCAGTACGATTTGTACTGGCCACTCCCAACCCTATGAGCATTGCTTGGTGGAAATTGGATGCAAGTTGGATATAATCGAAAGGAACCTATAAAGCCGGGGTTTCCTATGCATTTAGTATATATTAACAATTGGTCAAGTTTTAACACCATTCACACACCCATTCCACCCCATTCCCATTCCAGAGCCAGGTTTCGATCCTGGGATCGATACACCACCATCACCATACCACACCCATACAATCGCTCAGTCGACAGGCCAACTCCCTCTCGGCACTGTCTCAAGGCCCGTAGCCCCTGGCTACGTCAGAACACTCACTCCCGGGGGGAGAAGAGAAGGACTCATCTCACTATCTAGTTTAAGCGAAACCCAGGAAAGGTCCATAGCCGACGAGTTGGCATATGTATCGATCGATCAACCATACACTCTGCAGAGGTTTTACATAACCACAAGATCCGCCTTCCTCGCTGATCGTAGTCAACTGGGCTGATTTCGACCGCTTGCTAGCCTAGGATAATGCCACTCTACCATTCAGCCCTGGTACACCCCAAGTCTGGTCTGGGGTGGCTGAAACTGTGAGTCATGAGCCGGGTCCACAAGGTCTCCATGAAGTCTCGAAAGGGTGTGGGGGAAATCCTCCGCACCCCGTACCTTCCTCACACTGTCCGCTATCAACCTAGCAGTAGTGGCAATATCCTACCAAGTAGTCCGGCCGTCCCGCACCATATAGGGAGAGTGGTACGTAAGGCTTCCCGTTGAATCTGAGTACTAGTAAGTCCTTAGGGATGACCAAGCCAGAATGTCTTCATCAGGGTTTCCATTTACCGTGCCACCACAGCACCTCTACCCTGGGCTCCTCCCATCACAGGATCACACCCAGGGCCACCTCATATACTATTTACCCACCATAGGTATCCATTCCAGGGGTGCCCAGGTAGCACCCCACGGCAAGACTTGCCCCAGGCTCGTCGTATACTCTAACTTAGTCGACACAACCCTCACCCTCCATGCACCCAAACCACACACGCAACACTCTCCCCATAGTCTAGATAACACCAGTTCTCCACCACGCACCATGTAGTGCAAGCGTAGTAGAAGTAATAAGCAATGAAATATAGTAGCAAGCGTGTGACTAGCCTAACAGCAGGGTGAGCAAGGGTAAGGTTGTGTCAAGGTAAAGGCCATCAAGAAAGCATACTACCATGCAAGTCCTATCATAGTGTGATTACAATAATAAAGTAAAGCACTAGCATTTCTATTTTAGCCATGCGTAATAGGTGCTACGAGATTGGGTGGGATGTGGCACCTTCAGTGTAGTCGTCTCCGTACTCCTCACGGTACTCACGATCCTCGTCTGTCCGGTTCTCCTCCGAGTCTGCAATCGATCGCATTATAGTCGCGTTAGCGACGTCTATAGAATAGCATAAAGAAGCAATGCACATTCAAAAGAGCCAAATGCACTCAAACATGGGTTCATTGTGTAGAGCTCAATTTTAGATGAATTTTGGTCCTGATTTTGTATTTTTCTGAGGTCATATGAATTAGTTATGAATTTACGAAGTTTAAATCATTTGTGAAAATGGAAAAAAGGCTGAATTAATCCTAGGCTGACACGTGTCACGCTGTGGTCGGTCCACGTGGCATGCTGACGTCAGCATGATGTCACCTCGGCCGTGCTGCTACTGTCAGGTGGGTCCCGCGTGATGTCATCATGACGTCAGCATCTGACGTGTGGGTCCAGCGGCTCTGTGTCGCTGACATGTGGGGCTAGGTCAACGGTCAACGTTGACCGGTCAATGGTCAAAACGGCTGGGTCCGAATTGGGCATGGACAAGGCTGGATTTGGGCCGGTCCGGGTCGGGCTTTGGCCCGCCACATGGCATGCTGCGACGCTGCCACGTCGTAGCCGTGGGCCCTTACTAGGCTGTGGTCTTCGGCTGTGGGCGTGAGCGTGGCTCACGGTGGACCAAGAGGTGCTGGTCCATGGACCTAAGGCAGGGTCCATGGTGGACCAAGTTCACCTTTCTCTTCTTTGGCTAGGTCCATGTACACCGAGTTCACGCGTGTATGACTGGCGAGGGGAGTCTTCCCTGCTTTCTTGCCGGCATGTTCCCATCGGCGACGTGCTCATCGGCGAGCTACCGCAACGGTTCACTGTCCAATTGAGGTGGGGAAAAGCCTCCCTACGCCATGGCGACTGCAACGGTGGGGTCAGGGCGACGGATGGTGCTTCCTAGGTCACTAGCCATGGCGAACGGCGGCTCGAGCACAACCGGCGGCGTTGGTGTGGGGGCTACGGCCTCGGAGAGGCGTCACGGTGGGTTGTGTAGGCTCCTTTGCATCCGTGGGGATGCGACGAGGGCGTCCAGGGCTCAAGGCAGAACTCCGGGCTTCTAGGTGGCTGGTAGGGGCTCCCCGGCGGCCACGGCATCATGGTGACGACGGTGAGGCGCACGGGTGCACTACGGGGCTCCAGCGGGGTGGTCACAGCGTGCGCGTGAGTTACCCGTGGCTCCAGTGAACAGGACGGGAGAGACAAGGAGACGCCAGGTGCTCCCAGCGGACCTAGCCACGGTGGTCTGGTGCTCAGGCCGATGGTGGTGGTGCTCTGGCCGGTGGTGGCCACGCCACGACGGCGGTGTTGCGAGCGCGACGAGCGAGTGCTCTGCCTTGGCGTCCGTGGGGCTTGGAGGGGTCTACAACGTCCAAGGGCTCAGAGGTGGTCACGGTGTGCGCCTGAGTGTGCTGTGCTTGTGTGCCTAGAGACCGGAGATGGCCTTGGCCTACGCGCTCATGGTATGGAGCACCATGGTCGGAGTAGCAAGGTCCTGTGGTGAGCAGGGGAAGAACCGGGGCTCACCGTTGGTGTTGGAGTCGAATGGATAGCGGTGCAGTGGCGGGTTGTGTCCGTGTAGCTCCGGAAGCAGTGCCATCCCGAGCAGCATCGACGTGGTGGATCGAGGCGTCGTCCTCTACTGCGGCAGCTCCGGTGACGTCGGGCGCTCCTTCTTCTTCCTCTATCCCCTTTCTCTCCTGGCTCTCTCTCTTGGCTCTCTCTTGGCTCGAGTGCGCAATGGACGGCCACCAGGTGGCGTCGGGGCGATGGGAGAACTCTAGGGCTCTGGGCGTGGCTTTATAGCCCCCGGTGCCCGAGCTCCATCTACGGTGGACGGGCGGACGGTTGGTGATGCACCGTGGGCATCGAATGGCATTGCTGCGTGGGTTGGTTGGCGTGGAGGTCGCGTGGGCCTAGCGCCAAGGGGGAGACAGGACCATGCCCTGGGCATGACCCCTGGCCTACCCTGCCACTGCTGTCGGGCGTCGGTCGCATAGGGGGTTGAGGCGTGGGTGAGGAAGACGACACTGTGCTGGAGTGTGGCTAACGCATGGGGCCCGGTGGCAGCGGCTGCAAGTGAAACGGGGAAACGCGCGGGCATGGGCGACGTGCGGCTGACGCGTGGGGCCAAGTGGTAGCGGCAGCTGGCGGGGCTGCGGGCGAGCAGCGACATCTTGGGCTGGCCCGCTGGGCCGCGTGCGTGTGCGCTGGGGCTAGCTGGGCCACAAAGCCGAGCGACTGGCTAGGAGGCCCACTTCTTCTTTTCCTTCTTCTTTTTTTCATTTCTTTTCCATTGTTTGAATTCAAATTTGGTTTAGAATTTGAATTCGAAACTGATGTAGCTTATTCATTGGAGTTTAGGGAATTTTGTTTAAGAATAACTTTATGGTTTATTACTTTAATGGAATTGTTAAGCATAACATAAAGCAAATGGAAATCCAAATCACAACTTGAATTAACAATGCATGCAATATGTTATTTGCTAGAATTTAAATAATCATAATCAACAAATGACATGCCTTGCTTATGTGTTGACTTGGGTTGGGATTAGACCTAATGCATCTCTTAGGTTGGGTTTCTATACATGACACTCATCATCATATGGGATTCTTGAGAAAAAATTTGTAGTTGGTATTTTTGGTGTGTGGATTTTTGGGTTGTTACACTTCTTCTTCGTAAAACAAAAAGAAGACCTCGCAGGGGGAATGACGGCAGCAAAAACATCACCGCCACCCTGTGACAGGAGCGGCACGGCTAGTACCGGAGCCCCAGAGGAACCCAGAACCAGAACCCCAGAGGAACTTGGCGCTGGAGCCCCAGAGGAACTCGAGCCCCATGAGCGCCTGCTACAAAAAGCCAAGACGAAGTCAGAACAAGAAAAGGCGCTCAACAAAACAAAGACAAGTAAACAACTCACCGGCGTGTAATGAGGGGCACATCATTGACCTCATCCTCCTCAGTCTCCAGCAAGACAGCTACAGCGCCATCTGAAAACAGAGAGAAAAGAACTCGGTTTGCGGCACAAATAAATAACAGAAAGACCAAACATATTAATATGCTCACCTAGGAGCACGCTACCTATAACTAGAGTACCTGGATGAGTACTCGGCTGGCGAGACTTCTTGGAAGCAGGTAAACCAGATGAAGAACCATCCGCCCGCCCCCTCTTCGGGACTGGACAAGGAACATATTCTTCATATACATCAACAAATCCAGAGGAAACTCCAGGAAACACTATGGTGATTTGGAACTTACTGGTTACAGAAGACCCAGCAAGGTTCTCCCCAGTACTCACCATGGCAGGGAGGACATCTAGGGGGACCGGGTCAACAAAATTGCGCCCCAATTCCTACGAAAAGAATAAAACAACAAGACAAGGAAAATTAAGCAAAAACGGATACAGCAAAAGAAATACAGAAAATACCCGCATGAAGGAAAAATGACTCACAGCTGGAGGCGGGTTGTTGGCAGAGTACTCGGAGACAGTAAGCGGGACAATGCTGGCTCCTTTCAGCATCTTCTGGAGACGCTCAAGTACCTCCTCATCGGTCAGCTCAAGGGCCAGGACCATGCGGGAAGAATCCTCAGCCCTAGAATACTCAAAGCCAAGGTTCTCTCGCTCCTTCAGAGGCTGAACACGGCGACGAAGAAAGCTCGACACAATACCGAAGCCGGTCAAGCCCTGCTGCTTTAGAGTGCGTATCCGCTCAAGGAATGGCTGGATCACCTGGAGCTCGTTTGGTGTTAGGGAGTTCTTTTCCCACCGGTCATTAACCGAGGGACCGGACCCAGTATGTATGGAAAGAGAAGGAATCAAATTAGCGGCATAGAACCAATCAGCACGCCAATCCCTCACAGAATCAACCAGGTCATAGTCAAAGAACTTGCTTTTAAGACCCTGGCGAAACTGGATCCCACAGCCGCCAAGAACATTGGTTTCTTCACGGCGGGGTTGAGGCTTCAAACGAAAGAAGTGGCGGAAAAGAGAAAGAGAAGGAGGAATTCCAAGGAAAGCTTCATAGAGATGAACAAAAACAGAAAGATGGAGGACGACATTAGGGGTTAGATGGTTCAGATTAACCCCAAAATAACCAAGAAATTGATGAAGGAAGGCGGAAGCAGGAAGGCAAAGACCAGCGCGGATAAAGCAAACGAAAAGGACAATCTCACCAGGACCTGGAGCAGGAACCCGGTGCTCGCCCAGAACTCTCCATTCAGCAATGTCTTTTCTTTGGATCAAGCCGTCGCTGACGAGCTCGCGGAGCTGGTCTTCGGTTGTTGTTGGAGCCGGCCAAACCTTTTGAGCAGCCCTCATGGCCACAAACTCTTGGTTCTCGATCAAAGAAAGGGATGACTCCTTGTCCACAAAGGTTGCCTGGGACTTGCTCGCGGTTTTCTTCTTAGCCATGAACTAGTGGAAGCAAAAAGGCACTGGGGAAGACGAAGCTAGGATGGCGGCGCTCGGGTGACGGCGACAATGGCGGCGGTGGATTTCTGAAAGCTAGGGTTTCAAGGCAAGAGCTGGGCAGTAAAGAAAAGGAAGATAAAAGGTCTTTAAATAGATTTTTTAGTGATAAAAACGGCCCACCAGGCCCGTTAAAACACGGTGTGGGAACGCAACGGTCTATTTACTGACACAGCTAAAATGACGGACGACACAAATCCACACAATGGTACAGTTTAACGGGCAGATTTTAGACTTATCCATCCAGCATCACGGTAGGGTTATCAGATCACTACAAGAACAACCCATCAACCATGAAGAAACAAAGGGCTACCTTGCAAGGAACAAAAGAACCTAGTTATTAAAGAAAGAACTCGGGAGTCTCATGAATAACTAGGATTACAGCCTGAAGACAAGATTTTTTCCATTACAAATGGCTTCAAAAATAGAAGATTACACATCTTACAAGACCCAATGAACTCGGCACTACGACAAGCAAGGTAGCAAAAAGGAGCCCGGACACAACTAGGCTCTGGAACGACTACGTGCTCCAAATTGCTACTCGGTAGAACAAACCGCGCTCGGCTACACTGTTTTCTTCAAAGGACGGATGTAGTGCATCCAAGGCAGAAATCAGCAGCACGGTGGGACAACATAGACCAGGGGAAGTCGACAGGCATCTGTCTACCCAAGCCAGACGTGATGCAGGATCAAGTGTTGATCTGCACCGGACAGTCTCAAGACAGACGGCGAGGATCAACCCAGAACTGCCGGATGAAGGAACGAAGCCCACATCACAAGACTTCCTCCAACTACCACCACGTACTTCCAAGTACAATGCCACTGCGGGATTAGTCTACCTCTAATCCCTATCACAAGACTTCCTCCAGCTATGACAAGACGCACAGGAACTACAAGATACGTCCGGGGGCTGCTCTACTTCACAAACTATCATATTCATGACTACGAAGGTTTCAACAAAATGTTCAATGGATGAAAACAAGCACCCCGGGAGGGTATTTATAGATCGAAGGAGCGGCACACGTAGACTAGGAGTACCAACGAAACAAGCCTTACAAAGGACATAGTGAAAAGACAGGACTCAATAATGGAAGACTCAGGCGAGAAGGAACAATACTCGAAGATGAGCATATTCGGAAGAATATGCCAACACTGTACAACCCGTGAACAGGCAACATTTACACTCAACCACCACCAAACAACTACACCTGACAAACAGTAGACTACCAGAGAATACGCCAAGAACAATGCGTCCGAGTTCTTTTAGAATCAAAGAACCCAGATAAATGCTCAGAGGCTACAAAAGGAAAAGATTTTAGTTCCTCGAACAAATCAGACTCAAGACCCTCCAACTCTTTGTTCCAAACATCAAGAGACTCGGGGGCTACACTCAGTGAGTGCACTTTTTCTTCAAAAAAGCGCACATCACTCGAAAGACTTCTTCAAGTCAGCAATTTTAAAACAACATAAGATTCAAGACCCTCTAGCTCCTTGTTCCAAATAGCAAGAGGCTCGGGGGCTACACTCGGTGAGTGCACTTTTTTCTTCGAAAAAGCGCACGTCACCAAGAAGACTTCTTCAGGACAAAACTACTTCAAGGAATCATGACAAAAAGAAGCCGGACCGAGCTATATCCGAGTTCTTTTTGATAAAGAACCCGGGCACATGCTTGGGAACATTTCAACGAAGGATCAGAGCGATTTCAAGACAAGACCCTCCAGCTCCTTGTTCCAAATAGCAAGAGGCTCGGGGGCTACACCCAAAGGGGAATACTTTTTTCTTCAAAAAGGTACACTCCACGCGAAGATCTCACAGAGCGCTACACGGTTTCGCTCAAGAAAGCACTCGGACGACGCTTATTCCTTCTCGGCAAAGCCTGAAAGAACAAGACGACGCTTCTAGAGCTCAACCATGAAGTGCTCGGGGGCTTGTCGGTGTGGGACCCATAGGATACCCTGCAAGGAGGAGAGAAGATCTAGTCTAACTAGGATTCTCCCCATGTAATCTTAGTAGTAGTATTATCCTGTAATCCTACTAAGAACTCTCATTGTAAACCGACTAGGATTCTGACCTCCTGACTATATAAAGGAGGGCAAGGTTCCTAGAGACGGGAGATCACAACTTCTACAACACAACAACACACAATCAATACAACGCAAGGGCTAACGCCGACTGGACGTAGGGCTATTACTCGACCACAGTCGAGGGCCTGAACCAGGATAAATCGACTGTCTCTTACGTTCACTGTCGAGTTCCTGCAAACGCCGATACCCCTCCGAACAAATCACCGTCCCGGGTACCCCGTGACGGGTTGCCGGTGGTAAAACATCGACAGATAGTAATTTTTAACATTGATTAGGAGTAAGCTTTTTGTATATTTATGTTTATACTATTTTGATTACTCCATATTTCTAATTTGTTTGGCTAAGATTTATTGTTTCTTCATATCTATTGGGTGAGGCATATCTTAGTGGGGATGGTGGAAGAATGAGGTACAAGTCCGCCCACTAAGATACTGAATCGGGGGCTCATGTTCACAATACGATTGCATTATGGTTTTATTTGTGACACTTGTAATTATGTGTGGTGGTGGTGTCTTCATGTGTGTTATCCTTGTAGTAGAAAAACGGCCCTTTCCAGTGCAATTTCTATTCCAATTTACTCATAGAAAATGGTGCAAATGGTTCCAAATATTATAATTACTTATTCCGATTTACTCAGAGAAAAGGGTGCAGGTACTCAGTTACTTCTTCAATAACTATGTATCTATTGACTATGGATTCATCATGTGATACCTCATAGGTACTTCATCTCTTGTTCTCTATCTTCATCATGAAATATTTTTCTTTGATTTGAAACAAGATTCTATTTAGTGGTAAATTTTGTAAGGAAGCATGAGCTTTAACTTTTCCTTCATGAAGTAAGAAACATATTGATAACCACTGCTTTCACAAAAAAGTCATGCACTTTGAACTTTACTTTTTGGGTTATACAAGATGATAAGTTGTCTTTAGTTTACAAAGCATAGGTGGTCATCACAAAAGTTGTTGATTTTGTTTGTATCATGCATGGCGTAGTCTCTATAGCATATATAGCCAAAATACACATGTAAAGGAATCACATCATTGTTACAATAACCATGAATACAACACAAAGGAGATGATGTAGGAGAAATGAAAGCATCATCTATGAATAGATGAAAACAATACCGGAAAACACAAAGGTGCACTATTTTATTGTTAATTTCATCTTTTACAGTCACCTCAGGTGTAAAGGTATGTTTTAAAAGGTTACCTTTTATATCTTTACATCGCAAGCATACATCCAATGTAGTAGTTTCAATAAAAGAAGAAACTTTTCTCTACCCATAAATAAACCATCAGTTAAAATTTACCTAAACCCACCCTAAATTACCTGCTCCCCAGAGATAACCTTCACAACGTCCATCCAAACTTATGCACTCAGAAATACAACATTCTAAAAATGTTAGCACATGATCTTCTCTTAGACATTCTCTCTCCTTACTCAACCATATCCAACGGCCATTGTTGAGTCGATCTCCACCTCCATGAGCCAATCTCCCCCTCCTGCAACCCTACCGCTCACATATGTAGGGGCGCGACGATTCAGTTTCCCCTTGCACGTCTTCACAACGTCCATCCAAACTTATGCACTCAGAAATACAACATTCTAAAAACGTAAGTACATGATCTTCTCTCAGCCATTCTCTCTCCTTACTCAACCATAACAGTTTCCCCTTGCACGTCTTCACAACGTCCATCCAAACTTATGCACTTAGAAATACAACATTCTAAAAACGTAAGCACATGATCTTCTCCATCCAAACTTATGCACTCAGAAATACAACATTCTAAAAACGTAAGCACATGATCTTGTCTTAGCCATTCTCTCTCCTTACTCAACCATATCCAACGACCATTGTTGAATCGATCTCCACCTCCATGAGCCGATCTCCCCCTCCCGCAACCCTACCGCACACATATGTAGGGGCACGACGATTCAATTTCCCCTTGCACATCGCTTCATCTCCTTGTTTGAGTCACGCGCCGCACATCCTTTCTTTTTCCTTTCTCCGCTCCATCCTTTTCCTTCCCTCTCTCTCTCTCATTCGCATACAGATTCGGGAACAACGTCCATCCAAACATATGCACTCAGAAATACAACATTCTAAAAACGTAAGCACATGATCTTCTCTCAGCCTTTCTCTCTCCTTACTCAACCATATCCAACGGCCATTGTTGAATCGATCTCCACCTCCATGAGCCGATCTCCCCCTCCCGCAACCCTACCGCACACATATGCAGGGGCGCGACGATTCAGTTTCCCCTTGCACGTCGCTTCATCTCCTGAGTTTGAGTCACGTGTTGCACATCCTTTCTTTTTCCTTTCTCTGCTCCATCCTCTTCCTTCCCTCTCTCTCTCATTCGCATACAGATTTGGGAAGCAGGCCGGTCGCGAGGGGGCGCCAACCGAGGGCGCGGCAGCCGCGGGTGCAGGGCCACTACGAGTGGATGTCATCGCTGGCCGCATGCTCAGGGCTGCCAGCTCGGGCTGGCGGCGAGGAGAGGCCGAGCTGGCCATGGCACGGAGGCCGCAGGCCATGGATGCTAGGTCGTTGGCCACAGGTGCACGGACGCTGCGCGTGGCCATGGCGTGAAGTAGCCAGCCGCCTAGACGATGGCATAGAGGCCACGCGGGGCTGCTGCCCACGGGAGCCCTTGGCGCTGGCTCGCCGGCTATAGGTGGGCCCACTGGCCATGAATCCCGTCGCCTAGCCCCAGCGAGGAGCCGAAATAGGGCCGAGCAGGGCTGTCGGCCGCTGGACTAGGCAGCAGGGCCGTACCAAGAGCGAGTAGCCGGTGCGCTCCTTCCCTGGTGGTCTCTCTCCTCCCGCAGTCGTACCACCACCGTGGCACCATGCCCTGGAGCAGCGCGGCGTTCAGCGGGCGGCGACAAGCATCCGTGGCGGTGCGCGCGTCGTACGAGGCCAGGGTGGGCATGATGGCGACCAAGGTGGGGATGATGACCTGCTTCGTGCCGGAGACGGGAAAGCCGGTGCCGGTGACCGTCGTCGGGTTCCGGGAGGGCGGGACGTGGTGACGCAGGTGAAGATGGCCGCCACAGGTAGGTATGACGCCGTGTAGGTCGCTTTGCAGAATGATATTTGAAAAAACATAGCTAATGAATATCATTATTATTGCTTAATGTTCATTGTTGTCCTAACTTGTTGAATTTTATTTACTTGCATTTAATCTTAACATGTAGCACAAACGATGAAACAATAAACCATATTTTTGTTGGACATGACTCTTTACTTGTTGGTGGATTGATTTTTTTATGGTATATCAATTAATTATTTTTTTCGATAATGATATCAATTAATTGTTGGATCACCGGAACTGTCTCAGATCATGTTTTTGATATTGTCAAGATTGTTTTGCTGTTATCTTTGGCATGGATAATGTTTTTTGACTGAAACAATTATATTACCTTTTTTATGCAATGTAATTTGGTTGTTTTAGTGCATATATTTAAGTTCTAACTTGCGTACACCCGAATGTTGTCGTAGTGTTAGCGTGAATAGTATACTAATTAATACATAGATTTACATCTCGAATTATTGGAAAACAAGATATAAAATAAATGATATAAAAGTGCACCTTTTCTATCATTGGTGCACTTTAAACTATAGGAAGAAATTTAGTGTAGTAGTGCCAATAAAAAAGTTAACCTTTTAAAAGATACCTTTACACCTCAATTGGCTAGAAAAGATTAGACCAATGACAGAAAAGTGCACCTTTACACCACAAACAGACATCCATTGTGTCAGTTTCGAGTAAGAAAAAGATAATTTAAGGAGTGTTTATAGTTTGCATGAAAATCGGCTTCACCTCGAACCATGTATTCAACATGCACCTCTCCGGTCCATAGCACGAATCCAGGTAAAAACATACTCTCACCCACTTTATCATGTGAGTTGTCATCCATAGTGCACAAGTAATATCTACAAGTACCAGAAAGTAATATCTAGAAGTACCAGAAAGTTGTTGGATCCTCCTTTAACAAAGCAACCGTCAATAGATAACAAAAAAAAATATGGTTAATGACAAATAACCTCTACTAAGAGGACATAAAGCAAGGAGCATGGATATACTCAACCATGAACTCATGCGTGAAAGCATGGACAAATAAGTGGCAAAGATGCTTATATATTTAAAAATAATAGCAAGAATTTAGAAACAACCAATAGTGCTTATCTATTGACTGTACATATGGTACCATCCTCAAGAAGCAACAACCTCATAATTTTAGAGTGTCTTTATTTTCTTTCCAACAAAAAGGTGATCCTTTGGTTTCCTATAAAAACACTGTACATATGGTACCATCCTCAGAAACAACCAATAGTGCTATCAAAGTATCACATTCAATGCTTTCAGAGTTCTAATCTAGTAAGGTACAACATCTATCTTGTTGTTCTTGAAGTCTTGTTTCTTGTATCTTGTATCTTATATCCTGCACTTTGCGAAAGCATGTTGTCTTTGCAAATTTATCTCATTTTTTCATTTACAGAAGAATAATAGAAGTTGTTTGTTAAATTAATAGTAATTTCTGCATTACAACATCAATTGTAAGAAATAACTATATAATTGTTTCATATCTAGGTGCATCTATCACGGCCACATAAGAAAGAAATGGACCATCCTGATGGTAACATTTCTACACCACAAAGGATGTCCATGCCATCATCTGAGCAACAAACGATAGACGAATTTTGTAGGAAGAAACAAGATGAAATTGAGGCAATTGAGGACTTCAGCAAGCGTGTGATTCCCATGACCTGTCTAAAAAAGGTCCTATGTGCCGAGAAGGGTAAAATGATGATGACATTCGACACGCCATCCTTCGTCACAAAGGCATGTGAGATATTTGTGCAGGAACTTTCACTTCGCTCTTGGATGTGTGCCAATTCCCACCATCGGGATATCATACTAGACTCTGATATTGCTGAAGCTATTGCCTCCATGGAGTCATATGATTTTCTGAATGATGTTCTATGCAAACATCAGGGAGAACACAACTCAGCCCATCATCCAAAGTCTATTAAGAAGCGTAATCACAATAGGTTGACAGATCAACCACAGACATCCGGTCATCGTCGTTCTCATAAGTACCCAATGCCACAATTTATTTCTCAGTCTGCAAGGTATCCCCCCTTTGCTCTTCCTCCTTTGCCACCAACAAATGATTACCATGTGCCCCTACCCTTGCGGTTCCTACCACAAGAAGCATGCCCCTTGATGGCAACCACAGTCACACAGACACCAGTTCTGGGTGGACCAATACATCATTTGCCTAATATCGCAAATGAAGGCTACATGAGCACAACTCCTTCGATGGATACATATTATGTTGAAAGTGCTAGCAAAAATAATGTTGTCTCTCAAGATGGAGATGTGACATTCCATTACCCTTTTGTTCCTCCTGTTGCATGGGAATTATCATCTATTCCACTAGTTGCTAATAGTAATGGCCCTATTTCTACTGGAATCACTGAGTTGAATCATACAAAACTGTTGGTTGCGCATACTGGAAATACCACACATGCTTCTCATATTGCCAATGCCAACGATGGCATTGATCCCAAAGCTACTATCAGTGTTAACGATGGAGAACTGCAAGGACAACCAGAAATAAGCAATAGTATTGTTGCCCATCATCTAAATGTTATGCGTGGAAGGTTAGACACAGAAGTCGTTTCTACTACAAATCTGAATGGGAGGAATAACGGACATATCAATTGGGGTGAAACTGATATGGCTGACGATTCCCTACTGATGGAGTTTTGGGAGGACGTCATGATGGATGAAGACCGATCACCTTTGCCAGACACTACCTCCACTGTTGGTATTGTTCCTGTTCCTTGTGATAAGCCAGAACTTGAGGGATTTGATCCCGAATCATATCTTGTTGATGACATCATCTCCTGTGAAAGTACCAGCAAGGAGGCATAACTAGCTAGAAGGATTGTGGTGATGGGAAGCAAGAATAGAGATGTAGGGACAAGTGTTTTGTACCAGGCTTATCTCTATATATGTAAGGGAAGTTAAATAATGTATGTCTTTTCTTGATTGAAACCATTTCTCTATATATTTCCTTGTTGCGCCCGAGTGAAGTTTTTTTGACTTCAGATTTATGAAGAACATTATTTTAAGGAAGCCAGCAAACGTTGAGTATTGTTTTTCTTTAATGGCCATCTCCAATGACAGAAAAGTGTACCTTTACACCACAAACAGACATCCATTCTGGCAGTTTCGAGTAAGAAAAAGATACTTTAAGGAGTGTTTATAGCTTGCACGAAAAATCGGCTTCACCTCAAACCATGTATTCAGCATGCACCTCTCTGAGACCACAAAAAAAACATGCACCTCGCCGGTCCATAGCACGAATCCAGGTAGTAACATACTCTCACCCACTTTATCATGTGAGTTGTCATCTATAGTGCATAAGTAATATCTACAAGTACCTGAAAGTAATATCCAGCAGTACAAGTAATATCTTACCAGAAAGTTGTTGGATACTCCTTTAACAAAGAAACCGTCAATAGATAACAAAAACAAATATGGTTAATGACAAACAACCTCTTAGAGGATATAAAGCAAGGAGCATGGATATACTCAACCATGAACTCATGCGTGAAAGCAGGGACAAATAAGTGGCAGAGATGCCTATATATTTAAAAATCATAGCAAGAATAGAAAGAAATCAATCAAGAAGCAACAACCTCATAATTTTAGCTTGTCTTTATTTTCTTTTCAACAAAAAGGTTATCTTCCCAAGTCGCCAAGCCTCGGCCGATGGGAGGGGAGCCTGAGCCAAGACTGATTCGGTCCCCAGGCGTTCAGGGCCAAAACGGCTTCCTACCCCTTCTGACCGCCAACCCACATCGGCGAGTATGACGGGGAGAATAACCACAACCACTGGCTCGAGGACTACCGGTTCGTGATGAGGGCTGGGGGGTCGGATGATGACTTCGTGGTCCAGTACCTGCCCCTGCTCCTGTCAAGCTTAGCGAGGGCATGGCTCGAGTTTGGAGCTGGGCCGACCTCCGCTCGACCTTCATCGGGCACTTCCAAGGTACCTACACTCAACCTGGTAACTCTTGGGATTTACGCAATTGCAGGCGGAGGTTGGGCGAGACCCTCTAGGAGTACATTCAGCGCTTCTCCAAGAAGCACAACGAACTCCCCAATGTCACGAACGCGGCCGTCATCAATACCTTCACCTGTGGCACCACCTGCGAGGCGCTCATCCATGCGCTCGGGCGTGAGGCCCAGCGAACGACATGGGAGCTACTGGACGTCACCACCAAGTACGCCACATGAGAAGAGGTTGTCTTAGCCAACTTCAGCGGCAGAGGCAAGGCCAACACCCACCACAGCAGTGGGAACAGCAACGATGAGGCCAACGTGGCTGGTCGCCATCGCGATAAGATGGACAAGAAGCGTCGTGAGGAGGAGATGGTGGCCTGGCTGACCGCGCCACCCGACCCCTGCCCAGGGGGGCCCACGCCTCGAGCACTTCAAGATGGTGCTTGAGGGGCCCTGCTAGTTCCACGGCGGGTAGGCCAGGCCCTCCTCAAAGACCGCGGGATGATGAGGAGCTACATTCGAGGAACCCTTGACCTAAAGGGCAAGGATAGAAGCCTGCCCACAAGGTCGACGTGGAGACCGACGACGGACAAGAGGAGGAAATCAAGTTCCTCGAGGCCGAGCAGTGCCTGATGATCCTCAGAGG
Organism: Miscanthus lutarioriparius; assembly: GCA_904845875.1. Taxonomy (NCBI): domain Eukaryota; kingdom Viridiplantae; phylum Streptophyta; class Magnoliopsida; order Poales; family Poaceae; genus Miscanthus; species Miscanthus lutarioriparius. Next base: position 59,946,090 of record CAJGYO010000014.1, on the reverse strand, counting down.
CTCCCAAGCCTACGAGCAAGAGGTGAATGTCGTCGACACCATTGTCGCCCAGACATGGCTTCGATGGTCGGAAATGGCCATCACCTTCGATCGGGACGACCATCCCGACCACGTCCCTCACCCAGGGGCCGGGAGCTACCCGCTCGTGGTCAGCCCGATTGTGGGCACCACACGCCTGTCCAAGGTGCTCATGAATGGCGGCAGCTGCCTCAACATCCTCTACGCCGAGACCCTCGACAAGATAAAGATACCCCGGAGCAGCCTCCTCCCGAGCAAAGCGCCATTCTACGGGGTTATCCCGGGCAAGCAAGCCGTGCCGCTTGGGCGCATCCGCCTGCAGGTCACGTCTCCTCCACCCTTTGGTCCCTTGGTCCAAGCCTTCTCATCTGCCCTTCACTGCTCTCGGTCCATCACGCCTAGACTCCGCATCTGACCTTTCCATTGTCGTCAACCATTTTTAGCACACCCAACACCTGCACAATCACAAGCTAAGAGACATGCTGCACAACACACACGGCACAACTCAACATGACACATCCCATTAGCCATTAGCATAATCAAGCACATTTGAAATATGACTCAACCGGTAAGCCTCAGACCTCTCAACTCATGTGCCATTCATTCATCACACACACATGGGCATATCTCCACCATGTGTTCACATCAATGTATAGTTTAGCGGGTGTAGCCTCATTTAAGCCCTGCTATTGACCTACGGCGGCTTACAGACATGGCGGAGGTCTTGTCTTCCTCTTTGGCTGTGCAGCTGACCAGCGTGTATTTTAGGAGAAGGGAGGTTCTAGTTTGATGATGCTTTGTGGAAAGAAGAATCATATGACGGTCATCTATTCAGTTGTTTCGGTCACTTTTATTGCTATGTGGTCACGTTCTTAGAAGCCATGTTCCCACGAGGGAACGGGGACGTGGAATGGGAACGGGAACTTTGGATGATATTTTATAACGTGGGAACGTAAATGTTCCCGAGTTGGGAACATCCACGTTCCCAGAACGACATTCTCGGAACGAGGAACATGGCCATGTTCCATGTTTCCGGCTGCTTCCTTGACTCATGTTACTAAATGACCGGTTGGCGAAGAACAGGCAAACTTTGGAGACATATAAGATGCTTAGATGTACCGTTCATCACCTTGTTTTGTAAGACGACGATGGTGTTTTAGAGGCTTTGTCTATATCACTTCATGGTACAATAGAATACAGGTCAATAGACCAGTTGCCCGTGTCAAGTTATTTGTAAATAGTTGGATTGTAGGTTGATACACAGCTTAGAGCATCCTGGGTCTCATTCTTCTTTCTTTCTTTCTTCTTATATTGTAATAGTTGTGTGTAATATATACCTTGTTACACAGAGGCCAGAACTTTATTTTAATAAAACTTCCTTCATCTAAAAAAAAATATTTGTTGGAGAGGCTCGGTACGAGATTCAGTGCAATAATGCAATATTCAGAAAAATGCTAGAAAGTGACATGATCCAGAAATTGAATTTGTAGGAGAGATTGAATTTGTTGGATAAAGAAATAAATAGTTGAACATGAATCGTGAATGGTGGCTCCAATCGTAACACAGAAGCATATGACAATGGGTCATATCTATATGCAATTTAAAAAAAAAGTTCAGTTTGCACAGTCAATGAAACCATAAATTGAGAAGCATAAGCTGTTTTTTTATTAGGAACTAACCTGCAAATCGATGTACAAGGAAGAGTTAGAGTGCGTGAAAGGCATGCAGAAGCAGAGATTCAGCTTTCCGCGTCACGAATGAAGGCAAAAGTATGTATATCTGGCCTCGTTCCCCTTAATTTCTGGCATTCCTCATAAATCTCGGGACTGCAATTTTCTATGTATAGCAATCGCAGTGAATCGGGGAGGCCCTCCTTGGGCACCGATCTGATTTTTTGAGTCCCCCCGATACTTAATTCCTGGAGAGAAGGAAGGCGATGCAACCCTTGTGGGAGGGACTGCAGAGCCCTGCAGTTGTTGAACCACAGGCCTTGGAGAGACGTGAGGAGCCGAAGCGCCTCGTCCTGCTCTTCCGTGAACTTCTCTGTCCACCAATCACAATCGAAGTATAACCTCTGGAGGGTAGCGGAGAGGCGGCTGCAGATGGGAGCAACAAGCACTGCAGAGATGCTGTCCACATAAAGGCTCACCAGTTGGAAGGAACCGGCGGGCAATGTTTTGGTGCTTGCCACCGCTGCAAGTAGATCTCCTGCTACAGAGTATGGCTCAGCCTCACCATCTCTCCAATTGTGCACCGTCAAACGCTCGAGGTTGATTGCGATGAGAGAAACAAACCCATCCACTGTGATATCCATGCAATTAACTAGTCGTAGACTGGTAATAGATGTGAGATTCGCGAACAGAGCCATCGGCAGCGTGCTTTGCTCACCCACAAGACAGTTCCTTGAGGGAAGGGGGGAGAGGGTAGATGATGCTCTGAGTCTGAGCTCCTCCTCCTCCTCCCATGGGCCACCGAGAGAATAGCTTGTTACAATTTATTATGGCCACGGACTCAAGCGACGAGATGCCACAGAACCCAACTCCTTCCTCTTCATCCACAGGCAGGATGAGATTCTTACACCCAACGAAGCGGACATTTCTCAGCGAGCTGGAGGGTGGAAACTGCAGTACCACCTCCTCATGATCCTCATCTGATAATGCCCTGACATCCAAACTAGAAAGAGCTGGGAAACATTCGAACAAATTTGACAAGGATTTTCTGGTAAGTGAAAAGTGTTCGAGTTTGAGAGATTGGACTTGGTGGAGCACAACACCATCATCCAGTCCTCTCAAAAAGGTTTCCTCACATCTACTGACCTCTATATGTCCTAGGGAATGTAGCTTTTGAAGATCCATAAATGAGAAGCATGATGCATCCTGAATTGTCAACCTTTCTACATCACCAAGATTGTGGAAAACCAATTCAGAGGGATTCCTAATGTCCAACTTAGTACGATAATAAAACAAGCAGTCTGTATAAATACGGGATACCATCAAAGTGTGAGGCATGGGAGGAAGGCACAACTTCGGGCATCTAAGAATGTGAAGATCACGAAGGCTAGGGAACCATTTAGTGTTGCCTTCTGTAGAAGAAATAGGCCAACCTGAGATCAGCAGCGTTGTGAGCATGGGACAATCAGTGCAACTGATTTTTTCAAGCCTTGAGAACAGATGACAGTTAGCTCCCCCAACCCACTCTACAAGGTCTGGCATATCATAAAACTGAACTTCCATCAAGTGCGTGAAACTTTTTTCTGTAGTACCACCAAAGAAATCAGGTCCAATCTGAGATATCCCAAGAATGTTTTTCAGCTTCAGCTTTCTTAAGTGATACATCTGCCCAATAGGTGGAAGGTTGGCCCATGATACGCTCTCTAGATGTAGGGTCTCCAAGTTTCTCATGTATATGATGTTGCTGCACAACCAACTAGGACCAACAGAGCCACCATGATTTACAATGCAAAGTCTTCTAATATTAGAGTGTGGCTTGAGACTATCTAGGATATCATCTCCAGCCTTTTCTAAAAAAAGGACATCATCTCCGGTGGACTCTTGGTTCCTATTCCAAACTAATCCCAACTTCACTAAATTCCTCTTTTCCATCAGTTTGGCCTCTTCAGCTTCTTGGCTGGTTCTCACATTTTCAAGTCCAGATATCTTGAGCTCTCCTCCAAGCACTTCTAGTTTCCCCAACTCTCCTAGCTCAAATCCAACGCTCTCGTTCTTAACATAGAAATATTTCAATTCTTATAAAAATTTCATTTTCCCCGCCTCAGGAACATTGGAATGAAATTGTTTCGTAGCAACAAAATGGCGTAGATTTTCAAGGCGGCTAATGTCTTTAGGCAAAGAATAACTACTTTTCCATTGGTTAAGATCTAGGAATTTCAAGTGATAAAACCTAGACACTGTGCTAGACAAACACACTTCTGCGTAAACAGGCGACATAAGTTTTAAGTATCGAAGATGGATAAGCTTTGAAAAGTTGTTTGGCAAGGAACTATGGGAGTTCGCGAATATAGATAAAACACAGAGACCTTTTATTTCCTTAAATGTGTCTCTTAAAACATTGACCAGGTGTAACCTACTGTATTCTCCAAAAATCATCAAACTTTGCAAATTTTTAATGTCTATCCTTTCCTTCAATTTACCCATCTCTTCCTCGAAACTTTTAACATGAATATCATCATGCATGAAAATGGATAGGTAACAAATAGATTGTGGGATTTCATTTGCCTCAAAAGTAGAACAACTGATATAGGCACATTCTTCTAATGAAACTTTACGTGAAAGATCATGGAGTAAATCATGCATTACATAATTATTATCATCTCCTTTTATAAGAAAACCATTATCTAATAGTTCATCCAGATAATCTGATCCTATGTCCTCAAATTTTTTATTCTGCTTAGGGTAATCTATGATGCCTATAGAATCCCAAAAACGAATAATCTCAAGCTTTCCAAATTTATAATCGTCGGGGAAAAGGGAAAAACATGAAAAACATTTTTTCAAATGGAAGGGAAGGTAGTCATGGCTAATTTTCAAGGCTGGGATAATATCATTGTCATGGTTTTCTTCTAGCCACTCTTTGTTGTCAAGAATTTTCATCCAATGTTCCTGAAAGGGTTTCTTAATCAATAACCGACCAACTGTTTTGGCTGCAAGTGGGCTTATCTGCTATTTGTTTTGCAATATCAATTAACTCTTGATCACCATGCTCATCTTGGATTCTACCAAATGCACATATTTGGAAGAATTTCCAAAACTCATTAGGATCCAAACCACGAAGGTCAACTGCATTAGTTTCTTTTGTCACCATTTCTACAATTTTTGGGAACCGAGTTGTGACAAGAATCACGTTGCCACTGGACCCGTCCTTTTTGAATGGAGCTAATAGTTTTTCCCACTCATCGTTACTGCTGCATTCCCATATGTCATCCATGACAATGATAAACCTTTTGGATTTCAACCTCTCTCCGATGGATTTTTGAAGCAAGTCTAAATTGGTAGTTTCATTTGCCATCTTATTTCCTGCATTTTCAGTTGCATCTAGGCAGCTCAGGGTCTCTTTGGTGAGCTTGAGGACATCAAAATTAGTAGATACACATACCCAGACCCTAACAAAGAAATGTTGTTCAATCCTTGTATCATTGTATAGGTGCTGGGTGAAGGTAGTCTTTCCAATGCCCCCTGGACCAACTATAGGAAGAACGGACAATATTTTATCACTCTGTGTCACACTGATAATCTCATTTATAGTTTTCTCAAAGATGGCATCCCTCCCAAACAACTTCTGTGTGATTTTAGAGCTTGTGTCGGGCCTTTTAGTGAAGGCAGGCATGTGTGGCTGGGGTTTACTGCCTGACACTATCTTGAGCAAGTCAGAGACAGGAGTACAGTTAGAGTGCAGCTCCTGTATGAGCTGCTTGATTTTGTTGGACATCTCCACCCGGTTGAATGGCAACTTTTCAACATAGCCACCGTGGTCAAGAGACATGGAAGCAGCAACATCATCTTGTGAACGGCAACAAGAGAAGCATGAGAGCCAGTTACCAGATGTGTGGCGAGCAGCATGGCGGGCATGCTGAGCTTTGGCGCCGAGGCCACCGCCCAAGTCTGGAGTGGCATCTCGAGTCCCGTCCAGCTTGTCCTGGATGATGAAGTAGTGGAGCTCGTCCAGAGCATCCTCAGCCTCGTCAGCCTTCTTGCCGAGCTTCTCGAGCAGCCCCTGCAGGCCGGGTTTGTTGGTGAAGTCCCTCCCCTGGACCTCGCCCAGCAGCGCTCTAGTGTAGAGCATCTCCCTTTCGATCTTGTCAAGGTTGAGGCCGAGCTCGGAGCTGGACACGTAGGCTTTCACCAAGTCGTCGGAGAGCTTGTTGAGGACTTGGCCGAGGAGCCAGTTCGCCCCTCCGAGAGCCGCCTCCATCTTCTCCTCCGGTACTGGTAGAGATGGATTCGGCCGGCCGCCTGAGGGAGTGTTCGGCTGGACTGAACTTTATACTGTTCATACTAAAAAATACTGTTTATGCTAGAATGTTGTGAGAGAAAAACACTGCTCCGGCTAAAAAAAAAAAAGCAACCAGCCAGCCAAAATCAGCCAGAGTGGTTGGTGGACTGATCAGTGGACAGTGTGTGAGCAATGCAATGAACAATGTGCTGCAAAGGCTGGATCTGCGCACACTTATAAGCAAGGGACTAACCACTAACCGGTGGTTCCTTGTATGGCCGGTCACAGGTACGGCGTAGCAGCGACTATACAAAATGAAATATCATTTTCTTTTGCCGGCCCACCAAGGCCCTGGAGAGGCGACTTGAAAAACCATCCTAGCGTGACAGAGCTTTCCCTCCAGTCGAGATTCCAGATTCGAGGTGTGATGCGTGGTTATAATACTTCCTCCCTTAAAAAAAATGCACGACCCAGTTCTCGATAAGTCAAAAAGTTTTAGTACGACTAAATCTATACGAAAAATTACTAATATTAATGATACCAAATAAATATTATCAAATTAGTTATGAAATATATTTTTATATTAATACTATTCTCATAAGTTTATTTAAACTTAAGAAAGTTTGACTCATCGTAAATTTAAAATTGCATTTTTTTTTGAACCGAGGGAGTATTGTTCATCGTAAGCCGATGAATCAGGTATAAAGTGACAAAGGTATATAATAACCCTCCGGTCGTAAATATACTATCTTAGCCTCTTAGGGCGATCACAATTTAATTAAAAAGTAACCCATAGCCAAGTAAATATTTATTATAGGTAGGTTAAATATCATGTGAGTGGTCCATAGCAGGAAAATAACAATATCGAACCTTAATCAGCCTACAAGATAATAAAAAATAATTTATGTATTGTACATCTGGCACAATACACTAAACAAACATAGAGCCATCGGCCCTTTCTCCCCTGCCTTCTCGGTCCAAACGAGCACGGCATACTGTAGCGTTTGGTTGGGGACAAGGTGAGATGAGATGTGGTTTATGGGACGGGACGAGCCCATTTTCTATTAGGTTGAGGATAGATGGAACCAATCCGTTTTATGTTTAGTTCAGAGACAACAAAAGCGAAATCAGCTACTGATAGGTGGGACCCATTTGTTAGTTTTTTTCTTTTACTTCCTCCTCTTCCTTTTTGCTTGGTTCCCAACCAGGCATCTTCCTTGTAGAGCTCAAGCAACCGCGTGCACAACCAGCAACCGCTGAGCTCTTGCGCTCGCCCCACCCGCGCGCGGCTCCTCGCGCCTCCGCCGCCGCTCGCGTCACTGCCCATGTGCGCAGCCCCTCGCACCACCGCCCCCTCGACTGGAGCCATGCCTGCGGCCGCGACCTGAGCCCTCGCCCGCGACCCCGTCCGCGACCGGCGCGCCTCCTCTTCTTTCTTCCTCGCAAAAGATCCGCTCATCCCACCTGGGGCGACCCCGTCCGTCAAATTTCTAGGGGCGAGGGAACCCACGTCTCATGAGAATATTCCCATGTGGGACGTCCTCGCTCCTGGTGGCCTCCCAACCAAACACCGCTCATCTCAAGTCCGTCCCATTCCGTCCCGGCTCGTCCTCACATCCAAACACTACCTAAAACTATAGCGCTGCTCAGTTATCTCCAACTTAGGGCCTGTTTGGATGCACCAACTAAACTTTAGCTGACTAAATTTAGCTGCTAGGCATCAAACAGCCCAGCTAAAAGACCAGCTAAAGTTTAGCTGGGATTGGCTATTTCAACTCAGCTAAAGCTATTAGCTGGAGCATCCAAACACCTCAGCTAAAGTTTAGCTCGGAAACTTTTAACTGGCTAAAGTTTTACTTTAAAATTTTAGCTAGCTAAACTTTAGTTGGGTACATCCAAACAGACCCTTACTAGAATGCTACTAGTTCCAATAAAACCGTTTATGAAAAGAACTAGAACTACTGTCTTCAACCAACTGTATTTTCGTTGTTCTTTCATTGCTCGGTCTATTGCCTAGTATGGCTACAAACTCAAATTCTCATTTTTAATTAATATTTTATTAATTATAACAAATCACCCGATTGAGATAGAGATAGATCAGCATCATATCATCTTAATTGATCGTTCTTTGATCTAGTCACGCTTTAAATCTTATAATTGATGGCCTAATTCCGCTAGATCGACTGTTTTATCTCTATTCCAATCAAACATAGTATGCATTCAAAGACATGCTTCAATCTTGAATAAACTCACTAGTTAATGAGATCTAATCTAATAACACTACCATAGCTGCATTGATCTGGTCGAACCTCAGTGGTAAGACTTTAGATTAGAAATTATTGATTAGTGGTTTTGTTCATGATCAAGATATGTACTCTGTTTGTTTGCTATGACTGCATCGGCTATTTAGCCGATTGTCCATACTCTCACGCATATAGCATGTTTTTTATGAATATGTCAACATATAGATAATTTTATAGATTCTTTGGCTTTAGTTTGTTATCATTATCATGTCTGCATCGATCCGATAGAACATCACTGTTGATAATAATAGATTAGATTCAGACTGTTTATAGATTCATTTATATTATACAGTCGATTTGTTCGCATGTTATACTATTTTTATTTAACTTATCGACTCGACGCTTTATACCGATCATGTTCCATTTAACCGATGATGTTTTCTTATATCGCTTCTTTATTGGTTACCAATTCTATAATCAAAGATTGCATCAATCGACTATTTGGTAGTATATATTGGAATCTTAAGGATCTTATAAATTTTATATTTGGGTGTGTTGTACTTGTTTTTGTCTTGATTAATCAGTCACCACAAATATGCTATGATCCATAGGCATCGATTATTTTGATTTACGTTATCATCATTTAACATTAGTCGATCATCCTTAATCTAAAGATCTTCGTTTTATGAATACGCTGGATATCGACTATTTAGTCGATAGCCTTATTGAAGTGGCTACTTAGCCGCATATTTGGAACTGTCTGGAGCAACACTGACATATTCCACCTTAAATTACTGATAAGATTTCTTCTCCTTGTCAATTGCAAGCTAAATTGACTGGCACGCCATTCAGTTTTCAGAATCGACTGGTTCCGTGTTGAAGCCAAGCAGATCTCTGGTCTCATTCCGCTCAGATCTTCTAGCTTGCTATGTGTTGATCATATCGTCACATTTTTTGTGTCAACACACTTTTTGGCACGCCCGATGGGACCACAATCGTCATGGTGGTTCACAATAACAAAGACATTTTTATGGTGTCTTATGAAGACTTACCTAATGAGGATAAAGATGTCATTGGTAAGGCTATAGAGAAGTTTTAGAACAAGTGCTTGTTGTCATACACCAAAACACGTGACAATAAAGTTATTCAGAAATATTCATTGCCGAGAGTTTTGATGCATGGACAGTCAGATATAGACGAAGCTGATGATAGGTGTTTCTTTGTAGAAGCTGTCAACAAATATGTTGATGATGCAATGCTGAATCATAATACAGCTTTCTTGAATACATTCCACAATACCATGAAGGATGTGTTTTATGGATTTCCACTTGATCAGGTTGGACCGGCTTATTACAATATTCTACATCTGTCGACTCAGGGAACTAATCAAGCCAGTACTAACCATCAAGAAGCAGCACTGGCTAAGAGTGATGATGTCCAAGCAATTCAGAATTCATCTGAGCAGATTCAGGGTGCTACTAGTAATCAAATGCAATATAATCCTAGATCATCAGTGCAGCATGTGCAATAGCTGACAAGGCAAGTTTAGAATCAGATGATTAATTTTGGTACATTAGGCCAAATACCGCCGTTGGCTCAAAAAATAGCACCATCAGTTCAAAGGATTCGTACAGATATAGATTCTAATATTTTCAATCAGAGATTTTAAGCAGCAAATCAGCAAGGGGCCCAACAGATAGATATTACACAAGGATATCATTATGGTTCAGATTATAATACCCTCAACATGATTCTAAATCCAGGGTATCAAGGCACTCAGAATTTCAATCCATAGATGGGTCAGCAATTGCTAAGAAATCCAAACTCAAATGCTGATGAATTGTAGCTCAGAGTAACCGAAATGATGAAAAATCAGTTCGGTTTAAAACCAAAAGGGTGGACCTTTTCATACAAACATCCATATCCAGAGTGGTATAATTTGGTGTCCCTTCCTACGAACTACAGGCTTCCAGAATTTGCTAAATTTACTGGTCAAGATAGCACAAGTACAATAGAACATGTCAGTCGATATCTTACTCAGTTTGGTGAAGTCTCTATTGAAGAAGCGCATCGAGTTCGTTTCTTCTCTTTGACCCTGTCAGGACCAGCTTTCACTTGGTTTTCATCACTAGCGGTTAATTCTATTGCCAATTGGAGTGATCTTGAAAAGAAACTTCATACATATTTCTATACTGGGATAGGAGAAAGAAAGATCATATATTTGACAACTATAAAGCAAAGAGCTAATGAATCAGGTGTTGAGTTCCTTCAGAGGTTACGAGAAACAAGAAATTTATGCTTTTCGTTGAATTTGACTGATGATCAGCTAGCTGTTTTGGCCGTTCAAGGAATGTTGCCAACATGGAGAGAAAAACTGCTTGGACAGGAATTTGACAATTTAGATCAATTGGCTCAATGGGTGGCAACACATAATAGCCAATTTCAAAACATGCGCAGAGATATCCGATTTCAGAAGAATGCTGCAATCGCTGAAGCTTATAATCCATATTTAGTCGATGATGATGAGGATGATGAAGAAGAGAAAATTGTCGTAGCTGAATAGAATTGGGGTAAAAAGATAGTAATGGTTCAAAATCCTTGGGGAAAAGATGTTGAAGAAAGTTATGATTTTGAAGTCACAAAGGCAAACAGACTTTTTGATTTCTTGCTTGAGAAGAGACAGATCAAATTACCTGCCAATCATGTTATATTACCTCCCGATCAGTTGAAGAATATGAAGTTCTACAAATATCATAACACTACTTCTCATACTACTAATGATTGCAGAATTTTTTAGCAGCATATTCAGAGGGCTATTGAACAAGCAAAGCTTAAGTTTGATACAGCTCAAAAAATGAAAGTTGATGATAAACCTTAACTAAAGGATTAGAACATGGTTGATGCTAAGTTGTTCAAAGGGAAGACTAAAGTTTTGACATCAGCTAGGGCAAGAGAAACTGGAATAGTTGATCGGGAGATGTAAGTATAGACTGATGAATATAGAGAAATTAAAAGATGTCGTGATCAACAAAAGAGCTGATATGAGCAGAGAGAAACGTCGAGAGATGGTGCGATGAGACCATGTGTTACATCTCGAATTATGTTGAATAAATGGCAACGGCAGAAGGAGAAGGATTATCAGCGCTGGTTAGAAGAGAAGGAATATCAGCGTCAACAAAAAGAAGAGAGGTATGAAAGAAAACAAGCTGAGTCACATTGGAATTACCTTTTCTTTAGACATTGTTAGAATGAAGGTTTGAGATTGCCTACTAGAAATAATTGCCCAGAATGTAGCGAACAATATTGAGAGTTTAGGCAATCTCAAGCCAACCACCGGTCTATCCATGATCGAATTGAATATCAACATAATGATGTGGATCGGCGCTTAAAAAATAGAAGCATTAATGATTGGCTTGGAAAGCGAGTTGTTGATCAGAACTGGGCCAATTATGAAGAAGAAGATGATGAAGAAGAGTAAGTTTGGCAGGACAGACAGTGGTGTCCAGGAGGTTTAACAAGAAGTCAGAAGAGAAGAGTACAACGCCTAAGGAGCAGAGAATTAGAACAGGCTTAGAAATGTAGTAAACCGTAAGTATGGCGTGCTAAACAAACAGCCGATAAGGGTCAACCATCGGCTAATATTCAAATGGCTTTTCTTTTACCATCTGAATTTAAAGCTCCAGCAGATCAAGAAGTCTATTCGGATTTTGATGAATCAGAGTATGAAGAGATGGTAGCCAAGTTGACATTAATACAGCAAGCTATATTTGATAAACCAGTTAAGCATCGGCATTTGAAGGCTTTATATGTGAAAGGGTTTGTCGATCGGAAGCCGATGAGTAAAATGTTGGTTGATGGTGGTGCTTCTGTCAATCTGATGCCTTATACTACTTTTTGCAAGCTTGGTAAAGGACCAGAAGATCTGATTGAGACTAACATGATGCTTAAGGATTTTGGGGGTAATGCATCCAAGACTAGGGGGGCAATAAAATGTTGAATTGACAATTGGAAAGGGTTCAATCACTACATTCTTTACCATTGATGGAAAGGGTTCATATAGTTTACTCCTTGGTCGTGATTGGATTCATGCCAATTGTTGTATGCCATCGACTATGCATCAATGCTTGATTTAGTGGCATGGAGACAATGTTGAGCTAGTTCATGCTGATGATTCTGTGAGTATAGTAACAGCTGTTCCAATGTATTAGGAACTAGAAGATTTTGAGTGTTTTTCTGGCAAGCGATTGGAAGGAGGCTTCATTAGAATCAATGATGAAGGCCAACAGCCGATCCAAGCAGTCGGCTCTGAAAGTTTGTTTCAATGGATAATCTAATAGATGGTATAGATGGTAAACTAGGACATGGCTTTATGTCGCCCGATGAGTTAGAAGAAGTAGATATTGATCCTGGAGATAGGCCTAGGCCGACATATGTAAGTGCTAAATTGGATCCTGAGTATAAACAAGAATTGATAGATTTGTTAAAGGAATTAAGGATTGTTTTGCTTGGTAATATTATGAAATGCCTGGCTTAGATCGATCAATTGTTGAACATCGGTTGCCAATCAAACCTGGATATCGGCCATTTAAACAAGATCCAAGGAGATTTAATCCAAATGTTCTTGATGATATTAAGAAGGAGACTGAAAGACTACTAGAGGCAAAATTTATCCGACCATGCCAATATGCAGAGTGGATATCGAATGTAGTTCCTATGTATAAGAAAAATGGGAAGTTGAGAGTCTGTATTGATTTCAGAGATTTGAACAAGGCTACACCAATAGATGGTTATCTGATGCCAATAGCCGATATGTTGGTAGATTGAGCAGCTGGGCACAAGGTTATTAGTTTTATGGATGGTAATGCAGGTTATAATCAAATTTTTATGGCTGAAGAAGACATAGCAAAAACAACCTTTAGGTGCCCCGGTGCAATCGGCTTATTTGAATGGGTTATGATGACTTTTGGATTAAAGAATGCTGGTGCAACTTATTAGAGGGCAATGAATTATATTTTTCATAAGTTGATCAATAGGATTGTTGAAATCTATATTGATGATGCGGTGGTAAAATCCAAAGGGTACAAATAACATCTGGCTAATTTGCGGGAGACTTTGGAGTGCATAAGAAAACATGGTTTAAAGATGAATCCTAATAAGTGTGCCTTTGGAGTGTCAGCTAGATAATTTTTGGGTTTTATGGTTCATGAGAGAGGTATTGAGATTGGTCAGAAAAGCATGAAGGCAATTGATGAGGCAGTGCCTCCAACTAATAAAATAGAATTACAATCTCTGCTTGGTAAGATTAATTTTATCAGAAGGTTTATTTCGAATCTGTCAGAAAGAATTCTGCCATTTGCTCCTTTGTTGAAGTTAAAAAATGATTAAGAATTTAAATAGGGTGATGTACAACAAAAAGCATTTGAGAAAATAAAAGAGTATATAAAGTATCCACCTGTGCTAGTTCCTCCTCAGCAAGGTAAACCTTTTAAGTTGTACATGTCGGCCGATAGCCAAACGATTGAATCGGCCTTAATGCAAGAGTTTGAAGGAAAAGAACGAGTTGTTTTCCATTTGAGCAGAAGACTTTTAGATCCAGAGACAAGATATTCTCCTATTAAAAAGTTATTCTTATGCTTACATTTCTCCTACACTAAACTGCGACATTATTTATTATTGCCTGAGTGTACAATTGTGTCTAAAGCCGATGTGATCAAACACATGTTGTCAATGCTGATATTAAATGGGAGAATGAGAAAGTAGATTCTTGCATTATTAGAATTTGACTTGAGGTATGAATCTGCTAAAGAGGTCAAAGGGCAAGTGATGGCCAATTTTATTACTCAAGACCATAAACCAAGCATTGGCTATGTGGAACCGATGCCTTGAACATTGTTCTTTGATGTATCATCGAGCAAGCAAGGTGGTGGCATTGGTATTGTTATTATTTTGCCTCGGGGGGGGGCAAGTTTTGAGTTTGCCTTTCAAACCAAACCAATGACCACCAATAATCAAGCAGAATATGAAGCATTCTTAAGGGGCTTCAACTTCTTTAGGAAGTAAAGGCCGAGTCAATTGAAATATTTGGAGATTCACAGCTAGTTATTAATCAGTTGATCGGCCTGTATAAATGTAAAGATGATATTCTGAAGGGATACTATGATGAATGTTGAAAGTTACTCGAGGAGTTTCCCCTTACTTCTCTTTAGCATATTCCAAGAGCATAGAATCAAGAGGCCAATCGGTTAGCTCAGAATGCGTCAGGCTATAGAGTGTTCCAAGAAATCTTAAGTAGTGAGACCTTAGCTAATGATTGAAGAGTTGAAATAGCTGATTACCTCAAGAATCCATCACAGAAGGTTACTAGAAAATTGAGATATAAATCGACTAAGTATATTTTGTTAGATGATTAGTTGTATTACAAAACAGTCGATAGAGTTTTGCTTAAATGTTTTAGTCAAGAAGAAGCAAGAGTATTGATTGGAGAAGCACATGATGGAATATACGGAGCTCATCAATCGGCTTATAAAATGAAATGGGTTATTCGTAGGTCTAAATATTTCTGGCCAACAATATTAGAAGATTGTTTTAAATATTACAAGGGGTGTTAGGATTGTCAGCGTTTTGGTAATGTTCAGAAATCACCTACATCAGCTATGAATCCAATAATTAAGCCATGGCCATTTAGAGGCTGGGGAATTGATTTAATTGGCCAGATTTTTCCACCTTCAAGTAGAGGGCACAAGTTTATATTGGTAGCAACAGATTATTTTACCAAGTGGGTTGAGGTGATTCCTTTGAAAACAGTAACCTCAAAGAATATGGTCAATTTTGTCAGGGAGCATATTGTTTACCGTTTTAGGATTCCTCAAACCATTACTACTGATCAAGGGACAATGTTCAGATCAGAAGAATTCAGAGATTTTACTGCCAGTATGGGAATTAAATTACTAAATTCTTCTCATTATTATGCTCAAGCTAATGGCCAGGCAGAGGCATCCAATCAATTTTTGATTAAGTTGATTAAGAAGAAAATTGAAGAGCAACCAAGGAAGTGGTACCTGACACTTAATGAAGCATTGTGGGCATATAGGATGGCTTGCCATGGATCGATTAAATCATCACCTTATGAGTTAATATATGGGTATAATGCAGTTCTTCCTTGGGAGATTCAGACTAGATCAAGACGTGTTATATTGCAAAATAATTTGACAACTGAAGTCTATAAAAACCTTATGATGGATGATTTGGAGGAGTTAAGTTGTCATCGGTTGCGCGCTCTTGAAAATATTGAGGCCAATAAATTAAGGGTTGCAAGACATTATAATAAAAAGGTCAAGAACAAACAGTTTTGTGAAGGAGAGTTAGTTTGGAAAGTAAGATTGCTGATTGGGTCTAAAGACAACAGGTTTGGCAAATGGTCGCCTAATTGGGAAGGTACTTATCGGATTAAATGTTGTACGCCTGGCAATGCTTATATTTTAGAAACGATACAAGGGGAAGAGGAGTTTGATAAAGCGATCAATGGAAAATTTCTAAAGAAGTATTATCCTAGTGTTTGGATTAATACTTGATAGCAGATTTATTTAGTCCTCAACTCTAATAGCCAGTACCAGGAGGGTATCGCCTTTAGTTCAAAAAATTAAACCGAAGGGGTAAAAGCCGATACGATATGTATCGCCTATAGAGTAAAAATACACACAAGGACAATCATAATATTATGACAGATGAATTCATAAGGAAAAGGCAAAAACTTTATTCATTCATCATCTGCTCCTAGTACATACTAGTCGAACACCTTGTTCACAACATCCTGGGCTGGCATGATGTCCACATGGCCGCCGCGGCATCGTCGAAGTCCTCGATCAACTCCTCATGCATGTCAGGATCATCGGCCATTGGGAAGCCTGGCTCCATGGTGCGGAGGTTGTGCCCGGTCTGGACTTGCGCTGAGGCTAGAGCCACCGCCGCACCATGACGAACGCCGTGGAGGGCCATATCCTGGGTGCGCGCCGGGATGTCGTGCTGGCGATTGATGTGTAGGGGACCCTGGGCGTTGACGGCCGTCATAGCTGCGTTCGCCGCCAGTTGGATGTTTTCCAACTGCACCATCAGGGCTAGCAATCAAAGAAACAAAAAGAGTGTCAGAAAAGGAGCAGTGAAGATAAAAATGAGGGTTTTCTTGGAACTAGGCTTACCCACCACCATGGCGTCGGACTCGACCAACCTCGCCCAAGCGGCGTTGGCTTCCTCCTCTGCGACGAAGAGGGCAGCCTAGGAGGCCTCGAGGTGGATCTCAAGCTAACAGTTTTCCCGAGTTGCCTCAGAATAACGGTCCTTGGCAGCCCTCCACTGCCGGAGGAAGCGTCGGGCGTCATCACCGGTGTATGATTTAGAGGAGTCCAATGACGAGTCTGGCGTGGGGGTGGCGGTAGGTGTGGCATTGGAGGGCCCATTGGCCTAGGGAGGAAGAGGATGGAGGTTGTCATTCAAGACGAACCTGTAAATAAGTTAGAAGATGATTCATTGTCATGAATAGAAGGCGTTTGATCTTACCTCATGCGGCGGAGGCGCTGACTCATCGGCATGTTCTCCTCCGAGACCTCCGCCACCGTGCGCTTGCCGCAGTTGTCTTCGCCGGCCATGGCTTTCGGTTTGGATCTTGAGGGGAGAAGAAGAAGAAACTGCTACAGGGTTCTTGAAGGTAGAAAGACACGAGAGAATGAGAACAGTTGCAGATGTAGATGCGTTTGAGGCCGAGGCCCTTGGCTGGTATTTATAGCCACGAAGGCGAGATGATAGATATCATGGAACATGGAAAAGCAACCTCAATTAATAGAAGAGGAAGCGCCACTTCACTAACACCGAGGGGAACGCGACGTTGATGACTGAGAAGGAATTCAAAGGGTTTTTTGTGATGAAGGCTATTTTTAGATTCAGTTAAGTCAGATTAAAAATCAGAATCGAAATTAGCTAATTTAAATAAGCTATTCTAGCCGAATCGAGAAGTACAGCAGACTAACAGAAAGAGTATAGTTATCATCAGGTTTACACAGAATACATGCTACAGGTACTGGAGTATAAATTACAAGTTAAGAGCATCATGAATTGCTTTTAATGCCTTTAGCAGAATAGCATCAACTTCTGCAATTTATTGTTTATCCTCTTCGACTGATCCAGAAATGCTCTCAAGACTGCTGCGAATAGCCTTGCCTTCTTTGACCTTGGTCAACATCTCTTGTTTCTTCTGTTTGATGGCATTGGGGATCTAAGTCAAGTTCGACTCGTGGTGATCGATAGAGGCTTTCACACTTTCCAGTTCTTGTTTAAGCTCAGCATGCCTAGTTCTCAGCTGATTCAGTTCTGGTTCAATTTTAGAAGAATAATTCTTCAGATTGTCGATCAGTTGTGCTAATTCTTTGGCTTCCTATTTGTTAGAATTCTTCTTGGCGATCAAAGCTTCACCATCAGTTAGATTTCTTTGAGCCTTTTTCACCTTGGGAGCTTGATCTTCGATGTTGGACAGAGGTATCAAGGCTTCAGCAAGATTTGGGGACAAATTATCCTTAATGGCTAAGAAGACTCTTCTCATTAGATCTGCATCCTAGACCAAATTGGCTATATTCCTCTCGAGCATTGGCAGCATATCTTTTAGCTGATATTTGGTCTCATCTAATAAAGTTTCTTGGGAAGAAATGGCTGATGAGCTAATCTCACTTGCATCTATGTATTCTTCAAAGTTGAAGGAATAGCTCAAAGCTAGGGAATTAAGTGCCTATATGTGAACAAAAGGAATCTGATTAGAAATGGCAAATGAGTTGACGATGAGATGAATGGTGAGGGAAATACAGTGCCTTTTCTAAAAGAGATTCTGATTGAGGAGAAGGAACAACCGATGATGTGCCAACATCTTTTTCAATGTTTGGTTGAATCGGCTCTGGGCTTTCGATGCTGGTGTCTATAGGCATCAAGAAGCTTTTCAGTTTATAATTGTTATAAAAGGATAAAATTAGCATATGAGTTTCTTACCATCAATTATTTGCTGAGCTGGGAATCAATAGTCTGGGTATCAATATTAATAGGGTCATCTTCAACTGGTGAGTTGTTAGACCTTTGCTCTTGTGCAGACGTTTTCCTAGGTGGTGTCTGATAAAGGAAAATGATCAGAGAAAGTGAAAACTAAATAACATTAAAGGGTTAAGGAGATACCTTAGTAATATCAAGTGGTGAAGTAGAGAGGTTCCCATCCTCTATCGTTTTGGGTCTATTAGAAGCGTTAGTTGATTCAATCATAATCGGCTTCTTAGGGGGATTAGCCGATGAGAGATTAGCAGATGCTGATTTAAACACCTGGGACAGTAGTTCGACACCTAAAGCAGAATGGGATATGATAGTCAATGGCTACAGGAAGGAATTGAATTAGAAGTTGAATATCATCTTGAAAAGGGAGATAAGTTAATTTACTTGAGCAACTGATGATTTTGTTCTGCAAAGTCTCTTCGTAGTGGTTGTTTTCTGAGTTACACCTTTGGTTGCCTTACGTTTTGAAGACTGATATGTAAGAATTGTTGGGGTAGCTGTGGTTTTCATCAACTTTTTCCTAGTGGGTGCAGTTGATCCCATTGTTGAGGCTAGACATGGTGGGTAGTATTCTATGGGATGTCCTTTCCTATCCACATTTGGGGGATCAAATTCATTATCCTACTAAAAATTTGTTAGATGAGTTGATAGGAGAACTTGCTAGATAATCCTTCTAAAAGAAAGTGGTAAGTTACCTCACTGTCAGAAGCAAAATCATCGTCCAAAGCCAAACAGTTAGGATGAACTGAATTGCAGAAGTGGGAGTTCCATTCTTGCCACCAGGAGTCAAACAGGTTTGAGGAGAAGGTGGCTCTTGTCCATTCATGCAGACAAAGAGAAGAAATATTTGATCCCAATTAAAAGACTCTAGAAGCTTCCATTTTTTCATTAATACCTTCTCTTGGCTTAAGAGTATTCTTGAAGAATAACCAAGGAGGCAGTTAACCAAGGCCGAATTGACGGGTGACAAAAGAAGGGGTATAGAATTCATAAGTTGGGAGATTATCTGGGAGAAAAGCACCAGTAGCTATTTTGCCATGGCCATGGCAAAATTCGATTGGCAGTACATAGGGTTTGATAATGCAACTGAAAATTACAGCAGCTGTTTTATCTGAACAACCTGATTCAAACCAGAATTTAACTGGTTGAACTAGCTCATTATCTTCATCTTCATCATAAGGCAGCCAAGTCAAGATGTTTGCATCAAACCCTCTATAAAATTTCTTGAAAAGGTGGCCTACATCGATATCAATTGTTATGGCTGATACAGCTTCACCATAATTCATGTACTGTCGAGTTCTTCCTTCTTTTCCTTTATAATCTTTTGCAAAATTGTAAGAAGGGAAACTTGAATTCCTGAGATTGAGTCTTACAATCTTGTGCATGCATAGATTCAACCATAGTTGTATTAACCACCAAGGGTCACTGATGGTATGCACTGGTTCATTTTTCAGTAATTGGACAGCTACTTGGTGGATCAGATGATAAGCAGATCCCAGCAGATATTTTCCAAGGAGGATTTCATTACCGGCTGCTAAACACTCTGCCAAGTATTTATGATTATAGGTTGGACCACAGGATGACCCACAAAAGATGAATTTTCCAGCCACATATTCAAGAAAGCTACATGTTCACTATCATCAACAGTCAATCCATCCTCAATATGATTCAAAATATAACTTGCTCATCCTATGCAGTCCGATATTTTGGCTAATTTCTTGAATCCAGCACTTAAGAAATCATAGGGTTGCATTGATCCTACTATTTTAAGGCCGGCTAACATGTAGATATTGACCAAAGTAATGGTCATTGGACTGTGACCAAAAATGAAAGCATTCAAAGTGTTGGACCAAAAATAAGATGTAGAGATCAGAAGTGAATCATTTCTCTCCATTCTAGACAGTGAAAGTGTCAAGCATTGGTTTAAATTAGAAATTTCTCAATCTCCACCTTTCTTTTCTGATATCTTGCAGAACCAATCTCTCCATCCTTTAGGCATTTTGGGCTAGTTTCTAAAAGGAGTTTTGGTGTTCTGGGAAGATAAATCTATTACAGATTGTTTGAAGGGGATTCGGTTGGTTTCTTGGTTGATAAAATTAGATGGATCAGGATTGCCCATAGGTCCAAGATAATAGGCATTAGGGACAACAACTGATGGAATCAAAATTTCATTCCTCATTTCATAGAAACTAGATGGAATGAATTTGAGAAGAAAGAAAAATACAGAGTAGCGGCTAATACTTGAAAGATAGAAATCTAAAGGCATACCTCAGAAACGTGGTCGCTGGTCGCCATTGCAGCCGAAATGGATCTGAATCTGAGAAAGGTTGTAGAAAGGTGGCTGAACAGCAGCTTGGCAGAGCAGAAGATATGCTAGGGTTAAGGCTTTGGTGGTGGTGGCTTAGACTATTGAAGTTTGCTCGAGAAAGAAGAGGAAAGTAAGCAGACTGAGCAAGTTGGAAATGATACTATTGGGGTATTATATAGAATTCGGCCCTAGAAATCGGGAGCCACGCGTTTACCTCAAAATGAGTAGTTGCAACACGGTGAATAGGTAAATAGAAATTTTAGAATAAAATTATTTTTATCCCAAAATTAGGGGGCATGTGTTTACACCAAAATTTGGAAAGAAGAACGCGGAACTCGAAGCTTCCTAGATTGTGTCATCAAGGAATCGATTAGATGTAAATCGGTACTGGCTGATTTGGATGCGATATCGGAATCAGCTATTTTATAGATGATATCAGCAGATGGCGTCCATGGGCTATGCTTGAATGGCGTTAGGAAGATGTGTCGGACTCTACAAATAAGAAAAAATTAGTGTCCAAGTTATTGTTAAGTTAGGAAGTTTTCTTTTATTCTAAGAATTGTAATGAGTCATATTTGAGTAGGATTCATATTTAGGTTCCAGGTATAAATATTAGACCCCAGTTATTGTACAAGGACACTAAAAGTCAATCAATACAATCTTTTTGGCTTTTACCATCGTATTAGGATAGGAGTACTATAGATCTCGGCGAGTGCTTTAGCAAACAAGGCTGCATCGACTGATTGACCTCCAGCTTGCTTGTGAGTACCGTCATGACTTGTATTGTGCTTGTAAAGCTGCATCAGCTGATTGGTCTTTTATGAGCTATAATATAAGTTAGTTATCGATCCATATCATTGTTTGTAAGGCTGCATCAGCTGATTGATCTCTTACGAATCATAATATAGATCAAAGTTATCGATCTTGCATTAAATAACTTGTTGTTTAATACAATATCACCAGTTATCGAATCTTCTAAGATTAGTAATATTTTTCTTACTGTTTTTGGTTGATTCACCAGTTATCAACTTGTTATAATTAATGTTTTATTAATTATAATAAATCACTCGATTGAGATAGAGATAGATCGGCATCATATCATCTTAATTGGTCATCCTTTGATGTGGTCATGCTTCAAATCTTATAATTAATGGCTTAATTCCGCTAGATTGACTGTTTTATCTCTATTCTAATCAAACATAGTATGCATGCAAAGACATGCTTCAATCTTGAATAAACTCACTAGTTAATGAGATCTAATCTAATCACAATACCATAACTATATCGATCCGGTCGAACCTCACTGGTAAGACTTTAGATTAGAAATTATCGATTAGTGGTTTTGTTCATGATCAAGACATGTACTCTATTTGTTTGCTATGACTGCACCGGCTATTTACCCAATTGCCCATACTCTCACGCATATAGCATATTTTTCATGAATATGTCAACATATAAATGAGTTTATAGATTCTTTGGCTTTAGTTTTTTATCATTACCATAGCTGCATCGATCCGATCGAACCTCACTGTTGATGATAATAGATTAGATTCAGACTGTTTGGAGATTCATTTATATTAGACAGTCGATTTGTTCACATGTTATACTCTTTTCATCAAACTTATCGGCTCGACGCTTTATACCGATCATGTTTCATTTAGCCGATGATGTTTTCTTATATCGCTTCTTTGCTGGTTACC
Organism: Miscanthus lutarioriparius; assembly: GCA_904845875.1. Classification (NCBI taxonomy): domain Eukaryota; kingdom Viridiplantae; phylum Streptophyta; class Magnoliopsida; order Poales; family Poaceae; genus Miscanthus; species Miscanthus lutarioriparius. Next base: position 59,923,795 of record CAJGYO010000014.1, on the reverse strand, counting down.
AATTCTATAATCAAAGACTGCATCAATCGACTATTTGGTAGTATATATTAGAATCTTAAGGAAGGATCTTATAAATTTTGTATTTGGGTCTGTTGTACTTGTTTTTGTCTCAATTAATCAGTCACCATAAATATGCTATGATCCATGGGCATCGGTTATTTTGATTTACGTCATCATCATTTAACATTGGCCGATCATCCTTAATCTAAAGATTTTCGTTTCATGAATACGCTGGATATCGACTATTTAGTCGATAGCCTTGTTGAAGTGGCTACTTAGCCGCATATTTGGAACTATCTGGAGCAACACCGACATGTTCCACCTTAAATTACTGATAAGATTTCTTTTCCTTGTCAATTGCAGGTCAAATTCACTGGCACGTCGTTGGGTTTTCAGAATCGGCTGGTTCTGTGTTGAAGCCAAGCAGATCTCTGGTCTTATTCCGCTCAGATCTTCTAGCCTGCTGTGTGTTGATCACATCGTCACATTTTTGTGTCAACACATGTGCTCCCCATGGTTGAGCCAGCCAGTGAGGGTTCTTGTAGTTGAGCCAACCGGCCAGGGTTCTATCCCTAGCCTTGCACCTTATTGAGATGGGTCCCTCCCCTGACATTAAAAAAGTAACTTTTCTATATTTTGTACACACTCTAGAGAGCCATTCTTGCTTTCTAACTTTGGCTAGCAAGAATTTGGGAATAGTGGATGGCTATGTATGGATAACCAATTAAAGAAGTTGTTGAAAGGTATTCTTTTTACCCAAAAACTCAATTCCTAGCAAGGAAGGATATAGAGAGAGTTTCTTCAGCTGGTTCACACCAACCAGTATGGCTTCATTAAAGGTAGAACAATCCATGATTGCTTAGCCTGGGCATTTCAGTTCTTGCATCTATGCCATAAATCCAAGAAAGAGATAGTCATACAGTCGATGATTTGTAAACCGGACTAGTAAATTTATACGATTGTCGCGCTGCTGTAGGAAGACGATGGTAGCATCCAAAAAATACAAGGATTTATATTGGTTTAGGCCAAAGCCCTATGTCTAGTCTCAGAGATGATCGAGTGTGTGTTCCTCGCTTGAATGCTCTGAAGTTCTTACAATAGGGGGTGCAAGAATGGTGGAAGAGGTTGGGGAGCTAGAGCTTGGAGATGAACTACCTAAAGAGAAGCTTCAGGAGTCTAGAGAGTGTGAAGAATGTGAAGATGATTTAGAATGCTGGGAAAGATGCCCTGGCTATCCTTATATAGAGTCTAGGAGTAGGGCTTGTACAAAAAAGAAGGTTCTCCCAACCGAGGGGTCATGAGCCTGAGGGTGGAGCCTAGCTAACTTGGCTTGTAAGCTACGCCGTCTTATGGGGCATGTCTAGGCGTGGTTGTCATCATGGTCTTGTGCCCACATCGTGGTAAGGTGTGGCGTGGTGCTACTGTGTCGGCCATGGTGGCACTGTAGGCATGGTGGTGGTTCGCCAGTCATCTTGTGCGATGTGGCCTCCACTGTGGTCTTCGTCTTCGTTTCCTGATCTCCCAAGGGCATTGTATAGGAGTTGGTAGCCACCCCTGGGTCATCGTCCACCATGTTAGCTTGTGGGGTTGGTGGCCACGATCCCGAGCCCTAGGGTCATGGTTCCAGCTAGCTTGGATGGCCTCTAAGTCAAGGCCTCCATCGTGGATCTCATCCCATAGTGGGTAGGATCGTACGTATGTCTTGTTGGACCGTATTTGGACGGCGGGTAGCCGTACTGGCCATCACCATTGGGTGGTGTTGTCTTGTCCATGCTGCATAGTGCAGGGATGGAGTCTGACTGAACCAAGGTGACTGTTGTCCCCTTGGTCCTTACAGGGTCAGTGCGGCGTGTCCACTCTTGTCAAAGTAGACACGCTTGGCTAGGCTTGATCTCTCCCCGTTCCTCCCAAGGGTCGGGACGACGGTGAGGTCATGAACCCTTGTGCAGTGTGCAGCTAAGGCAGAAGGGAGGGGTCATGGCTGACCCCATCCTTAGCCTCGATTGTTTGGGCTTTCGCTATCTAGTGTACTATGGGCCTGCTAACTAATCGATGCCCTAAGACACCATAGGGTTATAACCCCGACACATACTCAAGCTAGATTTTGAGAAGGCCTTTGACAAAGTGGAACATCAAGTCATTCTTCAAGTCCTAAAGCATAAAGGTTTCTTAGATAAATGGATCAGATGGACCCACAACATTTTAAGCAGTGGATCTTCTTCTGTCCTGCTTAATGGCATACCTGGAAAAATGTTTACATGCAAAAGAGGTGTCAGGCAGGGTGACCCTCTCTCTCCCTTGCTCTTTGTACTGGCAGTAGACCTGCTTCAGACAATAATCAACAAAGCATGGCAGATTGGGGTCATAAAACACCCTCTTTGTGACAGCTTTGAAGGTGATTTTCCCATTTTGGAATATGCTGATGATACCCTCCTGATACTGTCAGGTGATGCAAGAACTCTATTTAATCTCAAAGGTATGCTTAGATCCTTCTCTGATAGCATTGGCCTACAGGTAAACTTCAGTAAGTCCTTTTTGGTGCCTATCAACATGAGTGATGCTAGAACATCTCACTTGGCCAACACCTTTGGCTGCAAGGTTGGAACCATGCCATTTACTTACCTAGGGCTACCTTTGGGCACAATAAAGCCGTCTTTACAAGAATTCAGTCCACTCCTCACTAGAATTGAGAAAAGATTATCTGACATTAGCAAATTTTTATCCCACAATGGTAGACTGATACTTGTTAATTTAGTTCTTAGTGCTCTTCCAACCTTCAACATGTGTTGTCTGAAGCTCCCCCCTCAAGTCACTCAGCAGATTGACATTTATAGAAAACACTGTCTATGGAGCAATGGTTACATAAATAGAAAAAGAAAATGCCTAGCAGCATGGGAAACAGCTTGTAAACCTAAGAATCAAGGTGGTTTGGGCATGTAGCAGAACCGACCAATTTATAAGAGCACAAGTACAATGGTAGCCCGTAAGCGGTCGCACTGTCATACTTGAGCCCATATAAACCTGATAGTCCGTCGAGTACCACGAAGGGTCTCGATTAACCATCAACATACAACCAAGATCGTACATGATTCAACATACATGTCACGCATTATATAAAGTTCACAAATACAGTTCATCCATCAGAGTACGAATTTAGGTTATTACAAACCAAGTTCAGTAAAATAGTAGTAGAATCAAATAAAAAGTTTGAAACCAATATCTGCAACATTGTTTAAATATAGTGATAGCTCACGATCACATTCCCACAATAGCATAAGAGAGGGATTCATAATAGATGCCTGCCTAGGGCTTTCTCCTCGCCCACAGCGGGACAGAAGCAGTTCTTGTAATAGCCATGATAAATTGTACCATCTGCAACAATGGGAATAAAACCCTGAGTACAAGAAGGTACTCAGCTAGACTTACCCATCATAAACCAAAAATAAAGTAACTCCAAGGGTTATGCAAGGTTGTATAAGTGGAGCTAGCTTGACAACATTTTGCATAAAAAGCTTACCAATTCAAGTATACAGTTATAATTTGATCATCAAGTTAACTATAACTATTCATCTATAGATTAGCAACTAGCATGTGCCAAACATGTGGTATATCATTTAGTAGCATACAATAGTAACCATAGCCAGTGTAGTAATTCCATGTTCATCATAACCATCATTCCATAATACAGTTACTACGATGTTGGAGCTAGCCAAGTTTCTCACTGTCTAGGAGAGACAGCGATTCGAATTGATTTCAACCAGCTGGAAATTTATTCCTAACACAAACCCAGGCAGACCACATCAACGGTCATCTTAGGTCACCTTTGGTACAACTCAGGTCCACAGTTCGCAGGTTCGCCCAGCGCCGCACAATCGGGGACAACCAGCAGCCAGGACGTTTAGGCCTGCCCTACTCTTAGGCTCACGTCTGCCTCCCCACACATCCTTACTACCATCCAGAGTGCGCACTTTTCAGAACGGGGCTCGGCCTGAGTTGAGCTACTCAGCTTCATGGTCAGAACGAGTTATCTGGCCAGCTAAGTGAGAGGCATGCGTTCAATCTTATCAGAAGTGCCAACAACGGTACGGTCCTTAACCGGCACAAACGGAATCACATGAGTCAACCTACACATAGACTCCACCCGGCCTCTAGTTATATTACCCCATGGTTCTGTTCCACGATAGCAAATATAGCCAACCGTGCCTCGGTATCCACCTATATCTCATAGGTGATAGGAAATCACCTGACTTCTACTGGTCTAAGCATGGCTAAACATATATTCGATCCTAAACCTACACATGGTTAAAGGTATATTTATCTGGACAAGGTAGTTCTATGCATCAAGTGTTTCCAATCAAATCTTATAACCTAATGCATCAAACATAAAGAACTCAAGTTAAGTTTTGTAAAACATAGGAGACTTAGAATGCTCCGGGGCTTGCCTTTGAGGAAATAGGTTGGTCGGTGATCTAGGCACTCAGGGCGGTCCTCAAGAGTTTGCTCCTCTTCTTCTAGAGCTATGGCCTGAGGTGGTTCCTACTGTTCCTCCTCTTCTTCTTCGTTGAACTCCAAAAGAGTTATCCCTTCGGACGATCCTATATGCATGAGCATGAAATAATATATCATGGATGCATATATAATGATATGTATGATATGATATGGTGTGATGGATGCATCCTCATAAATGTTCTCTACAGCATTGCATTAAGGTGATAACAAGTTACATTTTATTTTACTGAGTAGGTGCAAATCCCTTCTCTAGTAACTAAACAAATTCTCATCTAAGCAATTTTCTGGACTACAAGATAGCAGCCAAATGTTTTGACCATAACTGGAGTTATACACATCAAAATAATATGGTTGTGGACATTCTGGAAATCTTATGAAATTTCCTATAACTTTATTTTAATCATTTTAATGTGATTCAGCCGTTATCTAAGTCAAACAATTCAATCTTTCAGATCTGTCTAGAGAGCAAGCATTTCTGACATAGACTTCTAACAGCCATAATTCTTAAACCATAAGGCCTATGACTATGAAAACTTAACACAAGGTAGATAAGTAAGTTATCTACAACTTTCTTATTAACAAGTTTTATATAAAGGATCATTATCATCATGGAATCATCACCACAACAGAAACTACACATGCAGCCATCTAATTGAATTATAAGGCAATAATTAACTAGTTGCATACAATCAATTACTTCTAAGCCTAACTATTAACATCAATAGATCATATGCATCACAAGCACCACAGAAAACATCATGGTTAAACATAACTAATTTATTTATATTTATTTATTAATTTCCTTATATAATAAGATGATTTAAAGGATAAATATTTCTAGTGCTTAATAAATTTTGAGAAAATTACAGTAGCCTACAAATAACCTTAATAGTCCAATGTACAAATTTCATGTCATTTGGATAAGTATAGCTACCTCTACAAAAATGACAAGTTATATAGGCTTATTTTAGCAAAAATAATTTAGCACAGTGAAAGGTCTCAAGCAACAGATTTAATATTTTTCTTACTTTCCCCCTAGAATGAGAATACTATGTAAAAATTTGTATGCTCATATGTTATATATTGTTACCCCAATTAATTTCACTAGAAACTAGCAATTAATTATGATTAAATATGAAGACCATATTATAAGCATGCTTACTGTAGGTTTAATATTTTTTCTAGCTAGAGCATATTAACACAAGACCAGCAAAATTAGAATCACATTTTTCTCACCTTCCTAGCTCAAGTTATGCAATTTACAAGCTAGAAACTATTTTAAAAGCACTTATCTTGCTCAATTTAATTCACCTAGAAAAATACACTAAACAGTAGATTCCATATTTTTATCAAATAGTACACTTCAATATGAAACTAACAAAATTTGGGTCGCCCCATTTGGATACTCCTAGCTCTAGATATGAATTTTTTAAGTTCGCATTCAAATCTATGAAAATAAATCGAAAAAACCATTTCAATACTGACTGATAGCTGGGACCCGTGGGTCAATGGGACCCACATGTCAGCGATACAGAACAGAGGCGCGGCTTGACCGGTGAGAACTTGATGACGACGAGGTCACCGGCGACGAGGTCGGCACCAACATGTTCCCCATCTTATTCCTCACCTACAGGTACCGCTCGGAGGATCACCGGAGCTAGCTCGCCGGCGAGCATGGCGGCTCGACGATGGTGCACGGTGGTGCTCCGGCCATCCCCGACAATGGCATGGCCAGGCGAGCATGGCTACGACATCTACGAACCCTAAGGGAGCTCTACGGTGTGGATCGAGCCACGGTGAAGCAGCGGTGAACTCCGGCCACATGCATGGCGGCATGACGGCGCACAGAGCACGGCAGTGGTGTCACCGTTCCGACAAGACGGCGGCCGAAGGTAGGTCTCCATCATTAGGGAAGGTGCAACACCTCTAAGCGACACGGTAATGGGTACCAGAGCGAACTAAGGGTGGCCGGTGAAGTCGGTGGCGGCGAGCATGTGCTTGCAGCCATGGCGGACGCGCATGATGACGGCGCGTGTTCCCGCGTGACAACGGTGGTAGCGGTTAAATAAACGATGATGTGAGCATCTATGACCTAAGGCGATGACGGAATCTAGGAGAAAGAGGTAGGAGGAGCAGTGGATAAGGCTGGCCACAGCGAGCTCGAAGCTCGACGACGCTCCGTGGCCATGGCGGCGACGATGACGCGTAATGCGGCCTTACCCTTGTTCGAATGGTGGTGCTAGTGGGTCGGCAAGGTGGAGGAGGTGGTGGCGGAGCTGTGAATGAGCTATTGGACAATGGCGCGGTGGTGGCAGTGAGCGAGCTCGGTGGAGGTGCGGCGGCGACGGCGGCGCTGCGGTTCCGCTTCGGTGAGCGTGAGAGCGAGAGAGAAAGAGAGTGAGGGCGTGAGTGAGGGCAGGGACGTGCGGTGGCCTCTTCAGCGCATGGCCATCAGCAACGTGGCCTAGCCCTGGTGTGTGAACACCACACGGCGGCCACGGCCTATGGCTGGTCAGCCACGACGCCGCGCTACCCCGACCGGTTTCAGGCCTGCAATAGACAACTGACAGAGCAAGTTCATGTACATGTAACTCCTAATCCGTGGTGAATTAGTGAAAATGGTATTAGTGAAAGTTGTAGAGCTATGTGAGTACTACAACTTTTATTTAATGATCATGGTCTAATTTGAACTGGTTTACAAACTACATTGCTCCAAAGTGGACTACATTGAAACTGAAACTCAGTTAAAGACAGCGAAATTTTAAGTTTTGAAAATAACATTTTGTTGATACTTGTGAGCTCTATTTGACCATGTTAGACACTGAATTAGCTCATGACCCTTAAATAAAGTTTGTTACACATGATAAGAACTACAACTTTTATTTAGATCACACAGCCATGCAAACAATCTAAGCTACTATTCAACTTTGGTCAAACTAGTATCATGAAAATGGCATTTCAAATGAAACCAACACTTAGAATCAAATTTGGTCTATGTCATGAATATAAACATTGTTCCATTTATCATTCTAGATGTGTCTAAGGTGTTTTAATGAGCTCACAACCATCTCATACATTGGTCATACATGATTGCAAGCATACGCATATATATATAATCAACATTTCATGTGACAATGTATAAGAATGAGATGAAATTTCATATGCTCATGTTCATGAATGCTTGAATATGCTTGTGCTCATCAAATGCAAAGCTTAACACTGGGGTGTTATAGGGCATAATTGATATCAAGAGCCAGAACAATGCCTTACTCATGAAGCACTTAGACAAATTCTATAATCAGGCAGATATCCCTTGGGTGACTCTGACTTGGTCTAAGTTCTACTCCAACACCCAAACTCCACCACATGCTAGAAGCCCAATTGGTTCCTTTTGGTGGAAAGACATCATGAAACTCTTTGATAAGGTCTTGCATCCTGTAACCCCCATAGAGGAAACACAACACTCTTTTGATCTGACTGTTGGATGGGAGAAGCTATTAAAGATTCCTTCCCACAACCATTCTCTTTCACTAAGAAGCCAAAGTGCTCCATCAGATTCTTTCTAGATCAAGAGACCAGGAGAAACTTCAGTCTTCCCCTTTCCACACAAGTTACAACACAATTTGTTGAATTACAAGCCTTACTTCCAGAGAGAGTGTGGGATGAAAACATCAGTGACAGTTGGACTTAGTCTTAGAGACCCTCTAACTTCAGTAGCAAAAAGGCTTATAAGTTACTCATTGGACACACTAAAGCATCTCCCCTCTTCTCCTGGCTCTGGACCTCGAGTAATCTGGGTAAGCATAAGTTTTTCTTTTGGTTATTGCTGAGGGATAGACTCAATACTAGAAACCTTTTAAGAAGGAAAAATATGAAATCAGAAGACTACAGTTGTGTTCTTTGCAGTAGTGGATGTGAAGAAACAAGCTTCCACCTCTTCTTTGATTGCCCCTTTAGCTAGGACTGCTGGAACTCCATTCCCATTTCCTAGAACCTGAATTTGCCACCACTTGATATGGTAATAGAGGCCAGGACCAACTTTCGCAGCCCAATCTTCAGAGAAATCCTCATCACAGCCTGCTGGATCATCTGGACAACTAGAAACAAGGTGATTTTTGACTGGGGTCAAATCGACATCAACATTTGGAGAAGAGAGTTCAAGGAGGAACTTGGTTTAGTTTGCACTAAAGCCAAGCCCAGCAGACAAACCCCACTCAATATTTGGAGAGATAGTTACAATGTAAAGGCTGCTTTTTTCTATTTGGGCCTAGTTGCCTTGTACTACATGTAAATATCATTCTTTCATTTAATGGAAAAACAAAAAAATAGGTAGGGGATTCCCTACCGTTTCGGTAAAAAAATGGATATAGAGAGTCTCCTGGTGTTGCTCTAAATCTAGACCTGGTATAAGATGTTTCGGGATAACCACATAATATGCCCGTCATGGTACACCCACTGGGACATGTTAGTGACATAAAAGTTTTATAGAGAAGCACATGTCCTAAAATGTTTATGCCGCTTTTAGTTTCTATCGCACTTCTTCTGTCCGACACCCGCCCCACCCACCTCTTTGTTCTCTTTTCTTCATCCATCAGTGTAAATTGGATCCACACACTTCTCCTTCTGTCTGCCCTTTGCTTCACTGCTCCTCCACCACAATGTCAGAACCCTTGGGCACTAACAAATGACTTTTGACGATAAAAAAAACTTTTGAGTGTAGCCTCTTTTATTTATAGAGACGATATGAAAATATTTAAACCTTCGAACATGCATAGTGAACTTTAGAGGTGGTAGGTTATTTATGAAGTCCAATAAACTAAGGGAGTAGGTTCTGAAATTAGCATTAGCGCTTGGCGAATGTATCCGCAATCCTGTAAAAACTTGCCTGCCGTAAGTGTCCTCTAAGGACCTATTTTAGATTTTCAATGAAAGGTTTCTAGGTGCGGATCCTAGCTCCCCCCTATTCATTTTCTCAAAAAAAACATCGTCATATTATAGAGGCGGCCCTCTTTAGACCTTGTTTGGATGTAGTTGGATTCGCTTCAATCCATAGGTGTTGGGGAGTTCCACTCCAATCCACCTCAACACATGTGGATTGAGGTAATCCGATAACATCCAAACAAGGCCTTAGATATCCGAAAACTCACAGTTCATAAAAGCCCCAAAGTCCCAAACCCTGACTCATGAGTCTTTCTCTCCCGCCAAATCAGTTGTTGTCCCACTCGCCTTTCTCACCTGGCACCCTTGTCAGTCTCTTACTTAGTGCCCCACTCACCTCTCTCTCTCTCCCTATTCGAGGTGATTTTGTATATGTTTTCTAAACTATATGCCAATATTTGTACATGGGTATCTATATATACTCTTATAAAACTAAACCCCGATAGAGGATTTTTCTCTTCATATGCAAGGTGTCCATATTATTCCACACTAAGTGACCTACTAAATGTTCTATCTCTTCATGCAAGGTGTCCACATCATTCCCCACTAAGTCCATATCATCTCTTACTCATTACAAAAAAAATATCCACATCATCTCTATCATGTGCAATACTTTTAATATTTAATGTATGTATTAACAAGTCATCTACATACGCTGTTTGTTTCATCACCTAATCCTCTATAATGCATTCAGATATTCTATTAGTTTTTTCTTCTATTAGCTTACTGATTTTTTACCAGATCTGATATAATAAAATAACATGCAAGTCAAATTCATCTATATACATAATATACAAAATACCTTATATTAATAACACTATGTGTCACTACTAGAAAATAGATCTTTCATCCCGCCTCTATTTTTGCCTTTAGTCCCGGTATTTTTGTGTTCGGGACTAAAGGGACTATTAGTCTCAGTTGTATCCTCAAACAAGGATACAAAGTTCCTGCACCAAGTGTGTGGCGACGGCAGGCAACAATTAGTTCCGGTTATAGCCTAGAGCCGGGACTAAAGGTTATCCTTTAGTCTCGGCTAGACCCTCCAACCGGGAATAAATCTTTACTCCCGGCTTGAGGCTCCAGCCGGGACTAAAGAATGACCTTTAGTCCCGGCTCTGGGCTATAACCGGGATAAAATCTTTCTTGATAAAATAATATAGTCGCGCTGGACAAAAAAATAGGGCAGCCAGGCATTGAACCCACGACCTCATAGCCAAGGTCCAAACCGCAACGCACTAGCTAGCCATCTGAACTAAGTCACTTTCTCGACAAGAAAGCACCCAAATATTTATTTAATAAGAGAAAAGACCCTTTAATTGATTATATTCTTTTGTTAACTATACTTTGAATTTTCTGGTCCATGTGCTTTCTAGTGCCTGATTGATCTCATAATTTTTATCAGGGTTTCAAATGCCCAGTGTGAAGCCACCACCAAGTTCGAGATTTTTCTGAATTGGTTTGGTAATTTTTTCACTTTAATTGAATTTCCACGCGACTTCACCAATTAATTATACGTTGAACTGAGTTCACCCCCGAAAAGATCCGGAATGGTGCCAAACTTTGCCAAATGGTCTCTTGTGCCCTAGGAGACAAATATTTGTGGAGGTTGATGCAAAATTATACTGTTTTCAATATGTAATTCACCGTATTTCGTCTCACGTGGCACAAAGAAAAATGTAATAATAAAAATAATTATCAGAAAAATTTAAGATCTTGTGTGGGGCCATATTTTGGGTGTAAATGACTGCCAAAAAAATTTCAAGCCATTTCGACATAGGCGGAGTCGACGTGCTTCACAGAGGTATATAGAACCTTTCATCAAACCCTATCTATACACCTATGTTCTCTGGGACTCTGAAGTCCATTTGCTTTTCAGTGCCGGATTGGTCTCAAACTTTTTCTCAAGACTACAAATGCCCTGTGTGTAGCCACCACCAAGTTTGAGATTTTTCTGAGGTGGTTTGGTACTTTTTAACTTTAATTGAATTTCTGCCCAAACTCACCGATTAATTATACAATGATTAATGAAGAACCTAAAGATTTACGTTACAAATGCGTTAAAACTAATTTCCTATCGAAAACCAATAAATTTAATAATTTCAATTAAAGTCTACATTTTTGTATTAACGAAAATAGTGAGTATTAGTTGCATTATGTTCAACATTTATAATAAAAAACACAATAGTTTAGGTCACATTTTTTTTGTGCAGTAAATGAAAATAAAGTTTATTACTTTTTCTAAAAAAAATTATGCCTAGTATTGAATTCTATCGCATAAATAATAAGACTTAAACATTTAAATACAAAACATATATAAAATAAACTGATCCGCTTAAAAGTTGGCGGAAATGAAAATGTAGCCCACCTTTAGTCCCGGCTCCCGCCACCATTTGGGACTAAAGGTGGGTTGTTGCATTTATGCCATTAATAAATCCTTTAGTCCGGCTCCTTCCACAGCAGTAGGGACTAAAGGTCCCCCCTTTAGTCCCAGCTGGTGGCAGGAGCCGGGACTAAAGGTGCTTTAGTCCCGGGCAGTGCATGGAGCCGGGACTAAAGGTCCCTCTCCTATATATCGCCGCCTCCCTTCTTTCTTCCTCCTCATCGGTCGTCTTCGTCTTCAGCGCGTCCCCAGAGCTCCGCCGCCGTCGATTCGCCTCCCCGGCCACCCCTGACGCCGCCTGCTTCCTCACCGAAGGGCACCCCGAGGCTCGCCCACCTCGCCGAAGTAGCCCCGACGCCGCACCCCTCACCGAGGAGCCCCCGGCCGCCCCCGACGTCGTGCGTGCGCCATGCCGCCGTCGATTTCGCCTTCCCGGCCACCCCCGACGCCGCCTTCCTCACAGGAGGGCACCCCGACGCTCGCCCACCTCGTCGGAGTAGCCCTGACACTGCGCCCCTCAAGGAGGAGCCCCTAGCGGCCCCCGACGCCGTGCGCGTGCCACGCCGCCGCTGATTTCGCTTTCCTGGGCCACCGCGCCTTCTTCCTCACCGGAGGGCATCCCAACGCCCACCCACACCTCGCCGGAGTAGCCCCGACGACGCCACGCCCGGCCAGGAGCCCCCGTGCATCGATCCAACGCCGCTGTCCACCACCGCCCGTGGCCTGAACGCATAAAGCGTTGGTTTCTAGGTCATGGGGAAGGATTGGACCTAGTCACCGGGAAGCTCGTCCATGGCACAAAACTCGAAAGAGCAACAGAAAGGTTGATTCAAATTCTAAAAGCTAGAGATAGCGGACTATTCTGGCCCAACAGAGAGATAGATAAACTGACATATTCCATCAGGACTGCTGAGCATTGTGGACGAACTAGAGGCATAGGGGTCGTTCCGTGGGTGCAAGGTTTCCCTGAATGGATCGATTCATACAGAAGCCGCCAGAGACGGAAGGATGACGAGGCAGAGAGGATCCGCATCTTGCAGCAATATGTTATTGAGTCATAGGAAGCGGTGCTTGAATCACAAAGGTGAGAAAAAGAAATGCAAGCAAAAATGCAAGAGGAAGTCGCAAGGCAAGTGCAAATACAATTGAGTGCCCACGGGATTACAACAGCTCTGGGAATCAACATTAGCTCCGATCAGTTGAGAAGCAGTTGTGCTTCTACGGAGCTGCCTGATGCCATAAAAGATGCAGAGCTGCGCTTCCCCATGGATGACGTCACTGAACCTTTTACATCATGTGAGCTGCACATTCCAAAAGATAATGGCACAGTGAAGGTGGCTATTGGTGTTGTAAACCCTATCGACCGTACCAAGACACCAAGAATCCATGGGGCAGTAGTACCAGCTGGATATGCTACCGTCTCGGTGGATAAAGCTATTGAAGGTTTTAGCGATGTGCCTCTTGACATTCATGGAGGTGATGGGGAGAAGACCGTGGGAGAAGCAGAGAAGTCATTCATTGCATGGTGCAAGCGCTACATCAATATTCTCGGTAAGCCATTGCCGCACAATAGGTACGGATGAAAGTGAACGAAACAATTTTTTTATTAATTTTATATTGCCTCTTAAATAAAAATTGACTCATTGTCTTCAGACGCACATAGCAGGTGGCCTCCCCAACCTAAGTCCAATAGTACAATCACTGCACCAAGCATAGTGCTCAGGCGGCGGTTACGATGGGGTAGAAGACATTTGCATCCCCACAATCTCCAAGACGGTCTCCATCATTGCCGCCACCGCCTCCAAATGTTCCCCAACGCCGCCTCAAGGTCTCTCAACGCCTGTTCCCCACCTCCTCCCATGAACCAGGGAAGACGACTGCATACAAATAAGCCATCTGCCCTGCTGACAAAGACGACCAAGAAGGCCCCTATGAAACCAAGGCCAATTCCACAGAAATTGCCTGGTGAAATGAGTAAAGAGGAGTTAGATGATGCGGTTAAAAAAACCGTCGAAGCATTCTTCTCAGGCACAGGGAAGAGGAAGCAGCAGGAGTAGAAGCACTTCCACCTACCTCCAGCTAAACTAAGGCGGATGGTGGAAGCTGAGCAGAAAAAGAGGCGGCAAGCTCGTAAGCCCTCGCCACCATCAGACTTTGACCGCACTCTTAGCAAGATAATCAAGAAAGCTGCTAAAGCAGGGAAAACTGTTTCATAACTCGGAGAACAAGAATTACAATCAGTCCCTCCTCTAGTTATTGCTAATGAATATGGTTCAAACATAGATATGCTGGATATGATGGAAATACCTGCTGATAAAGAAGTGGATATGGCGGAACTTGCTAACTTTTATGCTATGAGAGGTATCGACCTTGGCTATTTCCTCTTTGAAAGTGCGCCGGTAGCGGATGAATGGTAGAAATATGAGCATGGCAGGAGTCTATGGAATCCTAAGACCATCAATGAACTGGATACACAATTGTTCAAGCTAAACACCTTGTACCGCGACGCGTGTCACCGGAAAGAGTTCTATATTTCTGTCAGAATCAAAGACGACCATTGGTTCCGTGGCGATGACGTTATGTACATTGAGTTAGCTGAATTACACCAACTAGTCCACCGGAACTCTCTCGACAACACTCTCATCAGCTGCTATTGTCTGTAAGTGATTCTTTCTACTAATTAATAATAAGTCGCTACGTACGTACATGTCTGTGTTTATTATCCTCACTCTATATATATGATGCAAGTTTGAGATGGGAGAGTGCAAAAAGAGAGGGTGTACTGATATTGGTTTCATTGATCCACATATCGTATTCAAAAACCCTAAACCCCAACCAACATGGAAAGCAGAAACGGAAGCCAATATCAAGATGTTCTTAGAGAAGCAACGTGACAAGAAATGTATACTCTTCCCCTACAACTTCAGGTAAGTGTTCATAATGTCGACGATCGTGTATCCATATATATATGTTCACTGTACCTGTTAGCTAATTAATGAGTGTTAATGGACATGGCAGTGAACACTGGATATTGATGGAACTCGATCTGGAGAAAGGTCTTCTAGGCATCTGGGACTCGATGAAAAAAGAGCAAAAAGAGTTCCAAGAGATGATAGATATTATTCAGAGGTAATTGCAGTCTCACTAGCAAAACTATTTCAGTCTCTGCATGCAAATTAATGGTCCAAATTTTTTTTATGTTATTTGATAGTTGTTGGGAAAAGGTCTGTCAGAAACACCATATGAAACGCAAAGTGTCACTAAAAGTAGTGCTATACAAAGTAAGTACTATATACCTACCTTAGTTCAATTTCCCTATGCTCGGATGATGACGAATTTTTTTTCTCGTAAAGTGGGTTCTGCTGCAGCCCTAGGGGACCAATCTCTATGTATACTATGTTTACGAGTTCATGAGAGTGTGCTCAAAAAGAACTAGTCTAGAGCAAAAAAGGGTAAGTGTACACACACACACACACACATATATATATATATATATATATATATATATATATATATATATATATATATATTCGTGATAGATACAATTTATTTATCATTATTCTTCATACATATATATATACTAATATACTTTTTCTTTATCTCATATCTCAAATTAAAGACTCGTTGGTTGAAGGAAAAAACCCTGGACACACACCATCTCAAAGCAATCCAAGAGACAATAGATGAATTTCTGAATGATTAGGTCTTAACTCCCGGCGGCGAGTTTTACTATGACCCAAATATGTGATGATGAAATGTACAATTAATGCAAACTTTACATGTGACGATGAAATGTAATATTATGTTTTAGTTTACTTTTACTTGTGTTGCTTGCGTGCATTGATCGAGCGAAAACTTTACAGTACGCGCGCGTATACGTATATTACTTTGCAGCGAATAATACGTATTCGAAAACCAAATTAAAACAAAAAAGAATCATCAATTGAAATAAGCAGGAAAAGAAAAAAAAGACCCTTTAGTCCCGGTTGGTAATACCAACCGAGAATAAAGGGGCCAGCCCAGGCGCTGGCGTGGCTACCTTTTTACTCCCGGTTAGTATCACCAACCGGGACTAAAGGTCCACTTCTATTCCCGGCTACTAACCCTTTATTCCCAAACTCCTATTCCCGTCTGCGTAACCGGGAACAAATGGGGTTGGCAGCCGGGAATAGAAGCCCTTTTTTTTACTAGTGTATATAACAGATTTATTTTCACGAAAATTCCGACGGCAACGCGCGAGGTATGCTTCTAGTTAATTAAGAGGCAAATAACGTGCAAAGTAAAAGTCAAGAACTCGAAGGGTGGATTAGAGTGCACGCGTGCACGTGTGCTCTCAATCTCAAATTGTATCCATTTATTTATTTAATGGTGCTAGCAAAAAATGATTAAGGGCCTCGTTGATGGAAGAGCCCATGGCAAGCAGTGGCGGGCCCAAAGGGTAGTCCAGGTAGGGCCAGGACTACCCTGGAATCTGGCCCAAAATTTATTTAGTACTCAGCATTTTCAATCTTTTAGCCTATAGAAAGTCTGGCCCAATAAAAACTGAAAGAAGCCCACGTTAGCGAGCATAAGGTATCTCCCGTCTGCCTCCTGAGCCCCTGCGCGAGGCCGTGAGACACTGAAAGAAACCCATGTAATCTCTTATTTATGTAAGACCTTATCTTATGTATAATCTATTTGTGCAAGTTTTGGATCTATTTATATAAGTTTTGAACCTTTCAATTGTATTATCTCAATTTGGTTAATTTATAGCCATTTTACCGAACTTTTTCTTTGAATTTAGTCGTGTTGCACATGAAATTTTTTGACTAGGACTACCCTGGTTTCAAATCCTGCGTCCGCCACTGATGGCATGAAGATTACCTCGCCCCGTCAAGTTAATGCGATTTGTGCATGGCCCATGCAAGTGTGTACGTGTGTTGACTGTTAGCTTCTCTGCTCAAAGCTAGCAAGTCTACTACACACGCACGCACATCTCTTCAGCCAGCCTATACACGTACGCATAAAAATACGTCGATGCGGCAGTACATTTCTAGAAGCTACTATACCTGGGCCGCGCGATACCGTGATATACTACACCACATATAGGCATATACATGCACAGGAAGGCATCAGAACAAGTTACATGCAAGATGGCGAAGTCACACGCGTCAAGCTAAGTCAGAGGCTGATGCATCTAGCTTTGAGGCATTATGAAAATTGCAGGATTTGGGCGATGATTCTTCACCCCGGCTGACCATGGGAGGTTCAGGTCAGGAGACAGGAGAGGACAGGGTGGTGTTGTTCATCTGATGGATTCTCTTCAACCACGGGCAGCACATTTTGAAGCGCAGATGAGGTTTCTATCTTCTTCTGGTTCACTGTCTTCCATGTCGTCGTCATCCAACTAGACAACATCGTGGGTAGTCAATTGATGAAAATATCTACTATCTCGCGCACGAAGTGGTTTTCACAGGCATTGTTGAGTTTTCCTATGCCAGCTTCGATTTCTTGGCCGACAATATGTCAATGTCTCCTGTTGCATGCAAATCTGTTTCACCAAAGGGTTGTTCGGTGAGATTATTTCAGTATAACATGGAGAAAATACATTATACTCATCAGTTCACAGATACAACACCATGTTCTATATACCATAGTTTAAAGGATGCAGTGATACTCTTTACATGTTCTTAAGAACAAGCTGATCGTAATTTTTCAAAAAGAAAAGAAAAAAAGAACAAGCTGTTCAGATACTATTTTTCACTATAACATGGAGAAAATAGGTTAATACTCATAAACACCATGTTCTATTTTTCACTATAACAAGGTGTTGTTAAGAACAAGCTGACAGTACCAACAATTTATAACTAATATGAAACAGATATGGGAATCAAACTTCTATCTAAATTTATGTAATGCCGAATTTTTCAAAAGAAGCAGAGTACTGCAAAATTGACCCTTTCAGGTAAGTGTTCAGAAATGACATGAGCATTAACAACAACTTATATAATTTATTTAATCTTAAGATTCACATGTAGTAATATTAATTTATTGGTTTGATGACGAATTATCACCTATTCAATGTTCTTGATGAATTGAAAATCAAGATGTATGTAATTCATAAAGATATTAAAGATGATAACAAAAAAGTTTCCAGTTAACAAACTGGGCCGGCACTTGCCTTTGCTTTTTCTTCTTCTAATAAAATCTGCGGCAAAGCTTTTGCTGTCCTTTCATAAAAAATGATAACAAACAAGTTTGATCAGAAAGAAAATTACCCATGTCATCATCTTCTTCAGTTTTCCCCTTTCTGCTTTGTTTCTAGCAAGAGCTTGTTCTATACTTCTAGTTGAGTGCATGTCTGCTGCGGAAAAATCTATATCGATTTAACAGATTTTTGTTCACGGAGCAGAAGTTTTGCTTTAGCAGCCATTGCATTAGCAACCTGAAACAATTTATAGGAGGAAAGACAAAGGGATCATTTCTGGTAGATAGTAAAAAGAATAATCCATTACTTATCCGAAGCATTCATCTAACATCATAACGATCACGGAAAACACAAAAATTATGTTTTCTGACAAAAAACAGTTTTGCTAATTCATTGTAAGCAGAGAAAAGAGCTTACTCTGCTAATCAGATGGCCACAATGCTTATGTTTCCATAATGCTACAAATCGTAAGAAAACATTAGGAAACTCCAGCAGGTATCATTGTAAAATCTCAAAACTCAACTACACTACAGTCAACAACTCAGTAGATGGGCAAAGGAACTAGAAATAAATAGATTGGCAAAATAAAGAAATTGGAAATAAGCAGATGGGCAAACAAAGTAGAAACATTTCTTGGTAGAAAATACAAATATCTGTACTGAAGACTAATGCTGTACCCAACTTCATAAGATTAGAAAACATAAAAATTGATGTTAATCAGACTGTAAGGACCATTAAATGTTGCAGGTTCCCCAACAAGGGACTCTGGTTTTCTACATAGAGGATGTATAATATCGTATTTGTGATCAAGATATATGCATGTGACACCTTACGTCGTCAGAAGCGTTCAGTTCAGTCTCCTAGGCTGCAGATCTTAATGGTGAGAGATCAGGAGTGCTGGGTGTATGTGTATCTACTGCTGAATTGGGCATATAAGAACTTGAACCAGCATGTTTCCTTCTAATTTGAATTTTCTTTGTTTCCTCAAGGATACTGGATGTTTTATTATCCACAATTGTGAGCCCAGCCTGTTAAACAAAGGAAGCAAGAAATCATTAATTTACAAAATGGCTCCATAGGATTATGTCATTTATAGAAAATACAACAACAACAACAACAACAAAGCCTCTAGTTGATTGAAGCAGAAAGAGCCTCTAGTCTGATTCACTATGCAGCATCTCCTGCTTTCAGTGGTTTTCAGATGACCAACGAGAATTAGGGACCTGAAATCACAAAAAAAAGTCATAGAGTCTCCTCATGCTATCCTTAGAGCAAAGCAGAAATATGAACCCCTCATTAATCAATGGCTAGAAGCTTATGTGTAATTCTTTTGCTTTTCTTTGTTTCTTTCTTCGTTTCGTGAACTTTTGTAGGACCTCTTTTATGTGTTTGAATAAAATCCCTAAAAAATCACAATAAAAGTCCCAAGAGCTGAAAAAGGAAAGCAACCCAAAACGTTATAACTGAAGAGACAATGCCATACACGAGAAGTTTGTTGACTTGTGACTGTCTCACCTAATCTTTGCTGGATGGACTGGTGTTGCTACGAGGTCATTCTTTTCTTGAGTCCTCAAACTTAGGCACCAAGTCATCCTTGTCGAGAATTCCCTTATTATCTTTGCTGGATGCATCGGTGTTGGGCTCATTATTTATGGTTTTTGAACGATGTGTAAGCGTAGGATGAAGCAGAGTCCTGCAAGGCAAACCAGCATATCATCACATCGTGCTGTGACAGAAACAAGGTGATTGTTGATTAAGCAAATGAAGGGCAGAACAAGAATTGAGAATGGTGGCTCCTCTTGTAACACAGAAGCACATGACAATCATTCATATCTACAAGCAAACTGAAAAAAAAAAAAGCAATCCAGTTTGCACTGTGAATGAAGTCATAAGTCGAGGAGCATAAGTTGTTTTTTAACTAACCTGCAGATCCATGTGTGTGTGTGTGTGAAAGGCATGCAGAAGGTGCGATTCAGCTTTCCGCCTCAGAACTGTAGAGTCCTGTAGTCTTGAACGATAGGCTTCGGAGAGATGTGAGGGAGCTGAAATTATAAATCGTAAATTCAGTCTACATAAATCACAATTCAATTTGCATAGTCAATGGAATCACAAATCGAGGAGCATAAGGGTATTTTGTTTTTTAATTTGGAACTAACCTGCCGATCGATGTACACTGAAGATTTGAGCGTGGTGTGAAAGGCACGCAGAAGCTGAGACTCAGCTTTGCACTCGAGGAATGGAGGCACGGACATATATATCTGGCCTCGTTCCCCTTAATTTCTGGCATTCCTCATAAATCTCGGGACTGCAATTACGTATGACTAGCAGTCGCAGTGAATCGGGGAGGCCCTCCTTGGGCAGCGATCTGATTTTTTGAGTCCCCCCGATACTTAATTCCTGGAGAGAAGGAAGGCGATGCAACCCTTGGGGGAGGGATCGCAGAGCCCTGCAGTTGTTGAACCATAGGCCTTGGAGAGACGTGAGGAGCCGAAGCGCCTCGTCCTGCTCTTCCGTGAACTTCTCCGTCCGCCAATCCTCACCGAAGCATAAGTTCTGGAGGGTAGCGGAGAGGCGGCTGCAGATGGGAGCAACAAGCACTGCAGAGATGCTGTCCACATAAAGGCTCACCAGTTGGAAGGAACCGGCGGGCAATGTTTTGGTCCTTGCCACCGCTGCAAGTAGATCTGCTGCTACAGAATAGGGCTCGGTCCAATTGTACACCGTCAAACGCTCGAGGTTGATTGTGATGAGAGAAACAAACCCATCCACTGTGATATCCTTGCAATTAACTAGTTCTAGACTGGTAAGAGATGTGAGATTCGCGAGCAGAGCCATTGGCAGCGTGCTTTGCTCCCCCACAAGACAGAGTTCCTTGAGGGAAGGGGGGAGAGGGTAGATGATGCTGAGTCTGAGCTGCTACTGCTCCCATGGACCACCTAGAGAATAGCTTGTTACAATTTATTATGGCCACGGACTCGAGTGACGAGATGCCACAGAACCCAACTCCTCCCACTTCATCCACAGGCAGGATCAGATTCTTACACCCACGGAAGCGGACATTTCTCAGCGAGCTGGAGGGTGGAAACTGCAGTACCACCTCCTCATGATCCTCATCTCATGATGCGCTGACATCCAAACTAGAAAGAGCTGGGAAACATTCGAACAAATTTGGCAAGGATTTTCTGGTAAGTGAAAAGTGTTCGTGTTCGAGAGTTTGGACTGTGTGGAGCACAACACCGTCATCCAGTCCTCTCAAAAAGGTTTCCTCACATCTACTGACCTTTATATGTCTTAGGGAATGTAGCTTTTGAAGATCCATAAATGAGAAGCATGATGCATCCTGAATTGTCAACCTTTCTACATCACCAAAATTGTGGAAAACCAATTCAGAGGGCTTCCTAATGTCCAACTTAGTACGATAATAAAACAAGCAGTTTGTATAAATACGGGATACCATCGAAGTGCGAGGCATGGGAGGAAGGCACAACTTCGGGCATCTAAGAATGTGAAGATCACGAAGGCTAGGGAACCATTTAGTGTTGCCTTCGGTAGAAGAAATAGGCCAACCTGAGATCAGCAGCGTTGTGAGCATGGGACAATCAGTGCAACTGATTTTTTCAAGCCTTGAGAACAGATGATAGTTAGCTCCCCCAACCCACTCTACAAGGTCTGGCATATCATAAAACTGAACTTCCATCAAGTGCGTGAAACTTTTTTCTGTAGTACCACCAAAGAAATCAGGTCCAATCTGAGATATCCCAAGAATGTTTTTTCAGCTTCAGCTTTCTTAAGTGATACATCTGCCCAATAGATGGAAGGTTGGCCCATGATACGCTCTCTAGATGTAGGGTCTCCAAGTTTCTCATGTATACGATGTTGCTGCACAACCAACTAGGACCAACAGAGCCACCATGATTTACAATGCAAAGTCTTCTAATATTAGAGTGTGGCTTGAGACTATCTAGGATATCATCTCCAGTCTTTTCTAAAAAAAGGATATCATCTCCAGTGCACTCTTGGTTCCTATTCCAAACTAATCCCAACTTCACTAAATTCCTCTTTTCCATCAGTTTGGCCTCTTCGGCTTCTTGGCTGGTTCTCACATTTTCAGGTCCAGATATCTTGAGCTCTCCTCCAAGCACTTCTAGTTTCCCCAACTCTCCTAGCTCAAATCCAATGCTCGCGTTCTTAACATAGAAATATTTCAATTCTTGTAAAAATTTCATTTTCCCCACCTCAGGAACATTGGAATGAAATTGTTTCGTAGCAACAAAATGGCGTAGATTTTCAAGGCGGCTAATGTCTTTAGGCAAAGAATAACTACTTTTCCATTGGTTAAGATCTAGGAATTTCAAGTGATAAAACCTAGACACTGTGCTAGGCAAACACACTTCTGCGTAAACAGGCGACATAAGTTTTAAGTATCGAAGATGGATAAGCTTTGAAAAGTTGTTTGGCAAGGAACTATGGGAGTTCGTGAATATAGATAAAACACGGAGACCTTTTATTTCCTTAAATGTGTCTCTTAAAACATTGACCAGGTGTAACCTACTGTATTCTCCAAAAATCATCAAACTTTGCAAATTTTTAATGTCTATCCTTTCCTTAAATTTACCCATCTCTTCCTCAAAACTTTTAACATGAATATCATCATGCATGAAAATGGATAGGTAACGAATAGATTGTGGGATTTCATTTGCCTCAAAAGTAGAACAACTGATATAGGCACATTCTTCTAATGAAACTTTACGTGAAAGATCATGGAGTAAATCATGCATTACATAATTATTATCATCTCCTTTTATAAGAAAACCATTATCTAATAGTTCATCCAGATAATCTGATCCTATGTCCTCAAATTTTTTATTCTGCTTAGGGTAATCTATGATGCCTATAGAATCCCAAAAACGAATAATCTCAAGCTTTCCAAATTTATAATCGTCAGGGAAAAGGGAAAAACATGAAAACCATTTTTTCAGATGGAAGGGAAGGTAGTCATAGCTAATTTTCAAGGCAGGGATAATATCATTGTCATGGTATTCTTCTAGCCACTCTTTGTTGTCAAGAATTTTCATCCAATGTTCCTGAAAGGGTTTCTTAATCAATAACTGACCAACTGTTTTGGCTGCAAGTGGGGAGCATTTCAGCTTATCTGCTATTTGTTTTGCAATATCAATTAACTCTTGATCACCATGCTCATCTTGAATTCTACCAAATGCACATATTTGGAAGAATTTCCAAAACTCATCAGGATCCAAACCACGGAGGTCAATTGGATTAGATTCTTTTGTCACCATTTCTACAATTTTTGGGAACCGAGTTGTGACAAGAATCATGCTGCCACTGGTCTCGTCCTTTTTGAATGGAGCTAACAGTTTTGCCCACTCATCACTACTGCTGCAGTGCTGCATTCCCATATGTCATCCAAGACAAGTAGAAACCTTTTGGATTTCAGCCTCTCTGCGATGGATTTCTGAAGCTGGTCTAAGTTGGTAGTTTCATTTGGTGTTCTATTTCCTGCATTTTCTGTTGCAGGTAGGCAGCTCAGGATCTCTTTGGTGAGCTTGAGCACATCAAAATTAGTCGATACACATATCCAGATATTAATATCAGGAAAACATTGTTTAATCCTTGTGTCATTGACGAGGTGCTGGGTGAAGGTAGTCTTTCCAATACCCCCTGGGCCAACTATAGGAAGAACAGACAAGGTTTTACCACTCTGTGTCACACTGATAATCTCCTCTATAGTTTTCTCAAAGATGGCATCCCTCCCAAACAACTTCTCCTGTGTGATTTCAGAGCTTGTGTCAGGCCTTTTAGCGAAGGCAGGCATGTGTTGCTGAGGGTTAGTGCCTGACACTATCTTGAGCAAGTCAGAGACAGGAGTACAGTTAGAGTGCAGCTCCTCTATGAGCTGCTTGATTTTGTTGGACATTGCCACCCTGTCAAATGGTAACTTTCCATCATGGCCACTGTGGTCAACAGACATGGCAATGGCATTGCTTGTGCTATGGGTGTTATGGACATCGTCGCCAGCAGCAACATCCTCATCTTGCGAACGGCAACAAGAGAAGCATGAGAGCCAGTTACCAGAAGTGTGGCGAGCAGCATGGCAGGCATGCTGAGCTTTGCCGCTGAGGCCATCTCCCAACTCTGGAGTGGCCTCTCGAGTCCCATCGAGCTTGTCCTGGATCATGAAGTAGTGGAGCTCGTCCAGAGCGTCCTCAGCCCCGTCGGCCTTGTTGCTCAGGTCCTCGAGCAGACCCTTCAGGCCAGAGTTCCCAGCGAAGTCCCTCCCCTGGGCCGCCTCCAGCAGCCCTTTAGTGTACAGCATCTCCTTTCTGATTTTCACAAGGCTGAGGCCGAGCTCGGTGCTGAACACGTACGCTTTCAGCAAGTCATCGGACATCAGACAGCTTGTTGAGGACTTGGCCGAGGATCCAATTCGCCGCTCCGAGAGCCACCTCCATCTTCTCCTCCGGCTGCAGGGGTCATTGGTTTGAGTGGTGAAGAAGGTGGGCGAGTGAAATGTTTGGTACCACTTCTTCTCGCTCCTGCTCGACGGCGCGCACGTCCTCCAGGCGACGCGAAGGCGGCCCTCGCCACCGTGGGTCTACCCTCCCTCGCTCCGCCTTCCTTCCTTCGTCGTAGCCGCTGATCTGCCCGACGCGCCCCGAGCTGACCAAATATTCGGCCTGATCTGCCCCTCACTCCTGCCGCTGAGTCAAGGGATGCTCCTCGTGCGCCCCTCGTCGACGAGCCGCTGCTCTTCCAGCCGCGGAGCCTCCAGCGAGCAGGCCCAAGCGCCCCGCGCTGTGGAGCAGCAAGACGGGCGGCGTAGAAGAGCTCTGATGTGCGCCGGGAACAGCGGCAGCAGAGGAACGGTGGGTGGTGACTAGTGTCTGGTGAGTAGGCGAAGAACAGTGTGCTGCCTGCAAAGGGAATGCGTGGTGATCTGATCCGATTCCTTTATAGCGGCGTAGAAGAGTAGGCGAAGTACCACACGCTGTCAAATACAAAATACATTTTATTTTGGCCATTTGGCCATTAAACACCTAGGGGTTTTGGATAGTTGGATCCTGTTTTTACTTCCTCCGTTCCAAATCACTAACGGTTTTTTTCTAACTTATAAATTTCTTTGATATTTATATTCTTTTATATATCAACCTTATTAAATTTAATATAACTCGGGTTTTGATAGAAACGTTAACTCAATATTTGGTTAAAACTAATATCTAGTGTTTTCGGTAAGAGAAGTGTATATGTAAAACTAGAAAAATATATGTGACGATACAAGAGGATTTATCCATACAAGTTCATGAACCCGTGCGAGAACCCGTGCTCTCGCACGGGTTAGAATCTTAGGAGACACTAACTATTAAAAATTATTTATATTAAATATTTTTTCTCTTCACTAATGTTCTAAAATAATAGCTATAAGGTACTATATAGTCTATATTCAGTTTTGATACTCTGTCAATTATTGTTTTTTATGTACTTTTCATCCATATCCATCATTTTTTTCTTTACATAGCACCTCTATGATCTCCAATATACATTTAGTTGAAACATTTGTTTAAACTATGATGGCTTTAGCTGCGGTCTATATTTTTGACGATATGACCTAAATTTTGAGCTTATTAATTGCTCACAACTAGTATTTTTTAGGTGATTATAGTCTACCAATTTAATTGCAAAATGTTTTAGGTTTTTGTAAGAATTTTAGGATGTAGTCGACCTGCTCGAGGAGGCCCGCGAGACGACCGTCATCCGCTCCGCTCGCTACCAGCAAACTCTCCGTAGGTACCACGAAAGGAAGATCAGGGCGAGGATCCTCAAAGTCGATGATCTCGTACTCCAGAGGACCCAATCAACGAAGGAGAAACACAGACTCTCTCCACCATAGGAAGGACCCTATACGGTGACCGAGGTGATCCGATCGGGTGCCTACCGACTGAAGGACGACAACGGCAACGTTCTCACCAACACTTGAAACATTGAACAGCTATGTCGTTTTCCCCCCTAAATTCGGTCTTACCGTTTTTTTCAACACTTGCTCCTGTAAAGCACCCCAGCCCGAACACTTTCAGTCCGGGTCGCTCGGGGGCTTTTATGAGGGTACAATACTAAATACTACATCTCTTTTTTACTATCACATGGTAAAAACTTTTTTCCGAACGAAAGCGCATTCCATTCCTTTGATTACCTTACGTGACTTTGTTCTTACTCCCGACCGAGCACACCCCGCCACGACCTACGGTTACGAGCAGCCGAGCCTCGCGGGCCATGCCTAGGTTCTTAAAAGTTGCAGCCTACGGAACGAACGGGCAGGTGCGAAAAATAAAGGATAAAAATAAAGCTATGCTAGAATAAAAATAAGGAACGGATAGTGATTCTATCACAAAACAGAACTGATGTATTCATTGATATATAAACAATTCACATGGGGGCTCCCCGCGAACTTAACGATTACATTTGCTAACTACTTCTACTCTAAACACTACTGTGGCCGCTCGGCGGCATCAGTTGATGCCAAAGGAGAGGCCACGGCACATGCCGCCGGACATAACCACCGCCGCAAAGGCCCCACCTGGTTCCGCTCCCTCGACTTCGGCGAAGCGCAACGGGTACCTCAAGGACCCCGCTCGGTTTCGCTCCCTCGACTTCGGCGAGCGCAACGGCTACCACAAGGGCGTCACACCCATAGATGCTCAGCAGAAGAGCATGGAACTCCTGACCTTCTCATGCAGTCGAGGCAGCTCCTGGGCAGGGACGTTGCCCGCCGAGGTATGGCCGCCGTGGCTGGAAGATATCTCATCAAACTTTATGAATTGGCCAACCTGAGCAGTTGCAAGGGCAAAACCTCCCACCGGCGCAGTCCCAAACGTCTTAATCTCCGACAAGGCTCAACATTGCGCTCCAGAATCACGAACAGGTCTGTGAGTTCTCCTTTCCTTCTCCCTTCCCCTATTTAAAGAAGAGGCGGAGCAGTTGAGGAAAGACGAAAGGATTGGGGCGAGAAACCCTCTCCCTTACCCCATTCAATGCGGATGGAAAACGATGGGACGTGCCCTGACCGATGGGACGCACCCTGCCCGACGGAATGGCGCCTAGTCAGACGGGACGTGGCCTGGGTATGGCCCACCACTACCGCACGCCGGACGCGAGAACCAAAGCGCCACCACGCGTAGACGGCCCCCCGCCTTCTCAGGCGGGACTTGGAAAGGCCCAACCACGGGATCTCCGCCCAGGATAGACCATCGGGCTTCCTGGGTCGATCGGACGGCTCAGGCAAACACCAAGAGACAGGTAAGGAGCAGAGGGACGCCCCATGTGGGCCATGCCGACTCCATCACGAACGACGAGCGTGGATCCCGGTTGGATATTTCTGATTGGAGCTCCTCAAACCCCGTCACTCGAGTTATAAAGGTAACATTACCAATCCCCACCATTTCTTTATATAATCATTCATACATCTATACACGCATTCATTCATTCCATACATCCAAGGCATTGCATATGCGGTTAAATGCATCACAACGCTCCATGTTGCGTCACGAAGCGGCAGTTGCCTCATTCAACATGAGCAATGACCGACCGGGGTTCGAAGGCCAGCCCACGAAGGGCTCGAGGCCGCCTCGCATCAAACAGAGCCAGGGGAGAAAACGTAGATGAGCCCCGAGAGGGCCTCGCCCAATCTTCCCCAAAGCAGACATGGTCATCTCAACCTTCTCGTTCGATCCTAAACCTCTACCAAACCCATAGAATCTCCATCGAGGGGAGGCCAGCGGGCCACCCGGGTCGGTCTCCAGAATGACCTCGGCATCTGCCGGGTTGCAGGTTAAGGAGAAGTGAAATGTCACAAGAGGGCTATGCCGTCCCCGTCACGAATGATGGACTCGGATTTCACTCAATCATACCCGTTAGCGAGCTCACCGAGCGTATCACTCAAGCCCGAGCCATCGAGGCAAGCGACGTTAGCTCAGCCCCTTCGGTTGCGAGAAACCGCGGATGGGGTAACGCACAAAACTCAACCGACCCCTATCAAATCCAATAGGGATCAGGGGCTCAAGACACCTAAAACTGCCTCGGCTACGCCCGACGCAAGGATCCACGACTCTGTATCACCTGATCCCTAAAAATTGCCTCGGCTGCGCCCGACGCGTGCGCCCGACGCCAGGATCCGCAAGCTCCATCTCACCCGATCCCTAAAACTACCTCGGATGCGCCTGACGCGTGCGCCCGACGCCAGGATCCACGACCTCCGTTTTCGCCCGATCCCTAAATGGCCTCGGCTGCGCCCGACGCGTGCGCCCGACGCTAGGATCCACGAGCTCCATCTCGCCCGATCCCTAAAACTGCCTCGACTGCGCCCGACACTAGGATCCGCGAGCTCTGTCTCGCCCGATCCCTAAAACGTCCAACACTGGGATCCGCGAGCTCTGTCTCACCCGATCCTTCAAAACTACCTCGATCCCTGAATTGCCCGCTGACAAAACCCCCCAGACGATTCTGCCCGAATCGCCCGGGGGCTCGGGGGCTATACCCGCGGGTGCGCTCGCGCGCACCTGCTGACAAAACAAAACTTCCCCTGCTGGCAACACGAAAAACCCCCAGACAATTCTACCCAAATTGCCCGGGGACTCAGGGGCTACACCCGTCGTCAAGACAGAAATCCCCTAGACGATTCTACCCGAATCGCCCGGGGGCTCGGGGGCTCCTGTCGGGTTCATAAACCTAGGGTCTCTCATGGGCCGGCTTCCCAACAAAGGCTTGGCACAGCAGACAACATTGCGAACAACGCGCAACTCATGGGCCGGCCCAAACACCTAAACGACAGGCCAGAGGGACAATCCAATCTCCGACCGGAAGGCTTGGCCGAGGAGGAACGGCGCCCGCTTCTGACTCCAACCCGCCTCTCCGACCGGAAGGCCTCACAAAGGAGGAGGAGCGCTCGCTTCCGACACCGGCCCACCTCCGGATGGCCTCTCTGACCGAAAGGCCTGGCCAAACACCACTTTTTGACTCCGACCCGCGTCTCCGACCGAGGACGCGCCGAACCCCTGCTTTCAGCTCTTCTTCAACTGACGCAATCAGAGCCGACTGGGACCAACCGACCGGAGATGCCCTCTAGGACCAGGGAACGGACGGAAAAAGTAAGGCAGGGCACCCAAGTCAACCGCAATACCGAGGAACGTACCCTGTACACCTGCAGAACAGTACCAACAGGGCATGTTAGAAGGGTACCCTACAACCTTCCTGGCATATCAGAACCCAAGCAGTGTTGTGGGCACCGATATTTGTCCTACAATGTTGTAGGCGCCATCAACTCCCATACCGGACAAACACGGTAAGGCTCCCCCGACATGCCTCTGGACATCAACAGTGTTGTGGGCGCTGGCACTTACCTTATCAGGCAAACACAGTAAAACCCCTCATATGCCTCTGGGCATCAACAGTATAGCAGGCACCGACATCTGCTATGCCGGAAGAAGACGACACGACCTCCCACATGCATCTGACATTAACAGTGTTATGGACGCCTACAATCAACTTATACCCGACGGCGTGTGCAACAAGACTTAGCATACGTACTCTCCCTCTCTCTTGTAAGACCATCCCCTTCATCTATAAAAGGGGATGCACTTTCTCCCAAAAAGGGATCAGTCCACAGCAACATCGATTCAACACATAACAACAGAACCACCGGGTTCAGACCTCGAGCACACGTTCGAACACTTATTACATAGCGGAGCTCCCGTCTCTCTCGGTCCTTCAGACCAGAGTCCGACCGGACCTCTTGTACCCCTATCTTTCTCCATTCCGTTTGTAACTCCACAGCAAAATTCGAGCACCTGGGCTCAGGAATAAACTTATCGACCAACTCAAACTGGACGTAGGGCACGTTGCCTGTACCAGTATAAACCTTGTGTCATTGAGTGCTAGGCCACCTCCGATCACAACGTACAACAAAACTATAAATATTTACGTGTTGGTCATTTTCTGCACCAACAGGTAGGTTGTAAGAGAAACTATAATAACAGACTATAAGCAAACTGAATCCTAATGTAGAGGAGAGGGGAGAGGAGAAAGAAGAGAAGCGGGAATCCTAAGGTGGAGGAGAGGGGAGAGGAGAGAGAAGAGAAGCAGGATGTAACTGTAAGCTTATGGTCGGCTTAGACACAAAAATAAAGAAATCTTGCGAGAGAGACAAGTAGGCTATTTTATCTTACTATTACTAATTGGAGGCCTCAACGAAGGCTCCACGTTAATTCTTACCAGATACGCTAGGAAAAAAGATAAATACAAGAAATTATCACATTAATCAGAAACATCCGGCCATCAAATCGAAAGTCTATATCTACCGATGACCATTGGATCTATTTTGTTATTTAGAAAATTACCCACCTTTACCGTAGATTAAAAAAATAGACAAATATCTCTTTTTTAAGAAAAGCCGAGTCTGTCATTCTGAGAAAATCCATCCAACGGAGAACTATACCAAGTATCTAAATAAAATATATTTATACTGCGTACATGATTAGTTTTTTTTTGCGAGCAGTACACTATTAGCTATTAATATATTATTATAACAAAAACACACATTCTTGTAGATAAAAGATATCGGAGGCAATCTATCTACTCCAACAAATCCATCCAATCGAGTACCCGGACGTCCATGCTGTTAATATACTAACAAAAATTCTAGATCCAACAAAATAGATATACATCTGCCGGAGTGCCTTTATATATTTTGTGAGCCATCGTTTTTTCATCATAAAAAAACTGAAGGTACGGTCATACAGAACTGCCTTTATATATTTTTGCCAACCACGTGGAAATAAGAATCCATCTATTCACCGCAGGAATCCATTTATTCACTGCTCATCCTCCTGTTGTTTCCATCATCAGCATGAACTAAAGGTCTATTGTTTTCCTCGTTCACCAACCAAAGGTACGGCCGTCTTGCTGAATCCATTTGCGATCTAATCTATCTCCAGTGATCTACATGAAAAAGGTAAATTAATGCCATCATTATTATATTTTTCAGTTTACAAGGTCTATTGTTTTCATCATTCACCAACCAAAAGTATATGGCCGTCGTGCTGAATCCATTTACGATCTGATCTGTCTCCTGCGATCAACAAGAAAAAGGTAAATTAATGCCATCATTATTATGTTTTTCGGTTTATAAGTTGCAATGGTTAGCCAGAGATTGCGGCCGTGCCTCGACTTAGCGCACTGCTCACTGCGCCCGAGTCTTTCTTTTCCGTGCTGCTGCTGGTGCAGGAGCGTGAGCCTGCAAACTGCAAAGAAAAGAAAGGGGATGTGAAAGATATAAAATCATTTCATTCTTACTCTATAAGAGTAACAAAATATACAGGAGTATCCTTCTAGCCTCCCAAGACAACCTTCTATTTTTTATTAGATCAGTCTTAGTGGAAGTTTCATTTGCATTAAATAGGTTGGCACGTAGGTACTTTTGATGACATTGTATTTAAAAAGAGAGGGGATAAATGAGTTTCATCTATTTCATCTATATGAAACTCGGCATGATTACCAACTATTTATGAGTCATGAAATTTAGTGCCTATGAAACTATAGAATGAAACTTTGCATTGAGAGTGAGCGTATTATCCAAGTTTTATTTTTCATTCTATATGACGTGATAGTCTTTGAAATAGTACGACGCCGTGAAACTATCCATTGAGACTAGAAGTATGATCAGTCAGTCTAGGACCTTCTATTGTGCCGTACTATAGATACATAAATGCGGTTAGGACCAACTATTTGAAATGGCCCAATAAATCGCTACAATCTCTCATAAAAAATTGGCTTAGCTTCAAAGTTAATAATAATATTTTTGGCTTAACTCACGTTAATTCGTATGACACACTAAAATTCACCAATAAAAGCCATATAATATGCTATGTTTAACAAGAAAAAATATATCATTAGATACGTTAAATATGACTCTACCATTATGAACTATAATTCAAAATAATCCCTTAATTTGTACCTAAATTATCCACATCTATCATTAAAAGATAATAATATTTCAATATTGTTATCCACACAATTAAATCACTAAAGAAGGATATCCAACACGCCCATATAATATACAATAAGATGAGGCACAAAAGAAAAGAAGGAGGAGAAAATTTCCAACCGTGGAACCAAATTAATGAACACTATTAGCAAAGCCACAGCGATATCTCTCAGACGTGCCGATGCCAATTTTGAACATGTGTGGAACTCTGTATTCAAATAAAAGTTAATTAAACGTAGTAATTTTTATTTTAACATATATTAAACATAGTTTCCTATTGCTAAAGTATCTCTCTTACCGAGGAATCTAACCCTTGCGGCAGCACAAGTTGATGGATTAGTGTATTAATAGTTAAGATATCTAGCTCTTATATGGGTAGACTGAGAGATAGGCTCCAAAGATCTTTACAGCTTGCAGCCGAATATATTATTAGTCTTGCTCTACGTGGGCTAATTGTTATACGATAGGTAGACTAATAGATTTGACTATAAGTCAGTAGCAGACTGCATTATGGACACATGCCTCGCTCGTCTCGTCTCATAGCGATGGGCATCCACCTCGAGTGTGGGCCCGTTCAGACGAAGACTTCGTTGTGGAGTGTGGAGTCAAGGGGTGTCGGTCTCGCGGAGCAGGCGGCTGCAACGAATTCTACTCATCATTCACATGACTCCACGGTTGGTAGCCCCGGCGCGAGATACCTACCTATAAGGGATGGTGACAATGCACGCATGGTAACATGCCCTCTCCAGCAGGCACCAATAATGCTCCGTGTAGAATATGTACCATCGATCTTTGCATCCGTGGCACCAATAATGGCTCCTAAGATTAAAAAAAAAGGCTCGTACGTCATGTTGGCGCTGCTGATTCACTCTTCATTCATCTTGGATTCAGCACTGTGTACTACCATCGCCACCATCCGTCGTTGCAACGGTTCAGTGGCAGCTCAATTGAATAGACGTACTAGTACGTCCTTTGCTCAACTAATAACTATTGTAGAAGGATGAAAATGTAAAGTGAGCACGGTTTCGCTTTTTCCAGAAAAAAAAAAGAAAAGGAAAAAGAAAACCTTAACAGACGATGAGCACGTGGTGGGATGCAGCTGGTCTCACCCGCAAGAGTGGCTATTCCTTTACCATCGCGGGGCGGTACTGTAGCGTGGTCTCACTCAAAAATGGGGATCCTTTGAATTCCGTTCATAGACCAGTGGTTATATCCACGGAAAGACTGCCTGCTAGAAGAATGATTTAGAGCCCAAGTGCTTTCAAATTCGAGGCCAATTGGCTGAAGGAAGATGATTGCAGACGAGTGGTAGAGGAAGCCTGGGGATTCAGTTTGCTTATAGTCTGTTTGCTTATAGTCTGTTTGCTTATCGACGAAACGTGTGTTTATTTTGTGACGGAGGAGTACCGCTCATGTGGACTGGATGCAACCACGAGTCAGCTCCCGTTCAGAGTTTAGACGGACCTTTTCAGTGCCCTCGCTGTGGCAGTCGTAAATTCCTTTTTCGAGCAGTCAGGTCTTGCGCTTGGAGCACGTGGCTGGATGAATCAAAGTTGAGAAAATTTCTTATTTAGCATCATAAAATGATGCAACTCCCAATTTAGCACCAAAAAAGTTTCCTAATATAGCACTCACTTTATTTTGGGTTCCTTAAATAGTACTACCGTTAGATCTGAATTTTAACTCCATTAACTTGATGGGGAAAAAGACCACTTTGCTCCTATTTTTTCATATGTAACACCAACAGCACATTAAAGTGATTTTATTAAAAGTTTTTTTTAACAGTGCCATTTTTAACATTGAATATATTTTACGGATACATTTTCTTTACATTGAGCATTTTTGCAGTACTATTTCTTTGTACAGATTATTTATGAATTATGACAGCACAATTTTTGGACAATGTGCTACACATGAAAAACAGGGGCAAAACAGTCTTTCCCCCTCCAAGTTAATGGTTTTAGATGTCAGATCTAACGGCAGCCAATGTTATATTAGGAAACTTTTAGCTTTCGTACCAAATAAGGAATTGCATCATTTTCCAGGCTAATTAAGAAATTTCTCATCGAAGTCTTCACCAACACTTTAGTGGCACCAAATATGGCGCGTCGTGTTGGCTCTGCAGATTCACACTCTCCCTTTGGTCTTGGGATTCAGGACTGTGTACACCATTGCCACGATCCCAATTGATTTATTTAGTTAAACTCAAAACTATTTAACTCTCAAAAGCAAGAAGTATACTCCCTCTATACTAAAAAATGAAGTCGTTTTGACAAGACTTGGGTCAAACATTGGAAATATAAATCATGAATAATTTTTAAGTCGTTGAGTTTGGAAATGTGAAAACCATATGTATAGATTTGTCTTGAAAAATACTTTGACAAAAATTTACATATATCACTTTTTGATAAATATCTTTATAAAAATAAGTAGTCAAAGTTATGCTTTGGAGACCGTGTCGCTGTCCAAAACAACTTCATTTTTTAGTATGGAGGGAGTATATTTTTTAAGATAGATGAAGTTAAGTAGTAGTACTCCGTATCTCACATCGGTTATTAGAGTTTGTCGTCACCGTTCATATGCTTGCGGTTATGGATGCCGAGATTCGGAGCAACTTAGCTGGAGGCCGCGCGTGGGGATGAAGTCGCCCCATCAATCAATTTATCTACCAAACAGAACTGTTGGATCGAGACCTAACACAATAATGTCTTTTACATAATAGATTTATTGATCTGACCTCTATATATACAGCCAAAAGGATACAATAGCACTTAGACTCACACCTCAACAAAGAGGAGAACACACAGAAAAAGAGGAAAGAAACTACGAACTCGACACATCCTGCTTTCCGACATCCTATTGTAAAATGGCTAGATTCGGCGAGTGGAAGTCGTCAAGTCGCCGCCGTCCTAGTGCGGCATAGTTGTGAACCTCCGCTGGTGCCATCTTCAACCGCTTCGAGTGAGGTGACACCACGTATCGCTGGTTAGCCCACCTTCATCCGTCGTCATCTAGTCAGATCTAGTCGATCAGACACGAGCCGATAGGATCCGCTTCTGCTTTGCCGGATTCCAAGGCCTCCGCCGCCCATAGGGCAATCGCCGTCATTGGAATTATGGTTGTTGCCTGTTGAGTCCTATGTCATTGCCGAGGATATCCTCTTTCGCCTTGTTTGCATCGCCAGCCACTACCGCCTCTAGGGCCGCCACTGCCGATGGGATCTGCCTCCTCTTCGCCAAGATCTTCACCGGCGCTTAGGCTGCCGCTGGCCTTAGGGTTGCCGCTGCCGCCGTGGAGGTCTTCGGACTCCCAGGCCGTCGCCGTCCATAGAACACACCCTGCCTCTACAGAACCACCTCCATTTGGATCCACCTTCCCCTACCGAGGATCGGTCGTCGACGCTTAGCGGCTTAGGCCGCCACGATCCTCTACCACACCCACCACCGCCCAAAGGGATGACGCCGCTACCCGCCGCCCTCTCAATCACCTTCGCTGCCGTCACCTGAAGGATGTTGCTCTCAGAGATTCCGAGGCACGACGACCGCTGGGGCAGCCTCCAAGCTATTGTGTCGCACCATTTCCACGGGCCTCAGCGTCGCCGTCGTGTTGCATGCGCCCAGGCAAACACCACGTAGCGGCAGCCAAGCAGCCATGCCATCCACATTTACAGAGCTGCCGTGGAAGCGCCCATAGCACGTCAGCGCGAGGAGGGTTCGGACACGCGAACGCGGATCTGATCAGCGCAACCCCGGCGGCATCGCCGACCAATGTGCCCTCCTCCCCCTCCCCCCGGTTGGCGTGCCAAAGGATCACTAAGCAAGCGCTCCCTTATGCCTATGCACAGTGAGAGATTGCACAAGAAGAGTTAGTTACTAGCTCTAATTCAAATATTTAATAATGTTAGCTTTTAGCAATGACTCATGTTATGTTAGGCTCACATGACAACCTCTCACGTGATCTTGAAATGTGTATAGGACTAGCTCTTGATCAAGATCTCTTTATGATGAGATGGAGGAGAGAGAAGAGAAGCAGATTGTAACCTTACAGCCAGCTTATGCATAAGAATCAAGAAATCTTGTGAGACAAACAAGTAGGTTGTAAGAGCAAATATAATAATAGACTATAAGCAAATTGAATCCTAAGGTGGAGGAGAGGGGAGAGGAGAGAGAAGAGAAGCGGGATGTAACTGTAAGCTTACAGCTGGCTTAGACACAAGAACAAAGAAACTTCGTGAGAGAGACAAGTTGACTATCTTATCTTACTATTACTAATTGGAGACCCTAACCAAGGCTCCACGTTAATTCTCACAAGATGCGCTAGGAAAAAAGATAAATGCTAGAAATTCTCACGTTAATCAGAAACATTCGGCCATCAAATCGAAAGTCTGTATCCACTAATGACCATTGGATCTATTTTGTTATGTAGAAAATTACCCACCTTTGCCGTAGATTAAAAAAATAGACAGATATCTTTTTTTTTTAGAAAAGCCGAGTCTGTCATTCTGAGAAAATCCATCCATCGGAGAACTATACCGAGTACCTAAATAAAATATATATATATATATACTGCGTCCATGATTAGTTTTTTTTTTTTGCGAGCAGTCCACTATTAGCTATTAATATATTATTATAACAAAAACACACATTCTTCTAGATAAAAGATATCGGAGGCAATCTATCTACTCCAACAAATCCACATCCAATCGAGTACCCGTACGTCCATGCTGTTAATATACTAACAAAAATTCTAGATCCAACAAAATAGATATACATCTGCCGGAGTGCCTTTATATATTTTGTGAGCCATCGTTTTTTCTTCATCCAAAAACTGAAGGTACGGTCATACAGAACTGCCTTTATATATTTTTGCCAACCACGTGGAAATAAGAATCCATCTATTCACCGCAGGAATCCATTTATTCACTGCTCATCCTCCTGTTGTTGCCATCATCAGCAACAACAGGAGCGTGAGCCTGCAAACTGCAAAGAGAAGAAAAGGGGATGTGAAAGATATAAAATCATTTCATTCTTACTCTATAAGAGTAACAAAATATACAGGAGTATCCTTCTAGACAACCTTCTATTTTTTATTAGGTCAGTCTTAGTGAAAGTTTCATTTGCATTAAATAGGTTGGCACATAGGTACTTTTGATGACATTGTATTTAAAAAGAGAGAGGATAAATGATGAAACTCGGCATGATTACCAACTATTTATGAGTCATGAAAGTCATGAAATTTAGTTCCTATGAAACTATAGAAGGAAACTTTGCATTGAGAGTGAGTGTTTTATCCAAGTTTTATTTTTCATTATATATGACATGATAGTCTTCGAAATAGTACGACGCCGTAAAACTATCCATTGAGACTCGACTTATCATCAGTCGGTCTCAGGACCTTCTATTGTGCTGTACTATAAATACATAAACGCGGTTAGGACCAACTATTTGAAATGGCCCAATAAATTGCTACAATCTCTCATAAAAAATTGGCTTAGCTTCAAAGTTAATAATAATATTTTTGGCTTAACTCACGTTAATTCGTATGACGCACTAAAATTCATCAATAAAAGCCATATAATATGCTATGTTTAACAAGAAAAAATATATCATTAGATACGTTAAATATGACTCTACCATTATGAACTATAATTCAAAATAATCCCTAAATTTGTACCTAAATTATCCACATCTATCATTAAAAAGATAATAATATTTCAATATTGTTATCCACACAATTAAATTACAAAAGAAGGATATCCAACACGCCCATATAATATACAATAAGATGGGGCAAAAAAGAAAGGAAGGAGAAGAAAATATCCAACTAAGGAACCAAATTAATAAACACTATTAGCAAAGCCACAACGATATCTCTCAGACGTGCCAATGTCAATTCTAAACATGTGCGGAACTCTGGATTCAAATAAAAGTTAATTGAATGTAGTAATTTTTATTTTAACATATATTGAACATAGTTTTCTATTGCTAAAGTATCTCAATGTTAGCTCTTACCGAGGAATCTAACCCGTGCGGCAGCACAGGTTGATGGACTAGTGTATTAATAGTTAATATATCTAGCTCTTATATGGGTAGACTGAGAGATAGGCTCCAAAGATCTTTACAGCTTGCAGCCGAATATATTATTAATCTTGCTCTACGTGGGCTAATTGTTATATGATAGGTAGACTAATAGATTTGGCTATAAGTTTACGGTGAGCAGCAGACTGCATTATGGACCAGTACCGGTGCATGTCTCGTCTCGTAGCGATGGACATCCACCTCGAGTGTAGGCCCATTCAGACGGAGACCTCGCTGTGGAGTGTGGAGTCAAGGGGTGTCGGTCTCGTGGAGCAGGCGGCTATAACGAATTCTACTCATCATTCACATGGCTCCGCGGTTGGTGGCCCCGGCGTTAGATAGCTACATGTGAGGGATGGTGACAATGCACACATGGTAACATGCCCTCTCCACCAGACACCAATAATGCTCTGTGTAAAGTACGTACCATCGATCTTTGCATCAGAAGGAACACTTCAGTGGCACCAATAATGGCTCGTAACATTCAAAAAAAAAAAGGCTCGTACGTCATGTTGGCGCTGCTGATTCACACTTCATTTCATCTTAGGATTCAGCACTGTGTAATGAGGATCCTTTGACCCTTTGAATTCCGTTCATAGACCAGTGGTTATATCCACGGAAAGACCGCCTGCTAGAAGAATGATTTAGAGCCCAAGTGCTTTCAAATTCGAGGCCAATTGGCTGAAGGCAGATGATTGCAGGGGGCAATGTCTCTTTTCCAATGTAACTAAATTGACTACACTAAACAACTGACGAAACAATCATTTCCATGTAGAATGGGCAAATTACAAAATATATGTCTTCCAACATTTGATCTTGTTGATTTTTTTTTCAGACCGTGCCCGGGCACGTATTTCATTAAGAAGAAGTAGAGAAACATTACAATCTACCCCATCAATGATAAGCGCCGAAATTACCAAAGAGGAGGAGAACCAAGAACACAAAAAATAAAAAAAAGTACCCAAAAAAGCTGAGGATTACCACAGAGAAGAAAAGGCAGCCACAACTGCAGGAAACCTGCCGACGCCCGGTCAAAGGCCAGCTAGGCTACAACCTCCCTAGCCACCTGACGTCGCACTCGGCTCGGCCAGAAGCGTGTC
This sequence comes from Miscanthus lutarioriparius, assembly GCA_904845875.1. Classification (NCBI taxonomy): domain Eukaryota; kingdom Viridiplantae; phylum Streptophyta; class Magnoliopsida; order Poales; family Poaceae; genus Miscanthus; species Miscanthus lutarioriparius. The sequence goes on along the minus strand of CAJGYO010000014.1, from coordinate 59,884,554 downwards.
AACCTCCTGGACAAAGTGTTCGCGTTGACAGGGAACAGAACCTTGAACGCCTCATGCTTGGACTCTGAAAGCGGTTCAGCAAAGATAAACACAAACTTCTATAGAGCTGTAGAGTCGACGGGCTGTGCTAGAACTGCGAGCCCCAACTTGGCCATAAGAACCTGTTGTGCGCCTATGCCTAAAGAGTTGAGTTGGCCGCCCGAGGTTTAGCAGCGAAGCACGTACTCCTCCTAGGTGCCCTGACACTGGGTCGGGCCCGAGGCACCCTGAGGGTGGGTCTTCCCTGAAGCACAGGAGTTTGGAGAGGTAGGCAGGCTCCCTCCCGGATCATGCGTGGAATGTCAGCAAGAGAATGCTACTGAACATCCAGGACTCCTTGCCCAGAGGCAACGAGCGCTTGAGGGGGCAGGCATCCGCCGTGAGGTCAACCGGACTGAAGCCTGGCGGGTAGCCCTCTTCGTCATGCTGAGGCGACACTGGGGGGGGGGAGTTTGCAGCCCACAGAGTGGTGTGCGGAGGTGGAGTCCGCAACTCCGAGTCGGCATGCTGGGACGGCATCTGCCGCCCGCAGGTGCAGACATAGGTGACCACCATCGTGGGCCTATCCTCCAGCTGGTTGGCCGCCGGAGATGAAGCCAAGCGGTCAAGTGGAGGGCGCGTGACGATCCGGTTGACGGCGATCGAGGCTGCGAACTCCTCGAGCATTGGGTCGTCCATGCGTCGTGACCAGAGAGCTCGTCGTGAGGCCACGCAGTCAGCGTCAACGGGTCATAGCCACGAAGGCACGTCCCGCTGGCCAGGACGTCGTGGTCGGTCCCACCGCCTTTGGAGGAGTCACTGGTGCCTTCCTCTGGCCGTCTTTGGCGCCTCGTGCGTCTGCGCCGACGCCCTCAACCAACAGGCGGCACATGCATAGTGTGGGGGTATTAACCCCTATACCCTTATGGCTAGGCTTGGGCCGGCCCGGATCAGAGGGTCCGGTCCGCTAAAAGACAACGCGCGACCCAGCCAACTTGTTCGGAGTCCCGCGCAAGGAGTCAAGACAGATTTGGCGATCAAGCAAGATCCTGGTCGGTTAGGATAGGAATCCTTATCTGGCCACCTATGGCAATTGTAACTGGCTAGAATTAGTTTCCAGATCGGTAACCCTGTCCCCCGAACTATATAAGGCGGGCAGGGGACCCCTCTAAAAATCATCTCATTGACATACAACAATACAATTAGATGCAGGACGTAGGTATTACGCCCTCACGGCGGCCGAACCTGGATAAAACCTCGTGTCTGTCTTGCGTCACCATCTTTTTTGTGGCTTGCGCATCTGTCTGCCGATAATCTACTACCTTGGGCATACCCCTAGGTAGACTGCCGACCATATTTCGTCGAAGCATAGCCCCACCCGACTCCACCGGGTCGACGTGGGCGGGTGGCTTGGTGCTCATGGCACGGTCTCGGGCAAGTCATCGTCACCTGCCATCAGTGTCGGTAGCTGCGTTGGAGCTGGCAGGAGGCACCTTCCGCTGCCGCTTGCAACGCACGATCCTCCACCCATCCCTGCCCATCGCCCTGCGTCCACCATCGATATCGGGCCGCTGCCGCTTACAGTCCCACGGCAGGTGCCGAAAACCATAGCACCGAAGATAGTGGCATGGCAGCCTGCAGGTGGTGACATGGTGCGACCGGGACAAGTAGTTGAGACACTTCCCCTAGAGCACGGCGGGTAAGGGACGACATGCGCCGGCATAGTCAGGCCCAGCCACAACACCCTGGCGCTGCGGCTGCTGGGCAGGGTGCTGTACCTCCTCAAGTGGCAGCACCCGCTGCCAACCCTCAGCGTCTAGGGCTGAGACGCGGCGGCGTGGCCCCAACCGCTGGTGCGCTGGCAGTTGCAGGCGAGCTAGGTCCGTCTGAGCTGATGTCGGCTGGGCACCTCAGCGATCCATTGGATTGCGGGCTTCGTGCCCCGTCCGATGACGGCGCTAGCGACGACGTCATGGGCGGCGTACCCTTGGCGCCCCACCGCTGCCGTCCGTTGGGGCTGTAGCTGCAGCGGCAGCATCGACCGCGCCTAGCGCCTCGACATCCTAGTGATGGCCAGAGCAGTTGGGGTAGCGGTTAGCGCCCGGCGAGCGGCCTCGACGTACGACGAAGGGGATCATTGGCTGAAAAAGTACGGCTTAAAAGCTAAGCGAACAGGGCGTATGACTTATAAGCTGTACTTTTTCAGGGAACAGTACTTTCAGCCATGGCTTATCAGCCAAGCGGACATGCCAATTTAGAAGTGAAGTGGCAATTTAGAAGTGAAGTGGACGAAGCAGCAACAGGAGCTTTGCAGAGAGTGACCACGAAGAAGAGGAGAGAGAGCTTGAAGAAGCCAGGGATCCATGGGGAACATCCTCAGGTGCTTCACGGGGGGAGACAACCATGGTGACGATCACTATCGTCCCCACTATCATCCAACCTCCGAGCCCGGCATCATACTACACAGCGGCTGGGGCTCTCCGCCTCGTTTCCAGCCTGACCATCACCAGCTAGGTCCCCATGGCGGCGGCGCCTCCCTGGTTCAGGACCTCCTCAACTTCGAATCCACATCCATGGTAACATATGCACTGTTGCCCTCTCCCTTCCGTCCCTTATTCCCTTGTGTCTGCTTGTTTAATTTCATTTTCGCCATTTATTCAGTTACTGTAAGTTCTTCACAACCATTTTTTTTGGGTAGAAAGTCCCTTACGGCTGACAACATATGAATAGTTGCACAAGCAAAATTCACATTTATTCATTAAAATTTCAGCTTCTGAGGATCCGAGGTTAATTAACTACTCATATATCCGTGAGAGTGAGTATAGCAATGCAATGTCTATCAGCATGCACAGCATGGTCATCTTCTGACAAGTTGAGCATGTGTTATATATTGCGACAAATAATGGAATATATGGAGATAAAGCTCTGTACTATAAGCAATTAAATTATCATGCCTTGATCAAATTTGCTTGTGCTCTATATATAAAGCCTCTCCTGAACAAATCTGTTTTACTGAGTTCACTAGTTCAGGATTTATTTATTTTCACTTGTACTGTGTTCAGCTTCATTAGCATGATGTGGGGGGATTTTTTTTGGCAGGAACAAGCTGCTAATCAACTTGCATACCTCCAATTTTGTTTTAACTTGACCCATTTGATCTCTGATTCTTTTAGCACTTGGATGGACATGTACATTAACAATGCTGAACTGCAGCAGTAAAGCGACATTGCAACTACTAGCATATTTTCTGAAATCACTTGCAGATATTAATAAGATTGTGATGATTTATCATGTCAATTTCACAGCATTCTTTTCCCAAAATCCCGCGACATGTTTTCCAGTGATGAGATACAATAAATAATTTTATTGGTTACACTTTCAGGTACCTGAAGCGCTCAGAAATAATGTTACATCATCCAAGAAAGCCCAGGTTAAATGGTAGGGGGCACTTTCAAAAAGCTTATACACTTGATGATTTTTTTTAATAATCAGTACATTTGGTGTACCTAATGATGTCAATGTTGCTTTAATTCCTCCCTGGTTCAATAGAGTCAAGGTGTCGGGTTCATAAATCCGGGGTCCATCACGCATTACTGCTTCCAAGCAAAAGCTTCGGCCCAGCCAGACGGCGTTGCGAACGACACGCAACTCTGGGCGGCCCAAAATATATAACGACAGGCGGAAAAGGCGATCCAGTCTCCGGACCGGAAGGCTCGGCCAAAGAGGAACGGCGCTCGCTTCCGACACGCCCGCCTCTCGACCGGAAGGCTCGCCAAGGAAGAACGGCTTCGCTTCCGACCCCGCCCGCCTCTTCGGACCGGAAGGCTGGCCAAGAAGGGCGGCGCTCGCTTTCAACTCCCGCTTCTCCGACCGGGAGTACACCGAACCTCTGCTTACAGCTCTTCTCCGACCGGTGCGGTCGGAGCTGACTGGGAAACAACCGAACGGGGACGCCCGCTCGGTAAGGACCCAAAGAATCGGTGAGCAAGTAAGGCGGGGGCTCTCGGGTCTACCGTAATACCGAGGGTCGTACCTTGCACACCGCAAGACAAGATCTTTGTCGGTCATGTCAAAAGGGTGCTCTGCAACCTTCCGACGCGTGTCGAACACGAAGCAGTGTTATGGGCGCCGACATTTGTCCTACAATATGGTAGGTGCCGACATTTGCCATACCGAGAAAAAACACGGTGGAACCAACCACATGCATCTGGGCATCAATAATATTGTGGGCACCGACAAACCACCTTGTATTCGACGGCGTGGGCAACAAAACTAGGTAGCACACACACTCTCTTTCTCTCACACTCTCTCTCTTGTAAAGTCGCCCCCTTCATCTATAAAAGGGGATGCGCTTTCTCCAAAAGGACGACGATTCGAAGGATTCGAACAACGATTCCAACGATTCGATCGACAACCAAAGGATTATTCCAACACAGTCTCTGCTAGCTTTAGACATCCTAAAGCTACACAGAGCATACGTTCGAACACATAGCGCACGTCGGAGCTCCCATCACTCTTGGCCCTTCGGTCTGGAGTTCGACCGGACCTCTGATAACCCCCATCTTACTCCTTCTCATTTGTAACCCCACAGCAAACTTCGAGCACCTGGGCTCAGGAATAAAGTCACCCACCGACTCAGACTGGACGTAGGGCACGTTGTCTGAACCAATATAAACCCTGTTTCATTGAGTGTTAGGCCACATCCGATCACAACGTATGGCAAAACGACAAATATTTACTAGTTGATCACTTTTCGCACCGACAGTTGGCACCGTCCGTGGGGAGGACGTCGTACGTTCACGCTTTTGGTCATCGGATGGCCCAACTTTCTGCCTTCTTCGGCATGGCGGGCTTAGGTGATACGACTCACTTCGGCTCGCTGGAGTTTCCCGCACTCCCACCTATTGGGATGTGGGTTCCACCCGTGTTCGAGCCGTCCTAGACCTTCCTTTTCGGAAGCCTGGACTTCATCGCCGACCCGCTGGGCGTGCTTTGCCTTCGCGAGAAGGCACTTGTTCTGGCGCCCGTCGGAGGCGCAATCTCCGTCGGCTCTGGGACACCCGACAACCTCAACGACGAGGGGCCTGTGCTTCGCTCCGAGCCTGCGCTAGGCTCAAACCCCACTGTGAGTAACGTACATATTATTCTTTACTCGCTTTTTAATATCTTTTGCTGACTCTCCGGAGGGACCCCGTTATCCCTGCCGCGACCGCCATGTAGCCGGTTCCCCTACGGCCTCGTGTCTCCCATAGACGCGTACGCACGGGGGCTTTGAAGGATGCTGGCGCCGCCCCCTCTCACATCCAAATTCGTCGGGATGGCAGGCTACGCTCCCGCCTCTTTCCACAACCTCATGGATGACAAGGTTGACAGCGATGGCTCCAGCATCGGTGACATCGTGGCACCTAGCCACCCTCTATCCCAGGAGTGCGCTATGGCGGATGCTCTGGGACAGCCGCCATTGGTAGTGGAGTCTCTACAGACCCACACCCCTTCGGACCCTCGCGCGGAGGCCCTCGTGACCTAGTCTTGTTGCCCACGCCGTCGGGCACAAGACGGTTTGTCAGCGCCCACAATACTGTTGATGGCCAGATGCATGTGGTAGGCTCCATCGTGTTCTTCTGGTATGGCAAATGTTGGCGCCTACCATACTGTAGGACAAATGTCGGCGCCCACAACACTGTTCCTATTCTAACATGTCTAGAAGTTTATAAAGTACCCTTCTGACATGACCTGACAGTACTATCTTGCAGGTGTGCAGGGTACGGTCCTCGATATTGCGGTTGACTTGAGCGCCCTGCCTTACTTGCTCCACCCGTCTCCTGGGTCCTCACTGAACTGGCGTCCCCAGTCGGTCGTTCCTAGTCGGCTCCGACTGCGTTGGTCGGAGAAGAGCGGTAAGCAAAGGTTCGGTGTATTCCTCGTCAGAGAAGTGGGTCGGAGTCGAAAGCGAGTGTTGACCCTCCTTGGCCAGGCCTTCCGGTAGGAGAAGTGGGTCAGAGTCAGAAGCGAGCGTCGACCCTCCTTGGCCAGGCCTTCCAGTCGGAGACTGGATCGCTCTTTCGGCCCATCGTTAGGTTTTTAGGCCGGCCCAGGAGTTTGCGCGTCGTTCGCAACGTCGTCTGCTAGGCCGAGCTTTTGCTAGGAAGCAGGTCCATTAGGGACCCCGGGTTTATGAACCCGACAAGAGCCCCCGAGCCCCCAAGCAATTTGGGTAGAATTGTCTGGGGGTTCTTCGACTTTGCCGATGGGTGCCCATGGCATGCCTGAATGGTGGGTGTAGCCCCCGAGCCTGCATCCGAGTGGTGAGTCGGTTGGAGGCTGAGCATCTTGGTACTCTTTCTTGGGGCCGCAGATTCCTGTGTTTCTACCGTTCGAGGCGTTCACCCATGTTTGTCCTGCCTGCGACCTACGCGGTCGGTTGATTTCCCACGTCGGTGTCGGGCGACCTATGCCCCTGTGCCCCGTTGGGTTCGGTAGGGGTTGGTCTAGTTCCATGCGTTACCCCGTCCACGGTTCCTTAATCGGAGAGGCTGACCTAACGTCGCTTGCCTCGATGGCTCGAGTGGCGCTTCGGTGAGCTCACTAACGGGCGCGTTAAGCGGAATCGGGTCCGTTGTTCGTGTGGGGTGGCAAGATAGCCCTCATGTCGCATTCCTTTGCTCCTCAACCCGCCTCCCGCTAGATGCACGTGTCGTTAGGAGACCAACTCAAGTGGCCCTTGGCCTCTCCTCGATGGAGATTTTGTGGGCATGGCTCGAGGTTAGGATCGAGCGAGAAGGTTGAGATGACCACAATGCATTTACGAAGCAGATTAGGCGAGGGCTGCTGGGGCTCATCTGTTTTTCTCCCCAGCTCTATTTGATGTGAGGCGGCCTCGGAGCCTTCGTGGGCCGACCTTCAAACCCCGATCGGTCGTTGCTCATGTTGAATGAGGCAACTCATCGCTTTAATGACATAACCTGAAGCGTTGTGATGCATTAATTGCATTTGCGATGCTTTGGATGTATGGGATGAATGAATGACTGCATGAATGAATGTGTGAATGCGTGTATGAGAATGGATGAATGATTATGCATCAGAAAATAAAGTAAGAGGGTTTGGTAAAGTCCCTGGAGGCTTTGGAGTCAGAACGGAAGGCCCGGTCGGAGACTGACCGAGAAGTGCTCGCGCTCCGGGGGCAGGTGCTTGGGGTGGAGGAGTCGAACGCTCGGCTGCGTGAGAAGGTGACTCGGCAGGAGGAAGGACTTTCCATCCTCGAGAACACCCACCTCGGTATGTACCTATTCTGCCTTTGGTTGATGCCTTAGTTTTTCCCTTCTCTTGCTTCTGAACTTGTCGTGTTTTTCTAGAACTAGGGGAAAGAATCGATTCTCTAGAGCAGGACCTGGAGATGGCCAAGGCGACGATTGGTCGGAGTATGGAGGCGCTGGCCAAGTCCCTTGAAGAGCGATGTGCTCTTGAGGGGGAGCTCGACCAGATCCACAACGTTGCCCAGGTCGTTGTTTTGGAGGTGTTTGGGTCGGCGCCGAGCACCAGCACGCCCGCCATCTAGCTGGCAGAGGTCCCAAACGAGGTTCGGGCGCTCATCTTCCGATGGGATGTTCTACGGGATGTCGAGGGTGCTGACCGCGATGGCGACGCACCACCGGACCTAGACTTCACCGCCATCTCTGAGAGGGTATGCCGACGGTGGAGCACGGATGCCATCCCATGCGCTCGGGAGAGCTTGGTGCCATCGCGCATGAGATGGTTGCCGAGCAAGTCTCCACTGTGATGGGTGATGGAGGCTCACCGCGTGCGGCGTGGTGAAGGTGTGTGTGAAGAAGGCGTTATCTAACTTGCGGATGGAGTGGAGGCGGGTCGAAGCGGCGTCGTCCGCCTTCGACTGAACCGAATGTCGCCCCATCGTAGAGCGAGCAGCCCTTATCTTCGTCGGTCGCGTCGTCAGCCGAGCGGCCATAGTAGATTTTAGAGTAGAAGTAGTCTGCAAATGTAAAAGTTAAGTTCGTGGGGAGCCCGTGTGAGCAGTTTGTATTTCATGAATACATTAGTTTTGTTTTGTGATGGAATCACTTCATGAGGGGAAGCTTGTCCTATCCGTTCTTTGTTTTACCCTAGCATAGCTCTGTTTTTATCCTTTCTTTTTCGCTTTTTGCGTTTTGACCCATAGGTGCGCAACCTTAAGAACTCGTCGTGGGTAGCATGAGGCTCAATTTGCTTGTCAGAACCGTAGGTCGTGGTGGGGTGTGATCGGTCGGGAGTTTAAAACATAAGTTACGTAGGGTGACTAAAGGAACGGACTACCCTTTCGTTCGGGTAAAAAGTATTTACTATATGATAGTAAAAAAAAGATGGTATCGCACCCTCGTGGAGCCCCCAAGCGACCCAGGCCGAGAGTGTTCGGGCCAGGGTGCTTGTAGGAGCAAACGTTGAAAGAAAGAAAGAAAGCGGTAAGACCGAATTTTTAGGGGAAGAAACGACGTAACTGTTCGATGTTCCAAGTGTTGGTGAGAACGTTACCATTGTCGTCCTTTAGTCGGTAGGCGCCCGGTCGGATCACCTCGGTCACCGTATAGGGTCCTTCCCATGGCGGAGAGAGTTTGTATTTCTCCTTGGTTGATTGGGTTCTTCGGAGTAAGAGGTCTCCGACCTCGAGGATCCTCCCTCGATTTTCCTTTCATGGTACTGTGGAGAGTTTTTGGTAGCGAAGCGGAGTGGATGATGGCCATCTCATGAGCCTCCTCGAAAGGTGTCGATTAAATCTGCTTGAGCCTCCGCATGACTCGGTCATGTGATCCAAGGCCTTCACTCTTGGGGTGCCGTGGTCGAGGTCGGAGGGCAACACTGCTTTAGCTCCATAGGCCGAGGAAGAAGGGTGTGAACCCTGTGGATCGGTTCGGGGTCGTTCTTAGGCTCCAGAGGATCGCTGGGACCTCTGCAACCCATCGCCCGGTATATTTATTGAGTCGGTCGAAGATTCATGGTTTGAGTCCTTGAAGGACTATGCCATTGGCTCGTTCGACCTGACTGTTAGTACGTGGATGTCCGACTGAGGCCCAGTCGATCCTGATGCCGTATCCGTCACAGAAGTCTAGGAACTTTTTTCCGGTGAAGTTAGTTTCGTGGTCAGTGATGATACAGTTAGGAACGCCGAAACGGTAGATGATATCAAGGAAGAACTTGACCGCCTCTTCCGAGCGAATGTTGGTGATGGGCTTGGCCTCTATCCACTAGGTGAATTTGTCGACCGCTACGAGTAGGTGAGTGAAGCCGTCTAGGCCCTTTTTGAGGGGCCCTATCATGTCGAGGCCCTAGACCGCGAACGGCCAAGTGATGGGATGCTTTGAAGCTCCTGTGCCGGCAAATGAGTTTGCCGGCCGTAGAACTGGCATCCCTCATACCTGCGGACGACCTCCTCTGCATCTCGTAGCGCGGTGGGCCAGTAAAAACCTTGACGAAAGGCTTTTCCGAAATACCATAGCTAGAGATTTAAAACACTATTTTCTAAAAATTATGTCACTCCTTGTCTAAGCATTGTTCACACAAAAGCAAAGCAACAGCTAAAACCTCAAAACGCGAAGAGTATGATGTACCAGAGCCATCGTACAAGAAGAATCTAGTAAAGACATTAGCAAGCACAACAATAGTACCCCAGATTTGAATTACTCGGAGTGAAGCAAGCTTATGCTTCAATGATTTATTGATTACTTCCTTCACGTATAGTCAGTGAAAATCAGTGGCTATGTAAGTTCTTGGTGCTCGTAGCACCTAAAGATCAACCAAGAACAACCCAAAACCTTCAGCTCCAATATGTTCAAGAAAGTCACCAAAAGAGGCTAGAAAAGAAGAGTTTTGGGGATTGGGGCCCTGTTCGCTTGAACTTATCAGCCGTACCGTTTCAGCGAAATAACAGTGTTTTTCTCTCACAACAAATCAGCATTAGCATCAGTTGTTTTTCCAACCAGCCGAACAAGGCCTGGGACTTTGGAGATAGGTGTTGGGCTTCAAGCCATAATTTGAACAAGTTCCAAGGGTCCCAAAACACCCCAAAATAGATCCTACAGTTCAGGAAAAGCAGCAGATCGAAAATCACAAAAAAAAAGGCTTCGAAAATCCCCCAAAAGACAAATTTCAGATTTGGAGAGGAACAACTTGAGCACGAATTCAATCACCGAGAAGGATTGGATTAGATCAAGATAAGCCGGTCAAAGTTTTGGATGGCAAAAAGCTTAAGAACAACTCTTCTCTCTCTATCACTGAGCAAAACTCTCAACTAGCCAAATGAGAGCCTAATCCCCAAAGGCTTCCAAAGACTACCTCACAATCAACCACCTCTCATATATAAATAGGCAGTTGGCTATTTTCCAAGTTGCTTTTAATTACATGAATCACTTAGCCCAAATACCCCCTAGGGTGCAAACTAATCATAGATCAGTTGGTTGGATTCCTTGTGGTGAAACCTGCCCACCCGGGTTTAAATCCTCGACTTGGCACGAGTGCTCGCATTTTCCTAGACTTATTCCATGATTTAACAGTGCTATGCTTTAAGTGGTAGGCAACGGCCCCGTCGACAGCGAGGCGCCCGTGGTGACTTCGTGAATCTCGATAACTATTGGCTCAGTCCTTCGGAGGTGCTCATAGGAGTAGGTTTTGCGTACGTGTGTTCATAGGGATGAGTGTGCGTGCGTGTTGTGGGCGTCTACGTTATATTGTGTAATTCTCTAAAAAATACCCCCTAGGGGTAAATACGTCCACGTTTTTCTTCAGCAATCCAATGGACCGGACGTCTTCTTGACTTTATGTTGACGCAAGCTCCAAGATTCCACCACGTGTCTGCCAATCCGTTACTCTCCGGTTTTGAGGCCCAAACCGGTCAAACCGTCCATGCCTAGTTCTGAGGCCCAAACCAGCAAAGCCCTCCCCAATGGTTTTGAGGCCCAAACAACCGTCCATCCCCGGTTTTGAGGATGATCGGCAAAACCCTCATCTATGCCTCACGAGGCGTGACTCACCGATCTTGACGTATATCTTACCTCCGTCAAGCTTGACACCTTCACCTTCCTTCTTGACTTAACCGATGCCATCTTCATCATCCATGTAGATGCATATCCGGCCTCCACCAAGTGCCACGACACCATCGTCCTCCTCCTTGACTTTGATGCCATCTTCACCACCCATGTACTCTTGCTCTTTCTGTACCCAATTAATGTGAGATGCACATGGTATGTCTGTATGGTCTTTGGTCCCTCAGTCCAAGCCTTCTCATCCGTCCTTCACCGCTCCCGTTCCATCGCACCTGGACTCCACATCTGACCTTCTCCATTGCCGTCGACCATCTTGGCACACCCAACAGCTGCACATTCACAAGCTAAGAGACATGTTGCACAACTCAACACGACACCTCCGGATAGCCATTAGCAAAATCAAGCATATTTGAAATATGACTCAACTGGGGAAACCTCAAACCTCTCAACTCTTGTGTCAATCATTCATCACACACACATGGGCATATATCTCCACCATGTGTTCACATCAATGTATAGTTTTGGCCTCATTTTAGCCCTGCTATGTGCGATGTTGATTGTTGATAAACCTGCGGCGGCTTACGGACATGGTGGAGGTCTAGTCTTCGTCTTTGGATGTGCAGCTGACCAACCTGTATTTTAGGAGAAAGGGGGGTTCTAGTTTGATGAGGCTTTGTGGAAAGAAGAATCACATGACGGTCATCTACTCAGTTGTTTCGGTCACGTTTATTGCTATTGGGTCATGTTACTAGATGACCGGTTGGCGAAGAACAGGCAAACTTTGGAGACATATAAGATGCTTTAGATGTACCGTTCATCACCTTGTTTTGTAAGACGACGATGGAGTTTTAGAGGCTTTGGCTATATCACTTCATGGTACTATAGAATACAGGTCGATAGAGCAGTTGCCTGTGTCAAGTCATTTGTACATAGTTGGATTGTCGGCTGATAGACGGCTTAGAGCATCCTAGGTCTCATTCTTCTTTCTTTCTTTTTCTTATTGTAATAGTCGTGTGTAATACCTTGTTACAGAGACCAGAACTTTATTTTAATAAAGGTTCCTTCATCTAAAAAAATAGCTGTTGGAGAGGCTCTCCACTAAATACCATAGCTGGAGATTTAAAACACTATTTTCTAGAACTTATGTCGCTCCTCCTGGTATGCACTGTTCACACAAAAGCAAAACAACAACTACAACCTCAATATGCTATCGTGCACAATCACAAAGATTTTAAAGTACCAGAGCTATTGTACAAGAAGAATCTAGTAAAGACATTAACAAGCACAACAATAGTTACCCCATATTTGAATTACACGGAGTGAAGCAGGCTTATGCTTCAATGATTATTGATTACTTCCTTCATATATAGTCTCTTCACTGCATTCTTTTCCATAGATGAAGTAATAACCACCTATATAAGTTTATGTTCAGTCATTAGATAATAGGTAGTAAAAATAAGCAATGAAAATAGAGTATTTAAGGTAAAGACTGCAGCCTAGGAAATTCCCCACGAGTCCACTCTACTTTAAATTTCATTGCCTACAAAGAAGCCTGCTTCTTGGTGTTCTGTTTTTCTTCCCCTGCCCCCCGCGAAAATAGTTTATGGTAAACGTTATCCAGACATACAATCTACATAGTATTAGGTACGGATGCAAAACTGCCAGATAATATTACCCTACCAAGATATTTGTTTAGTTTCCGCAAAAAAAAAAGATATTTGTTTATCCTTCAGAAAGAGAAACAAAGCTTAGATAACATTCTAAAACATAGGTAAATCACAGGCCTATTTAGTTTTTAATCTCTCTACGCACATGGCATAGAACAATGGAGAATTGAAAAACTCAGCATTCGCATGTAAAGCAACTGTGTATGCAGATCAGAGAGATGCATATATACCATGAAAAATATGAGGACAAGACTGAACAGTCTTGGCAGCAGCTATGTGAACTTTGGGAATTGTGGAGATCTTTTTCCATTCAGGGCTGTCCTTCACTCTAATCTGGGTCACCAACTCTGGACAGCAGCCTATGACATGGAGCCATCGCAGGGAGGAGGGCATGTCTGGAAGTGATGTAAGTTTCCCAGCTCCTGACAACAACAAGAAGTTAAGCGCTCTCAGGTCTCGCATACTTAGCGGCAGAGACTCCAATGAACTGGCACATAACACCTTCAGTGACTGGAGTTCTTTGTGGTTCTGCAGAAGCCATTGCTCTGGCAAGCTCTCCAACTGAGTTCCGCCTCCAATTACCAATCCTTTCGTGTGGCAAAGACTACTGAGAGGTTCAATGTTCAATACACATGGGAGATCAACTTCAAGGTAATCTATCTGCAAGGAACTGACAGGCAACACCGGATTTTCCTCTTCTATAACATCATCATCATAATCATTAGCCGGACCAGAAGCGGCACCACCCAATACAGGTGGAGCTGCAAGCTTACTGCAGGAGCTAATCTTCAGCTCAACAAGGGAACAAAGGGAACTGAGTCCACCAAATGATGAGAGATCCTCACACCCAATTATCTTCAAGAACTTCAGCGACGTGAGACTCTTGCACACATCAGCTGACGGAAGGGATAGAAGGCCGGGGCAATTTTCTAGTACCAGCTCAGAAAGGTTAACGAGACCATGCAGTGACTTAATCAGAAAATGCACTAGATCACCACACTGCTTGATTATAAGCTTTTTTAGTGATGGCGACAGGTTCTTGCCTTCAGTTTCGCTTGATGCCCTCAGCTTCGGGCAATTTCTGATACTAAGCTCCCTAAGATTTATCATTTCATCAAACAGGGGTGCAGACTCCAGTTCTTTACAGTCACTGATGTGTAGGACATGGATCGTTCTGATGTAGTGTATTTGCAACAGAAGGCTTCCTTTAGGTAAGGTCAAACTTTCGCATTCTTCAACACTGACAAACTGCAATTTAGATGGCCTGGTTTCAATACTCTCACCATGTAGGTTGCCTATCCTTGGGAATTCGGTCAACCCGACCTTACATATTTCCATATGAACCAAGCTGGGTGGTAGGATAGGTAACTGCTTCAGTTCTTTGCAACGTCTTACAATCAACGTGTCAAGATGTGGAGGAAGGTATGAACCAATGCATCTAATGTTGGAGAGTTGAGATGGATGACCAATCTGTTGTAGGCTAGGAAGGCACTCCAACCAAAGTTTCTTAAGACAATCTAATTCTCCGAGTGAAGGCAGCTGTTCCCAATATATGCATCTTGCTAACTCAAGTGACACCAGGTTCTTGACACGGACGTTTTCAATCCAAATAGGAAGTCTTGCACCACAATATCCAGAAATTTTCAAGTTTCTAATGTGAGCATGTGGCTCAAGGTGATCAAGAATCAAGTCATCTTTCCCATTTTCTGCATCAGCACGTGCTGACCACGTGAGAGATAGAGAGTTGAGATACGTTTTTCTTTTAACTTGGCATTATCAGCTTCTTCAAGACTTTCAACATTCTCAATGCTGAAAACCTCTAGTTCATGGATAGCCTTCAGGTTTTTGATAGCACTTATTTTGTTACCTTTACTTCCTTGTACCCGGTAGTTGTGCAGCTCCTGAAGTGAAGTGAGTCTTCCAATTGGAAACTCACCAATTCTCCATAACCCATAATTTACATATCGCAGATGATCAATGTTCCCTAAATACATCACTTGCTTCAGTTCTTCCCCACAATCATTCAAACAATCAACTAGCTGTAAGTGATAAAGTTTAACAAGCCCACGCATTCCCTCAAGTGATATCCTATGCAGATAGACATAACGAAGGTGCTTTAAATCAGCAAGTTTAGGAAGATGGAATGTGTTCTCCAAATTTGATCGCAGTAGACGCAAGGATTTTGATTTTTGTATAGCATTCTCAACCATGCCTAACATATCGTTGTCAATCAAACCTGGACCATCAATAATAGCGGTGCGCAGATTCTTAAAACGTGTGATTTTCTTGACCTCTTCAGTAGAAAATTTGTCAATGCAAGCAATACGCAAGTGTCGGATATTTTCACTCTCATTTTCCAACATGTTAGGATCAATTAATGTTGTGCATTCTCCAGCAGAAACATATTTTGCCAGTTCATGCATCAGGTCATGCATGATGTAATATTCTTCTCTTCTCTGACTATACTGAACTACCTTGAATTTCATTTCAAAGAATGACTTCCTAGTTAACTCAGCCAAGATCTGATACCCAATATCTTCAATCCTTCTTGGTTTGTTTCCATGTTGTGATATCAATCCTGAGCCCATCCACATCAACACTAAATCTTTCTTTTTAAATTCGTAGTCCTGCGGAAATATGCTGCAATATCGAAAGCAAATCTGGACCTGTGCTGGCAAGCAGTAGTAGCTTAGTCTCAAAGTTTCCATTACATCATCTTCACTTCCATTAAAATGTACCAGGCCTTCTTGTAAGAAATCAGTCCAGCTGTCAGGATCCATATTGCACTGCAAATAACCGCTAACAACCTTTGTTACCAAGGGACATCCTCCTAGTTGTTTTGCAAGTTGTTCACCTATGGGTTTTAAATTTTCAAAATCTTGTGGATTCCTACCAGAATATACGTGATGATTGAATAATTTAAGATTTTCATCTTCTTGCAGCCCTTCTAATTCCAGGTATTCTCTTTCAACCCCCATGGCATTTGCAGCCATATCTGCTACTGACTGCATTCTGGTTGTTACTAAAATTTTGCTCCCACTCTCTGCTTTCCTCAGTGGAGCAAATATATTTTCCCATTCCTTTTATTCTTATCTTCCCAGACATCATCCAAAACAAGGAAAAACTTTACAGACCTGAGTTCTTGTTTGAGCATCTGCTGAAGCGTCTCTAAATGATCTGCACAAGGTTTTACCCTGTGACGGATTCCAGCAGTTTACTTGTCACGGAAGTTGCATTGAATCTAGTAGAAACATGGACCCATATAACCTTGAAATTATTTACAACCTCATCCTCTTCACATACATATTGAGCCAATGTAGTCTTCCCCATTCCACCATGGCCAACTACCGAGAGAATAGGAACATGGTGAGTACTTCTCACAATTTCAGAAGCTTCCACTGGTGCCTGAGTCAGCCATCGAATGATCTTTTTTTTCTCCTCTTCTCGTCCAACAAAGTAAGGTTCAGTTAATGTTGAACCAGTGTCATGATCCCTGTTCATAAAATTCACCTGCCTCTTACTACCTGAAGCAATGTCTTTGAGATGTTGTGTGACTGTGAGGATAGCCACAATTTCGGTGGCCGCCTTTTCTAGTCCCTCCAAGACTTTCCTCAGCCTCTTGAGCGTGCCATGGTGAGTAAATTCTTTCACAGTCTTACCCATGACACCGACATGTTTAACAGACTTGACAATCTTATGCTTCAGTTTAGCAGAAGAGGAGCCCCAGTCACTGACCTTATGATCCTTTGCCTTCTCTCTAAGCTCGTCGTAGTGCAGCTCATCTATCACATCCTCTGCTGCCTCAACTGCATCTCTGAACTGCCACAGCCAAAGATCCAGGGCAGAGCTTTGTTCCTTGATGTGTTCGGGGTCAACGATATCAAATACAACCTGGACCTTCTTCACTGACTGCAGTACCCTACCCTTGACATCTTCCAAGCCATCAGCCTTCCAGTAGTCAGTCAGGCAGGTGAAAGCTTTGCTGATCCAAAAGGAGATGGTTGCATTTGCCACCGAGTTCCCGGCCAACTTCCCAGCGATGATTGCGGCGGCGGCAGCCATGGTTTTGTGCTTTTGTAGGGAAGGTATCTGAGGAGAGATCAAAAGCATATGAAACTCGACCTCATTGTTTGATGAGGAAATTGTTAAACACCAGAATCACAGAGATAGTCTTCACCTATTTGACGGCTGGCTTGAAGACTTGCTAACTGAAACTCAGATGCGCCAGGGCCAAACTTCGAAACAAGGTAAATCTGGCAGGGTGCACAGTCTGAGTACTTGGAGCAATGGCATCTTCTCTCCGCAACGTTCTTAAGCTGTCATGATGGTGACTGAACTAGATGCAATATTTTCGTGGAAACTTCACGGTTGGCTTTCCCGAAAGAAAAGTCAATGTTAAGCATCAAGCTCTGCCAATAGTTACATCCGGATGAGACGTAGACAGCACAGCCCCTTTGCATTTTACAATAGCTACTTGCAGTACTCCATTGCTGAGTCAACTGATTCTGACCGCATATTTGTTTGTATATAGCTGAAACCTTGACTTTCTCAGAGGAGAGATTTCCCTGTAATAAATAGAAAATCCACTTGAAATTTTACTTTGCAAACTCCTAGTATGACACATGGTGCTCAAAGTTTTCCGGACATAATGCCGTCATTTGAAGTTTTAATAATTGATAAGAATACAAAAGACTACGTTCAGACTCCTACTAGAGACTAGAGGGATAGGTGTTCTTCATTCTTAACTTCTGTAATAAGAGAACTTACTCTCCTGACATGTGAGCAGTCGAACTCGGAAGACCAGTGCTTGCAGCAGTGTAGTTTATGATCTATCTACTACAAAATTTTCAACTACTTGTCATTTAAAAAAAATGCAGTTCTGCTTCGGAGTAATGAATGTGCACGCAACGCACCCAAAAATTTACAAAAAAAAAAAGAAAAAAGAAAAAAGAAAGAAAGAAGCGCACCCAAATTACTTCTCCTACTGGAGATTTCCTCGGAAACTGTTTGTCTATTTGGTAAGAGAACTGCATCACAAGTTTGACTGATGCTGATGGCGTCTGTGTCAAGATGGGTCCGCTTCATTCATGGAGAAATAGAATTATTCCCGGAAAGAAGAAGGAAAAAAAAACCATGAAGAAACGGAGGCGTACATACCGTTTCCCCTGTTACAATGCACTGTGGGCGATGCGCCTCCGCTGCCTCCTCCTAGGGCTCGTCCGCTGGCGGTGATGGACCGAGCGGGCGAGCGGCCGTCGCTCGCCGTAGAAGTCGAACCGTGGGAGCCTCAGCCTGTCAACCGCTCGACGGAGTTCAGGGAGGCAGGGACCGACGAGGGATCTGGCATTTGGGATTATGCCAGCTCAGTCCGTCCTGCACGAGTGGCCGAAATTTTTTTAATTTAACCCTTTAAAAAAATTACGTTTACACTCCCGGCGGTCGTAAATCCGTTTTTCAGCCAGAGGTCAGCACCTGGTCCATAGGCCACGGCGCTGAGGTATAACACCTCGGCTCCATAGCCTATAATGATTTACGTCTAAAAACAGTTGTAAATATCCACAGAGATGTAAACGTGAATTTTAAATAAAAAAAGGGTAAATTAAAAAAATTGGCACCAGTGGGTCCTACGTTGCCTTGTTGTTTTGCCACTAGGCCCGAGTGAAATCATCAACCAAGCTCTCTTGTTCATAGATCTTGAAAGTGGATCATTAGAAATTTCTGAAAGGATTTATCTATAAAAAGATCTAGATCTCTATCAACGTCAATCTCTATACCTAAATATATGGAAGAACCCTTGAAGCTTGTCCTGACGACAATGCCCCCTGAGTGAAAGGAAAGGGGCCGCCATTTCTTTACTCTCATTCCTTACGAATTGATATTACAGTAGTTGTTTTTTTTTTATTTAGAGCCGAATACAGATCGAATAAGTTGGATATTGATATTTGTATCATATATGTATTAGAAATCCAATATTAGAAAAAGGCTAATAATACGGCTGGTGACTGTTTGAATTCTTGCAGCCTGCCTCTCAGCCCACCCATATAGTATTTATATTTTCACTATTAATACATGTTTCACTCGTCTCTCGCACAAAAATTCTTGGTTCTTGTCAAGTCAGCTCTAACTTAGAACCCACTTCTCTCTCTCCTTCCCTCTCTCCACCTCCTTCCCTCTCTCCACCTCAGCATACGGTCGACCTACAACCCTTTACTATACTTGCTCTTAGGTATTTTGATTTTGATACGTGAGCCCTACATGTCAGAATAAAAATTAGGAACAGCTTTTTGGCAATATATGGGGTGAAGATCTCTCATACCCAAAAGTTGTTTTTGAGAGATCTTAGGAGAATGAGGATAAAAGATCTGGTGGAGATGCTATAAAATCAGCAGATCACATTACACGATAACACTGTCCTGACAAGATTCTCAGGAGGGGAACAAAGACGGGTACAAAACGCTGGCAAACGAAATGCAAGAACATTACTTATTTCTCTGGTAGCAATACATCAGAACAACATTTGTCAACATGCTAACAATGAGAAGCATATTTTTCCAAACGCAAAATGATCTTCCGTGCCATGGCTTGCAAAAGTCCATGGCAATAACATGTCATATCACAAATATCTGCTATTGGAAATATTTAAGTGGATCAACACTCAGGCTGTGGTACAAGCATTAATTAAACAACTTGATAGTTAGCAGTGAGCAAACGAGCCCGCTGAGAAAACTTCGGAGGGTTGCCTTCCTTCAGAGGAAGGATTCCAGTGACCTGAAAAGTTTCAGGTAGGCAAAATTAAGGAATGAATAGGGATACAACAAGCATGGTGGGCTCATTCGACAATTATGTGGGAACCAACCTTCAGATCACTGAAAGTACTCGATGCAGAAAATCCAATAGAGATGGGGAAAAATGATGATGGGTCAGCTGGGGGAACAACAAATTCCATGGAACCACTGCAAACGGTATAGGAGGGAATAGTTACAAGCAGAGTCAATCTACAAAATTGGACGATAATCACAAGTTAAATATTCAAATATTTCAGACCTGCGATTAGACTGGTCAATAAGGAGAATAGACCATTCCAACACGGAGTTTCTCGAGTCCAACCTGTTTGCACAAGAAAAAATAAAACTAAGACAACAAGGACAAGCTGAAGTGCTCAATTCTATAAAACAAAGAAGGTATTGTGTAATGCCACGAAGAAATGAAGTAATGCAGTAACATAGCTTATTCAGATCTACAATGCGGAGCTTATTCAGATCTATATTGCACAGCTAACTCAGATCTAGCGTACTACGTAGGATACAGCAGTCAAGTTATATACACAAAGTCCACTGTAACAGCTTGATATACCAGTTATAACAGCAAAAGTCTTGGGGGTATCACATTTTGACTTGTTAAGATTAACAATAAAAAGGCCTCACTTAAAGCAGGACAGCAACCAAGTGGCATAAGGTCATGCACTAGTCACAAAAAGTTTATGCAATATACTTTAGTAAAACATAAGCATGAATAAATTGAAGAGGAAAGAAAATTTTACTTCCACTCTCCATCTATCTGTCTGACACTTGGAGGCTCCCTAAGTGCTGGCAGAGGTATAGATATGACAACATTGTGCAGATCAAACATCTCACAAGCTTCATACTCAATGTTCACATAGGTTTCATTTCCAGATACCGACGGCCAGCAATTGACTGCGTCAGAAACAGTATGTTACCAAAAGTCAAAATTGGTAAATTGTTAGACAGAAGAAAACAAAGAGATTTCCACCTGACAGAGGTAAAGATGACTCATCCATTCCCTGGATTCTCCATTTCACCAGAGGAGTTTCATTTTGACCACTTGGAAATGGCCTGTTTGGATCTTTTGCTCCCAAAATTTGCTGACCATTAAACAAATCCTTGTTGATATTTGGGTGTGTTTTGAAGCTAAGCCCAGGAATATCTTGGCTTTCAATCTACAACAAATCATATATTAGAGAAATCAGCTCATAAACTAATTCATACGATGATATACTGCTGTGCAATGAATTTGATTATCGGCAAATAAAAAAATAGCATAACCTAAATGAAGGTGAATGTCATACTAATATAAAATAATGGTCTTTCCATGGGGGAAAAAGAGCAGTAGAGGAATTATTTTAGGTTGGAAGGTGACCACAACAGAAGGTAATATTCTTACCTAAACAGATAGCAATATCAGTATAGGTTCACGTGACGAGGAAAATAAAATAAAATAAAGTTTTATACTATTATGACTTTCTACAGTTAAAGCTTTCTATTCGCAAATGTAAAGGGACAGAAAAAAGCAAGTACAAATGTAAAATGCTAGAATTTAGGAAAGGGCGTTACCTGCAATTGGATGAACCCATCAGTATCATTAAGAACCTGAAGAGCAAGTGTTCCTTGAACATCAAAGTTATTAATACCACCATCTCTTTTAACAACAACATTGAGCTTCTCTTCTATAGTCACTGTGACAGGGTCACTTGGTGGAAGAGCAGATGATCTTGTAGAAACTGCACTTGGTTGTACATCCTCCAAAATGACTTCTCCTTCAGCTTTCAAAGACTCGAGGAATTGATTTGTCTTCTGTGTCTTGCCTAATTTCATACCGAAACCTTTACCAGGTGCAGTAGCTCCTGTAGATGGACGACCTGTAGAAATATTGCTTGCAGTTAGAACCAAATATGGGTCATATGCTAACCCTGTACTGTCTCTAGCATTTTGACTGGAAGTAAGGTAATCTAGTCCTGTTGCCCTAATAAAGGTCATGAAAGATTTGAGAACTTAATTACATAATGAGCAAAAGAAAGACAAGATTGAGCTATCACTAACCAACAATGGAACACAACAACAGAAGACTTATTTGTATTTACTATATAACCCTCCAGTTTTTGTTTAGCTAACTTGAATCTAACTCGTACCCCACTATATGATTAAATTAAATAGTTTACCACAACAAGATTATAAATGTATCATGAAAGAGACAAAGTGCACTGGTACATAAGTTCATTTGCTATTTAAACAAGTCCTCATCAACTTGTTTTGTAAACTAAGTACGAGTTACAAAGTTCAACGGATTGATAAGCCTAACAATCTGGGTGTCTGCATGCTCCCTAGATATGATGTGACTGCAGAGTTATAATAAAAAAATTAAGGTGTATATATGTACTATACATGATTCAAATATCCACTTATACAAGAACTGGGAACAATAAAATATCTCAATACATTTCCATGAAATAAAAAATTCATGGTTGACCAAAAAACACAAAAAAATTGTAATATATTTCCTAGATATCTGGAGAAGAGCAGGATGAAACAGAACTAGATGCAAATACCAAAAGAAAGAAGAAATTTAAATCATCAACATAAACTGATCACTGGTGCAACAAGTTTGGTTTTTTCTAAAATAAAATATTTATCAACAAATGCAAGAGGAGCCGCCTTACCTTTGGGCTTGCTGGCAAATGAGTCCATGTCAGTGCTCAGTCCACCTAATCCAGAACCACTA
The DNA here is from genome assembly GCA_904845875.1 of Miscanthus lutarioriparius. Classification (NCBI taxonomy): domain Eukaryota; kingdom Viridiplantae; phylum Streptophyta; class Magnoliopsida; order Poales; family Poaceae; genus Miscanthus; species Miscanthus lutarioriparius. Next base: position 59,862,326 of record CAJGYO010000014.1, on the reverse strand, counting down.
CCAAATCCAGAACCACTGATGCTCATGTCACTGAAAGTTTTTTCAATCATGCGTGGACCAGATATTGATGAGTATCCTCCTTTGTCAAGTTTGCCTCTTTCCATCTGCAATAAACACCACCCAAAAAATATACAACCTTAGACAATAATGAATTAAAGCCAAAAAACATGATTGCAGTAATTCATACCCAAAATAGCCTGGCATGAAATTTCAATTTATACATCTTGGTGATGAAACCTAACTATTTTTTTCTCTAAATAGCTTGTGTTTCGCTCTCATATGATGAAATTTTCATTCTACTAATCATATCTGAAGGGGTCAGCAATTCATCTTTTCTTTATGCTTTTGCAGAGGTCCAAATTTATTTTATGAGAAACATATATTGCCAAAATATTTTTTAATTGGATGCTTTACCTTTACTGTGGCATTGCTTGAAGCATAGTCAAATAAGACTAAATTGACAGATAAATACCGATAACCCTAACTTAAACGGAATTTCGATGTATTTTAAATCTGGTAAAAAATAGTCAGACCTTCATTTTGTCAAGCTCATTAGCCCTCTTCTTCATGAGATCCTTGGTTTCATTGATTTTGGTTTGCATCATTAGCTTGTGTGCCTTCTCTTCATGGCTCTCCATCTCACAATATTGTTTGACTTGTTGCACTGTTACATTTTCCTTGTTCCCAAGAGAGATGGCTTCATCGAAAGCAAATATAATCTCAAATGCTGTTTTACAAATACCCTCCTCATCCAGGGAAGGGGAGTATTCAGGCACCTTTTCAAATGTTAAGGAGACAGTTGTGAAAGAACACACCACAGAATAGTAAAAGAGTTGATATATACAGAGCACTCAAAAATGAGATTCATATTGGTAAAGGTTTTGCATAGATAGCATCAGATGTTTAAAGTGGTCGCTACTTTTACGTTTTCCCCCTCAGTAATATGTAAAAATCTAGATTAGCTTGGATGTAATGTAAACCTAAAACTTCCATTTACTCCACAGGAATAGACAGTACAGTTATCTTGTACTTATCATTATGAAGGAAAAGGTCAAGACCAACCTTTTCCCCACCCCCAACCCCTAGGTTCTATTTTTAATTCTTAGACTAAATAGGATTATATAAATAAGGTAAATTCCAATGAGTGAGAAGATTAATATTTGTCAGAGTAGGATACAAGCTTGGAGAGGAGCCTCAAAGTGTCCAGATCTTCAAGAATATTGCTCTGTTTGTTTGTGATGAGTAGAAGATATAAGCCTTCAATAGGTTGATAAACATAACGCACATTTTCAGTTTCAACATAAGTGTGCTGTTTCCCAGTTCCAACCAGTTTCGGGAACGCAGCAAGTAATCCTTCAATTCTTATCCGAGACATGTCAACGAACTGTCTTGAAACAAGTGCTGCAATTGAAAACAGAAAAAAGAACAGCCCTCAGCCAAGTCCGTTCACTTTAAAAGGATAATTGGGGGGGAGCTAGATAAACTTAAACACATAGTAGTTTCATATTATGTGAACCCAAAGACTTGTTATTAGAAAAGGATTGAGTAGTTAGCAACATGATACCAGATATTGCACCAAATTTATTAGTGTTATAATAGATGGTGACTAGAGTTATTATAGCAGATAAATAAATTACAAAATCAATTCCTTTGCGAATCGGCAATAATGAAGGATCTGATTAACTGAAGCACCAAACCTTTTCCCGACTTCGAAACGATTGAAGCTGCAAGAACCACCTAGGGGTACACAAACGATTAAAAAAAATCAGACCTATAAGAAACAAGATACAATAACTCAATGATAGCAAAGGAATAAATGTATAGAGATTCCTTGAAATCAGAAGATTAAATAAGTTTATTAGCACTACCTAGCGACTAGCAAGAGGATTAAAAGTAAAAACATAATGAAACCAACTAGCCATACCATTTTTTATCGCTTTTGTTGATGACTACAATTATTCAAACCAAGCCCTTAAACTATGAACCTGTCACATGAAAACAATTACACAATCAGCAATCACAATGAGAATACAACATGACTAATGATTGTCAGAACTGGGAAAAATGAAGGGGTAATCGCAATCACTTAAAGCAATTTATTTCAGCAATCAACAGTAGCTATCAAAGACATGAACAAGGCAACCGATTTTCCCCTGTGATGCGATCTCAAATTAAACATGCCACTAATCAACACTAAACAAGGTATCAATCAGTTGTATCACATGATGCAGGGAACGATTAGAGAGGACCATAATGGTTTTAATTTAGTTACCCAACAACACGTACATGGAAACAAATCAAGGTGCTCAAACAGCCATTTTTTGCATCGTATTATTAACGCATTGTCAGGGACATATATCAACCGCATAGCACTGGTGCAAAGCTGATGTGATTACCAGTATACTACAGGCATCACATCGTCCGAGGTCAATGAAAGTAAAGAAAGATCAAAAGGAGTAGTCATCCAAAAGAACACTACCCTTGACATCATTCAGAATTTCAGATTCGGGGTAGCACATTGTAAACGGGCCGGAAAAACGTGTGGACGCGCATTGTACCTGAACCTACAGGAAAATTGACAAAAGCAGCCCCGGATCTAGGAGAGTACACAGAGAAGAAAATTGACAGAGGCGGCCTGGATCTAGAGGAGCAAAGCTAACCATGACGTGTGGTGGTCGCCATGAATGAAAGAAAAAAAAAAGGATTTGGCATAACAGAGCGGCGAAAGGACGCCTGGATCTGGCCAGAATTGGCGTGCTCGGTTGCGCATGGCCGTAAGGGAAGCTAAGGGGCGGCCTTGCCAGTTTTATTATGCTCGTCGCCGGCAAAAGGCCCGGCGGAGACTTGGCGAATCATCTCAGATAAGCTAAATGGAACTACAAACCAGTGCTCCACGCGGTTGGACTGTTGTTGGTGATCGAAATCGAGCAAGAAAATGGTGAAGGGGAGAGGAAAGGGAGACCGAGGGCAGGAACATACGTTGGAGGAGTGCGTGCGCCGGTGGTGCGTCTCCACCGGTGGCTGCGAGTTCGTCGGAGTCGACACCGCCTCTGTCGCGCCTCCGCCCCCGCGAGATTCGTCGCCACTGCCGGGTGCGAGATCTGTGTGCGTTGGAATGGGGAATTTTATTAGCCTGTGCCCTGTGGCGGGCGGTGGGCTAGACCAATGGATGGGCAGTTGGGCACTTCCGCACTTGGGCACTTGGGCCTATATATGGCCAACGGGCCGGGCCGGGCCGGCCCGGCAAGGGCCCGTGCCAGCACGGCCCGATAGCCAACGGGCTGGCACGGCACGCCGTGCCTCGTAGGGCCATGGGCCTGGCCTCCGGCCTAGGCACGGCACTATGGACCGATTTCCGTGCCGAGCCGGCCCGCGAGGCACGACCAATTTCACAGGCCGTGCCAGCCCGAGGCCCGAGAGAGAGAGAGGGGAAGGGGGTCGCCGCCGCTCGCCACCGAGGAGATCGACGCCGAATTCTGAGGAGGCCAGCGCTCTCGCCACCGAGGAGGCTGACGCCCTCGAAGCTGGATCCGGAGGAGCCACTTGAGGCCAGCCACCACGCTCGTCGTCCCTGGATCCGGTCGCGCCCGCCCTCGATCCGCCGTCGGGGATGCCACCACCCTAGATCCGCCGTCGGAGGCCGAGCACGCCCTGGATCCGCAACCAGGGGATGCCACCGCCCTTGATCCGCTGCCGGAGGACGAGCTGGCATGCCCTGCATCCGCCACCGATGAGCGCGCTCACCATGGATCCGCCGTCGGGGAGCGCCACACGCCTCCTCGCGCGTGGATCTCGTCGTCCTCCGCCTCCTCGCGCCGGATCTCACGAAGCCGTCGGATCTAGATCTCATCGGGGCTACGAGCTCGGTGGATGCACCGCCTGCTCCTGGCCGCACCGCCGCCCCTCGAGAACCACACGTCGCCGCTCCTCAAGGACCGCGCGCCGCCGCTCTAGGGCCATGTGACGTCGCCGCCATGGAAGAGAAGAGAGCCGAGCGGAACAGAGGAGGGAGAGGAAGGGATGGAGGTGAGCGCACCAGAGAAGGGAGAGGGAGGGTGGCCAGCACACGGCGAGGGAGAGGGAAGGAGGGAGGGAGGCCACATGGGGAGGGGACTGCGCGGGGCAACGGGGAGGGGGAGGGGAAGGGAGTTAGGGACTTAGGGTTCAGGGAATCGTGAGTGGGGCGCGGGGACTGGGGGTGAGCGAGGAGCCAGGGAGCGAGGAGTAGGGCGTGGGGAGGGTGCGAGCGGGGGGCGGCAGGCCGGGCCGCTAGCGGGCCGCCTGTTCTATAGCAGGCCGTGCTGTGCCGGCCCACGTGCCTAGGGTAAGGCCCAGTCATGGCCTGCTACTCCGTGCTGGGCCAGCCCGAGCCCGCTAGCCGTCGGGCCGGGCCGTGCCAAAAAACGGGCCTTGGGTTGGGTCGATGGGCTCGGGCTGCATGGCCAACTATGGTTGGGCTTGGGTCGCGATCGCCTTTGCGCTTCCTAGTCTTCTTCTAACTCAGGCACTCAGCTAACTCAGCAGTTTCTGCTAAAATAAAGCTAACTCAGTAGTTTATTGGTAAAAGAAAGAGCTCACTCAGCAGCTCAACATAGGTTTTCTTTGTTTCTACCTCCTCCCTAAATAAAAAAGAAAAAAATATCTTGTCGGTGTTTTGAGTAAACACCAACTAGTAAATTTCTAATATTGTGCGTCTAGCTCGGATGGTGTGCTAAGAGGACACGAGGTTTATACTGGTTCAGGCAGAATATCCCTACGTCCAGTTCATTGCTGTAGCTCGTGTTACTAGCACTGAAAAGTTCGTAGTAGGGGTTACAAACGGGCGAGAAAGGAACAGGTTCCAAGTCTCTGGTGGAAAGAACGAGTGGGTGCCGAGAGCTCGGTCGTACTCGGCTATGTGTTCGAGGTCCGATGCTAGTGATTTCGATGTGTTGTGATGCGATGGGGTTTGAGTTGTTTCGATGCCCCTTAGTGGGACGCCCTACTTTCCCTTTTATAGACCAAGGGAAAGCAGGGGTTACAGTGGGTGAAGTAGGGAGATCGAGAGGGCCCGAAAGTCCTTCAGAGTCACCGGGCCTTTCTTTTCCTCTACGCGGGTCCCGCTGACACGGTAGGTGGTGACAGAGACAGCTCCACGCCGGGCGCCTGTCCATCGATGATGACATGCCCTAGCATTGTCAGCGGGTCGTGACGTCCTATTCTGCCCTAGCGGGTGGCGCGGCGAACCAGCGTGCTGATCGGTGGCCGTACAGGGAGTAGGAAGCTAGTGACCACATGTGTGTCACTGTGGGCGATATGAGTTCTCTGGAATGACATATCGTGGGGACGGGTAGTATTGAGACGTGACCGCTCCCTACACGATGCTAGAAATTTGACCTTGGGTTGTACTTTCTAGCATGTAGTGGTTGACGGCGGTGTGAGCTTTCCGTTAGGAGCCGTGCCCGAGGGATCGGGCGAGGCAGAGCCAGTCCTCATATGTCGAGCGAGGCGGAGCCCACCCTCAGACGTCGGGCGAGGCGGAGCTCACCCTCGGGGGTCGGGCGAGGCGGAGCCCGCCCTCGGGGTCGGGCGAGGCGAAGCCTTCCCTCAGATGTCGGGCGAAGCGGAGCCCACCCTTGGAAGTCAGGTGAGGCGGAGCCTGCCTTTAGAGGTCAGGCAAGATGGAGCCCTCCCTCAGACGTTGGGCGAAGCGGAGCCCGCCCTCAGACGTCGGGCGAAGCGGAGCCCGCCCTTAGACATCAGGAGAGGCGAAGCCTGCCCTTAGAGGTCGGGCGAGGCAGAGCCCACGGCCTTGGCGTCGGTCGGAGCTGCAGTCGCACCCTTGACTGTCTTGATGGATTAACGTATAACGACCTTTAGCCCCTCCTCTTCGGGTACCTTAGTATTGGTCCCCGACAGTAGCCTCCGAGCCTTCAGAGGAGTAGAATACTCCTTCAAAGGCTTTTTTGAACGGTAGGACTCTGAGGGCTATGGCCTTCTTTTGTAGCCCATGGCGCAACCTGGGAACGATGGTTCCCTTTCATTGAGACCGGACCCTTCGTGGGTATGGCCATGAGTTTTGGTGGTTTAGAAAGGGTCTTTCCTGATAGGAGCCCTGGTATCCCATTTGTAGGGATCTGGCTAGGGCCAGCTGGTGACCGACTCTAGATTCTCAGTGGTCAATCCATATAGTTCTCGGGTCCGTTCGACCAGTCTCGTGGGCTCTCTACCTTTCTTTGAGGAAAAACCATGGATGTATCTGGCCAAGACTCGAATATGGGTCAGGATGCCCGCAGCTTTTTGTGCGCTTGGGTGCTGGTCGCTAGTGGGTCCGTCCCTTTCCACTTCCTCACTTTGAAGGTGACCGAAGTAGTTGTTGAACCCATTGATGGGCCAACCTTTGAGCTCCCGGGCCTAGACAGGTCGTAGAGATGTTTTTAGATCCATTTCCCTTTTACCTGTGACGGTTCGTGATCCGTTCAGGAAGGCGAAACATCCGGCGATTTTTTCGAGAGAACGGATAGAAATCGCGTGCGCATATCCCGTGGCATGACGTTGTGGCAGATCATGGCAAGCGTGGAGATCTAGACAGCGATTGGTTTCCTCGCATCTGTTGCCCCTATAAAACCAAAGGGTTCACCCCCTCGGGTTTCATACCTTGCCTTCTCGCCTTCGCATCTACACCCGTCGCCGCAAATCATCTAGGTGTCCTGCATCTGCGTCCCTACCGCCGTCGAGCTCACATCCACCCACCCCCATCTTCCAATGGACCCGTGGTGCCGCTCTGACATCACCTTCCAGCACATGGAGGGCCTCGTCCACCACAGTCTTCTCCGCGCGTGGACCGTGGCTGCTGCCCGGTGAGGAGGACGTGCCGTCGCTGCCCGATAGCTACGTGGTGTCGTTCACCCACTTCCACGAGCGTGGGTTCACGACCCCTACCCATAGATTTTTTTGGGGGTTGCTGCACTACTACAAGATTGAGCTACAGCATCTCAACCCCAATGGGATCCAGCACAAGGCGGCGTTCGTTGCCTTGTGCGAGAGATTCCTAGGGATCAGCCCCCACTTCAATTTGTGGAGGTACTTCTTCGCCATCACCCTCAAGAAGAAGAGGGAGAAGAGCAGCCGGCAGGAGTTGCACATGTCGATGGGGTATGCCGGCATCCAACTCTAGAACAACCGGGTCGGCGAGTACCCGTCGATGCGGCTGTCAATGTCCAACAAGGGGTGCTATTCACAGTGGTTCTACCTTAAGAACAACGCTGTCACCGCCCTACTGGAGTTCACCGGGCGCCTGATCGAGGAGACTCTGGAGTCATGGAGGAAGTGGGGCGTCCCGGAGAAGGACAAGAAGAGGATCTAGGATCACATCGCCGCCATCCACATCCTCAAGGAGAACGCCCTGAAGGGGTCGGGCATCATTGAGGCATACCATGCAAGGAGGGTGGCGCCATTGATGACGTGCGCGCTCCCGTTGTACGCGATGACGCCCGAGGCATCGTTCGATGGAACGATGCTCGCCGAGGGGGCGCTCCCCAACTCTGAGATCGCACAGCGCATTAAGGAGGCGATGGACCCTTCGCATGATGACGCAGGTGCCCCCTTGACTTCATCTACCCGGTGCTGGGATATCCTCCGATGCGGCCAAAATCAGGCCACGTCGTCTTTGTAAGTTTCCCCTTCTCATGCCTTCTCTTTAATTGATTTCCTAACCTCCCGATACTAACTTTGAAAGGGACGTGACCAGCCGAGGGATCTCATCCTCATGGATCATCCGACGACGTTGCCAAGGGATCCGTCCGTGAGGGCAGCGAACCATGCCGAGGGCGAGCGGCTGAGAAAGGTGAAGGAGGACAAGAAGAGGAAGAGGCAGCAGAAGCTACAGGCGTGGGAATTAGGGGAGGACATCGACATCGACGATGATGATGATAGTGACGACGACAATGAGGTAGCCGATGATGTCGAGTGGGACATCCTGGAGGACGAGGATGCGCTGACAGCTACTGGTTCGTCCTTGCAGGCGTCAGGACCCTTGCCGTTCCATGGAGGGGAGGGTACATCTAAGGAGCCGGCGGAGGCGGGATGTACCGTCGGCCCTAGGCAGGAGTCAACGGAGGCGGGCGGCTCTACCGCCGTGCCTGAGATTCCATCAAAGGCGGGCGACTCCACCATCGTGCCCCCAAGTGCTAAGGGGAGCGAGCCCCTCTGCCCAAGAGCAGGAGGCAGGCTCTGCCTAGGAGCCAGAGGCGGGCTTGAAATGGCCTCACCCTAATAAGGCAGAGCAGAGGTCAGGGGGTTCGCCCCCCAAACGCATATGCCGCCGGACGTCGCTGATGTAAGTTAGCAGTTCCCCTGCTTTCTCTATTTTGGACGGATTACATCGTGATTTATGCTTTTCGTTCCTGCAGCATTGGGAGGTAGCGTAATCCTTTGGTGCTGGCACCAAAGAAGAGCGTTGCCCTCTGAGCGAGGTGACAGCCGTCAGCTGGCACCGCACCCGTTTCGGGCGGGAGCGGCGCCAGTGCGACTGCGTCTTTGGTCGGACAGGCACCGTCCACAATGGCGCCCGTGCCCTCAGCAGGACGGGCGGACATGGGGGCCCAAGGGGCGCCTTCGGTGGCCCTAGAGCGGCCGGTGATGGCGGCGATATCATTGCCGACAATGGGGCGGACGGAGTTGTCGGCCGCGCTCGTGGCGCCGAACGTGGCGAGAGCGACGCAGCCGGTGGTGACCCCACCAGCGCAGGTGGAGGCGACGGTGGCCGTGATGGGCGGGTCACAGTCGGATGCTATCGTAGTGGCGCCCAAGGTACTAGTGCGATCCATGCCATCGACAACCCGGGCGACGGAGCCTGGCATGGGCTGGTCGGAAGGGGACACAGCCAAGAGGCCATTGTCCGTACAATTGGCCCCTTCTATCGCCGAAGGAGGCATCCGGGCGGTAGCATCATGGCGAGAGGGCTTGGCGGTGCTTGGAGCCAGCGGGGAGTCATCCCTAGCCCTGACGTCGGTGGGCGGTGACTCGCTTGCGCGAGGCGAGCCCCTGCTCCGGTGGAAGAATCCGCAAGATCTGGTGTCGATGCTCTTCACCCTCGACGACGCCACCGAGAGCATGGAGCGGGAGAGCCTCAACATAGGAGTCGCATCCGTGCTCGAAGCCCTGGACCATGCCCGGGGTGCCCTGGCCAACATTGTCATTCCCGCTGGCCGGGTATTTGCTTGATCCTACTTCTTGCCCTTTCCTTTCTCCACATATTTTTGTATTTTGACCATTGTCTTCTTTCAGTCCCTCATTGCTTGTAGTCGGGGGAAGTCACGGTTCCTTCATGAGCAGAAGGAAACCTAGGACCACCTCATCGAGGAGGCGTGACTGCGTGGGGAGGTGACGACTCAGCTTGCTGCCGCCCAGCAGAGGGTGGCCGAGCTAACTCCCTTTGCTAAGGAGGCGAACAATCTTTGGTCGTGGGTGGCCGAGGCCCATTGGCACGCTGATGAGGCTAGGAGGGCGTTCGAGGCCCTATCGACGAGGTCTCGATGGGACGACGAGGAGTCCACCAAGGTTAGGAAGGAGCTAGACGAGCTGCTCTAGAGGGATGCTAAGGCCGGCCAGAAGATCCTTGATCTTCTGGCCGAGGTTGAGAAGGAAAGGGAGCTGAAGCTAGGAGCCGAGGAGAAGCTCGTGGCCCTAGAGAAGAGGGTGAGTCTAGATGACGCGGTGATCGCTTGGCTGCACAAGGAGCGGGATGAGCTGCTCCAAACCGTGGAGTGGCTCCGCTCGGAGGGTGGCGCGGCTCGCGAGGAGCGTGACCAGGCCTTCCGGCAGCTCAACCAGGCCTGCCGAGAGCGCGACAACGCACAGTAGAAGGTCGGCTTCCTCCAGGCCGAGCTCAGAAACGTGATGGCCTAGAGGCTGGAGGCCAAGAGCATTTCCGCCGGGCTGGCCATGGACCTTGCCAAGGCGAGGAAGAATCTTTAGGTGGAGAGCGATGAGCTTGGTATCCTAAGCGCTGCCCTCGGAGTGGTATGCGATGACCTTGAGGTGGTGCGGTCGGAGGGAACCAAATTGCTTGTGGCCCTTGCTGTCTAGATCACGGCTCAGGTGCACCAGCTCGAGAGGAATGCTCTCTGCGCCGGGGTGAATCAATCCGTCGTGATTGCTCGTTCTCATTGTGGGGACAGCATCGACTTGGAGGCGATGAGCCATGGCTTCACACCCGGCTATGAGGCCCATGAGCTAGAGGAGATGGAGACGGCGGTGGCTCCCCTTTCGCAGGACTTGGCGGATAGGATCGAGGTTATAGTTCTCCCTCGGAGGGGTTAGTTAGTTCAATCCTTTATTGTAATCAGCGGACAAGCTCCGACCCCTCTGTACTTTATGAACAAACTTATTATTTTGTTTTGTTTGATCAAATCTATTTTTTCTCCCCTTTTATGTGTGAAATGGGGTTTATGTGTTCCAACCCTTCCGTTTGTTAAGACCGTAGAGCTTGAGGTATAGGACGGAAACTCTGATCATGCTGGTGAGCAAAGATGTCATAGCCACCGAGGAGTAGGTCTCTCGCAGTCCGACCAGTTTTACTCAGTGTTCGTTCCCGCAGACCTTGCTGCTAGGTTTAACGTGTGGAAGGGTGTCGGGCGTGGCGACTATTTCAGAAAGGATGTGTGTATACCCTTATCAGCCCCCAAGTTAGATTTGACCCCTTGCCGTTGCTGGGGTTGGGTGTTACTGAAGATCGAGGAGAGGATAGTGAAACTAGTGGAAGAAAGTGTAACACCCTCGGTGTTACGCCTTAATCAAAATACTAAACCATGTCATGAGCATCATGTTTATGTATTATTGCATGTGGTAAATGAGAAATTAAATTTTATTGCACTAATTCTCAAATTGAGCTCTAATTTATTCCTTGTCCAAGTTGTCCTTCCAGCACGTCATCTCTCTCCACGTGAGAGCTCCTTAGCCACAAAGTCAAATGATAAATTATTGTCATTCACTAATTATTAGCATACCACTTGGCAAGATTTATATCTCCATCAATCTCATGCGCGCCTCTGTCATCTCTCGTTGTTCTAATTATCCCGCCTTTACTTCGCTTGCTTAATCACCTTGCAAAATTACGATGGTGCGACGCGCTATCACCGCCATAGTGTGTCGACACGCCACGCATTAATCTCACTCACAAGTTCGACCGGCGTGAGCATGCCGCTCGCTCACTCACTACTCTGCAAACACGGTGCACGCACCCTTTCCAGCAGCAGGAGTTTCAACATGTCAGAACGGTACCAGAGCAAATTTTCAAAATGATAGAACTGCATCAGCGCAGAAGGTACCGTTCACGCGTGGAAAACATTGTAGCTCAAGAAGAAACATCAGTAGCACCATGGAAAAAACACTGTTCACCCGAGCAAACACGTCGTTCCATGGCGTTTTATTGCCTTTAGCAAGCAAGCTAGTTAGCCACTAATCTTACGACGTGTTGCTGGCGCCTTTGCTTCTCCATTTCCTGCGTCTCCTGTCTTTTAAAGGGACACGCTGAGCCAGCCGAGCCATCTCGCTCCATTTGCTCACTTGTTTCAATCCTCTCAAATCAAGTTCTTTCGTTCTTGCCCGAGAGAGCTGCGTCTATCGATTTCTCCCCGAGCTATATTCAAATTTGAGGTAGCTAGTTTACAATTGATCTTCTTATTCTCTAATGTTTCCTTGACTGTGGTCTCCTCCTCCATTAATTCCTTGACTGCATGAATGAACCAAGACCCCACCGCCAAGCACGCGTTCAGCCCAAAGCCCACTCCGCAGTCTGACGTGCTCGTAAGTCCAAGACCACTCAAAGTTCATTCTTGAATTAATTCTGTCGTGACCAAAGACCACACCACCACTCACGGCATGGAGCCAGAGGACAACCCTGCCAACTCGTTTCATGCTTCCAGACTACCTAGCTTGTCATGACCACCCACAACCAGTGCTATATATGGTTCTGCTCCGCTCCACGCAGGGCAAGCAATTGCTAAGCTCCCTGGTGTCTCTCATCTTGCATTGCCTCCGCACATCGATCACCGTAGGAGGCACTTCATTCAATTCCGAGGTAGTTAGCCTACAAGAATTCCTTCATCCTCCTCTATTATTTTCTGGACCCACAGTCTCATCTAGTATTTCTAGACAGTCATGTGCAAGTCATCAAGTCCAATAGCATGATTATCCTTCTCCAATAATATCATTTTCTTCATCTCTAGAGCTCATTTGAATTTATTTATTGATTGTGAAATAAATTTTGTTAGATTACTAAATTCATGATCTATCTGTTAGTGTAATTAGTTCGTATAGTTCAGTGATACCTTTAGGGTTACTTTATTATTTTGAAATGCTTATTATGGTTATTTAGAGAATGAATTTTTATGATGCATGGTAGCTAGTGCACCTTGTTTTATTATTTATATAGTAAATTGATATTAACAATAAGGATGCCTTTAGTTGCTAAGATAATACATGAAATGTTTCATACTTGTTTAGTGGGAATAATAGGTAACTTTGCGTATTAGTCATTAGAGTTAGCTTAGTAGCTTGGTAGATGTATTCTTATTTTAAGAGTTGCGGTTGCCTATATATTAATTATTGCATCATCATCACTTTGCATGCATATAGAGGACGAGCCACCGGAGATCGTGACCTTCGACGAAAGGTGAGTAATGGACGAAGTCGTCGAAGAGTACGAGGAGATCCTCGCAGTGAGGAGGACGTTCAGAGCCACCCGTCATCGATTTTTTGACGACACCGCTACCGCCCAAGGCAAGCCGGTGCATAACCCCTATTTTTAAATGATCCGAATATATTTATATGATATGCATTTACGTTATGTGCATTTTATGGAAGCTACATGCATAAATATATCCACCATGAGTCCTACTAGTATAGGTGGAGTATTATGCTATGCTCGGGGATGTTGAGTGAGCGTGAGTAACCGTCGTTACTTCTCGCAAATAGGTGTTTAAACTATGATATCATGATGAAATAATGGAAAGGAAAATGGTGATCGGATAGGGATGTGGATTTGGTAATCTTGGTGGGTGTGAGGGGTTGTGTCCTGCATGCCAACAGTGGCATAGCCTTGTTACACTTTTTCCCCCGCTGCGTGTCGATTAAGGACCGGTCGTTGCATATGACTCTAGGCAAGTCATGATTATTGTCCCGAGCACATACTTGGATATGGGCGTAGGGAAGGCTTCTTTGCTCTCTTGTCGTGGATCCGGCTCTTTCCGAAACCGGTGATGGGAAGAGGAGGTGGTGGAGGTCCTTGCACCGCACCGAGTCCGGACTCGTGGATGTGGGGCTTGAGTCCAAGTTTGACGGGACCGGACACCCGGGACAGAGAGAGTGGTGGGTTAGTCCCGCTTGTGCTCGGGGTACAAGCGGGGTAGTGTCTTCGGGCACCCAATTTGGGCACATTGATTCGCGAATCGCCGGGTTATCCTAAGACGGCTTTGTCCGTGGTTTAGCAACCGTAGTAAGAACCGAAAGTTGAAAGGAGAAGAAATGGAACTGATTGCTCAACTCTTGCTTGAAAGTAGAACAGGCTTATATAGATTGACTAGATGAAAACTTAATACGGCTGATGATAATAATGTATCAATAAGGACTCACTATTAGTATTGCTTTTTGCTAAAAGAGAACCAGCAAACCATAAAGCCTAGCATATTCCTTGGAGTCGGGAAGGTATTCCCCACCGTCGGATAAGTCTTTGCAGTACATTGTGTACTGGGGTTTATTTTTACCTCTGCGGTGACGCTTGAGGAGTTCCTTGTGTGGAGGATCCATCTGGTGGGCTCAGACGGAATCCTCGTTATCTTATCGCTAGATGTTATCTTTTAATATTCCATTGTTTATCATTCCGCACTCTATATTTGGTATTGTAATAATGTACTTTTCAAGAAACTCTAATGTATGAGATAGACTTGTGTTGTAACTCGTTTTCATTATTGGATCCTTGGGAAAAATGTGGATCTTTCGGGTTCTCCCTTGGGGTGTGCTCGATGGACACCGCTCGCTGTAGTTACTTTCGAGGTGCTTAGTGTCTGATGGAAGACAAGCGCCTTCGTAAGTACGCTATTTCGGGTGGTTCTGCCATAGTTGGTACCAGAGCCAATAATGGTCACGAATTCCTCACTCTTTTACAAAACTAAAAGTGGACCAACAAAAGTTTTGCGAAAAGTAGGATGCGATTAAGTTAAGTATAAGCCCTAGCTATATGGTATATCTAGGATAGCGGCACTGGTTTTATCTAATCAGTTTCTGCTGGTACACTGACTTACATGACGTAAGAAATCGCTTAGTATACGGAAAGTGAGCGTGCGATGTGCCGAAAATTTTACGAACGCCGCTATATTCCGGCTTGAGTGAACCTATAGGTCGAAGCATGCATCATATAATAGCATCTTACTTGAACTAGGAATCCCCCTTCACGTATAATGAAAGTAGTAAATTGGTAGGATTAACTTAATGAATGCCTTAAAAAAAATGTGCTGCCATTTCTTTAATCCTTGGATCCTGATCGGGAAGGTGTTCTAATGGATGGTTCGTCTCTCTTATAGATGAATCTGAGGTCCGGACATGGGAGCACCAGTTCGGGAGCGGCCAACGAGGGCCATGGTGACAGTGCTCAGGCCTTTGAGCGTGGCAACGAGGGAGCTCGGGAGGTTCCACCCTTGGTTCCTCAGCCTTTTTCGCCACCGCCTCCGCCGCTATCCGCCGCGGAGGTCATGGTGGAGTTGTTGGCTGCTCGCCAGGAGTCAGCCGCTGCTCGTCAGGAGACAGCTCGTGCCATGGAGATTATGGCACAGGCCCTCGCGGGTCTCGCCCGTGGAGGCCCCGGAGGCAACGGTGGGAATGGGGGTGGTGCTCGTCGTCCTGAGGGACAGTCCTCTTACCAGGACTTCCTCAAAACCCACCCGCCCACATTCACACCGTCGGACGATCCGTTGGAGGCGGAGCACTGGCTTCGCACATTGGAGCAGAAGTTTCAGCTGCTTGGAGTGGCCAACGAGCAGAAGATGCACTTTGTGTCCCAACTGCTTTTGGGGTCCGCAGGTGCCTAGTGGGAGACTTTCTAGGCCACGGAGCTGCCGGATCACCCGGCGACGTGGCAGGAGTTCTCCACCACCTTCCGCGAGTTCTTCATACCTGCTGGTGTTATCCACCAGAAGGTGACCGAGTTCATGGAGCAACGTCAGGGGAGCAGGACAATAATGGAGTATGTGACCCAGTTTAACCACTTGGCTCAGTATGCTGGTAGTCAGGTGGACACGGATGACAAGAAGAGGGATCGCTTCTTTCGCGGTCTCACTCCTGCTCTTCAGGAGAAACTGTACCTGGGGAACTATCAGACCTTTGGGGCTTTGATGAACGCTGCCATTGCTCTTGAGGGTTTCCAGCGGGCATCCTAGGCGGATTGGAAGCGGAAGCGGGTGGCAGCTGGATCCTCCAGCCATCCCCATACTCAGAAGGTGCAGATTGTTAGGCGGGGGCCCTATCAACCATCCGGTGGGCCTCCGTACCGGTCACCCCAGCAGACATCACAGACTTCTGCTACTCAGTACAAGGCACCTCAAAGAAGAGGTGCAACCCCAAAGAGACTTCGGGACAATTTGGTTCCACCTCGTCAGGGATTCGGGAACAAGCTTGGTGCTTGTTTCAAGTGTGGCAAGGATGGCCACTATGCCAGGGAGTGTCCTCGATGGCATACCAAATTGCCCGTCTCGGTCTGCAAATTCTAGGCTGATTAAGAGGACTTTCATCAAGAGGAAGGTGCCCAGCAGATCCGGTCAGTGCACTTCACGATGCTCAAGCAAGCTATGCACGTGAGGAGATGCGAGTTATGGCTGGTATGTTTACCATCGAATCCCATCCAAACTTTGGTGTTGTTTGATTACGGTGCATCGCATTCCTTTATGAGCATGGGGTTTGTAGAGCGGCACAACTTATCACTATTGGCTATACCTGTATGCCTATAAGATCCGTCTGCGGGTTCTCTCGGATGTTCATCAATACCAAAGACGGATCTGAGAAGTTTGGTATTAGCCACCCACACTTACCGTCTATAGTTCATGATAATGCCTGGGCAAGGCATTGATGCTATTCTTGGAATGAACTGGTTGCGGTTGTATGGGGTAGTATTGGATATGAAGAGAAGAAGTGTAGAGTTACGACTTCCATTTTCTGAGGATAAGATGTCTCTCATCATACCCTCAGAACTGGTCTTACTATCGCTTGCCCATCTTTGAAGCCGTTCTCGATCTTACCTCCATTCCAAAGAGTACGTGAGTTTCCAGATGTTTTCCCTGAAGATCTTCTTGGATTGCCACCGGACCGTGAGGTAGAATTCTCCATTGAGCTTGAGCCTGGTACTGCTCCTATCTCCAGGCGTCCGTACCGCATGGCTCCGAGAGAACTGGCAGAAATGAAGAAGCAACTGGAGGAGTTGATGGACAAGGGTTTCATCCACCCAAGTTCTTCACCATGGGGTTGTCCAGCGATTTTCGTGAAGAAGAAGGATGGTACTCTGCGGATGTGTGTGGATTATCGCCCCCTCAATGCGGTAACAGTTAAGAACAAGTATCCTTTGCCCCGCATAGATACTTTGTTTGATCAGTTAGCTGGTGCCAAGGTGTTCTCGAAGATAGATCTCCGATCGGGCTACCATCAGATCAAGATCAGGTCACAGGATATACCAAGGACAACTTTCTCTACTAGGTATGGGTTGTATGAGTACCTAGTGATGTCTTTCGGTCTCACCAATGCCTCGGCTTTCTTCATGTACCTAATGAACTCAGTCTTCATGCCAGAGTTGGATAAGTTTGTGGTAGTGTTCATTGATGACATTTTGATCTACTCCAAGAATGATGAAGAGCATACTGTCACCTCCCGGATAGTCCCGACTGACTTTCAGAGAGCACCAAATTTTGTATGCTAAATTCAGCAAGTGCGAGTTTTGGTTAGATCGAGTGCAGTTTTTGGGACATGTGTTGACACCGAGGCGTTTTCGTAGATCCCAAAGAAGGTGCAAGATGTGTTAGATTGGAAGTCTCCTAGGTCTCGTGCACCGATCCGCGGTTCCTTGGGCTAGCTGGATACTATCGACGTTTCATCCCCGATTTCTCCAAGATAGCCCAGCCCATGACTAAGTTGCTCGAGAAAGAAGCTAAGTTTGTTTGGGGTCCGACTTGTGAAGAAGCTTTTAGGTCCCTCAAGACTTTTCCGACCCTTTGCTCTGTATTGGCTCAACTCGATATTGAGAGGCCCTTTGATGTTTATTGCGATGCCTCAAAGATGGGATTGGGGTGTGTGCTTATGCAAGAGGGCGTGTGATAGCTTATGCTTCGCGGCTAATCGAAGAAGCACGAGGTGAACTACCCTACCCATGATTTAGAGCTAGTCTGCTTTGTAGTTCACTCTCTCGAAGATTTGGAGGCATTATTTGTTGGGCAACAAAGTGCATATCTTCACCGACCACAAGAGCCTTAAGTATATTTTCACTCGGTCGAAAGTTGAACATGAGGCAAAGGAGGTGGTTAGAGTTGATCAAGGATTATAATTTGGAAGTCCACTATCATCCGGGAAAAGCCAATGTGGTAGCCGATGCCTTAAGTCGTGAAAGTCGATCAAAGTTGAGGATATACCCTTGTCACTTCACCATACAGAGGTGCTAGCTCAGATTGCTTTGACCTCGTGAGTCTTTGGAGCAAATTATTCGGGAACAAAAGGAAGACCTCGAAGAGATTCCTCACATCAAGAAGTTGCTAGTGAAGGGCGTGGACCTCATTTTAGCATTGATGAATTTGGGAGTCGTGAGATACAAGGATAGGGTGGTGGTTCCATCCAATGAAGAGTGAAAAGAAAGATTTTAAAAGAAGCCCATCATTCCAAGTTGTCTATCCACCTGGTAGCAACAAGATGTACCATGATCTACGCCAATTGTCTTGGTGGTCTTACATGAAGCAAGATATCACCCAGTTAGTTAGTGAGTGTGACACTTGTGGTAGAGTCAAGGCAGATCATATGTACTACTCGGATATCTCTGACCCTTGCCCATTCTGTTTGGAAATGGGAGGATATTTCCTGGATTTCATTGTGGGTTTACCCCGCACCTCCTCGGGCTTTGATTCTATTTGGGTCATTGTGGACCATCTCACCAAGTCTGCCCACTTCCTTCCGGTGGACACTAGATATAATGCCAAGAAGTATGCGGAGTTATACTTTGATCGGATTGTGACCCTACATGGAGTTCCTCGCACCATCATCTCTCGATAGAGGGTCGCTTTTTGTCTCTCGTTTCGGGAGAAACTCCGGGAATGTTTGGGTACTCGTCTTCTCGAAGCTCGGCATACCATCCCCCATCGATGGTCAAACCGAAAGGGTGAACCGGTGCTCGAGGATATGTTGCGGGCTTGTACCATCTCTTTTCCCGAGAAGTGGGATCGGTGTTTGAAGCTAGCGAATTTTCTTATAATAATGACTATCATGAGAGTATCCATATGGCACCATTTGAAGCTTTATATGGATGAAGTGTAGGACACCACTAAACTGGGTTGAGGTAGGAGACCGTGGGTACTTCAAAGCGATTTCATAAAGGAGGCTTGAGATAAAGTAAATATAATTCGTGAACACTTGAAGTCATTTCGAGTCGATGAAGGCTTACGAGACAAACGAAGAAGACCTTTGGAATTTGCGGTTGGAGTTTATGTGTATCTCAAGGTATCTCCTTTGAGAGGGGTACATCGGTTTGGTGTCCATGGCAAGTTAGCCCCTCGGTATGTGGGTCCATACAAGGTGTTGCAAAGAAGTGTGGTCCCGTTGCTTATCGTCTCCAACTCCCTAAAATTCTCTCGGCGAGTTCACAATGTATTTCACGCCTCAAATGAAGAAATGCCTCACGAGTTCTCAAGAATCAGAGAAATAGAAGGACTTCCGCTCCAACCGATCTGTCTTATGTGGAGCATCCTATAAAAATTTTGGATGAGAAGGAGAGAGTGACCAGAAATGGGGTGATAAAGTTTTACAAGGTACAATGGCAAAATCATTCGAAAGGTGAAGCCACGTGGGAACAAGAGAGTTACCTATGGAAGCATTACCCCCATCTCCTCAATGGTTCTGATAGTTAGTTGCTACGTCGAAATGTATTTCCTACCTTCTTCTCACACTAGGCACATGAAATCTCGGGTCGAGATTTTGTTTTAGGGGGGTAGATTTGTAACACCCTCGGTGTTACGCCTTAATCAAAATACTAAACCATGTCATGAGCATCATGTTTATGTATTATTGCATGTGGTAAATGAGAAATTAAATTTTATTGCACTAATTCTCAAATTGAGCTCTAATTTATTCCTTGTCCAAGTTGTCCTTCCAGCACGTCATCTCTCTCCACGTGAGAGCTCCTTAGCCACAAAGTCAAATGATAAATTATTGTCATTCACTAATTATTAGCATACCACTTGGCAAGATTTATATCTCCATCAATCTCGCGACGCGCCTCTGTCATCTCTCGTTGTTCTAATTATCCCGCCTTTACTTCGCTTGCTAATCACCTTGCAAAATTACCAGTGCACGACGCGCTATCACTGCCATAGTGTGTCGCACACGCTACGCATTAATCTCACTCACAAGTTCGACCGACGAGCATGCCGCTCGCTCACTACTCTACAAACACGGTGCACGCACCCTTTCCTCACGTGCACTGTAGCAGTAGGAGTTTCAACATGTCAGAACGGTACCAGAGCAAATTTTCAAAACGGCGTAATCGCATCAGCAAGCAGAAGGTACCGTTTCACGCGTGGAAAACATTGTAGCTCGAAGGAAACATCGTAGCACCGTGGAAAACCTTCTGTTCACCCGAGCAAACACGTCGTTCATGCGGCGTTTTATTGCCTTTTAAGCAAGCTAGTTAGCCACTAATCTTACGACGTGTTGTTTGCCGCGCGCTTTGCTTCTCATTTTCTGTGTCTCCTGTCTTTAAAAGGGACACGCTGAGCCACCGAGCCATCTCGCTCATTGCTCACTTGTTTCTGGTCCTCTCAAATCAAGTTATTTTGTTCTTGCCGAGAGAGAGCTGCGTCATCGATTTCTCCCCGAGCTATAATCAATGAGGTAGCTAGTTTATAATTAATCTTCTTATTCTCTAATGTTTCCTTGACCTGTGGTCTCCTCCTCCATTAATTCCTTGACCTGCATGAATGAACCAGCACCCCACCGCCAAGCACGTTCAGCCCAAAGCCCACTCCAGTCCTGACGTGCTCGTAAGTCCAAGACCACTCAAAGTTCATTCTTGAATTAATTACATCATGACCAAAGACCACACCATCAAGACACGGCATGGAGCCAGAGGACAACCCTGCCAACTCGTTTGTGCTTCCAGACTACCTAGCTTGTCATGACCACCCACAACCAGTGCTATATATGGTTCTGCTCCGCTCCACGTAGGGCAAGCAATTGCTAAGCTCCCTGGTGTCTCTCATCTTGCATTGCCTCCGCACATCGATCACCGTAGGAGGCACTTCATTCAATTCCGAGGTAGTTAGCCTACAAGAATTCCTTCATCCTCCTCTATTATTTTCTGGACCCACGGTCTCATCTAGTATTTCTAGACCCACAGTCATGTGCAAGTCATCAAGTCCAATAGCATGATTATCCTTCTCCAATAATATCATTTTCTTCATCTCTAGAGCTCATTTGAATTTATTTTTTGATTGTGAAATAAATTTTGTTAGATTACTAAATTCATGATCTATCTGTTAGTGTAATTAGTTCGTATAGTTCAGTGATACCTTTAGGGTTACTTTATTATTTTGAAATGCTTATTATGGTTATTTAGAGAATGAATTTTTATGATGCATGGTAGCTAGTGCACCTTGTTTTATTATTTATATAGTAAATTGATATTAACAATAAGGATGCCTTTAGTTGCTAAGATAATACATGAAATGTTTCATACTTGTTTAGTGGGAATAATAGGTAACTTTGCGTATTAGTCATTAGAGTTAGCTTAGTAGCTTGGTAGATGTATTCTTATTTTAAGAGTTGCGGTTGCCTATATATTAATTATTGCATCATCATCACTGCATGCATATAGAGGACGAGCCACTGGAGATCGTGACCTTCGGCGAGCAGGAGTACGACGAAGTCGTCGAAGAGTACGAGGAGATCCTCGTGCAGGAGGACGTTCCGGAGCCACCCGTCACTGACTTTGCTGACACCGCGCCTGCCCAAGGCAAGCCCCGGTGCATAACCCCTATTTTTAAATGATCTGAATATATTTATATGATATGCATTTACGTTACAGGCATTTTATGGAAGCTACATGCATAAATATATCCACCATGAGTTCTACTAGTATAGGTCGAGTAGCTGCTATGCTCAGGATGTCGGTAGCATGAGTAACATGTCGTTACTCGCAAATAGGTGTTTAAACTGTGATATCATGATGAAATAATGGAAAGGAAAATGGTGACCGGACAGGGATGTGGATTTGGTACTGGTGGGTGTGAGGGGTTGTGTCCTGCGGCCAACAGGGCATAGCCCGGTTACACTTTTTCCCTATCTGTGTCGATTAAGGACCGGTCGTTGCATATGACTCTAGGCAAGTCACAGATTATTGTCCCGAGCACATACTTGGGTATGGGCGCAGGGAAGGCTTGCTGCTCTCTTGTCGTGGATCCGGCTCTTTCCGGACCGACTGATGGGAAGAGGAGGTGGTGGAGGTCCTTGCACCGCACTGAGTCCGGGACTCAGGATGTGGGGGCTTGGAGTCCAAGTTTGGACGGGGACACGGACACCTGAGACGGAGAGTGGTGGGGTTAGTCCTGCTTGTGCACGGGGTACAAGCGGGGCGTGTCTTCAGGGCACCCAAATTGGGCACATTGATTCACGAATCGCCGGGTTATCCTAAGACGGCTTGTCTGCGGTTTAGCACCGTAGTAAGAACCGAAAGTTGAAAGGAGAAGAAATGGAACCGATTGCTCAACTCTTGCTTGAAAGTAGAACAGCTTATATAGATTGATTAGATGAAAACTTAATACGGTGATGATAATAATGTATCAATAAGGACTCACTATTAGTATTGCTTTTTGCTAAAAGAGAACCAAAGAAACCATAAAGCCTAGCATATTCCTTGGAGTCGGGAAAGTATTCCCACTATCGGATAAGTCTTTGAGTACATTGTGTACTCGGGGTTTATTTACCCCCATTGCGGTGACGCTTGAGGAGTTCCTTGTGTGGAGGATCCATCCGGTGGGCTCGAGATGGAATCCTCGTTATCTTATCGCTAGATGTTATCTTTTAATATTCCGCTGTTTATCATTCCGCACTCTATATTTGGTATTGTAATAATGTACTTTTCAAGAAACTCTAATGTATGAGATAGACTTGTGTTGTAACTCGTTTTCATTATTGGATCCTTGGGAAAAATGTGGATCTTTCGGGTTCTCCCTTGGGGTGTGCTCGACGGACACCGCTCGCTGTAGTTATTTTCGAGGTGCTTAGTGTCTGATGGAAGACAAGCGCCTTCGTAAGTACGCTATTTCGGGTGGTTCTGCCACAGAAAGCATTCTGCGACCTCGCGTTCGGTCTTCTTGCGAGTCCAACTTTCCTCGAGCCCCCACGTGTAGCAGGGGTCTGGTTGAGGGTCGGCTCATCTTTGTGATCGTCGCCCCGTCCACGATTTTTGTGAACAGAGGGGTTGAGCTAACATTACTTGCCTCAATGGCTCGAGTGACGCGCTCGGTGAGCTTGCTAACAGGTATGTTCGAGTGGAATCTGGGTCTGTCATTTGATGTAGGGTAGGTATAGCCCTCATGTAGCATTCCACTGCTCCTTAACCCGCCCCCCCGATAGATGCCTGAGCCGTTCTAGGAAATGACTCAGGTGGCCTGATGGCCTCCCCTTAATGGGGATTCTATTGGGTTGGCTCGAAGTTAGGATCGAATGAGAAGGTCGAGATGACCCTGTTCGCTTCTAAGCGTGACGGGCGAAGGCCACCGTGGCTCATCTATGTTTTCTCCGATGGATCTGGTTGACATGAGGAGGCCTCGGGCCCTTCGTGGACCGGCCTTCAAACCTTGGTCTGGTGGATTCCCGAGTTTGGGTCGGGCAGCTCAAGCCCCCGAGCCCATGGACCTCGGTAGGGGTTGGCCAAATTTCATGCGTCACCCCGTCCTCGGTTTCCACAACCGGAGGGGCTAAGCTAACAACACTTGCCTCGATGGCTAGAGTGTCGCGCTCGGTGAGCTCGCTAACGGGCACATTCGAGTGGAATCCAGGTCCGTCATCCGCTGACGGGGTCGGCAGAGCCCTCATGAAGCATTCTACTGCTCCTTAACCCGCCTCCCGGCAGATGCCTGAGCCATTCGATAGGCTCGGGTGGCCCGCTAGCCTCTCCTCGATGGAGATTCTGTGGGCTTGGCTCGAAGTTAGGATCGAACGAGAAAGGTTGAGATGTCCCTGTCCTTTTTTGAGCAGGGTCAGGCAAGGGCCATTGGGGCTCATCTTGATTTTTCTCCCTTGGCTCTATTTGACGTGAGGCGGCCTCAAGCCCTTCGTGGGCCAGCCTTTGAACCTCGGTCAGTCGCCATTCATGTCGAATGAGACAGCTACTACTTCGTGACGCGACGCGAAGCGTTGTGATGCAGCAATTGCATATGCAATGCTTGGATGTATGGGATGAATATATGATGAATGAATGAATGGATGGATGGATGAATGAATGATCATGTAATGGAAAAGTTAAAAGAAGGGGTTTGGTAAAGTTACCTTGATGGCTCGAGTAACAGGTTCGGGGAGCTCTTACCGAATATGTTCATGTGGGGTCGAGGTCCGTTGTTCATGACAGAGTTGGTGTAATCTGTATGAGGCGTCCCACTGCTCCTTGCCCGTCTCTCGGCCGTGGCCCAAGCCGTCCGATCGACTTTGGGTGACCTATCAGCCTCTCCTCGATGGAGATTTTGTAGGTGGGCCTCTCCAAATCCTTCCTAGGAAGGTGGAGGCTAAAGCTTGGGGTGCAGAGACAAAAACTCAGATTACGCTGGTGAGCAAAAAAGCCATAACTGCTGGGGCATATGTTTCTTGCGATCCGACCAGTTTTACTCAGAGTTTGTGTCCGCACACCTTGCCCTTAGTTTTTTAAATGTAATAAAGGGTCTGGCATAGGCGATGTCTACCGAATAGATACTCCTGCCAGCCCCCGAGGGAGGCCCGACCCCTTGCCATTGCTGGGGCTAAGGGCTTGATAACCAAATTAATTTAGAGAGAACACACATAAAGTAAGAGTGACCCATTTCTCGGTGGCGGTCCGAATCGTTCGAACAACTGGGGTGACCTGTCGGCGCAAGGCTTACCTCGATGGCACGAGTGACGGGTTCGGGGAGCTCTTATCGGATATGTTAAAGCAGGATCTGGGTCTGTCGTTCATGATGGGGTCGGCATAACCCAGCCTACCCATCCCTTGGTAGTGGCTAAGCCGTTCGGTCGACTTGTACAACCCGCTAGGATAGGACTTACCTATGGAGATAGAGGATGAGAACATCTCGTGCAACAATTTAGTTAGGCGGATAGGCTAGGCGGTGAACATGTAGTAAATGGACAAGCTCTTAGATTTCATTATAGCCTAACAGATCTTTAGCCCTTCTCCCCTTTTTTTGTAAAAAAGTTAGTGCATTCCGACCCTGTCCGTTGTTAAGGTCATAAAGCTTGGGGCGCAGGTGAGCAAATTCTGATCATGTTGGTGAGCAAAGGTGCCATAGTCGCTGGGGCATAGGTTTCTCATAGTCTGACCAGCTATACTCAGAGTTTGTTTCCGCAATCCAAGCTCCTGGGTCTTAACGTGAGATGGGGTCGAGCACAGAGAAAGTCTACTGGATAGGTATGCTTTTATTAGCCCCCGAGTGAGGACCAACCCCCACCGTTGCTAGGGTCGGGTGTCACTAAAGGTCGGGGAGTTTTGATAGCAGAACTGATAAGAGAAACTGTGTGTTTATTAAGGGTAAAAGCGACGTAGCTGCTCGATGTTCCAGGCATTGACAAAGACTTCGCCGTCGATGGTCTTGAGCTTGTAGGCGCCTGGTTGGAGCACCTTCGCAATGACGTACGGTCCTTCCCATGGTAGAGAGAGCTTGTGGCAGTCCTTGTTGCTCTGGACGAGGCGGAGCACCTGGTCTTCGACGTTGAAGGCCCGTCCCCGCACTCGACGGTTGTGGTATCGGCGTAATGCTTGCTGGTACTTGGCGGAGCGAAGGAGGGCGATGTCATGTGCTTCATCTAGCTGGTCTATGGCATCCTCGAGAGATGCCTTGGCTCCCTATTCATCATACGCCCTGACCCTTGGCGCTCCATGGTCGAGGTCGGTCGAGAGGATAGCCTCAGAACCATAGACAATGAAAAATGGTGTGTAGCCAGTGGCCTGGCTAGGGGTCGTCCTTCGGCTCCAGAGCACAGCGGGAAGTTCTGTGACCCATCGTCCGCCAAATTTGTTCATGAGGCTGCAGTCCTTGTACAGGTGCTTGACGGGGAAGGCATAGTTTGGACATGGCCCTTCAAGTAGCTTCTCGAAGTGGTTCGGGGTACCCTCCATGGGCTTCCGACCCCCCTTACGGTTGGTGGCAGCCACGAGCAAGCCCTCGCGCTGCTGCTTGTTCTTCTTCTTGCTAGGGCAGTTGGAGGCGCCTTCGCCGGCGTCCTCGTCTTGCTTTGCCTTGCCTTTGAGGCGGTCGAAGATCGCTCCGACCGCTTCCTCGCCCGAGGCATGGCTGGTGGCGATGTCGAGAAGCTCCTTGGTGGTTCGTGGGCCCTTATGTCCCAGCTTATGAACCAGGGACTCGTAGGTGGTCCCGGACAGGAAAACTCCTATAGCGTTGGCGTCGGCAACATTAGGTAGCTCATTGCACTACCGGGAGAAGCGCCGGATGTACCTATGGAGGATTTCTCTGGCCTTCTATCGGCAGTTCTTGAGATCCCATGGGTTCCTAGGACGCTTGTACATGCCCTGGAAGTTCCCCATGAAGATCTCCTTCAGGTCCGCCCAACCTTGTATTCTGTTGGACGAAAGGTGTTCCAACCATGTTCGCACCAAAATCGGCCAGGAACAATGGAAGATTGTGGATAATGAAATTGTCATTATCCGCCCCACCGGCTTGGAAGGCAAGCTGATAATCCTTGAGCCACAATCCAAGGTTTGTTTCTCTAGAGTATTTCAGGATGTTGGTGGGTGGTCGGTATGTTGGTGGGAAGGCGGCGTTGAGGATGTGTCGGTCAAAGGCCTGAGGTCCTGGCAGGCCGGGCTCGAGCTTTGGTCCTCGCTGCTATCGTAGCATCCGCCCCACCGAGGGTGGTATCCATGGCTGGCCCCTTCCCCCCACATTGCCGCTGGCACGCTTGCGGGCAGCGACGGTGTCGCGTGCGTCATGATTGCGGCCGAGCCGCTCATGCACCGGGACCACGGTGCGCTACCTGCCACCTTGTGGCACCTGGTGGATTGATGTGTCCTTGTGGAATCACTCAGAGGGCATGCACTGGCTAGCATCGAGCTCGCATCGCCGAGATAGTGTGCTCTTGGCCTGCTACGTAGCCGCACGCTCGAGCAGTGTGCGAGTCTCATGGTGGGCCCTTTGATCCTCAGGCGTTGCAGGCCCCAAAAGCCCACGGAGTAAGGCCACCACAGCAGTGATGTTCTAGCTCGCTTGAGCAAAGTGTGGGAGGGCCTCATCGTCCACGATGATCCTCCAGTTCATGTCGCGGGCCATGGCGCGCAAGCGCCCACCATCTCCATGGCGCTCGATCTCCCGATTGAGCTCCGTGCGTTCTTGCTCGAGTTGGAGTCGTGCTTCCTCGAGCTCTAGGTGCTGGGCCTTCAGCTGCTCCACCCACAAGTGGGGTGGGGCTCCTGTCTCCTCCCCGACCTCGTCGTCGAGGTCGTTTGTCGGGGTTGCCTCCTCCTCGGTGATGCTTTCGACATGTCCCTCGGGGATACCCGCCATGAAGCATTCACGAGAGGGATGATGGCTCCCTCTGCTGGAGTTAGAGCCGGAGGGTGACTCCGACCCCTCTGCGAGGAGGTCGTAGAAGGACTCTATGACATATTCGGTCATCCCGACGAACTTGTCGTCCACGGGGAATGAAGGCATGCGTGGTGCCAGAAGGTGGCAAACGGTCTCTGCAGCGTTGCGGAGACCGAACGGGAACGCCGTCGGGGCGTTTCAGATGAGGTATTCCGGGGAGAGGTGCTCTCCTCCGGCAAGCTACACCATGACATTGGTGAATGAAAAGGTGAGGTGGCGCAGGTCCTCCTAGGATGGTTGGGGTCCTAGGAAGGTGCTGAGTTGGCGCTCCAACCTCCGTAGTCGAAGCTAAGGAGCCGATCGCTCCCGGGGGTGCAGGCCTCCGGTGCGTGCAGCTATAGCTCCTCAAGCGCCTCGGTGATCATGTCGAGGCCGGCGGAGGATGGCAGAGTCAAGAGGCTGGACGGCGGTGGGAGCCAGCGCCAGCTCCCCCTCCATCGTGACGGTGAAGTCTAGGCCCCCAAAGTGCAGTGCACACCCGGGACCCAGCTGATGTCATGGCTGGCCATCTAAAGCCTGGTGTGGTTGTCGAGACATGCAAAAGGCCCCTACCTATCGTGCCAACTGTCGGTGTTTTGAGTAAACACCAACTAGTAAATTTCTAATATTGCGCGTCTGGCTCGGATGATGTGCTAAGAGGACATGAGGTTTATACTAGTTTAGGCAGATTGTCCCTACATCCAGTTCGTTGCTATTGCTCGTGTTACTAGCACTGAAAAGTTTATAGTAAGGGTTACAAATGGGCGAGAAAGAGACAGGTTTCAAGTCTCTGGTGAAAAGAACGAGTAGGTGCCAAGTGCTCAGTCACTGCTCGGCTGTGTGTTCGAGGTCCGATGCTAGTGACAGAGACAGCTCCACGTCGAGCGCCTGTCCGCTGATGATGCCATGCCCTGGCGTTGTCAGCGGGTCGTGACGTCCTATTCCGCCCCGGCGTGCGGCGTGGCGAACCAGCGTGCTGATCGGTGGCCGTACAGGGAGTAGGAAGTATAGTGACCACACGTCTATCACTGTGGGCGATGTGAGTTCTCTGGAATAACATGTCACGGGGACGGGTCGTATTGAGACGTGACCGCTCTCTATACAATGCTACAAGTTTGACCTTGGGTTGTACTTTCTGGCATGTAGTGGTTGGCGATGACGTGAGCTTCTGTTAGGAGCCGTGCCCGAGGGGCCCACCCTCAGAGGTCGGGCGAGGCGGAGCCCGTGGCCTTGGCGTCGGTCGGAGCTGCAATCGCACCCTTGACTGCCTGGATGGATTAACATATTAGCCCCTCCTCTTCGGGTACCTTAGTATTGGTCTCCGACATGTCTTGAGTCAAATAATTTCAAATTTAAACAAATATAAAATATAAAAAACAGTAATATTTATGACATGGAATAAATATTATTTGATTGATAATATAATATATTTTTATAATACACCTATGAAAAATATAAATGTTGATACTATTTTTGTTTTTAATAAACCTAGTCAAATGAAGATAGTTTGATTTTTGGAGGCGAGATTTTCATTTTTGTTGGGACAGAGTTGCCGTTACATCACTCATACGATGGCTTGGTCTTCTGAGCGCGTTCACGTTGCGGTACTCATGTCAGTATGTGACTTGCTTTTTAGCTTTCTTGAACTCACAAAGGGTGCATACAATATCCACCTATTTAGATGAGTCAATTTTGTATACGAGATTAATCCTATATGTACAAGCATTTATTATAAACTTATAATTTATTTTATTTAAGGTTAGGATAAACCCAATTAAATTTAACAAAAAGAACTAGCTTATTATCATGTCAACAGAACCGCGCACCGGAACAAAATGTACCTACCATTGCAATGCAAATGTATGTTTCAGTGTTTCCTAGTTTCTTAAAAAAATAAAAAGCTTAATTTTAGTTTTATTCTAAGTCAATTTCCTTTCTAAATTTGGCCAGATTTATAAAAAAATATCAACATCAATAAGTTCAAATAAATGTACTATCAAAATTCAGAACATATCTCATGGAGAATTTTATAAGACTAATTTGATGCTATATATGTTGATTCATTTTTCTATAAAATTAGTCCGGGATAAAGAAGTTTGAATTTACACAAAGATTAAGTGAAATATAACTTGGAAAGGAATGTGTACTTCCAATTTTGCCATCGTACTTTTAGAAAACTAGAAAGATATCCTACATGCTGCTATGTATATCACAGATGATTTGAATTGAAATCAGACTACTTCTATTTACTTCTATGAAAGTATAAACTATCGTAAATGAATACTAGTGGATAGTGTGGCATGTAGATGTGAATAACTAAGTGTATGTTAATGGATGCTATGGTTCGCTAATGTCAATAGCTGAAGAGATAACTATTATAATTGCATATCCTAGTAGGTTTTCGATGTGGATAGCATGTATGGAGAGAGAGGCGTGCTAGTGGGATTTATAAATGTAAGATATATAAATTTAGATATAAATATAGATATAGACACAAATTAAGGCCACTAAAATCACCTGACTAGATGATATGATCATTAACTCTTATGATTTGTGGAGGCTAGAGACCAAGTGAAGGTGTAGACAGTAGAGACGACCTCCAAGCCATCCAAGAGCATTAGTTGTTCATCCAAGTGATATTAGCACTTTGTGAGAGGGATTAAGAGTCATATCATTACTAGAAATATCCACTTCTATGACGAATAGCTTTCATCATAGAAGGTGCCAAATTCGTTATAATTTCAATTTTGTGACGAATTTATGACGAAAAATGGTTCGTCATAGAAGTCGTGTCATTCTTGTTATTCTATGACGATTTTAGAAATTCGTCATAGATGTGGCTTGATCTGCGACGGAAATAGAACGTCATAGAATTGCTCTGGCATGCCTGGTAGGGGGGCAACCACGCTGGCGGGTGCTTCCATTGGAGATGTTTTCCATGTGTACCTGCTATAGCCGGTTGCATTGGAGATGGTTCAGGTACGTGTCACCTTCTTATTGTACAACGTGGCCATCTCTGGTTCTTGCATGTTTCTGGTTCTTACTGGACCACGTGTCGAGATCTCGTTGTTCCACATGTCTATTTTCTATTGGCACACGTGTCGTGTTGCCGTTGGTTCATGTGTCACTTCTTCATTAGACCATGTGACATATTTTTATTGGTCCACGTGGCATAACCACAATACACTGCGTGTCTTTCTTTTATTCGACCACATGTCTCGATGTTGTACGTCCGCGTGTTAGTATTTTATTGGGCCACGTGTCGCGCCCTAAGCTACCCACGTGTCTTTTTCTGATTCGACCACATGGTTGGACGGATTTGTACCACGTATTTTGTTTGTATTGGCCCACGTGTCCTGTCCTGGCTCTTATACGTGTCATTCACTGGTTCGTCCACATGTCAGATTCTTATTTAATAACGTGCCTTTACCGGATCTACCATGTGCACACCAATCATTATTACATCAGAAAAAATGATTTTAGATCTACACTGCTGCACAAATGACTACATGCATAATTATATTGAACCTGAATCAAATAACAACAGTTCAGCTCAACAGCAAACCACTGATAGGGTTCACATATCAAGCCGCCAAAATTTCACATCAAAACAGCAAACAAACTACATGTTCACTGCATCAACAAGACTAAGAGTTACCAGCGCTTAAGAGCATGATATGCTCACAGAGCTTATTGTACTCCTATTGCTTTTTCTTGAACTCCTCAAACTCCCTATCAGTGTTTTCTGCCTTCCTCTTCAGTTGATCCACTTGTTCGGTGAGAACAGCTGAACTTTCTTGATGAGCAGCTTGTCCTGATACCAGCAATCTTCAAAGAAAAGATGTTGCAGCTGGCCTAGGAGAGGACCTTGGAAACAACATCAACAATAGGTTCTGCTAGTATAGTTTCCATAGCTTCCTGCAAAAACCAAGGAGTAAATATTAGGAAGATGACTTAAATTATAGAACCAAGAGATTATTTCATTACAAGTAATGCATATGTCTTCATCAGCCTACTACCGACAGAGATTCATATGCACAATGCATAGGTAACATATTAACTATTATTTTATTACAAGTAGTGCATAGATCTTCCTCAGCCTACTATCGACAGAGATTCATAAGCACAATGCATAGGTAACATATTAAACGTTGTAATATGTTGACGATAGATAACAACCATTATAAACCGTCAAAGAAATATGAATAAGGGCACAATTGCGATCACCAACAAAGGTTTAGGGGTTTAAACTAACAAATTCCATGAATTTTGGTGAATCTGTATTTTCTACCGAGTATATCCAGAAAACCGTCAAGGTGGACCTACATGTCAGAATTAATCACGCTTATTCGCCGTGAAACAGACACTAGAAGGCTCTAGAAGACACCAGAGGACACCACACCAAAGCGAGAGGCGAGATGCCGCCAGGCCGGCACCTACAGGCCACCCGGCCCCCTAGGGCCACCCGTCAGCCCCTCGCCGTAATGTTGGTTCTCCATCGCCTCCTAGGTTACATCTACGCCGTTCTATAAGTCGGTTTGATCCAAGGGCTCACGTTGGACGCTCCGGCCTATATATACCAGCCCCTGCCACCTCCCATGAGGCATCCAGTCATTTGAGAAGACAGAAACCCTAATCATCCTCATAGCTCCATCAATTCTAGGGCATAGCTAGTTAGGCTAGGTCTAGAGGGAGGCAAGCAGGCTTCACTTGGATTCCCGATCTTGTCAAGAGCGTGGTTTGGTATAATCTTTGTACCCCTTATCTTTTGTATCTCTATTATTTTTATATGATTGCTACAATTGTTATGACAATACTAGTATTCATCTTATTCATGTTCTTCGTTCTAATGTTCATCGTCTACTTTGATTATATACTTAGTATATCTAGTTTATCATTATGTTTATGTATAAATTAGTATAGCGCTCGCTCCAAAGTACACGGGGTGAGTGGTTGATATTGTGTAAGCATGGTGCTTATATGTTGGTTACCTGTGGATACAACCTATATTCCGGGCCATGTGGTAGATCGTGGATGTGACACTCCTGTTGAGTCCTTTGTAGTCCACTCCCCGATATAGGTAGCACATAGGATGTGGTTACGAAGGAAGACAAGCTTTGTTCTTAATCTTCCTTAGTAGTATCCCTTATGTAGATATAAAGATGATCTTAGCCATGATTACTAGGTGTAATTGCACTAATCAATGTAAGCTTTGACTTGTAATTAAGAATGACTTAGTAATTATTCCTCTAATATTCTACTTGACCATGCTAATGCCATAGAAAGGAGTACTCTGAGGGATTTACCATTATTAATGATCAATACTTATCATATATATATCTTATCTTTTGACTTACCCCTTATTATGAGTAGAATGATGGTTATGGTTTACTTCTACATCAATAGTATAAGTTATCAATACATATTCATGCTAGACCTTCCCTGTGGTGAAATATAAATAACGATACCTGGAATACTCTCGGGTAAAGTGCTATAATAGTATACTATATGTGCGCTTGCAGATTCCTTTTTATTCATATATCTTTATATTCTTTCTAGTCACATAAAATGATAAAGAACTACTTAGTATGAATCTAGTAGTGATACTAGGCAGTACCAACAAGCATCTCTGGCACCATCACTAGGGATGATAACCTAGTAAAGTAATGTTTACAGATGTAGGTAATTAATAGGTGGCTACTAAAACAAGTGACAAGTTAATAAATACCAACAAGCATTTTTGGCATCGTTGCCGGGGAAGATAGCTAGCAAAGGAAGTATTGATAAACTTATATTATTTGATGTGATTGAATTAACCATTGACCTCTGCTCAAACAGGCTTACCCTTGTTTTGTCTACTTGTATGTCTTATGCAGGGTAATGTATGACTAGTTTTGACCTTCCAACAAACTACGTTGATGATCCAGAAGCACTACTCAAGAGAACTAAGGCTAAACTCAAGAAAGTTTCAGCTTTAGAATTAGAAGACAACCGGATAAGGCGGAGCTTAACACCAAAATTTGAAGCCATGGCTAACAAGACTCTTAGTGAATTCTCTGCTCCAACCACCGCCAACATTCGTACTGGACCTAATATCATGTTGGAGACAATGGATTCAAGGTCAAGCCAGCTCTCATCAACATGGTGCAAGCTAGCCAGTTTTGTGGGAAGACACATGAAGATGTGAGTGCACATCTCCAACACTTCCTAGAGATCTGCAACACTTTCACCATCAAAGGAGTAACCAAGGATGCCATACTACTTTGCCTGTTCCTGTCGTAGAACCGACCAATTTATAAGAGTACAAGTACAATGGCAGCCCGCAAGCGGTCGCACTGTCATACTTGAACCCATATAAACCCGGTAGTCTGTCGAGTACCACGACGGGTCTCGATAAATGATTTACAACAACCAAGATCGTACATGATTCAACATACATGCCACATATTACATAAAGTTCACAGATACCTTTCTCCATCAGAGTACGAATAAAAGTTATTACAAACCGAGTTTGATAGATAAAAGCGGAAGCAAATTAAGTTAAAAGTAAAGTTTCCAACATAGTTTAGTACAGTGCCAAAATACGATCATGGTCCACAAAAGCATGTAGAAGGATTAATAAGAAGCCTGCCCAAATCTTACTCCTCATCCACAACGGGATAGAAGCAACTCTTGCAATAACCATGATACACAGTGCCATCTGCAACATGGGAAATAAAACCCTGAGTACGAGAAGGTACTCAGCTAGACTTACCCGCCATAAACCAGAAATAAAATGACTCCAAGGATTATGCAAGGTTGTATAAGTGGAGATAGCTTGACAACATTTTGCATAAAAGCAATTGACTTATTGTACAATTAGGATTCCTTTATCAATTATTTATAACTATCCATCTCTAGATTAGCAACAATCCTATGCCAAACATGTGGTATATCCATTTAAAAGCATACAATAGTAACCATAGCAGGTATTGTAATTCCATATTCATTTGAACCATCATGTTCCATAACACAGTTACTACGATGTTGGGACTAGCCAAGTTTCTCACTATCCGGGAGAGACGGCGATTCGAATCGATTTCAACCAGCTGGGAATTTATTCCTAACAGAAACCCAGGTCTACCAGTCACGATAGCCTTAGGTCACCTTTGGTACAACTGAGGTACACATTTCGCGGGTCCGTACTGCGCCGCACAATCTGGGACACCAGATGCCAGGACGTTCAGGCCTAGCCTGCCCTTGGGCTCAGTCTGATCGCCCCCCGCAAGGAGCGCACAACAAAACGGGTCCTGGCCTGAGTTGAATTACTCGGCTTCGCGGTCGGAACGAGTTATCCGGCTAGCTAAGTGAGAGGCATGCGTTCAATCTTGTCAGAAGCGCCAACAATGGTACGGTCCTTAATCGACACAGACAGGGATAGATTCACACCCAAGACCTCCATGTCTTGTTGTTTCTCTATCGACATCCCGTCCGGTCTCCATTTACATTAACCATGGTTCTTTTCCACGATAGCAATTATAACCAACCGTGCTCCGGTATCCACCTATATCTCGCAGGTGATAGGAAATCACCCGACTTCTACCGGTCTTAGCATGGCTAAGCATATATTCGATCCTGGACCTATACCGGTTAAAGGTGTAATAGCTGGACAAGGAATGTATATGCATCAAGTGGTTCCATTCAACTCTTATAACCTAATGCATCAATCATAAGTAATTAAGTAATCATTTGTAAAATACTAGGAGACTTAGAATGCTCCGGGGCTTGCCTCGTAGAAAGGAAGTAGGGCGGTGATCAGGACACTCCGGAAGCTCTTCAGAATTCTGCTCCATGCCTTCGGGAGCTGCGGCTTGCGGATTCTCCTGCTGGTCCCCTTTCTCTGCTTCTTCGAATTCCAGCAACGTTATTTCTTCCTTCGATCCTAGATGCATGAATATGGCATAAGTATTACGAATGCATATATGTTATCAAGTGCATCATGTTTATTGAGTAGGTGCATATCTCTTCTCGATTATTTAATTACTACTTCCACGATGCATCTACTATATCACAAAACAGCAGCTACTTGTTTTACTCATAACAGGAGTTCTACTAATCCAAATGTAGTGATCCTAGACTTTCTGGAAAGCTTATCAAATTATCTACAACTTTGTTATTAACCATTTTTACAGCAAACATCATCTCTATCATGCAACTTAGCAAACTCCAGAATCTGTCCGAAAACTATTCCAATTCGCATTATAAAGTAACAATACTTCTACTTCATATAAGTATTCAAATCTTTACGACCAAAAGTCTACCAACAGTTTAAGTATACCAAATACATCCAAGAAAATATAATGGTGAAGCCCAAACTATTTATTTAAATGCCTTTATTATTTTATTTGAACCCATAGGTTAAATAATAAACCTATACTAAATGTGGATCATAAATTCTCAGAAAATTACAGTGGCTTACTAGTGCTACCAATAGACTACTGTAAAAATTTTATGCCATTTTGCCAAGTAAAACATCCTATACAAAAATGACAAGGCAGCAAGGCTTGAAATAACATAAATAGAAAACCCTATTGAAAAGTGTCAAGCAACAGATTTCCTATTTTTCTTAGCATCCAAATACTACTAGGATTACCTCCAACAAATTTCATGAATACTGGATTCCTAAATAATTTATAAAAATTCACAAAAGGATCTCCTAATTATAAAAGAAAAATCTATAACTACAAATCTACACTTGCACTGATCCTCAAATTTTTACCAGAGTTCATATATGGCAAGAATAGCTTACCACAAAAATTTCATAATTTTTAGAGCACAGGAACTCTAGATATAAAATAAACAAATTTGAATGCATTCAAAAGCACATTTCAAATCTCTATTTAAATCTTCAAAAATTTCTACTGTAAATGTCAAGAACATATTTTTCCTAAATACTACACTTCCTAAGGAACACTACACAATTTATTGCACAATTTTTGAAGCTACCAAACTGGAGATCTAAAATTCACAAAACATATGAAATCTGCATTCAAAATGAACTAGCTTTAACACATGGAGTCGCTGACCGGTGGGACCCGCTAGTCAACAAGGCCCGCCTGTCAGTGAAACCAAAACAGAGCCGGCGGTGCTGAGCAAGCTCGTGCGGCCACGGCTCGTCGACGGCGAGTCCGCCAGCGGTGACGTCTTCACGACATGACCCCCACTATATCCTGGACCTATTGACCTACTTGACCGAGCCTATCGTCAGAGCTAAACACGGTGGTGGCATTCATGGTGGCACGGCGGAGCCAGACAATGGCGCTACGCCGGTGGAGGCCACGGCGAAGCACTAAAAGGCGCGGACGAGCTTCCATGGGCTCAGGCGAACCTAACGCACACGGTTGCAAGGCCGACGGTGGAGGGAGGTGCCCCAGCCATGGTGACGCGTGCGGCGGGGATGCTCCGGCGAGCTAGCGCGCGGCGCTGTTGCTTACCAAGTGCGGTCAGCGAGCGCGGGCCGAGGCAGTGAGTCACGGGAGCTCTGGTGGAGGTGTTGCAGCGGTGGAGAAGCGATGAGGGTGAGCTGGCGTTGGCTATGGCGACGGCGGAGCTGCTGGAGCTCGGCGGCTGTGTTCGCGGGTGCTGCGGACGGCGAAGGAGGAGCAGAGGAAATGCAAAATGGAGCGCGGGAGGGGTTGGGCGGTCGCTGGCGATGTTAATGGCTCGCTCTGGCCGGCCTGTCCTCGGTGGGCAGGGCGCTAGTGACGCGCGGCCGTCGCAGCCACCACGCGACGCACGGGTTCTGCCGGTGTCGGCCACTGATGACTGAACGATCGGCCGATTCAGTTAGTTCAGACACACAGCGATGATGCCTGACAGCGCGTTTTCACGTCGATCAAACTCCTAATCCGTGGACTTCTAGCCAAAACTTCCTAAACCAAAGTTGAAGCCCGAAGTACCAGCTACAAATCTTGTTCAAAGCACTTGTTCTAATTTGCAATAGAAATGGAGTAAAATCACACTAAATATCGGCTGTCAGTCAGTCAAGGTTCATGACTTAGCAAAAATTTGCTAAGTGCTGCAAATGTTGATTTTTCTGATTTTGTGATCCAATTTCACACATGTTAGGAGCTGAATCAGTTAATGACCCAAAAATAAAAGTTGTTCCTTATGTCAAATACTACAACTTTGCTTTAGTGATCTCCTCCATGCAAGGTCTCTAACACCTAGTTCAAATTTGGTCAAACAAGCTACATTCAAAAGATGGTACATACTTAACTATGACATAATGACCAAATTAGCCCTAGCCATAAATACCAAAGTTGTTCATGATGATATTCTAAACATGTTTAAGCTATTTGCAAGGTCATTCAATCATTTCATGTAGTAGTCACTCATAGAGCTAGTTAGTGTAATCACATGAAAGCTTAAGTGTTGGTTCATGAAATGTGACCATGAACTAAGTCCTATTTGCTAACCTAGGTGTTGCTACGTGTTTATGTGACTCACATCCACCAAGTACATGTGTACACTCATGATCATATGCATAGATACATGGAGACATGAAATAACGAGAAAAGTTGCATATGTTTAAGAAACATGCGATAACAAGCAAACGTTGCAGATGTTTCAATGGTAAATGCTTGTTTATGAATGCTTGATGATCATGCTCATGTTATGCAAGTCAAGTTATGCAAGTCTAACATCCGAGGTGTTACAGCCCCTCCCCCTTATAAAAATCTTGTCCCGAGATTTGCAAGACATACCATTCTTGGAAAAAGGCGGGATAAACTTCTCGTAGATAATCTTCTCTTTCCGACGTAGCATCTTGTTCACTATGATTGTTCCACACCACCTTATAGAACTTAATGATCTTACTCCGTGTTACTCTTTCCAACTCCTCTAAAACTCGAATTGGCTTTTCTTCATAGGTCAAATCCGATTGAAGCTGCACGTTGGTGGGTGCAATAGCTTCTTCAGGTACTTGAAGACATTTCTTCAACTGAGAAACATGGAAGACATCAAATATTGCACTCATCTCTGGTGGAAGTTGTAACTTATACGCAACATTTCCTTTTCGTTCCAAAATCTTGTATGGCCCTACATATCTTGGTGAAAGCTTCTTTTTCATCCTTAATCTCTTCACACCTTTCATGGGTGATACTCTCAAGTATACATAGTCACCCACTTCAAAAGTCAGTGGTCTTCTTCTTCTGTCGGCATAACTCTTTTGTCTTGATTGAGCTGCCTTCATGTGTTGTTGGATGATACATACTTGTTCTTCGGCTTCATTGACAAAGTCAATACCAAAGTATCTCCTTTCACCGGGCTCAATCCAATTTAATGGAGTTCTACATTTTCTGCCATACAAGGCTTCAAATGGAGCCATCTTGATACTCGCTTGATAACTGTTGTTATAGGAGAATTCAGCTAAAGGTAACCATTTCTCCCATGAACCTTTTGAAGATATAACACAAGCTCTAAGTAAATCTTCTAGGATTTGGTTCACTCGCTCTGTCTGTCCTGAAGTTTGCGGATGATAAGCTGAACTTCTGATTAGCTTGGTTCCCAAAGCCTGGTGTAAGTGCTCCCAGAAACGAGCTATGAACTATGGTCCTCGATCTGAGATTATAGTCCTAGGTACTCCATGCAGTCTCACGATCTGGGAAACATATATCTCAGTGTATTTTCCAACTATATACCGTGTGTTCACGGGTATAAAGTGTGCTGACTTGGTGAGACGATCAACAATAACCCATATTGAATCGTGACCTTGTGGTGTCATTGGAAGGCCTGTGATAAAGTCCATGCTGATTTCCTCTCATTTCCATCCTGGAATCAGCAATGGCTGAAGTAATCCAGCAGTTTTCATATGGACAGCTTTTACTCTACTGCAGTTATCACACCTAGCAACATAGGCTGTGATTTCTTTCTTCATCTTAGTCCACCAAAAATGGGTTTTCAAATCTTGATACATCTTACTACTACCCGGATGGATAGACAATTTGGACGAGTGAGCTTCCTCTAAAATTTGATTCCTTAGCTCACGGTCTTTTGGTACCACAAGTCAGTCCTCAAACCATAATACACCTCTTTCGTCCAATCTAAAATGCTTGGTCTCTTGCTCTTGCATTTTTCTCTTGATGTGACTTATTCCTACATCTGTCTGCTGCAAATCTATGATTTTGCTCTCAAGTGAACAACTGATCGTGATATTGTGTAGTACAGCAGGATGTAACAAGTTGAATCCATCTTCCAATAATGCTTCTATAGTGTTGCAATGAGACTTCCGACTCGATTGCATCTGCTACTACATTAGCTTTACCCGGATGGTAGTGCACTTCTAAATTGTAGTCCTTAATTAGCTCTAACCATCTTCGTTGTCTCATGTTCGAGTTGGGCGGGGTAAAGATATACTTGAGACTTTTTGTGGTCGATATAGATATGACATACATTGCCCAACAAGTAATGTCTCCATATCTTTAATGCATGAACAACGGTACGCAAGTTCCAAATCATGTGTAGGGTAGTTGACTTCATGTTTCCTCAATTGCCGAGAAGCATATGCAATTACTCTTCCTTCTTGCATAAGCACACATCCCAAACCTATTCTCGATGCATCACAAAATACATTGAAAGGCTTTTCAATGTGCGGTTGTGCTAGCTTGCAGTCTTGATGTAGTCAACAAAGTTACGAGGGTGTGAAAAGTCGTT
This sequence comes from Miscanthus lutarioriparius, assembly GCA_904845875.1. Taxonomy (NCBI): domain Eukaryota; kingdom Viridiplantae; phylum Streptophyta; class Magnoliopsida; order Poales; family Poaceae; genus Miscanthus; species Miscanthus lutarioriparius. The sequence goes on along the minus strand of CAJGYO010000014.1, from coordinate 59,822,589 downwards.
TCACATTACGGTGTCCATTTGTACTTCTCATCTTTCTAAAGTAGTCTGGTCATGGGCTTAGCTATCTTTGAGAAATCTGGAATGAAACGACGATAATATCCTGCTAACCCTAGAAAACTCCAAACTTCATGAACCGAAGTTGGGGCTTTCCAATCCATGACCTCTTGTACTTTTGATGGGTCTATAGAGATTCCATCTCTTGATAAGATGTGACCTAAGAAAGGTACTTTGCTCAACCAAAATTCACATTTGCTAAACTTGGCATATAGCTTATGCTCCCTCAATCTGGATAGGACAATCCTCAGATGCTCTTCATGATCTGACTCATTTTCTGAATAAATCAATATATCATCGATAAACACGACCACGAACTTGTCGAGTTTGGGCATGAATACCGAGTTCATCAGGTACATGAAGTAGGCTGGAGCATTTGTTAGTCCGAAAGACATAACCAAATACTCGTATAAGCCATACCTAGTAGAGAAAGCAGTTTTAGGTATGTCCTCTGGTCAGATCTTTATTTGATAGTAGCCTGACCTCAAGTCAATTTTGGAGAATACCTTCGCCTTCGCTAGCTGATCAAATAAGATGTCGATGCGAGGCAATGGATATTTGTTCTTGATGGTCACAGCATTGAGTGGTCTGTAATCTACACGTATTCTTAGTGACTTATCCTTCTTTTTCACAAACAAGGCTAGACATCCCCATGGAGATGAGCTAGGTTGAATAAGACCTTTGTCCAATAGATCTTGCAATTGAACCTTAAGTTCTACTAACTCATTGGGTGGCATTCTATAGGGCCTTCTTGATATGGGTGCTGTACCTGGCACTAACTCAATCTTGAATTCCACCTCCCTATCAGGTGGTAAGCCTGGTAATTCCTCTGGAAATACATCCGGAAACTCACAAACTACGGGGATATCACTAAGTGTGGTGGCTTGGATAGCACAAGCTAAATGTTGGAGTTCAAAATTGCGGGAGAGTGGTACTAGAAAAGCATTCCCTCCCGTGGGTTCTCTCAACATAATAGTACGGGTGCTGGTGTCAATAAGAGCACCATGATACTTCATCCAATTCATGCCTAAGATTACACTGATGGATAACCCGGGCAATATTATCAAATCCGTTGTATACTCCCTCCCTTGTATAGAGATGAGCACATTTTTGACTATCTTTTTGGTAGTAACAGTACCCCCTGCTGAACTTATGTTATAACCCCCTTTGCTTACTTCAATTATTTCTTGATCATGTCTAGATGCAAATGCTTGACTCATAAATGAATGAGAAGCTCCCGAATCAAATAAAACAACAACGGGATGCATGTTGATGCGAAACATACCAGCCGTGACAACTTCTCCCGCGGGCACTTCCTCAACCGTGGTATAATGCACGTATCCTAGACGTGCCCTTGTGTTCGCCTGTCTCTCAACCGTGGAATTGTGGCCTAGCTGTGATAGGCGCTTTTGACTGGAAAGATCAGGAGGCACCGGCCTCAAATGCCCTCTTGTGACCCTTGGCAACTGCATGCATGTTATTGTGGTTTTCCTGGGTCAAGGCATCACTAATAAACTCATTGTACATGGCACACCTAGAATTTGCCATAGTCTTCATCAGTTTAGTACCCAGACCTCGCTTGAAGCTCTCTATCTTTTTCTCCTCGGTATCCACAAAACCTGGAGCATATCTGGACAAGTTGTTGAATGCGTGCATATATTCTGTGAGTGACTTTGTTCCTTGAGTGAGCCTCATAAATTCGGCCGCTTTCATGCGCATCAGGCCCGGGGGAATATGATGTCCCCTAAAAGCCAACTTGAAATGTTCCCAGGTCACTCGTGCATTAGCGAGCAAGGACGACAGAAATGTGTCCACCAGATCCTCTTTGGTCCTTGCAATTGATGAGAAGCATACTCACTTTTAGATGCTCGGTGACTCTTAGCAAGTTGAAACTTACGCTCAATGGTGTTGAGCCACTCGTCGACTTGTAGTGGTTCCTCACCACCTTGAAGATTGGAGGCTTCATGTCCGAAACTCCTTGAATGTCTTGTCTTGATTTGGCTCGGCCCACAGTTCTTTGTGGGTGGCCACGAGCGGTGTTCTACGCAATGAGGCGCAGAGCTTCTTCCATTGTCCTTTGGCTCCCCAAGAACTGAGCAAAGAACTCCTGAGCAAACGGCGGCGGCGGTGGTGGTAAGTCATCACCATTGCCATCGTGACTGCTACCAACTCCAGCATGGGTGCGCGTCATCTGCGAAGTTGCAACAATAAGCGATTATTGGTTGATGTCAAGAGATTGCAGATCAATCATATTCATGCCAAACTGAAATTACTGGAGAAAAATTCTTAAATTCACAATAAAAACAGAGGCATAACAATTCATTCTCGCAACATGGCATCCCCAATTTGACCACTTATCGCGCTCATAACGCATGCAATTTAAATCGTGATCACCAACAAGGACCGGAATTGCATTGATGTTCAACCAAATGTGCGATAGTCGTGCGATTAACAGTATTACATGATAGTCGGATTACCCATACTAAATTCGAACTACAGGTCCATTACATGAATAAAGGTGATACATTAGCCCTTCCACTAAGTGCTAAGCGATCTAATCCTCATCATGATCACTATCGAGGTCAGACGTAGGATCATCTCCTTCCTCAAGCTCCACTTCTTCTTCAGGCTCCACTTCTTCTTCCTCGTCCTCCTCTAGATCCATCTCCGTGGCTCCAGGCGGAACATAAGGGTGGAGCTAGTTATTCAGCTAATGAACCTCCTCATGTAGGTTGTCGTTGTATTCTTCCGCATTGGCCAGTTGCTGCTCCAGCTCAAACTGTTGAGCTCTCAGAACATCTTCCCTGGACCAGGCTTCATTCCTCTGATGAGTTAACTGAGCCATCTCTACATTGAGCCTCTCAATCTCGGTGTCATGCTCCCTCCGGAAGGCGGCGTCGATCATCGCGGGCATGACCAAGAGCACCGGACACACGTCTTAGGCTACCTTCTACTCCATCTAACACCCTCATCACTGCGAACATGGCGCTCATGGCAGGGTTATCGCTGTTCTGCCCTTCTGCTGCACCAATATCCAAAGGTCTTCCTCTTGCCTACTGCCATGAGTCAGTGGAGGGGTTGCCCATCGGAAAGACTCCAACCAAAGAGATTGCCAGCTCCTGAGGAAAACGATCCATGATATCCCTCAGGATCCCAAAAGTCGTACGCCACAATTGCTTCTTCAGCGAGCCCTGCCCGGTTGACTCATAACACCAACCTGTCCACTCAGAATCGTCACCTCGGGGACGAACAACAGCCTCCACAGTAACCAAGAGACCTTCTCCCAACTGCTCATTCGCCCAGAAGTAGCAGGGTTCCATTCCGTCAGGATAGCCTACATAGCTGAGCACTCTCCACAAGAGTGTAGGCATCCCAAACTCTCCAAGAAACGTATGACGTTGACGGGTACGTAGAGCAAGCTGACGGCTGGGAGCTCTGCCCTTATGTTCGCCTGTCTCTGATTGTTCTGATTTGGGTTTCCATTCTTCTTGGGGTGGGGGCATTCCTTGGACCAATGACACAGTTGGTTGCAGTTGAAACATGGTTGATTATTTCTGAATCCGGTGGAGCTGTCCTGACTGCCATTTCCTTTTGGCAAGGCAATTGTGAACGCCTTACGGAATGGTTTCTGAGGCCTGTTATTCTGAGCTTTAGGCGGTGGAGGCCAAAACTTGGGTGCAGGTGGATGGAATTGTGGCCTAGCTGTGATAGGCGCTTTTGACTGGAAAGATCCGGAGGCACCGGCCTCAAATGCCCTCTTGTGACCCTTGGCAACTGCATGCATGTTATTGTGGTTTTCCTAGGTCAAGGCATCACTAATAAACTCATTGTACGTGGCACACCTAGAACTTGCCATAGTCTTCATCAGTTTAGTACCCAGACCTCGCTTGAAGCTCTCTATCTTTTTCTCCTCGGTATCCACAAAACCTGGAGCATATCTGGACAAGTTGTTGAATGCGTGCATATATTCTGTGAGTGACTTTGTTCCTTGAGTGAGCCTCATAAATTCGGCCGCTTTCATGCGCATCAGGCCCAGGGGAATATGATGTCCCCTAAAAGCCAACTTGAACTGTTCCTAGGTCACTCGTGCATTAGCAGGCAAGGACGACAGGAAATGTGTCCACCAGATCCCTGCTGGTCCTTGCAATTGATGAGAAGCATACTCAGCTTTTAGATGCTTGGTGACTCTTAGCAAGCGAAACTTCTGCTCAATGGTGTTGAGCCACTCGTCAGCCTGTAGTGGTTCCTCAGCCACCTTGAAGATTGGAGGCTTCATGTCCAAAAACTCCTTGAATGTATTTGTCTTTGATTTGGCTCGCCCCTGGTTGTTGTGGGTGGCCACGAAGCGTGTTGTTCTGTAATGAGGCGCAGAGCTTCTTCCATTGTCCTTTGGCTCCCCAAGAATCGAGCAAAGAACTCTGAGCGGGGCGGGTGGCGGTGGTGGTGGTAAGTCATCACCATTGCCATCGTGGACTCGCTCCAACTCCAAAGTCTTGGCGTCATCTGCGAAGTTGCAACAATAAGCGATTATTGGTTGATGTCAAGAGATTGCAGATCAATCATATTCATGCCAAACTGAAATTACTGGAGAAAAAATCTTAAATTCACAATAAAAACAGAGGCATAACAATTCATTCTCGCAACATGGCATCCCCAATTTGACCACTTATCGTGCTCATAACGCATGCAATTTAAATCGTGATCACCAACAAGGACCGGAATTGCATTGATGTTCAACCAAATGTGCGATAGTCGTGCGATTAACAGTATTACATGATAGTCGGATTACCCATACTAAATTCGAACTACAGGTCCATTACATGAATAAAGGTGATACATTAGCCCTTCCACTAAGTGCTAAGCGATCTAATCCTCATCATGATCACTATCGAGGTCAGACGTAGGATCATCTCCTTCCTCAAGCTCCACTTCTTCTTCAGGCTCCACTTCTTCTTCTTCCTCGTCCTCCTCTAGATCCATCTCCGCGGCTCCAGGTGGAACATAAGGGTGGAGCTGGTTATTCAGCTGATGAACCTCCTCATGTAGGTTGTCGTTGTATTCTTCCGCATTGGCCAGTTGCAACTCCAGCTCAACTGTTGAGCTCTCAGAACATCTTCCCTAGACCAGGCTTCATTCCTCTGATGAGTTAACTGAGCCATCTCTACATTGAGCCTCTCAATCTCGGCGTCATGCTCCCTCTGAAGCTGACATCGGTCATCGCGGGCATGACCAAGAGCACCAGACACACGTCTTAGGCTACCTTCTACTCCATCTAACACCCTCATCACTGCGAACATGGCGCTCATGGCAGGGTTATCGCTGTTCTGCCCTTCTGCTGCACCAATATCCAAAGGTCTTCCTCTTGCCTACTGCCATGAATCAGTGGAGGGGTTGCCCCTTGGAAAGACTCCAACCAAAGCGTCTGCCAGCTCCTAAGGAAAACGATCCATGATATCCCTCAGGATCCCAAAGGCTGCCCTGCCAGCTGCTTCTTCAGCAGTCCTGCCAGTTGACTCATAACACCAACCTGTCCACTCAGAATCGTCACCTCGGGGACGAACAACGGCCTCCACAGTAACCAAGAGACCTTCTCCCAACTGCTCATTCGCCCAGAAGTAGCGAGGTTCCATTCCGTTAGGATAGCCTACATAGCTGAGCACTCTCCACAAGAGTGTAGGCATCCCAAACTCTCCAAGAAACGTATAGCGTTGATGACGGCACGTAGAACAAGGCGACGGTGGGGAGCTCGCCCCGGTGGACTTGCGAGCGGGTGCGCTTTGTGCGTGCCATCTGCACCATCAACATGTACCACTTGGTGAGACAAGACCATAATGGATAAGAGTTACATAACCGAGTAAAGAATTTTATAAGGGAGGAACAATTTAATTATGTGAATAATAATTATCATGATGCATGCTCGTTAAAATGACGCCCTCACAAACTTAGGAAAAATTTGTTTCTAGCGGTAGACACGGTGGCATACATACGTTCTCTCATAATTAGCGTAACTAGTCGAGCTACACGTTTCGTTGTTAGTGTACCTGCATAAGATTTCATTTCAGCCCTAAACCCATAATGAAATATGCAGAATGTAATTTGTAAATACTTCCATATATGTATACCCATACATATACTTCTGTATCAATCTACCCGACAATAATTTAAACCCACAATTAAATACGCACCATATACATATGCAAGCATGCATACATAGACGTACCAAAGCTAACTCTCCCCGACCGCACGCTCACATCTTGCGGTCATACACTCATCATCTTACCTTGGCGTAGAGGCATTTGATCCATACATTACCATTCAAGTGAATGACATCCATACAATAGCACGCCGTATGGACGACGAAGTAAAAACCCCCATGTTAGTACTTAAATAGCCACCTAATAGTCCTTAATTTGGGCATAAGGAAAGTGATCATTGGCACACTTTAGATTTGAAATACCTATTATATAGCTATCAGTTGCTAGAGAAGGGTTTTCGGAAAACAAAAACTTTTGTTTTAACTACACATGTGACAATTAACGTTGAATCTTGCTCTGATGCCAGCTGTCGCAGAACCGACCAATTTATAAGAGTACAAGTACAATGGCAGCCCGCAAGCGGTCGCACTGTCATACTTGAACCCATATAAACCCGGTAGTCCGTCGAGTACCACGATGGGTCTCGATAAATGATTTACAACAACCAAGATCGTACATGATTCAACATACATGCCACATATTACATAAAGTTCACAGATACATTTCTCCATCAGAGTACGAATAAAAGTTATTACAAACCAAGTTTGATAGATAAAAGCGGAAGCAAATTAAGTTTAAAAGTAAAGTTTCTAACATAGTTTAGTACAATGCCAAAATACGATCACGGTCCACAAAAGCATGTAGAAGGATTAATAAGAAGCCTGCCCAAAGCTTACTCCTCATCCACAGCGGGATAGAAGCAACTCTTGCAATAACCATGATACACAGTGCCATCTGCAACATGGGAAATAAAACCCTGAGTACGAGAAGGTACTCAGCTAGACTTACCCGCCATAAACCAGAAATAAAATGACTCCAAGGATTATGCAAGGCTGTATAAGTGGAGATAGCTTGACAACATTTTGCATAAAAGCAATTGACTTATTGTACAATTAGGATTCCTTTATCAATTATTTATAACTATCCATCTCTAGATTAGCAACTATCATATGCCAAACATGTGGTATATCCATTTAAAAGCATACAATATCCATTTTTGTTGAGTTTGGCTTTGCTAAGGGACTAGCAAAGGCTAAGCTTGGGGGAACTTGTTGACGGTAGATAACAACCATTATAAACCGTCAAAGAAATATGAATAATGGCACAATTGTGATCACCAACGAAGGTCTAGGGGTTTAAACTAACAAATTCCACGAGTTTTGGTGAATTTGTATTTTCTGCAGGGTATATCCAGAAAACCGTCAAGGTGGACCTACATGTCAGAATTAATCGTGCTTATCAGCTGTGAAACTAACACTAGAAGGTTCTAGAAGACACCACACCGAAGCGGGAGGCGAGACGCCGCCAATTGGGGCTGCCTGGACCCACCTGCAGGTCGCCCGACCCCCTAGGGCCACCTGTCAACCCCTCATCACAATGTCAATTCTCCACCGCCTCCTAGGTTGCATCTACGCCGTTCCTTAAGTCGGTTTGATCTAAGGGCTCACGTTGGACGCTCCGGCCTATATATACCAGCCCCTACCAACCCCCTGAGGCATCAAGTCATTTGAGAAGATAGAAACCCTAATCATCGTTAGAGCTCCATCAATTCTAGGGCATAGCTAGTCAGGCTAGGTCTAGAGGGAGGCAAGCAGGCTTTGCTTGGATTCCCGATCTTGTCAATAGTGTGGTTTGGTATAATCTTTGTACCCCCTCTCTTTTGTATCTCTATTATTTTTAACTGCTTGCTACAATTGTTATGACAATAATAGTATTCATCTTATTCATGTTCTTCATTATAATGTTCATCGTCTACTTTGATTATATACTTAGAATAGCTAGTTTATCATTATGTTTATGCATAAGTTTGTATAGTGCTCGCTCCAAAGTACACGGGGTGAGTGGTCGACATTGTGTAAGCATGGTGCTTATACGTTGTTTACCTATGGATACACCCTATATTCTAGGCCATGTGGTAGATCATGAATGTGACACTTCTGTTGAGTCCTTTGTAGTCCACTTCCCAATATAGGTAGCACGTAGGATGTGGTTACGAAGGAAGACAAGCTCTATTCTTAATCTTCCTTAGTAATATCTAGGGATGAAAACGGATCGGATACGAACGGATATCACTCATATTATATTTGTTTTCATATTTTTGTTTGGATTCGGATTCGGACACGGATAGCGTTCGGATACATATACGAATACGGATTGACTCGGTTACGGATACGAATAATGAGTATCGAATACGGTATGAATCGGATTCGGAGAAGGTCGGATACAAATATCTATTCGGATATTGAGTAAAAGCAGCATATATATATATCATACGTGCGCAAACCATTACACCACTCTATGAGTCCATAATCCATCTAGATTAATCCAAAAGACTAAAGAGTAAAGCAACAAATAAGATAAAGATACAGATACATCATACATCAAACATCATACAAGCACCAATCTTCGCGGCATGAGTAGAAATAGCCAAGCTCATGGCTTCATGGGTCTCATGGAGTCATGGTCATGGATTCAAGATCTACAATCCTTATATAGGCCATTTTTCATTTGAGAAAGTTTGAACAAAATGTAGTTCAAATTTCACATGTGCGTGACATAGTTTTAGAAAGTCTATATGAGATTCAAGAATTTGTGACTAGTGTTTAATAAAACTTTCTCAAATGAGAAAATGAGCTATGTAACAATTGTAGATCTTGCTGAGATGATCAAACTTGGTATTCAGAGTTTTTTCATCTGAGGTCATTTAGTGTCTCATTTGAGCAAGTTTGACCAAGTCAAATTTGGTCAAATAAAAAAAACAACACTTTGACTCTAGTATTATGAACTCTGAATGACTTCAAATTGAAAATTTTTGAATACCAAGTTTGTTCAACTCATCAAGATCTACAATTCTTGTTTTGGTCAACTTTCCATTTGAGATAGTTTGGACGGTTCAAATTTGTGATTTTTAAATTTTAATGCTTACAAACTAGTTTTCGGAACCCTAGATTGTCTCAAATTGAAAAGTTTTGAATACCAAGTTTGTTCAGCTCATCAAGATCTACAATCCTTATATAAGCTATTTTTTCATTTAAGAAAGTTTGAACAAAATGTAGTTTAAATTTCACAAGTGTGTGACATAGTTTCAGAAAAGTCCATATGAGATTTAAGAATTTGTGACTAGTGTTTGATAAAACTTTCTCAAATGGGAAAATGAGCTATGTAACAATTGTATATCTTGCTGAGATGATCAAACTTGGTATTCAGAGTTTTTTCATCTGAGGTCATTTAGTGTCTCATTTGAGCAAGTTTGACCAAGTCAAATTTGGTCAAATGAAAAAACAACACTTTGACTCTAGTATTATAAACTTTCAATGACTTCAAATTGAAAAGTTTTGAATACCAAGTTTGTTCAACTTATCAAGATCTATAATTGTTGTTTTGGTCAACTTTCCATTTGAGATAGTTTGGACGGTTGAAATTTATAATTTTTAAATTTCAATGTTTACAAACTAGTTTTCGGAACCCTAGATTGTCTCCAATTGAAAAGTTTTGAATACCAAGTTTGTTCAGCTCATCAAGATCTACAATCCTTATATAGGACATTTTTTCATTTGAGAAAGTTTGGACAAAATATAGTTCAAATTTCACAAGTGTGTGACATAGTTTCACAAAGTCTATATGAGATTCAAGAATTTGTGACTAGTGTTTGATAAAACTTTCTCAAATGGGAAAATGAGCTATGTAACAATTGTAGATCTTGCTGAGATGGTCAAACTTGGTATTCAGAGTTTTTTTATCTGAGGTAATTTAGTGTCTCATTTGAGCAAGTTTGACCAAGTCAAATTTGGTCAAATGAAAAAACAACACTTTGACTCTAGTATTATGAACTCTAAATGACTTCAAATTGAAAAGTTTTGAATACCAAGTTTGTTCAACTCATCAAGATCTACAATTGTTGTTTTGGTCAACTTTCCATTTGAGATAGTTTGGATGGTTCAAATTTGTGATTTTTAAATTTTGACGCCTATAAACTAGTTTTCCATTTGAGAAAGTTTGGACGGTTTAAATTTTGAAGCACTAAATGATTTCAAACGAAAAAGTTGTAAACAAAAAAGTTTCATAACTTTTTGAGATCTACAATTTTTATTTTGATCATTTCTCCATCCAAGGTCGTTTGAATAATATCCGGATAATATCCGTTTTTAAATATCCGGATATATCCGATACTTATCCGGATTATCCGATATCCGCCGGATATCGATGATATTACATCCGTATTTGATATCCGCCTAAGATATCCGTTTTAGTATCCGTATTCAAAAAAAATTACGGATATCCGAGTAACTATCCAGATAAGTGTTCATATTTGTTCGGTCGAACGGACGGTCGAATAAATATCCGTACCGTTTTCATCCATAGTAATATCCCTTATGTCTAGATATAAAGATGATCTTAGCCATGATTACTAGGTGTAATTGCACTAATCAATGTAAGCTTTGACTTGTAATTAAGAATGACTTAAGAATTATTCCTCTAATATTCTACTTGACCATACTAATGCCATAGAAAGGAGTACTCTGAGTGATTTATCATTATTAATGATCAATACTTATCATATAAATATCTTATCTTATGACTTAACCCTGTTATGAGTACAATGATGGTTATGGTTTACTTCTCCATCAATAGTATAGGTTATCAATACACATTCATGCTAGACCATGGTAAAATATAAATAATGATACCTAGAATACTCTCGAGTGAAGTGCTACAATGGTATATTATCTGTGTATTTGCAAATTCCTTTTCATTCATATATGTTTATATTCTTTCTAGTTACATAAAATGGTAAACAACTACTTAGTATCATTCTAGTAGTGATACTAGGTAGTATCAACAAGCATCTCTAGCACCATCACTAGGGATGACAACCTAGTAAAGTAATGTTAGGAGATGTAGGTAATTAATAGGTGGCTACTAAAACAAGTGACAAGTTAATAAATACCAACATAATATTACAACTTCAAAATGATGGTGCCACTTTAGGCTCCTCCTACTTTTCCTTCTTTTATGCCAATGGCTTCAGCAGATTTTAAGGAAAGCAAATGAAGGTACTTACCACTGCTTCGCTTGCAGCATTGCTCAGTCCCGTGTTGCTACTAGTATGTAAGTTGTTGAAGATTCCCACTACATCAACTTCTTCATGAGGTTGATCATGTTCTTCAACGAGCACTTCTTGACCGTGTCCTGCGTCCTTCCTGTTTTTGTCCTATTAAAATTGCACATGCCTTTCTGTTGATACAAAAGGCATTGCATATTTGATATAAAAAGAGTAACACAACCATCACTTACATATGCTTGCAGGTGGGCAATATAGGAGCAAGATCCTATAACCTGGTGGCACTTGATTTTTGCACGGTTTGACTTGTTCTGCTCCGAGACTGTCTATAACCACAATTGTGTTAGACCGTAGCACAAGTAGACCACATAAAGACTAGACAAGAAATAAATGAGTTCACACACGCATACCTTGTTCTTAAAACTTAACCACATGTGGACAAGTGCACACCATTGTGTGTCATTCATGCAAGACACAGGAGAGGTCTTTCTGATTTCATTAGTGGGGATGCCGTTGAAGTAAGATCGCTTGAACCTGTACCGTGTTTGCCGTACAATAGATTGTAATACACTTGTGCATGCTTCTTTTGTTGCTTCATCATTGTCATCAATGGCCAGCCTCAACTGTAGAAGTGTGAATGCAAAATTAAATCCATTACTAAGTTGCTCAAGGCAGAGTTGAATGTCAACAGAGGATATACATACTTATAGATAGCTTGGCCACAAATCCATTAAGAAGTTCGATCCGTTGCTCGTAATGTTTCTAATGCAGGATAATTGGTACTTGAGACCTGACTACTACACCTGCCTCTGAGGCAAACTTAGTAGCTTGCAATGGATCATGTGGCCTTCTGTTCCCCTTGACAATCGAGATGGGCATCCTTGTTCCCATTGATTGGGTGGTTTTGTGAAGCCCAACCCCCTTAGTTGCTTGCCGCGACTTCCTCGCTCTTCTCTACAATGGTACTACACAGTTTTTATATATTCAGATTGTTAGAAAAGTAACATGGTGTAAATCAATCACCAAAACACGTCATAAGCATCATGTTTATGTGGTAATGCATGTGATGGAATGAATAGATGAAGTTTAGCAATTCAAATGAACAATAAATATGTTAAATGAAAAGCTCTCCAATAGTTCATGCGATTATCAAGTAAGGTTGTAAACTAATTTTTATTGAATAAAAATATTATAGAACATACATGTGACACTTAAATAAAGTTTGAAGCACAAACTTTGTAGATGACAATGCAACTCTTGCTGTAGAAAAATAATATTGCTAGATAGTATTTCCAATGGCTCGGAATGTAAAATCAGCCAAACTTGAGAAGTTACTAAGTCTAAATACAAGTTTGACAACACCAAGTTCATGAATTAATTCTGAGCAATCTAGTTAAGACTTGGTACCATGTTCTAGCCTTTATGGGTAGCCTGATGTGCCCTCTTTAAAAAAGTGAATGTGGTTTAGCTTCAACTTTGATAGTTTAGTTTTTATGAACGCTCTAAAATTTGTGCATGCACACAGTCACTGGCTGACTGGCCTGCACGTGCGGTCACCACGCGTGGCTGCTCTGTGTCACCATGTAGCCGTGTCCTACACGCCCGTGCTGCCACACGCTGGCCGGCCAAGGCTGACCTGGCCTGGCTGTGGCCTGGCTACGGCTTGGCCGCTCCGACAGCAACGCCTGCTGCCGGCCAGCCACCGGCCACGGTGCCCCATAGACCATAGCTGCTCTACCCATTGCCGCTGCTGCCCTACATGCTGTTGCACTCCTTGCTTCACACTATGTGGCTGCTACCACTACATCTCGCTACCGCACATGTTCCCTGTGCCGTCTTCTCACCATTATGGCGTTGTGCTGCAATTGGCTTGGCCTTGGCTGGGGACACACGCGCACGTTCCCTATGACCACATTAGAATGTATCATGCACACATGTACCATTCCGCTAGTAGCTAGCCGCGTCTCGCCAAGGTGAGGATGAGCCGAGCCAGACCTACACGCCCCTCTCTTCCCTGTTGCCATGGCCACCGAGTCGCACCATCAATTCGGCATGGTTGAGTCACCATCGCCCGATTCATCACATCCCTGTCTCAGGCCATCAAGTCTTCTTGCTAACAGACCCTACTCTTCCTTAAATTGTGCACGACCGACCTCCAATTTTGGAGTTTCCCCGACACCGAGCCGTTAAGGCCACATTCGGCCGGTGTGGTGCCAACCCTTCCCAGTAGCCATTCATGCTCAACTAGCTGCACCACTAGCCTCAGCTTGACTCCCTCTCTCATCCTATGCTCGTCAGCTGTACCTCTACCACTATCCTAGCACCGCTGAAGTGGCCATGTCGCCATGGCTCATCGTCAAGCTCACCGCGCGCACGTGGCCAGCCCAACTAGTTCACGGTAATATCCTGATGCTCACTCGCTAGTTGGTTAGGCTTGTAGCTACCCTAGTGCACTGGAACGACTGCACCGCCGCCGCGAACGACCGCGCACCGCTGCCACCCGCTCTAGTGCGTCCTGCTACCCCTCACCGCCGCTTAGTGTAGGCGCTTAGGTCGTAGATGGCGGTCGACCCATTAGGTAGGTCCGCACGCACCCTTGATGGCCGACGTGGCCGGCCAGTGCCAGTGCTCGCTACATCGCCGCTCGCCCTGACTCAGGGGCATGCGTGGAAGAATTAAGAAAAACCCAGGGGGCTAAGTGCAAAGGTCAGAGAGAGAAATAAATAGTGAAAAGATAGTGACGTAGTTTGGAGCAAGTATGAGGCCTCTTTTGTAAAACTGCCAGCACACGCGGGCTCCCCCACCGTGGGCCGTTTCCGCACGTGGGCCGCGCCCATGTTGGGCCACGCTAGGCCAGTTCGTTTCCTCTTTTTTCTTAAAGAATTAGAAATAGCTTTTTATTTTTAATTATGAGCCAGTTTTGTTTAATTAATATAAAATCGTATAGGTGTCCAAAAATTGTGAAACAAATTTTGTTAGGTTCCTAAAATTGTGATGTATCTGTTGGTGTAATTAGTATATACATATACATTTTGATACTAGGGGCTATTAAATCAATCGAGAGTGTTTAATATTATTAGGTTAAATATTGTAGGAATTTTTGTGGGAAATTGGTAATAGCTTTAGCCCTAAAATTTTTATGGTAGCTTCATTGTATTATTATGTGCTTACTGTAATTTTTGGAGCCTTAGAATAGACCAAGTATTAAGGTAGCTAGATGCTCCTCATTTCAATATGCGTTAAATCATTAATAGGAATAAGGGTATATCTTTAGTTGTGAAGTTAAATGCTTGTTAGTTGAACCCCAATACCTTGTTTGATGAAAATAATAGTTAGCTTAGTATCTCAGCCATTAGAGCTAGCTTAGTAGCTTAGTATGTGCATTCTTATTTTAAGAGTTGATGTTGCTTAAATACTAAATGTTGCATTATCATCGCATGCATGTAGAGAACGAGTTGGTGGAGATAGTGGCTCCAGACGATTGCGAGTTCGAGGAGATCGTCGAAGAATACAAGGTGGAGATCCTCATGAGGGAGGAGGTCCTAGAGCCACCGATGACTGACTCAGCTGACACTGCGCCTGCCCAAGGCAAGCCCCGGTGCATAACCCTTATTTTGATAAATCACTGAATATATATATATATGTGTGTGTGTGTGTGATGTGCATTTACGTTACAAGAATTTTATGAAAACCAAATGCATAGATATACCTACCTATGAGTCCTACTCGTATAGGTTCGAGTAGCTGCTATGCTTAGGTTTTTAGTAGAGTGAGTAACCTGCCGTTACTCACAATAGTTATTATTATTACTCGCATGATAAAATGATGAAAGGAAAAATAGAGACCGGGTAGGGATATGGTACGGGTATTGGTGGGTGTACCAAGTTGTGTCCCCACGGCCAATGGGGCATAGCTTGGTTACACTGTTTTCCCTGTTTGTGTCGATTGAGGACCGTCCGTTGCTATGGATGGTAGTCAGGTCACAGACTTATTATCCTGAGCACATACTTGCTTATGGGAGTGGGAAGACTCATTTCGCTCTTGTCATGGGTTCCTGCTCTTTCCAAACCGACTGATTGGAGGCGGGGAAAGGTGGAGGTCTAAGCACCATATTGAGACCAGGTCTCAAGTGTGGGGCTTGGAGTCCAAGTTTGGACGGGGACCTGGATCCCATGATAGGAGTGGAATGGGTTGGTCTTGTTTGTGCTAGGGGTACAAATAGGGCGTGTGTTTTGGGGTATCCTGCTGGGATACATTGGTTCATGAATCGTTGTTTCTGTGAGACGGTACGACTTGGCTATGGTCTAACACCGTAGTAAGAACTAGAAGATGAAAGATGGTGAAATGGTTCTGCTTGCTCAACCCTTGCTTGAAAGTAGAACATGTGCTTACTTAGAATGGTTAGCTAATGAAGTAATCATGACCACTAATAAAACATGATCTTAAAAATGTACTATTAGTAATGCTTTTTGCAAACAAAGGAAACATCAAACAATATGGCCTATCATACCCCTTTAGAGTCGGGAAACTATTCCTACTAGTTGCGTAAGTCTTGCGAGTACATTGTGGACTCAGGGTTTATTTCCCCTTGTTGTAGGTGCAGTTTGAGAAGTAGCTCTTGTGTGGAGGATTCTTCTGGTGGGCATAGATGAATCCTTGTATCGTTTTCGCTAGCTATTTATTTTGATTTCCGCTGTTTTATTTATTGCACTCTGAACTCTGGTATTGTAATAAATAATTTCCAAGACTCTATGTTGTATGAAACGGACTAAGTATTGTAAGCTCGTACTAATTATTGGATTCTGGAGGTAAAACGTGGATTGATTCAAGTTCTCCCATGGGGTGTGCTCGATGGAACTGTCCGAATTAGTTCTCTTTCAGGGTGCTTAGTGTCTAGTGGAAGACGAGCACCTCCGAAAGCATGTTGATTCAGGCGGTTCTGCCACACATGGATATCAAATAGTGTGACTTGATTTATAGACATGTCTAAGGTAGTACCAACCTTTGCAAGTTTGGTCATTCTACTGGTGGGGAGGTGGAGTCTCCTCTTCAGCATGGCTAAGGTCATCTTCACGTGACAAGTACCTCATAGGGCTTTGTTCACCTTGTGCGTGCTGACTTTTGGACCTAGTTGGAACTACAAGATGCTGCAACTCTGCTAGACTAGTTGGCTTCACTCACTTGGATTGCCATCCCCCAGGACCCATATCGGTGTTGCCTTTTGCCCCGCTAGCAGGGACTTCTCTACGGCTTGTTCAACCCACAACCTGAAATTGGAGAAACAAACTTAAGTGGCAAGCATGTAAAAATTGCATTGATATCCACATAGCAAAGAATTGAATTGCACTACTACCTAAACCAACCCCCCTGCCATCCCAACATGACACGATTGAACAAGCACCTCAATTGCAAGGGGTACTGGCTCTTATAAATCTGTATCTATATCACCATATCCCTGAACATGCTCCCTTGCTTTAGGGAGATATTCCGGATGTCAGATCACAAAGGAATTTATCGAGTTAACCTTGTACTGAATGTCAACAAAATAGAGCAGGAGCGTGCAAATTAGGCACCTAAACTACAACTTATATGGACACCATTACTTGAAAAAAGCATGTGAACTATAGATTATATGGAAGCTACTACACTCGAATAAAGCACATGTGAACTACAATCAACTAAGAAACATGTAAGCCCGTCACTATATATCTACATGTCCTAGGTTCAACCACTAGAGTACAACACGCATCATAAAAGGAATTTGGGTACCTTTTCCTATTCTTGGCTACACTACGTTGTTGGCACCGCCCTCTTGTCATCCTGGTCACGCAAGTGATGTAGCCGACGTCGATGAAGGGGTAGCAGATCTAGTGTGGCGGTCGTCAACGATGATGCTAGGGCTCGGTCATGATAGGTGCTGATGTAGGGGGTCCAGATCCAGCGTGTACCACTACTGATGGTGGTCATTCCGCTGTTAGCGGACCTACTATCAACGAAGAGGATCAAATCCGAATCTGGATCTAGCTCTGGCTAGGGTTTGGAAAGGTATGAGAGAGGGTGCGGCTGGAGAGTGGAGAGGGAGTCAAGCTGCTGTGCTGATGTGCCCAGCTAGGGATCGGACCGGGGTGGCAGAGGGGGCTAGGCTTTGGAGCGGGCTAGTCCAGCTGGAGAATGGACATGGAGGCAGAGACGACGACTCCTTGCGCTTTTATGTGGCCATCACAATACCGCAAATACCCTTGTCTAAAATCGATGGCGTGGTAAACTAATTTTCCACGAGGAGGGCAAAAGAGAGAGATCTAATTTTTGGTTCATGTTGGTGGTACTGTTGGGCACGGGGATTTCATTTTCGCCTAAAATCAAATTTTTGCGTGGGCAGATCACCGCCTGGTCTGGCGTCTTGTGAGCAGAGACTGAATTTTATGACGAATGGTGATGATATATACGGAATAATACTCTAATGTGTATTAACCGTTGGATCACCAATATTATGGCCTATTTGGTTCACCCCTCCTAAAGTTTAGTGACTAAACTTTAGTCACTTTTAGTCACTAAAATGCCAAACACCTAACACCCCCACTAAATTTTAGGGGTCACTAAAGTTTAGTGGCTTTTAGTCACCAAGGGGTAACTAAAAGTGACTAAAGTGTACATAGGACAACTGCTTTAGTGGGTGGAACCAAACAGGGGTCACTAAACTTTAGAGGGTGGAACCAAACAGGCCCTTAATCCCCCAAGTTTCGGTGGACAGTGACTCTTGACAGCGTTTATGTGTCGGTGATGCAATTATGCGGCACGTGGGACAGTCTGCTACTGAAGGTATTCTCTGATCAGTACCCATCTTTTTCTTTTTTATGCGCTGTTTCCATTGCTGTTCGCCCCCTCCAGTGCCACCCGCCCTGCGTCGCCTCTGCCCTCCCCCTTCCACCCTCCCCGTCCCCTCCCCCTCCCCTCCGCACACTAAAACCTCTTGCCTAGATCCTTCCGTGATGTGGGGATCTACTGCGCCATGGTGATCTACTGTGCTGTCGTCTGTCGTCAGCGCACCACTCCTCCAGCGAGCAAGCTAGTCAAGATCGCCTTCTCACCTCAGCATGGTGAGGCCGTCTGCAATCTCCTCTATTTTTTCTTCATGAATTTATGGTGTTTGATGAAATGCATATGTATTTTTTTCTGATTGTTGCAAATGGCGTGAGTTAAATCAAAGCAAGTAGAACTACCACAATGCAGAAAGAGCTAGAGGCAGGCAACCATTCTTCGAGAAGCACAGGAACAGGCACCACCACAGCCTAGAAAGAGCCAAAGGAAGGCTTGCAGTGTCCTAGAAGTAGAGGAACAAGCACCACCACAGCCCAAGAAGAGGTAGAGGAAGGTGGACAGTATCAGAGAAGCAGAGGATGAAGCAGCCAAAGCTATGCTAGCCCTGGAGTCTAGGAATTGTCGCAGGCGAACTCGAACGGCCCACCAATAGCAGCAGCATGAGAAGAGTGCTGAAATGGAACTCAGGGAGGAGGAGCTCATCGAGGAACAACTACAGCAAATGACCAAGTTCCACTCCAAAAACCAGACCAGTCGCTTTGCACCTTCCTAGATCAAAACTATAGCTACTCATGGGGGCACACGCGCTTGCACTCATGGAGGTTCGATGTGTGCCACAATTGGTGGTATGAGGAGCAGTCGAGGAGGTAATTTGATGTCTGCCAATGGTGGTACGAGGAGCAGTAGAGGAGGTTTGATGTCTACCAATGGTGCTATGAGGAGCAGTAATATTAAGAGAAAGAAAGAGGTGGTTTGGTTCTATGACTTTCGTTATTACTGCTCAAAGAAGATACGAAGCATCAGGTTCTGCGATATTGAGTTCCGATTTCCACTACTCAAAGAGCCTAGCACAAAATTAGACTTCTGGACTGTGACTCAGGGGAGTTTCTTCATGAGCTACCGTGCTAGAGGGACGACACTAGTAGACCAAAGAATACTTGGTTGGGATGAGCTTGAGAGAGCAGCTGGTATACCCATTTGGCCCCTCTTTGAGTGATTCTCGGGCTTCGTTCACCTTTTCAGTGAGATTGATCAAATTGTGATAAGGTGGTTTCATCAGTTCTATGCAATAGTATGGATTCATCCAGAGCATGACTTCATTAGTTTTATGTTCCATGGTTGGCCAGAGCGATTGTCCTATGACTGCCTGTAAGAACTCCTCAGGGTTGACACTTTAGACATGAAGCTCCATGATATAGTCTACGGAGATGCTCTTCCTCCGCGTCATAGTAGGGCTAGAGGTACTTTTCCTATAGACCAAGAGATTCGTCCACTCTTCATGGACCCCTTCGCCGATGTCTCCTTGCATACACTGGACAGAGTGCATCTAGAGGCTTACGTTCTACACATGGCTTTGAGGAAGATAGTCCTTCCTCATGGCGACAATAGGGAGTCGTTGACCAGCTTGCAGTAGTGGCTACTACTATCAATATGGAGAGGCGAGCATTTTGACTTCTTACACTTTTTCCTATCTAGGATCGAGGATTTGATAGCTAACACTATTAGTACTGGACGGCAGCACATGTACCCTCACATCATTAGCTATCTTCTACACATAGTTGACTCTAAAAAGAATGGGCCGCTATACAACGAGTCGACCTACGAGGTTATGACCTACATGCCCACAAGTCCGGATGATCGTCGTCGTGGACAGCATGCCCTTAGGTCCGTTCAAGAGATGCTACCCATATAGGATAGAGAAAGACATGAAATGGTGGATGTAGCCCTAGAGTAGGTAGAGCACTAGTCTGGGATTGGAGGAATCTTGAATGTACGAATGCAAGATTCAGACTTCGATGACAGTGACTACCGTGACCCTACGTCAGATGACCACGATGAGGGAGGGTCATCCTCCGGTGGTGTGGCCGACAAAGAAATGGACGATGTTCCACCTACTACAGAGACATTAGCCAAGCAGGCACTGCCTCCAGTGTTCGTTCAGCAACCGTCGGAGCTTGGACAGATACTTGCTAGGCTAGTTATCGGCTAGGAAGAAAACCAGAAGCATATGGAACGACAAGAGAGGTGTTTGAAAGCAAGTATTGATAAGCAATCGGAGAGTGTGGTCCTTCTCAAAGAGCAGATGAGCCAGCAATCATATGCTTTTTGTGAGGCCATCAACCAACAAGGCCAAAAAATTGACCTGATGTGCAATGTGTTTACCGGTTGCTTTAATCAACTATACAGTGCCACAGGGCTTAAGGCCCCTGACTTTCAGATGCTTCAGTTGTAATGTGGTAGTTAGGTCAACCCCAATGCTGGTTATCTGATTGGTCCTGATAATACAACTGTCCACACAGAGTTACCGATTGCGATGATGCTACATAAGCAGAGTTCAGCTTTAGGTTTTGATCAGGCCAGTGATCCACCTTCTTCACCCCCTCAGGTCGAGGTGCAAGTCACCATGGAGGCACATATAGAGCCCCTCAGGGCTTCTCCAATGCCCAAGATACCTGAGCCAGCTTCAGGTCCTAATGAGGTAGGTGATCCACCTTCTTCGCCCCCTCAGGTCAAGGTGCAAGCCACCACGACGACTCATACAGAGCCTCTCGAGGTTCTCCAATGACCGAGAGGCCTGAACCTGCTAGTGCTAGTATTACTATAGTCGAGCATAAGCAGAGTTCAGCTTTAGCTCATGAGGCAACTGATCGACCTTCTCTACTGAATCAGGTCGAGGGGCCAGATACTACGTGCAATGCCATAGGGGCACATACAGAGCCTCCTAGGGCTTCCTCAACAATTGCGAAGGCTGATGCGACCACCGAGCCTACTAATCCTACCATTAACAAAGCTGAGTCGACCCCAGTGTTTGATGATACTACTGCTTCAGATTAGCAGACCAAAGAGTCCACCATTTGTCCAGGTAACCACGCCACTGAGCATGATGAGACATCAGATTCGGACGATGAGATTTTAGCGTACTCATCAGGTGAGACGCACACACCAGGTGAGTTCGACCTCAATAGCATCGTCAAGACTTCGATGCTTGCTTTGTCGTCATCACCACATCCTTCGGATGCGTACTCACCTTGATTCCTTGTCGAGGAAGGGACGTACAAGAGATTGGTGATAGTTCGACAGTCGAAGGGAGGGATACGGTAGAAGGTGAGGGAGCGGAGGCATCGAAATTTGGATTCAAAATGATTCTTGATGTAATAATTCAAGTCTTGCTACACAATGTCTATTTTATGGTTCTGTAATAAGTTGTACATCTTGAACCCTTTTTATCACTATGTTGCCACGTAGGCATCAAAATTTGGATTTAAAATGATTCTTGATGTAATAATTGAAGTCTTGCTTACGACACAATGTCTATTTTACGGTTCTATAATAAGTTGTACATGTTGAACCATTTTTATCGTTATGTTGCCATTGTAAATTAAACCTAACATCTACGTGCAATATGAGCGACATCTATCTAGTCTGACTACCTTGTTGCAACTCGAGCCGTTCCTCTTAAGAGAGAACTACAGGGTCGAACAGCCCCATTGCAAGTCGAGGAGTCGCCCAGGCACAAAATCTTTTGTCCAACGCGTTACAATCATAGAGTAGCGGACTTTCTTTCGTGCGTAATCAAATTTTGCGTGTGCATTTAGAAAAGAGTAATAGATATTGTCCGGTGCATTACAATCACATAGCGTTAGACTTTCTTGTGTGTGCATTTAGAAAAGAGTAATACACATTGTGCTGATGATTAACATTTACAATGCCTGACGCAGGTGGAAGCTTTTAAAATAGAAATATGCAAAGTTACTAAGTTACCTACGGTGTTTCATAAGAGGGAAGGAAGCTTCCCTAAAACCTAACTCCCTTTTGAGAGGGAAGGCTAGATCTGGCCCATGACCTCCTAATCACCTCATGTCGGCTGCACAAGCCGATCGCATCCAAGCACAAGAAGCAAACACCATGAAAGACAAAGCAGCGTGCATCAGTTGCTCTTCGAATTAAATTAAAGTAACAAACTAGCCTATCATTAAGATTGGAATGACCCTAGATACAATCTACGGGTCAAAGAAGGCCTCAAGGATGATGTTTCCCACATGCGTGGCCACCACAATGGCCTCTGTGGTGGTGGTAAAGTCACCAATGAGCTGCTCCTGCTCGTGCTCATTGGCGCCAACTGGGAAGCTAGGTTCAAGAAGGCGGAGATCATGGCCGGAACAAAGCTGCATCGTGGCCAGGGTTAATCGCGCCCCATGGCGCACCCCATGAAGGGCCACCATCCTAACACGAGCTGGCATGGCCCGTAGACGGTCCCCAAGCAGGACACCCCCTAGGTTCACGTCGTTGATGGGGACGAGGGCCACCTCTCGAAGAGCGATCAACTCCTCCTCCTAGCCTGACAACATGAAAAACATCTAAACAAGGTTGTGGACATTTGGACAGATTTGAGCTTCTCGGTGAACGAAACCTTACCGATCATCCTGGCCTGAGCATCGGCAGCAGTCACTTGGGCAGCAGTAGTCTCCTGCTCCGAGGTGGCAAGGGCAGTCAGGACGGCCTCGAGGCAGAGCTTGAGCCGACTAACCTTGCGCCCGGGGTCAGAGCGCGGGTAGCGAGCCGCATCCCGATCAAGGAGGGGCTCATGGACTTCTCGGTGGCTGGGGGGAGAAGACCCTTTGGTTTCATAGAGCGCGTGTCCGGAGAGCGGATGGCACCGGAGAACCACCCGACCTCTAGCATCGTGGCATGAGAAATGGCCCTAAAAAGATTAAGGAGATCAGAATGGAACGACTCCGGCAACTAAGAACAAGACCACCTTACCTAAGGCGCCGTAAATGGGAGCAGAGACACGGCGGAGGCCTGCTCCCCTCTAGAGTGTTCTCCACCGGGCACTTCCCATGGTCCATCACTCCAGCCAAAGATGCAAGTCGCTCGAGGCTAGAGAGAAGGCAAAGGAGTACAGCAGGAAGACAGAGAAGAACTATTGTCTCGCTCTAGTACCTCTCTCATAGATTTATGGTTAAACCAGGCACACTAGGCTCTTCGGGTTTCGTGCAAATTTAATACAAATTTAATTGATGTGGATTTCAAAGCAACAGGTTGTAGCGGGTGCAGTCAAAAAAAGAGTAATAGATATTGTCCGGTGCATTAAAATCACATAGTATCAGACTTTCTCACACGTGCATTTAGAAAAGAGTAGTACACATTGTGCCAACGATTAACATTTATATAATGCCTAACGCAGGTGAAAGTATTCAGTCATTGTCCGGCGCGTTACAATCACGTAGGGTTCAGACTTTCTCACATGTGCATTCAGAAAAGAGTAATACACATTGTGCCAACGATTAACATTTACAATGCCTAACGCAGGTGCAAGCATTTAGAACAAAAATACACTAATAAGTTACTAAGTTATCTACGGTATTTCATATTTTTTGTGGATCAGTTGGAGGCCATTGTGCATTTCACTGTCGATGGCAAGAAGATCCGGTGTCAGGAACAACATCCACTCCAGGCACCAGGCCACAACCTCCTCCTTTGTGGGCTACGCATTGAACATCCAGCGGCATAGCCTGTCTGACCATTTCTCCATGAAGCGCTTTAGGACCTTCTTCATCATTGACTCCGGTGACACGACCGGCTTCCACCTGGTGATGAGCATGTGGAACACGTCATACCCTTCATTCGGTGGGATGACACTAATGGCAATCAATCGGGACGCCAAGCACGGTACAACAAGCTTTTTGATGAATGGTGTCCACCAATCAGTCCCACTGAAAGCGAGCTCATATTACCGCACCATCTTGTCGTCGCAATCTGCCATGAAAAACCACCTGCACAGAGCACCCTGCCAATCTTTCCTAGGGAACTCACCTTGTAAGAGGTCAAGCATTTTCTGGGGTGACACCTTGGACGCCCACCTCATTAGGTGGTCAACCCGCGCATCCGTAGTTGCCATTCCTCCCGGCGGAGGATTGTTGTAGACATTTCCAAGTCCGCGCTTCACGTAAGGCATGATGACACCATCGACAAACTCATTCCAATCATCAGGCCAAGCCACTTGCTTCCATGGCAGCACAATGTCGTATTTTTTGTCCATGTTTTCACCACTACACTTCAACATGAACTTCTAGAACGCATTCAGTACCTTGGTGAGAATCGGCTGTAGCAAGTCCCGGTCAATGGTCGACATCCACGGCTATAGAAATATGTTAACTGGAACAGTCTCCTAGGATGCGTCATACCTATCAGCGGCATTGGACAGTTCAGGCAAGACTACATCATGCAGGAATTTGCTAGCATGAGGGAACTCTAATGGTAGGCAGTGCAAGAACTATACCAGTTGTTCCTGTTGTGGGAACCTGGTGGGAGTCCACGTCTCCTTCAACCATTTCATAATGGGGTCGACCACCAGTTCAATGAGCAGCCCAGCATACGGCGAGCAGACCATCATCCAAGAGTATGCAATTAAGCTTGCTCATTGCCTCCATCTTCCTATTTGGCTACTCCAGCGAATCATACCACGCAAACTACTTGAACGTCTCCTGCAGGATAGGGACCAACATCTTGTGTGCTGTGTTCGGTAGGGACATCTCCATGTAATAGGAGGGATACTTAGTGAGCAACTTCGTGAACTCACTGATAACCGTACCCAAGAGGACCTTGGTGTGGCTCTCCTATGGGCTTGAGGCTTGCATGACCTCATCATCATGAGGACTCAAATTGTTTGCGCCCTCATCATCAGACAAGGTTGAATTGTTGGAGGGATTATTGGCTGCAGGGATGATGGAGGAGGCATCGGCGCGGTCGGTGTCGAGACCCAAATACTTGTGGCGCACTCACACCTAGATGAGGTTGGCATCCCCTTGGTGGTGCAGTCCGAGGCCATGGCTAGCACTGTAGTACATGCGTTCCATTATCTGGTGAACCGCTAAGCTGTTCATAGCGGTCGGCGGCGGCGCCATTAGACAAAGCGATGCTCGATGCACGTCCCATAGAGCGGAATGGTGAACCGCTAACATGGGTCGCCTATAATCGATGACAGCAATGGGCATGGCATCCACGTCGACAACCGTGGTGCCATCAACATCGATAACCACAGCGCCACAAGCATCAACAACCGCTACACCATAAGCATCGACAACCATGGTGTGAGGGACAGCGCTAGTGTTGTGCTCTGCTGGTGCCGTATGCTGGATGTTGCCACCGATAGGATCGTTGGAGGCCATGGGAAGCGGCGACAGTCGTGTGGATGGATGTCACAACAAAGTGGGAGGTGAAAGAAATTGTTCACTACTAACTTTTTCACTTAAGTACGGGAATGAGTTGCAGCAGTTCCATACACTAGATGGAGGATGATTAGTAATTGCTACATCAACGCGGTTGAATTGAGATTGGGCCACGTCCGTCGCATCGCCATAGGCATCGCAACCGTCAAAGTTCGCCCTTTCTAATATGAGGACGTAGGTGCATAGCTATTGAGATTTTCAAGACCCTAAGATAGTTCAACCCTACGAAATATAGACACTTCGGATCATTGCGAGTCAATGAACAATGAAATACAATGCTAGCAACTATCAGGGGATATCCAACTTGTCCATAGAACCCAACTATCAAGGGCTAACAACTAGTTCTAGTCTATAGAACCCAAGAATTAGTTCGCTTTTTTTAGCCATGGCTAACTAGTCATAGTCCATCCAAACAGGGCCTAAGACAGTCCAATAACTAGGAAATCTTGACAGGCCGGATAATATTTCTGATGAAACAACAAAATACAGATCGTGTCAACTCTTGCACCGAGTTCACCGCAACCATCCGCCGTTCGTCTTGCGCACCTCCACCTTGAGCTTAGCTTCATCGTACTCCTACTCCTCCTCCCATTCCTCATCCTTGTCATTGCTATAGGTGGCCTCGTAGATCATGCTGAAGAAGCAGGTGTCACTGACATTGAGGTGGTTGCTTGCGCAGAACTCGTCCCACCTAAACTTGAACGACGTGCGCACTTTGTTGTTCGTGGGGCTCCTCTCCAAGCCCACAAACTAGGACTGCCCAGCCATCTATAGCTCAATGGCTTCCCGCTGCTAGTAGTAGTGCGCTACCTTGAAGTCCACTAGAATGTTCTTCGCCTTGCACAAAAAAAGATTGATGAAAAAGACAACACTGGTAACTTGCAACATCGGTACATTCTGCGTCTCACGCGAGTGCTCACCAGATACTTCGGTTTGAGGTGGTACTTCTTCAGGATCACTGCAAAACTCCTTGGCTCCACGATGGGTAGGGAAAGCTGACTACCGCCGGCCTCAAAGTCGTGCGGGTACTACTTGCAGCAGGTGGTAAGGTTGAAGACCTTGACGTTAATCTCTGACCAGCCGTCATACTGCAATACAAGAGAGAACATGTCTTGGAGGTTGAGGGCGCGGGCGAAGTGCTTCCATCCTCGGCGAAGGTACAAGTGACCGCCACCGGGGAACACCTCCACCTTCCACCAGGTCAAGCTTTGCTCGTCGTCTAGACAAAGCTCAAGTTTTCGGTGACATCCGACGGCCGGGCCATTGTAGCTGGCAGTTTCTACGTGCACAACGATCAACATAGATAGATAGAGGGACAAGTTCAATCCCAATGGCAAACCCCAGTAGACCAGATTCAGCACATAGAAAATAGGCACTTACCAATGTTTCTGCATACAATCCAGGAAGAAGGATCTTCATGCACTCTAGGTCACTCTGGCTCGGTCCTGCCATGTCTTCTTGCAGCCCTGTCGTGCCAACTAGAGAATTTGACAGTCCTGAGGAATCCTTGCTGGTACAGTATGTCTCTGTTCTCGTTCTCCTCTCATGTGTGTGGGGGGTTCTTTTTCTATGTTTTTGGCGTTGTCACAAACGCAAGGAGTGCACACACTGTTGGGGCATCTGTGTGGAGGAGGTAACATGTAAAAACCAGCGTCGAGACTGACGCCGTCTAATCGGCGTAAATGGAGGAGACGTGCTCTATTTTCATCAGTGTACGCTTGGGAACATCTCAATACTCCTGCATCTCCAGTCGAACACGCCTTCTGCAGTATGATTGGTTGTGGTTCCCGAGGGAGTGCGACAGCACCCGAGGGGTGAAAAGACCTATCACCACCGCACTAGGCTTTTAAGTCTCAACCGTGTCATGGTGGTCAATTCACTCCTGTCCAGCTTTCATCCTGCATTCACTTCGCTCTTAGCAACCGCGCAAGGTTTTTGGGAGGAGCAAGTCTCGGCTACCAGAAAGTCCTATCGCCGTATATTTGAATGTGTTAGATAGTATACGTGTCATACCCATTTGTACAAACATTTTCATTCACAAATTAACATTTACCGTTATATCGATGCACACAAGATAGTCCGAGCATTTCAAATCTGATCGGGCTAGGCACATCTCACTCTTAGCAACTGCGCAATGGTTGCTTTGTGCCTCAGTTTAGTGAACCAAACATGTATCAGTAGTGGTAGTAGTCATGAGTTGCACTACTCCGTGGTGAACCCAACTCATCTTATTCGCATGTGTCTGATAAAAATTGTTGAACTTGCAATAGCCATGCAGCAAGGAGTTCATCTGAACAAGTCTCAGCTTGATCTAATACACAACGGAGGAGGCATAGATGTAGCATTTTTACTGCACATGCTAGAAAGTCCGCCGCTGCATCTCTATGCAAAACCAACCAAGAGAAATTCCTTTAGAAAGCAACTCATCTTCACTCTTCAGTCTGCCCCTCGACTGTTGTGACTGCTTGGATAGGAGTGAAAAGACCTATCACTACCGCACCAGGCTTTCAAATCTCAACCGTGTCATGGTGGTCAAAATCTCTTATAAATTTTCTCAATTCACTCCTATCCATCTTTCATCCTACATTCACTTTGGTCTCGGCAACCCCGCAAGGTTTCTTTGAGAGGAGCAAGTCTCGGCAACCAGAAAGTCCTAGCGTTGTATATTTGAATGCGTCAGATAGTACTCTGTATACGTGTAGTATGCATTTGTGCAAACATTTTCATTCACATAGGAACATTTACCATTATCTCGTTGCACACGTGATAGTCTGAGCATTGTAAATCTGACCGGGCTAGACACATCTCACTCTTAGCAACTGCGAAAGGGTTGCTTTGTGCCTCACTTTGGTGAACCAAACACGTATCAGTAGTGGTAGTAGTCATGAGTCACTCTGATCATGCTCAAAATGAGTGGCTCTAATCCATCATGAACCCAACTTGTCTTATTTGCATGTGTGATAAAAATTGTTGAACTTGCAACATCCATGCAGCGAGGAATTCATCTGAACAAGTCTGGGCTCGATCTATTGCACAACAGAGGAGGCATAGATGTTGCATTTTTACTCACTTAGGTGTCGACAACCGTGCAAGGTTTCTTTGAGAGGAGTAAGCCTAGCCTAAATGCAGAGCAGACGAGCCATAGGTGTTGAAAATTCTACTACACACGCAAGAAAGTTCTGCCACTGTATATTTGAATGCGTCAGATAGTATACGTGTCGTACGCATTTGTGCAAATGTACTCCCTGCCCCATGTCATACATTATGAAAAATGTTACTTTCTTTTAGGAATTAAATTAAAAGCCAAGCAATAATAATATTGGACAAAATGACGAGTGAGTGTAGTCGATCACAAATTATGAAATTTTACTGCGCACGTCAGAAAGTCCGCTGACCGCACAATTGATTTTGTCATGCCGAGACTCACGCTGTCTCATCGGCGTAAATGGAGGAGACGTGCTCTGTTTTTGCAGCCGCTGGTGTAATACGGTTGTGATTCTCGAGGGAGTGCGACGGCAACCACCTCCCAAAAAAATAAATCTTCACGGAGTATCTTGCCTTAGAAGCCCTAGCATCCCTATGTACTATTTCAAAAACTTTATGGAGTATCTTACCTTAGAAACCTTAGTGTCCCTGTGTATACATAAAGCTTCGCCTCACTCCAATTCCAATTGTTTCATTCCACCTTCCATTGCCCACAAGCCCTCGCCTCACCTCCCACCTACGCCACCCCATTGGTTGCCATGAAGGCCATCGGTTGCCCGGCTCCAGTCCCCTCTTCCTCTAGTGGTTCGGCAGAGGCGGGGCCAATGGCGCACCCCGAGTTGGTGTCGGCGGTGGCGGCGGTGACGTCCAGTCCTAGGAGATTGGTGTTCCTATCACCAAGACTCATGCCATCTCCTATGCTGCTGCTCTCCCTGTCGCCCTCGGTGATGACGCTAACGCCACCGGCACCAGTGGTTTGCTCGCCACCGCCGGCCCCGGTGTAGTCCCACTCATCATCGCCGGTTCTGCTTGCCGTTGCTGGATCCGCTACCCGCATGGGCGGGTCACCTACACCACCGCGGTCCCCCTCGCCATCCGTCGAGGCCGACGATGAGGCTGACATCTTGGCCGAGGCCGAGGCTGTGGCCGACATCTGGACCGAGGATGAGGCCGAGTCCGATGGCTCTCTGGGCTATGTCCCGATGGACTCGAAGGATGATCATCTACATAGGTACGCAATGCCTATTCTCCTGGGGCCCAAATTTGTTCTTGCGCGTCAACCCATATGGCAGTTTTGTGTGCCCCGTCTGTCCCAACCGTAAGGCCCGTGGTTGGGCCGAGGCTAACGCTAGGGCGCATGTGCTGGTGAGGGCACACGCCCCCCTAGACAGCACCTACACCAACGATAAGAACATTGCCTGCCATCACGCCCTGCCAAGGAACTAGGGCTAGATGGCCTGAAGGGATCGTTCGGCCACGCCGGTTCGCCGTGGCAGAGAGGTTTGCTGGCTTCAACCAAGGCCGGTTTACCTTGTAGGCGTTGGATTTTGTTCGCACCTGTTGGTGCCCTTATTGCATGACTTGCGTAGAGGTGTGGGATGACACTCCTCATTAGTAGTATCAAGTCATGTCAACATATGTAGTTAGGACTAGTTTGTTGCCAGGTGCCGTTAGAATTAGCATGAAGTCATGTTAATCATCTGTAGTTAGAAATAGTATGTCTAGGTAGTAGTTGGATGGCACTGCTCTCCTCTTATTATTATGGCAGCTGAAGGCATGGTTATGTATATGCTGAACTCATATCATTGCTGTAATCCACATATATATGGTCTGGTTTGTCGTTATCTTTCTATCTAGTAGCACTGATATCCTCTTATTATACAAGTAATGTGCGTATTTGTGCAAACATTTTGGTTCACAAATTATCATTTACCATTATCTTTGTGCACACGTGATGGTCCGAGCATTGTAAACCTAAACGGGTCAGACATATCTCAATCCAACCGTGCAAGGGTTGCTTTGTGCCGGTGAACCAAACAAGTATCAGTAGTGGTAGTAGTAGTCATGAGTGACTTTAATCTTTGGTGAACCCAACTCGTCGTGTTTGCATGTATCTAATAAAATTTGTTGAACTTGCAACAACCATGCCGTGAGAAGTTCATCTGAACAAGTCTCGCCTAGACAGAAAGTCTGACAGCCATACATTTGGTATCATCGTGCTGTCTCATTGGTTGGGTACGCCATTACTCCTGCATCTTCGGTCACACATGCCTTCCCCGGTGTAATACGGTTGTGATTCCTGAGGTAGTGCGACGGCACCCAAGGCGACGCACAGTGGTTTGGAATAAATAAATCTTTATCTTGCTCCAATTCCAATTGTTTCAGTCAACCTTGCATTGCGCAAAAGCCCTCACCTCGCCTCACAAGTCCCCACCTTCGCCTCCCCGTCGGTTGCCATGAAGGCCGTCCCCATGAATCGCTATAGGTCCGCATCGAGGAAGGGTGGACTGGCTCTAGTCCACGCTTCCTCCAGTGGTTCAGCGAAGTTGGGGCCGATGGCTCACCCTGGGTTGTTGTCGGCGGATGCGGTGCCGGTGTCTAGTTGCGGGAGATCGGCGTTCATAAAGTAACATTTACCATTATCTTTGTGTGCACTTGATGGTCCGAGAATCGTCCATCTGACCGGGCTGTACACTTCTTACTCTTGCCAACCGCGCAAGGGTACCTTTGTGCCTCGGTTTGGTGAACAAAAAATGTATCAATAGTGTTGTGGTGAACCCAACTCATGTCTTCGATAAAATTTGTTGAATTTGCAAGAACCATGCAACGAGGAGTTCATCTGAACAAGTGTCACCGTGATCTAATGCACAACGGAGGAGGCATAGCTGTTGCATTTTTACTGCTCACGCCATAAAGTCCACCGCTGTCCATTTGATCTCTCGTCGGATAATAAAAAGTGTAGCCATCTCTAGCTAGCTGCTGCATGCCTCTACAAAACCAACCAAGAGAAATTACTTACGAAAGCAACTCCTCTTCACTCTTCAGTCTGCCCCTCGACTGTTGTTACTACGTTTTTGGAGTGAAATAGCTGTAGAGGCTTCAATTCACTATTGGCAACCGCGCAAGGGTGGCTTTGTGCCTCGATTTGGTAAACCAGACATGTATCAGTATACGTACTTAGCATGCTTGTTGAACTGATTAATGATCTCGCCGTAGTGGTTGAAGCATGCTGTGTGAAAGGAATGCTTTATGTCAATGGCTTATGCAATGTATATGAACCTATAACAAGTACTAGTTGCAGTTGAATGGAATAGTCATGTATACAACAGACAGTCCGCATAGTGCAGTACTGACCTCGGCAGACAAAGCCTATGTGTCCGTTGAAACACAAGTTTATAACAACTCAGCATACCGAACGTGTTCAAAATACAAAGCTAGAAAGCCAAAGCAAAGTGTAGTTTTGGAATACATGTTTTCCCAAAGATTATACATGAAATCTCCTACAAGTCATCGTCATCTTTGCCGCCACAGTTACTGTCGTCACTGCAATACTGGTTTCCAGTATCATCTTCATCCTCGTCGTCATCCTCGCTGCCTTCAAGTATGCCATCTGCTTCCCTCTTATCTCTTAGAAGGTCTTCTAAATTGGCTTGAATGACAGTGCCTTGTCCACCATGACTAGCTTTGTGCATAACCTGATCACCATCACCCAATAGGACTTCATGCTCGTTGTCAGAACAATGATCATCTTGGTGCACTACAGGCTCTATTTCATTCACGTCATATATATCCCTATGTTTGAACTTCTGCATGACCCGCCAATCTTTGCCCAAGGATGTGTTCTACAGATAAAAAATCTTCCTTGCCTATGTTGCGAGAATGAAAAGGTCATCCTTATACCAGAATGATTTAATGTTGATGGATCCGTAATGTCCGTCATCATTAATGCCTGCAGACTTCATAGTGCCAGCTAGATTGTACCAGTCATAGCGTAGAACAACCACCGTCCTATGGCTTTGTACACTAGAGTTATACATCAACTGCATAACTTCTCTAAGGATACCATAAAATTCCACTGATTGGCCTTCATTTGTGACGGTGGTCATAACACCACTGTTCTATGTACGCAGGGATTTCTCACAGTCAATAGTGCTATACCTGACTCCATTAATACTGAAAGCTTCACAGACCTGGACTCGGGTATCAGGACCACATGACAGTGCATACAAACCTTCACTGACCTCTATTGGTTTCTCTCTACGCAGCTCCTCGATCTGCACATAAACATGAAACCACCGTCACCACTAAGCTGTCGTATAATTCTACCAAAATGATCGGCCTAACAGAACTAAAATATGGTAATCACATACATGAGACTTAAACCATGCTGGAAACTCTGTTGCTAACCTACTAGCAACATCATCACTTGCCCCTTCTTCCTCTAAAATTTGTTTGTATTTTCTGTACACATAAAAGCATTATTATTGGTAACATTTCGTACGTAATATAGGAAACAACAAATTAGCATATAAAAATCATACTTACTCCACATATGGTCGAACTTCATCGCAGTTATTAAGCACATACCAAGCTAGCTTATTGATTTGGGCTTTATCCTTGATGTCCTTTACAGTAATCTTGCCAATGGGCTTGACACCATGCATGAAAATAGAGGTCTCACCATGTGTTGGCCCATCATGTGACATATTGTTGTCCCGATTATATCTTGTTTTAACACCATCGTCCATGAACCTCTCCCAAAATGCCAACATCTCACTTTCTAAGTAAGCATCCGCAATTGATCCTTCAGGCCTGGCCCTGTTCCTTAAGAAATTCTTCAACGTGCCCAATCACCGTTCTATTGGGTACATCCATCCGTACTGTATGGGCCCTATAAGAAGTGCCTCATCAAGTAGATGGACAACCAAGTGCACCATAACATCGAAAAAGACTGGTGGAAAATCTTCTCAAGCTTGCATAAGATGAGTGGGATGTCCCGTTCTAGCTTTTCCATGACTTCTTTCCTCATGGTTCTACTGCACAGTTGCCTGAAGAAGTTCCCAAGTTCTGAAACAGCTTCGTATACATCTTTGGGAACAAAACCTCTTAAGCCTGCAGGTATGATCCTCTAGAGGAGGACATGGCAAGTATGCGTTTTTAGCTTGACAACTACCTTGGTACCATCTGCACTTATGGATTTTGCTAGGTTGGATGCATAACCATCTAGAAACTTGACACCTTTAAGGAACTTGCAAAATTCTGCTTTGTGTTTTTCCGTCATGACATAGCGAGCTTCCAGGAATTTAAGTGAGGTGCCTTGCTGCACGCCGTGATATTGAGGCCTTATCTTTATATCATGCAAATATAGCCTAGCGTTCGTTGTGTCCTTTGTCTTGCCCTCCACTTTTAGCAATGTCCAAAGAATGTTTTCACATATGTTCTTCTCAATGTGCATGACATCAAGATTGTGTGGCAGCAACAGGTCCTTCCAATACAATAGCCCCTACCAAGCAGATTTTCGATTATAAATCACTGGCTCTTCTCCACGCTTTCATTTCCTTTTTCCACCATGCTTACCTAGGCAGACATCTTTCACCTTGTAGAGTTCCTTAAGGACCTCCTGTAAGGTGAACTTTTCCGACGCATCTCTGTCCTCATGTTTTCCATCAAAATCCAAGCTCTTCCTCCAAGCGTGATCCTTAGGAAGGTAACGACGGTGTCCAAGATAGCCTACCTTCTTTCTTAGGCTCCTTGACAATGGATTTTTTGTCACAATAAATACATGCATAATAACCTTTTTGTAGTTTTGCCTGACAAGGTGCTCAATGCTAGAAAATTGTGTATGCACCAAAGCACGGCAGCGCGCAGAGTGAAGCCTTTCTTATTATCATGATGTAGTACATGAAAAA
This sequence comes from Miscanthus lutarioriparius, assembly GCA_904845875.1. Classification (NCBI taxonomy): domain Eukaryota; kingdom Viridiplantae; phylum Streptophyta; class Magnoliopsida; order Poales; family Poaceae; genus Miscanthus; species Miscanthus lutarioriparius. The sequence continues at coordinate 59,788,055 of CAJGYO010000014.1, read as the reverse complement.
TGTCGACACCTTTCCATAGTTCTTTTAGTTCTTCTATAAGAGGCTCCAAGAATACATCAAAATCCTTTCCTGGAGAGGTTGGGCCTAGGATCAGTAGAGACATAAAGCAATTAGATGGGTTCACACATTCCCATGGTGGCAGGTTCAGAGGTGTTACAAGAATAGGCCACATACTATATGTCGAGCTAAAGTTGCCAAATGGATTGAAACCATCTGTGGCGACGACAAGCCTCAAGTTCCTTGGATCATCTACAAAAGTTGGGTGCTTTCTATTAAAGTCCTGCCATGCCTCCCCGTCTGTTGGATGGCTCATTTCACCGATATTCTTCTCTCGCTTAGTCTCATGCCACTCGGCGTCCGCTGCTGTTCTTCGAGCAACAAAGATCCTCTGCAACCTCGGTATTAGAGGAAAATGCCTCAAAACCTTATGAGCAATCCACCTACTACCATCTGCATCCTCCCATCTAGACTCTTTGCATTTTGGACACACTTGCAATTCCTCACGAACACCCCAAAACAACACACAGTTGTTCTTGCACACATGGATACTTTTATAACCTTGTCCCAAGTCTTGAATATATTTGCGTGCCTCCTCACATGATTTTGGTATGTTGCTACTAGGGAATGCATCTAACAACAACGCCAATAGTGCATCAAAATAGTTGTTGCTAACTCGATAGTGGGACTTGATATAGAGCAACCTGACAAGAAAGGAGAATCTTGAGAAGGTAGATCCAGAAGAAACTGATTGCTTCAACTCATCTAACACTCTTTCAAACTTTGGGACTCTTCTAGCCTGCTCTTCATATGTCAACAGGTTTTAAACTAATTCATTAAAATCTGGTAATATGTTATCGTTGTGGTCCTCCTGCTCCTCCTCCTCCACAATCCAACCATCATGATGAGATCCATGCACATCTGATGGCTCTATAATGTTAGTACCTCCTCCCTCTTCCCCATGATGAATCCATGTGGTGTATGTGGGTGACATTCTGTGTATAAGTAAGTCTTTCTTCACCTACTCCCAAGATTTAACCACCTGGTTAAGACAACGTGTACATGGGCAAGGGATGTTTTGCCTTGGGTATCTTTGTTGCACCAATTCTATGAAGTCTTCAACTCCTGCCATGAACATCGGCGAGAATGGTCTCCCATTAGGAATCTAGGATTTGTCCATCTGTTGCAGCAAAAGTATGCAAAGTCTGTTAGAGTTTCGACCATTGGGTGGACAATGGCAAAACTAGCATTAGAACAAAACATACAGTGTTCGAGAGCACTAATCTGTGCATTTGTTCCTAGCATACTATGGGACAGTCTGGTTTTCTATTTTTGTGTGACAAAAGCATTGATTTCAATTGAAATTTATACATAATAGCCTTTTTATGTGTTCTTTACTTTATCGTGTACAGAAAATGGAGTCCTATATTCATAGAAGAAGGTACTCATACCTTTGTTCTACGAACTGGCATGGCTCGGCTGCAAGCTGCCTCTGCCGTGACACACACCTGATCACGCGGACGCTAATGTCGCCACGCTCCACCGAGAAAGCCCTGCCACACCACTAAAAGGACGCCTGAGCCACCACAGCAGATGGTGGATCCTCCGCCTCCGCCTTCATCGCCGCTGCAAGTCCAGTGGGCACATATTTGTTTTCACTTGCAAGGGATATATCCAATACGTCAACCTGTAGGGCATCCACACAGCCAATAGCATACTACAGTGACTCCAAAGATATGTCAGCACATCCAGGAGTCTAGCGCAATGGTCCAGATCTCAGGTTCGACTCCCAGGTTTGAGACCTTTTTTGAGAAATTAAACCCCGACGGCACACATGGTACAAGTGACACGCAAACCGTTGGGTCCCACAGATCAGATGGAGATGGAGAAAGGTCCCACAGGTACACGTGACACATAAACCACCGGGTCCCATAGGTCAGATGCAGAAGGACCGAGTGGAGACTTTTATGACGAATTGCAAGCATTAAGTGACACGCAAGCCGTCGGGTCCCACAAGTCGGATGGAGATGGAGAACGGTCCCATAGGTACACGTGACACGCAAGCCATCGGGTCCCACAGGTCGGATAGAGATGGAGAATGGTCCCACATGTACATGTGACACGTAAGCCATTGGGTCCCACAGGTCGGATGCTGAAGGGTCTCGCAGGTACACGTCGGACGGTGAAAGGACCGAGCGGCGACTTTTTTGATGAATTGCAAGCGTCACAGATTAGTAATTGTAGGTCCCACAGGTACACATCGGATGGAGAAAGGTCCCACAGGTACACGTCACATGGAGAAAGGATCGAGCAGAGACTTATATGACTAATTGTAAGCGTCACGGACGAGTTACTGCAGGTCCCATAGGTACACGTCGGATAGAGAAAGTACCGTGTGGAGATCTATGACAAAGTTGTTCGTTATAGATCGAATATTGTTCATCATAGATGTGTAATTAGTTTAATGACGAAGTCCTGTTCGTCACAGTTTTAAAGGAGATCGTCATAGATGAGCGGCGCGAGTGATATGTGACGAAATCCTGCGCTCTTCTATGACCTTTTTTGTGACGATGCCTGATTTTGTCATAGAAAGAGAGGGTTGCAGGATCGTCACCACTGATCTATGATGAAACAGAAATATTTGTCATAAAAAGCGATCTTCTATGACGGTTTCGAAACTGTCATTAAGAAAATCATCATAGAAGTGGATATTTCTAGTAGTATATTAAATCAGATTATTAAACTGGTTATTATATGGCAATGAATGAGTGCAATTTGTATACTCTCAAGCTACCGGGACCTTAGGGCTTTGTGTGAACTACCATAAATCTATTGATATGATAGACTCTGGTATTACTGAGTCTCCATTGAGTCATATGATTTTTCTAAATGATGTCATATGCATAGATCAAGAGGAGTAGAACTCTCCTCACTTGAGGCCTTCTAAGAAGTACCATGGTAGGTGACAGATTAGCCATTGAAATCCTATCAACCTCTTTGTGAGAAAATACCATATGCAACAATTTAATCCTCAATTTCCCCAATATTTGTCCCTTTGTTTGTCGTCCTCCTCCTTTTACCACCATGTGTTTGTTAAATGCCTCTATCCTTGATATTTATACCATCACAAGGGTAGCCATTGAAACCAATCATAACCATACCCTGACCCACTGTGAGTAGAATAATACCACTTATGACGTACATGCACATTAGTCTAGGGTTGTTTAGGAACAATATGAGTGGAAACATTGTTGCCTTAGATGTGACGGCCCCTCCATAATTACCTGTGGTGGCTCCATGAGTAGTACCAAATATCTTAAACAGCTACAACATGAGTGCAACTAATACCGCTACATATTATGTCGGTGGGTGCTATCGGTTCTTAGGATGGAGGCATAGCATTCCATTACCCTTATATTTCTCCAATTGCTTTGTAATTACCATCCCCATTTGGAACATTGCTAATAGTAGTCTTCCTATTTTGTTATTACTATTAGTAGTACTGAGCTTACATAGGTTGGAAATGCCATACATCTATGCATGGTATTGATCTCATTAGCGAGAAGAAATCACCGCAAGCCATCATCTAAATGTTGTGTATGGATCTTAGATTCAAAAGCTGTTGCTACTACTAATTTGAGTAGGGAAAGCGACAACATCAATTGGAATGAAATTGACATGGTCAACAATCAACGATTCATTGCTATCTAACCTTTGGAAGAAGGTGTCTTGAATGAAGACCCAACACTTCTACCGCTACATGAACAAGTGATATCATTGCGCTTCCTAATCAAAGAGAAACTCAGAGATTTGTGGTCATAAAACATTTCTTCTTGATGACATCCCCTTCAGGGTAAGCACCAACAGAAAACAAAGTTACGTGTAGGGCTAGAGAAGATAGTTTTCTTTCTTGAAGAGAGTATGGCATGGTTTTTTATTGTGCTTTTTTTATATATACTTAATTAGATCAATATATAATATCCGTGTGTTCTTGTTTGAATGAATGTAACAGTTAAAGACTTTCATTTTCTCTGATTTGAGCAGTCTTTTCCCGTTTCTGAATGAAAAAACACATCTGTTGATTTTTTTTTTCTTATTGCCGTTAATATCTGATCCGCTTGGCTATCCAAACCAACCTCCTCCCCTCCATAAACCGCGACGCCCAAACCTCCCCGCCGGCGACGGCGATGCCATCCATGGCGTCTTCGGCAGCCTCCTCCTCCTCCCTCGCAGCAATTAGCCACCCCCATTTTCTCCCTACCAAGCCCGTCCCCCCTCCCAAACCACTCACCCACCCGCTCCCCGCGCGGCGTCCACCCAGCCCGCAGCTCGTCGGCGCCGCCTCCACCCCCCGCACCTCCCAGGCGGAGCTCCGTCCGGACTCCAAGAACGCCCCCGCGCTGTCCGCCGAGCTCCGCCGCCTCGCGCGCGCGGGGCGGCTCCCGTCCGCGCTCTCCCTCCTCGACCACCTCTCCCACCGTGGCGTCCCGGCCACCGCCTCCGCCTTCGCCGCGCTCCTCTCGGCCTGCCGCTCCCTCCCGCACGCACGCCAGATCCACGCGCACCTCCGCGTCCACGGGCTGGACACCAACGAGTTCCTCCTCGCCAGGCTCGTCGAGCTCTACCTCGCGCTCGGCGCCACTGACGACGCGCGCGGGGTGCTCGACGGGATGCAGCAGCACGGCGCGAGCGCGACTGCCTACTCGTGGAACGCGCTCCTGCACGGGCACGTCCGCCGGGGACGTGGCAAGGCGGCGGGCCCCGTCGCCGACGCGTTCGCGGAGATGCGCGCCGCGGGGGCCGACGCCAATGAGTACACGTACGGCTGCGTGCTCAAGTCCATCTCCGGGAGCGCCAGGCCGTCGATGACCATGGCCACCGCCACGCATGCGACGCTCGTCAAGAACGCTTTCGCGGGCGCGCCCGGGATGCTCATGACTGGGCTCATGGACGTCTACTTCAAGTGCGGGAAGGTGAAGCTCGCGGTGAGGGTGTTCGAGGAGATGCCTGAGAGGGACGTGGTCGCGTGGGGGGCAGCCATTGCTGGGTTCGCACACAAGGGGATGAAGAAGGAGGCCTTGGAGCATTTCCGGTGGATGGTGGAGGATGGGGTCAAGGTGAATTGTGTGGTGCTCACGTCAATTGTGCCCGTCATTGGAGAGTTGCGGGCGCGCAACTTGGGTAGAGAGGTTCATGGATTTGTGTTGAAGAAATTCGGAGATCGTAAAGATGTTGCAAAGGTCCAGGCGGGCTTGGTTGACATGTACTGCAAATGCGGTGATATGATCTCAGGTAGGCGAGTGTTCTATAGCAGCAAGAAGAGGAATGCTGTGTCGTGGACAGCTTTGATGTCTGGGTATGCATCCAATGGTAGGCCAGACCAGGCACTGAGGTGCATAGCTTGGATGCAGCAAGAAGGAATCAGGCCAGACCTCATTGCTGTGGGGACTGTTCTCCCAGTCTGCACAAAGTTGAAAGCCCTGAGGGAGGGGAAGCAGCTCCATGCATATGCTTTAAGGAGGTGGTTCTTGCCCAACGTCTCATTATGCACATCACTGATCACCATGTACGGCACATGTGATCACTTGGAATACTCTCACCGAGTATTCCATGATATGGACAAGAAGACTGTACAAGCTTGGACTGCATTGGTTGATGCTTACCTCAAGAATGGAGACCCATTAACTGCTATTAATTTGTTCACATCTATGCTGCTGACAAACCGCAGGCCTGATGCTGTTGCCATCACCAGGATGTTGAGTGCCTGCTGTGATATTGGAGCATTACGACTCGGCAAGGAAGTGCACGGTCAGGTGCTAAAGTTGCGGATGGAACAACTCCCTTTAGTTGCAGCAGAAGTTGTAAACATGTATGGTAGGTGTGGAGACCTCAAAGCAGCACAGAGGGTTTTTAATCGAACAGAGTCCAAGGGATCCATGACCTGCACTGCGATAATAGAATCTTATGCAGTCAACCAACGCCATAAGGAGGCGCTGCATCTCTTTACTTGGATGCTGTCAAACAAATTTGTTCCTACCAGGGCCACATTCGATGTGGTTCTGAAAATCTGCGATGCCGCAGGGTTGCACGATGAAGCCCTTGGAATTTTTAACTCTATGGTGCAAGAATACAACCTAGAAACATCCCAAGAGAATTTTGACTGCATCATCCGCCTCCTTACTGGTGCTGGCAGGATTTCTGAAGCACAGCGCTTTGCTGACCTGAAATCTACTCTGTTTAATTTACCAACTCCAGTTTTGAACTCTGAACAGGATTGATTTTGTACAGATTCTTTTCTTTCTACATTGTACTGGTTTATGCTGTATGATTTTTCAAAGAGATACTGATAGTCCTTTTTTGTGGTTGTAAACCTGTTGCAAAGCAACATTCTTTCTGACCAACTGGCAGTGCCATCACTTGTTGGGTGTGTAATTTACTAATTTGACATCAGTGCAGTAGCAAATTTTGAAGGAGAAATAATACTTTTGGCACTATCAATTGTTCGATTATACACTGTTTTCAGGAGTCCTTTTTTATAATATGCTAAAAGCAACAAAGTTGCCCTGCAAATGTCTAATTTAATATAGTCACATTACAATTTACAGAACCTTCTTTTGCTACAATAGTTTTTTAGATGGAACCATTTACCCCATTACCCACAGCCAAGTTGTTGGAGGTTAGGACATAGGCAAAATTTGATGGTCCATGGCGCTGCCAAAGGACACTAATGAGTCACAGAGCTTTACTGTTATAGGTTCTAGACATTGCTCTCTCTCCCTCCCTGGTTCCTCACTGTCATTCTGTAGCTCTCTTGCATCTTTTGGAGCTAGGTCAGTGTCACACAATCCTTTTCTGTGGCAGGATTCATGTGCTGGACTTTGTTACTAGCTTGGCATACATCAATTTGAGTGGGGCACTGGGGCTCAATGGTTATAGTAATCCTTTCCATCTCAAATATTTGGTTTGTTGTATTCAAGACTTCGGACTTAAATTCTACTGTATACACAAGCAGGACGAGATTTCTCTCATTCTTTGATTCACCTGATGCCCTCAGAAAGTTTAGAATCTTCTTTCACTTGAATATTCATAAATTTATATTGCGCAGTTGCTGTCCTGATCACCTTTCATATGCTTCCAGAATGTTGCACAAATTACTAATGATATTATGTTTTGATTTCACAGGGATAAGGGAATCTTCAGCAGAAAAATGAATGCTAATACGTGGGTGTAACAATGCACCAATTCTCACAAGCATCTAAGACGATACTAGCTCGACATAAATAATGAATAGGTAGTAATTCCTGTCCATCTATTGTTTTTTATCTTTTCCATGACATGGTAATCAAACAACCAACTGTGTTTCCCTTTGCTCATATCCTATACACAAAAGAGGTATGAAAGAGAAGAAACATGACTGGTAACTATTTTTAGATAAGAAGCATAACCATTAGCTAATTTTAGCTCGCACAATATCTTCCATCCATTCCTTTCTGAACACCTGGTCGTTAGTAATTTCTAATGGTTTGGTTCGTTTCCTTTTGAGATTTTTTTTAATTTTTTTCAAGTATTGCCTTAGAGACAGAAAAATATAAAGAAATTTCTCTATGAAACTCCCTTGCTGTGAAATCCCTATCTTTTGTTTGCAATCCAACTTTGTTATTTTTTATTGTTTCTTGCACTCACTCTTCTCTGTCCAATGACCGAAATGGGGAGTTGGTGTCACAATGGTTTACTGAAAAGAAAAAACAGATTGATACCTGGTTCTTGGTTCTTGTTGCTGGGATGCCTTCACACCAAGCTACAATTTTCATCATATTTGGCTGGTTTTTCCTGCTCCTGATCACATTTTCAAAGAGCTAATCATTGCCCACAATCAACTTACTGTCCATATGGTCAGAGTTCTGCTCCTCCCCAAGGTGAAGTTTTTATCACATCTAGTGATTCATATTAAATTATTTGAATTGCAAATAATTTGCGTGTTACATGGTTTTGATATATTAGTCTGATTCATATAATTCCAAACGTTTTTGCTGGCCTTCAAACTGTTACAATATGGTTCAATTTGACATGATTTTCGCGCATTTCAGTTTCTCTCCAATATCTATACAATCTGTGCCAGTTCACCTAATTTTTTCCCTAGAGAATAGGCCTGTGTTCTTTCTGCCCAAAAATGTCGAAGAAACTTGTAGTTTGTTTCTCAAGATCATAGGAAAAGCATAAAATAAAGAACTCATTTGATGTTCTTCGGTAATTGTATGGTTACGAATACAATCAGGGTTGTAGCAAGCTTGGGAAGTTGAGGCAATGGTCATTTGTTGTCAACTGCAGAGATTAGCAAGAAAAACTGCAAAAATTGGTCTCAGTGCAATTAACTCGTTCAAGAAGAAGGCATTGCATCTTATGGGCTGCCTTTGCTCCAAAGGCGCCAAAGATGATGCCAATGCCACTTCTGGACGCAGAACACCATCAAGGAAAAGTGACTCTGCTGCTGATGCAGTTTCGAACAATGGCGGTACAGCAGTGCTTAATGCAAAGACCAAAGAAAAATTGTCTGGTGGAGAAAAAGTAGTAGTAGCTTTAGATGCTAGGATCAGCAGTGGTAACAATGCAGAGTTGAAGGGGCTCTCTGGTGAGCATGTAGTTACTGGTTGGCCATCTTGGCTCATAAATGTGGCACCTAAAGCAGTAGAAGGCTGGTTGCCTCGGCGAGCAGATTCATTTGAGAAATTGGCCAAGGTAAATTACTGAGTGAATAACTTTCTCACTGCATGCAAATTACTTGAATAATTGCACAGATTCTTTTATGTCGCAGATTGGGCAAGGAACTTACAGTATTGTGTATAAAGCCCGGGATCTCGAATCTGGGAAGATTGTTGCACTAAAAAAGGTGCGGTTTGTCAACATGGATCCTGAAAGCGTGCGCTTTATGGCTAGAGAAATCCACATTCTTCGAAGACTGGATCATCCGAATGTCATAAAGCTTGAAGGGATTGTAACATCTCGTGTGTCGCAGAACCTCTACCTTGTCTTCGAGTACATGGAACATGACCTTGCCGGTCTTGTTGCAACTCCAGACCTCAACCTCACTGAGCCGCAGGTGGTTTTCATACTACTCTTCCATCGATCGATCACTTGGAAAAGTTACATGAACTAAAACTATAACACAAATATCAGATAAAATGCTTCGTTCAGCAGCTGCTTCATGGCCTCGATCATTGCCACAAAAACGGGATTCTACATAGGGATATCAAAGGCTCAAACCTATTAATTGACAGCAATGGAATACTCAAGATTGGAGACTTTGGCTTGGCAATATCATACGATCCCAACAATCCGCAACCACTGACAAGCCGTGTTGTGACATTATGGTACAGACCACCGGAGCTTTTGCTGGGTGCCACAGAGTATGGTGCTGCGGTGGATATGTGGAGCACAGGATGCATTGTGGCAGAATTGTTTGCTAGCAAACCAATCATGCCAGGAAGAACTGAGGTATAGACTATTAGCTAGTATGTTGCTTTCAGACATCAATAGTAATAAACTGTAGGTTCTTTTTGCAGCTTCTGTTTGTCTTTATTGGTTGACCTCTAATATAATGAGCCCAATTATGCTAGGTGGAGCAAATTCACAAGATCTTTAAGCTATGTGGCTCCCCAAGTGAGAATTATTGCAAGAAATCAAAGGTGCCAGAAACAGCAATGTTCAAGCCTCAGCAGCAATATAGGCGGTGTGTTACCGAGACTCTCAAAGATTTACCCCCTTCAGCTGTACTTCTCATAGACTCATTGCTTTCACTAGAACCAGAAGTTCGTGGAACAGCCGCCTCAGCTCTTCAAAGTGATGTAAGTTTTGCACTTAACCTTTCGTGTACTGAGAGGCTTCCCAGAACTTGTGTTTGGATATGTAGCACTTATGCCATGCATGGTTCAACCTCTTTCAGTTTTTCAGAACCAAACCACTTGCTTGCAACCCTTCAAGCCTTCCAAAACTCCCACCAAGCAAAGAGTATGATGTTAGACTTAGGCAAGAAGAAGCGAGGAGGTACATGATGTGGACCTTATTTTCCCCTTCCATCTGTTGATTTGGGGTTCATTGTGATGCTGACGTTTGGTCTTCCTAATTCTGTTCATCTAGGCAAAGAAATGTGGCACTTGGCGGGCGAAGAGCTGAATCTATCAAACCTGGAAATGAGAATCATGTAGCCAGTCGCGCCATTGATATTGCTGCTGAAGTTAAGGTGAGTCTGATAGATGGTCCTTCCAAATTGCTTTAGTAGACTTTGTTACAAATCAGGATAGAAAAAAGAATCCGGTTAGAGAACAATTTTGGTAGCTCTATAAGCTCTATACTTGAAGGGCGGGCCTGGTGCAAGCGGTAGAGTCTTACCGCCTATGACCGGAAGGTCCCGGGTTCGAGTCGCGGTCTCCTCGCATTGCACAGGCGAGGGTAAGGCTTGCCACTGACACCCTTCCCCAGACCCCGCACAGAGCGGGAGCTCTCTGCACTGGGTACGCCCTTTATAAGCTCTATACTTCTAATGTTGAGGGTGTTAGCCTAGTGCTGAACCCCATTCTGTATCTAGTTACCTATTACTATTTACTATTCACTGTAAGGTAGTTTTCAGGTTCCTTGGCAACCAAGTTGATCATGGTGCCTTGGCAACCAAGTAGAATTATAGCATCTGTTTTTAGGCAGTTAGAATATGCCAGGTAGTAGGTACACCACTTGCCTATATATGCAGTGGTTAGCATCTTCTTTGTAACCAAGTTATCACCTGCACTTTCAATACAATCCAAGCGGCTTGTTGGCCAAGTTGCCCTCTAGCAGCCCCCAATTCACTTGTGCTCTAGTTCATGTTTGCAACAATTGGTATCTAGAGCCTGGTTAGGAGAGAGCAGGAGCCATGTCCACCTCCAATGGCGCGCGACCGAGAGCAAAGAATGCCGCCCGCCAACGCCAGTGGTGCAATGCGGTGATCAACCCGCCGGAGGCGATCGTCGTGCTTTCGGCGCTTGGCGTGGCAGAAGGCAGCAGCAAGCAGCGACGTCGAGACAAGCCGGCAGCAGAAAGCGAGCGGCGGCAAAGCGCCAACACGGCCTACGCTGCGTCAAGAGTTGGAGCGGCAGCCCAGGGAGCCGTCACGGAGTCTAGAGCGCCGTCGTCGGATCCCGTCGCCATCTCCGAAGCACCGTCGCGGACGCGGAGGCCGTCGCGGGTTGCTAGTGGCCGTGTAGACGGTGTACAAGGACTCCGGCACGGGGACGCCATGGCCGATGCTGACGAAGACGAACTACCACGAGTGGAGTTTGTTGATGAAGGTGAAGATGCAGGCGCGCCAGCTCTGGGACGCCATCGAGTACGGTGACCTCCCGTACCACGACGACCGGCGCGCGCTGGAGGCCATCATTGCCGGAGTTCCGCCGGAGATGAGAGCTCCGCTCACAGACAAGGCGTCGGCCAAGGAGGCGTGGGACTCCATCGCCGCGGCGCGCATCGGCGTCGACCGCGTCCGCCGCGCCACGCTGCAGCGGCTACGCAAGGAGTGGGAGAACCTCGCCTTCCGTCCCAGAGAGCAGATCGAGGACTTCGCCTATCCGCGCTGAAGTAGCAAACGGCCCGCCACGGCGACAAGGACCTCGACGAGGAGCGGGCGGTGGAGAAGCTTCTTCGCGCGGCGCCGAAGAAGTACGCCCAGCTCAAGATCGCCATCGAGACTCTTCTCGACTTCCAGGACCTCACCATCGAGGTCACCGGGAGGCTGAAGACGGTGGACGATCTGGAGGAGCCTGTGTCCGAGCCCATCTCCGTCGGTGGGAAGCTCATGCTCACTGAGGAGCAGTGGCTCGCTCAGCAGAAGGAGAAGAAGGGCGGGAATGGCTCCGGCTCGTCAAGCTCGTCCAAGGAACCCCGTTGGCGGCCACGCGGAGGCAGGAAGACGAAGCCCAAGGGAGAGCGCGGCGACCGTGGCGGTGGCGGGCAAGGAGAGAAGGCTGGTGGCGCCGGCGGCGAACCGCGACGACACCTGCCTCAACTGCCATCACGCCGGCCACTGGGCGAAGGACTGCCCTTAGCCCTGATGCGAGCGTGGCGGCGCAGCGCACGTCGCGGAGGTGGATGATGACGAGGCACCTCTCTTCCCCGCCCATGGCTTCCTTGAGCTGGATGAAGAGCCGGCCATCATCTCCTCCAAGGCGGATGTCAGCCTCGACATCAACGAGCCTCGAGCCCGGGCGTTCCTGAACACCGGCTCCGGCAAGGACAAGCTGGACGGCTGGTACCTCGACAGCGGCTCCACCCACCACATGACCGACCGTCGCGAGCTGTTCTCCGACCTCGACACCTCTGTTCGTGGCTCGGTGCGGTTCGGCGACGCGTCAAGGGTGGAGATCCAAGGCGTCGGCTCCATCATGTTCCAAGCCAAGACCGGCGAACACAGAGTTCTGCACGGCGTCTACTTCATCCTGGCGCTGCGCAACTCCATGAGCCTCGGCCAGCTCGACGAGGGCGGGTCCAAGGTGGAGATCGACAAGGGTGTGCTTTGCATCTGGGATCGACGCGGGCGCCTCCTCGTCAAGGTCAACCGCGGGCCTAGCCGCCTCTACGTCCTCCATCTTGAGGCCGCGGCATTTGCGCGCCGCCGCCGCAGGAAGGAAGGACGAAGCTCTGGATACCGCACGGCGGTTGTTCGCCACCTCCACTTCGAGATTTGCCGCATCGACTTGGCAAGCAATCCATGCCAGCGCGCGGCATGCCCGGTGATCAAGCACGCCGAAAGCGGATCCGCGACACTGTGTCCACGACGAAGCGCGGCGACACGACACCCTTCCTCGGCGAGGCCCGATCTGCGCGCATGAGAATTAAAGCTCGTCCACGGCGACCTTTGCGGGCCCGTGACGCTGGCGACTCCAGGCGGACGGCGCTACTTCCTCCTGATGGTGGACGACGCGTCCCGCTTCATGTGGGCCGTCCTGCTGCCGTCCAAGGATGCCACCGCGGATGTCTTGAAGAGGGTCAAGGCCGCGGCGGAGAAAGAGAGTGGTCGCGAGCTCCAAGTGCTGCGCACCGACAACGGTGGCGAATTCACCGTTGCGGAGTTCGCCGACTACTGCACGGGGGAAGGCATCCAACGCCACTTCTCGGCGCCTCACTCGCCGTAGCAGAACGGCGTGGTGGAACGCCAGAACCAAACTGTGGTGGCCACCGCCCAGGCGCTGCTGAAGCAAAGGAGGATGCCGGCCAAGTATTGGGGGGAGGCGGTGATGACGGCAGTTCATCTGCTCAATCGCTCGCCGACAAGGAGCTTGCAAGGCAAGACCCCCTACGAGGCTTGGCACGGGCGCACGCCGGCGGTGAGTCACCTGAAGACCTTCGACTGCGTCGCGTACACCAAGGACCTGGGCCAGCTCCGCAAGCTTGATGACCGCGGCAAGCCCGGCGACTTCATTGGCTACGCGGAAGGGGCCAAAGCGTACCACATCCTCGATCCGTTGACGCAGCGGGTGAAGGTCAGTCACGACGTCGTCTTCGATGAAGGGCGCGACTGGGACTGGTCCACTCCGGACGCCGGCAGCTCGGCCTCGGTGGCAAGTGACTTCGTCGTCGAGTATTGGGTACCTGGAGGAGCCGGAGGAGCACAGGGTGCTACCCCAGTGGCAGCCGGAACATCGCCGGCGCCATCATCTCTCGCCATCACCAAGTCCGGGGGAGCCCGGAGGGACATCGGCGGCGGCGGCTACTCCACCAACGTCCCAACCGACCTCGCCGGCACCATCACCAGCAACTCCTGCTGCGCCTACCGCTTCACCAACCTCACCGGCGGCGGCAGTTGAGTCTGGTAATCAAGTGGAGTTCGCCACTCCACTGGAGGATGATGAAGACAGACTCAACGCCTACTACGACAACGAGCCGCTGCGGTACCGCACCATGACGAACATCATCGGTGATCATCCTTCACCCCCGCCTCAACGCCTTTTCGCTGAGCTACACCTGACGCACGCCGGCGAGCCTGCCAACTTCGCCGAGGCCAAGGATGATCCGGCATGGTGGGCGGCAATGGAGCAAAAGCTCAAGGCGGTGGAGCAGAACCGCACCTGGGAGTTGCGCTAGCGCGTCCACCACATGGATGTCAAATCCGCCTTCCTCAACGGCGACCTCAAGGAGGAGGTGTACGTGCAATAGCCACCAGGCTACGCCGTCGCCGGAGAAGAGGGGAAGGTCTACCGCCTCTGCAAGGCTCTCTACAGTCTGCGGCAGGCTCCACGCGCCTGGAACGCCAAGCTGGATGCCACACTCAAGGAGATGGGCTTCCAGTAAAGCGCTCACGAGGCGGCGATGTACCGGCGGGGCAGTGGACGCTCTGTCCTGCTCGTCGGCGTCTACGTCGACGACTTGATCATCACTGGCGCGGAAGAGCGAGAAGTGGAGGCGTTCAAGGCTCAAATGAAGAAGACCTTCGACATGAGCGACCTCAGCCTCCTCAGCTTCTACCTCGGCGTCGAGGTGCATCAAGATGCCACCGGGATCACTCTTCGGCAGACCCACTACGCCAAGAGGATTCTGGAGCTCGGGGGAATGGCTGGCTGCAGCCCTGCCCATACTCCAATGGAGGAACGACTAAGGCTTAGTAGGCACAGCACGGCCGCAGAGGTCGACCCCACTCACTACCGGCGCCTCATCGGCAGTCTGCGCTACCTGGTGCACACTCGTCCCGATTTGCCGTTCGACGTCGGCTTCGTCAACCGGTTCATGGAGCGGCCTACGGTGGAGCACCAAGGAGCTGTCAAGCGCATCCTTCGCTATGTTGCCGGCACGCTCGACTACGGTCTGCACTTCACCAAGGCGCTCGGCACAACTCGCTTCGTCGGCTACTGCAACAGCGACCTCGTCGGCGACATCGACACAAGCAAGAGCACGAGCGGAACACTGTTCTTCCTTGGCAATTGCTTGGTCAGCTGGCAATCGATCAAGCAGAAGGTGGTGACGCTCTCCAGCTATGAAGCCGAGTACATTGCCACCTCTACTGCTGCAACTCAAGCTCTGTGGCTCTCAAGGCTGCTAGCTGAACTCCTCGGCAGACACGTCGAGGTGGTGGAGCTAAAGGCTGCTAGCTGAACTCCTCGGCAGACACGTCGAGGTGGTGGAGCTAAAGGTGGACAGCAAGTCTGCCCTCGCCCTGACCTAGAATCCAGTCTTCCATGAGAGAAGGAAGCACATCAGGATCAAGTACCACTTCATCCGCAGCTGCCTGGAAGATGGAAGCATCAAGGCCGATCACATTTTCACTACTGATCAGCTTGCAAACATTCTCACCAAGTCACTGGGCAAGGCCAAATTTGAAGAGATGATGGGGAGAATTGGCCTGAAGCAGATCATCCCCAAGATGCACAAGGCTAAGGGGGAGAACTGAGGGTGTTAGCCTAGTGCTGAACCCCATTCTGTATCTAGTTACCTATTACTATTTACTATTCACTGTAAGGTAGTTTTCAGGTTCCTTGGCAACCAAGTTGATCATGGTGCCTTGGCAACCAAATAGAATTATAGCATCTGCTTTTAGGCAGTTAGAATATGCCAGGTAGTAGGTACATCACTTGCCTATATATGCAGTGGTTAGCATCTTCTTTGTAACTAAGTTATCACCTGCAATTTCAATACAATCCAAGCGGCCTGTTGGCCAAGCTGCCCTCTGGCAGCCCCCAATTCACTTGTGTTCTAGTTCATGTTTGCAACAAATGTTAAAGTTCAATGCCTAAAATTATAGCAAGATTAAAGAGCAGTTACTCAAAGAATGGCGTCTTAACCATATCAATGCATCATCTCCTATAGACTTGTACAATCAGGAGTGCATTAACCACCTCTGTTGTCACCTTGCAGCAACCCACACATAACACTTCGAAGAGCACCTGTGAGAAGTTCAACACCGAGGACAGTGTGCCAGGGTTCCGGGTAGAGCCGCGGGCATTGCCAACCTCAATGCAGGTTCCTGAATGTGGAACCACATGGAATAACACAGGGGGTTACGCTGATCATCGTTCGGTTCTCGGTCGTGTTTACAGCTCTGTTCGTGTTGCGAGGAAGAAAGGATCATCAAATTCAAATATACCGCAGTATGACGCTGCAGATTTGAGGAATGGTATTGAGATTACTGATCACAACCAGCAAGCAGATAGGCCTGTCTCTTCTCAGAAGAAGGACCAGCAGGAGGTTAGTACTCTACTTTTTTTTTTTTTTTTTTTGGGGGGGTAACGTTAGTACTCTACTGTTAGGAATGCAGACTACACTAGGCATTTCTTTCATTTCACTTCAATTTGTATCTTATGTATGTGAGTTGTTGTGATCAGGACCATGGAAGAAAGTACAAAAGGATCCACTACTCTGGGCCATTGATGCCACCAGGTGGGAACATCGATGAGATGCTCAAGGAGCATGAGAGGCACATCCAAGAAGCGGTGCGCAAAGCGCGCCTCTCTAAGGGAAGCAAATAGCTAGGAGAGAACATAGAGCAGCTGAAGGTCCTAGGAGAAGATGAAGCAGGGTTCAATGGTGCGGCTGACTGTTTTAGCACTAGGAATGCCAAAATAGCACTCATCAGCAAAACTGTCATATCGAGCTGTTGCAAGAGTTGTGACATGTAACATGGTCAGGCTAGGATAAAAAAAACATGGTCAGGCTATATTGGTCAATACCATTGAAGATTAGTAAGATGGAAGCATCATAATATAACAGAGCATGAGTGGATTACATCGCAAATATCAGTAAGTTCATAGGTAGGATCATCTTTTAAAATTGAAAAGTGCAGAGAAATCGTGAAGGGGAATTGCAGAGCCTGGGTCAATAGATTTTTTCCCCATTATTTTGTAAAGAGGAGCACAAGAATTTAGTTTTTTTTTGTAAGTTTTGATGCAGTTATAATGTTGCCACTGTAAAGTTGTTCATCCATTTTTCTGACAACTCTGGATTATGAAAAATAACAGGAGCTGGATTTGAAATTCAAACGAACAGTCTCATGGCTCTTCAAGACCTGATCGCAGCATGAGGATGAAGCAGCTAGAACAGCATGATGTGTATAAGGATACTTAAATTCTTATCGAATGAGGATGAAGCAGCTAGAACAGAATGAGGATGAAACAGCTAGAACAGCATGATGTGCATGGTGTCTATCACGAGCATCAGATAGTAAGTGGAAAAACTTACAATCTGAAAAGGTGGAATCGGCATTTCGAAATTGAAAGTTTGGAAGAAAACCATTGCTGTGGCTCCTAAAAAAAAAAAAGTCACTGTTCATAGCTTTGGAAGTTTATGTAAAAGGATTGCTAAGCCATATCACCAGCTAAAACTTGAACACATTTGTTAAGGGAGTAAATAAATCTCAGTTTCTTTGTACTCACAGATTTACCACAACAGTGGTGGTGTCTTGTAACATTGTAGCACACCACTAGCGAACTGTTTAAGCTATGAACATTGTGGATGGAGTAACACTACAGATGAATTTCACAAGTTCTGGATTCCATCAAACTCAGTATGTTCATACAACAGGCAACATCGGTTCTCTATGCACTGACATTTGCAGAAGAATCACGACTGATACGAATTGAGTGATTTTCCATAGAAAATTGACACAGCCAACAGAAGCCCACCACAAACGTCAACCTTCAGGAATACAAAGCCGTAGGGTGGGAACACCAGAGGATTTCTTTTCTTTCCTCAAGTGTTTTTTTTTTTTAGATCAAGGGTTTGGGAACACTGGTAACAGAAAACTAAGAGTTAGCAGAGAGATCAGTTGCAAAGAGATAGTGAAAAATAACAAAAATGAACCTAGTGCCAGTATTCACCTACCATTTTTGAAGCAGTGAGGCTTAGTTCTCACTGGGACCAAATTGTTTCTGTATATCACTGAATGATATGGTCGCAGAACCCCTTCTCTTAGTCTTTTGCTGTGATGGATGCTCCCTCCAGCCAGTCATGTAAATTACCTGCGCAAAAAAGAAAATATTTGGCAATCAGTAGCCCAGTTTGTGTATCATTTAGAGGGATTAATTATCTCTAGCCCAGATCAATTCGATTTTGCTGGAAAAAAAAGGATTTTGCTGAATCAGTTCAGGTTCAAATAAAGGTAAAGTGTGTTGTGCTCTACTCTAATGAGGCAAGTACAGAACTTGAAAGGTTGCAGGAATAGATCCGTCTTCTAACCCAAACATTGACTGGTAAATTGCTGCCGTTGCCAAGGCTGTATCCCTTTTCAACACCTGATAACACAAAATCATTCCAAGTTCAATTACTAGGATAACTAAAACAATTAGATTCAGACACTTTTTGATAAGCGAGTATGATATGTAAGATACTCACAGGATTTCTTTGAAAGAGAGCATTTGTTTCCCCCATTGCTCTAAGATGTTCAACAAGTTCCAAAGCTAGTTGACCAAAGTAGCAAAAACATCACCATGGGTAGGTAACCCGTAAATCTCCATAATCAAAGTCAGCATATTTCTTTGATACTGGGTGAACTCTTATAGCATATATTATTTCTAAACTGAATATAGGAAGGACTATTGCTATCTGATAGATGTACAGCAATCACACAAAAACCAAGCATAAAAGTTGAAATACATGTTTATTCTACCATCATGTAATATTGTAAGGAAAAGAGAAGTTGGACAATACACATCACTATTTTGTTTCAAAAAAAAAATACACATCACTATAAGAAATTTAGGTTTTATTTTTCTACAAACCATTATTGTATTCAACGGTATACTGATCAACATCAACTCCTGGAAGGGTGAAACCTGCCCTTGTCAAAAGGTTTCCTGCATCACGGACCTTGAAAAGTGCAATAAAAAAGCCACAGTTAAAACAAATGGACATATAACAGGATAAGATAGAGTAGTTGTATGCATGTAAGATTCATTCTGACTGTGGTAAAAGTCTGCATAGTCTATTGAAATAGTGACTTTACCATGAAGTGGTATAACAAATATGTAAAGGGAGTACAAACAAATATCCTTATCAAAATTCAGAACATAAAGTAGCCATACTTGTGCTAAAGGGGACATTCGAGGACTGATGCCTCCTTCGCGTTCCATTTGAGCAACTGTGCATGCAATTCTAAGCTCCCTACAACAACAACAACAACAACATAGCCTTTAAGGAAGTAAAAAAATCGAGGCAAGATAAGGAAGTAAAAAAAAAATGACAACAAATGGAAAATTCAAGTTTTGTCTACAATTTGACAGGTTATCACTTCAGTGTTTCTCCACCAAGAATTGCTGCCAGAAAAAGGCCATCAGGTTGCAACGCTAGCCTACACTGCAAGGAAAAGGTAACAGTTAACCAGCTATCGATAGTCAAGGTATTCCTTTTTTGTAAATAACTGACCATTATAGGAACATAGTAATATAAACTGGCTCAGGTTACCTGTATCATTGCTCCAGGTAGATCATTTGTCCAATGAAGTCCAAGACAGCTTATTATCAAATCCTGTGAACTTCAGAACCCATGAACCACACTAATGAGTGAATGTTGCAAGATCTGCCTGTGTGTTTATGATTATGCTTTTGATACTACAAGTGACTCACTCAGGCACAAGAATAAAAAATCACACAAGCATGAAGCAATTACATTTTTTTTCTCATGCATCATGTATGCTATGATCTATAAGCAAGGTGGGAGGAGAGAAGTTGAAAGCTGAACTGCTGAAGGAAAGAATACTGTTTCTTTTTTTGCAAGAGAATTGGAAAGATAAACATCTGCTTTTTTTTCATATTCAATTCTATATGTTATAAATTTTAAGTCGTGGTCGTTCAACTGCACAAAATCACCTGTGTACAGCTGGCAGTTGATTGGCAGACCCCATGGGAGGTACATTGCAATCTCGGCAAAGTAGTTGTGGGTTTTGTACATTTTACTCTCAATATCATGAATACAGTACATGAAATTGAAACCACCAAGAAAGTGAAGTCACCTCTCTTTGATTGGAAGGAACTCCTCATCACCGACAACAAAGTGCGTCTCAGGTTCGTCACCAGTGGCATTCTCTGACTCTCGCCACTTCTTCACCATGTCGGCTGACATGTCCATCATGATCAACCTCTCAATTCCACCTGCGACAAAGGCATTCAGTTCATTTCCGTGCAAAATTGGTGGAATCTTGATGGCGGCATGGCGCGATCTGGTGACGAGTACAAAATAAAGAAGCGCACAAGAAGACTCGGAGCAGGATGCAAGGTGGCTCACCGCGGCCGCGGAGCAAGTGGCGGACGGCACCGGCGGAGCCCCCTAGGCAGAGCGCGGAGGGGAAGGCTTTCCTGCAGTCAGGAGATTTTCGGCGACGGCATCCACGAGCCCGTCGGTCTCACGCATCGCCCACGCCGCGCGGTCCCGGTGCCGGCGCTTCAGGTCGCGGTCGAAGATCTTGACGCGGCCGCCGCCACCGCTGTCGTCGAGGCCGTCGGCAGCGGAAGAGGAAGAGAAGTGGCATTTGGGGAGAAGGTGATCATGGCGGTGGCGGAGGAGGAGAAGGCGGCGAGCGGCGGCGGCCGAGGAAGCCATCGGGACTCGGGAGCACCGGCGATGGAGGAGATGCTGCCACGATTGCTGGGAGCCTTTTGGGCCTCGTTATTGGGCTTTTCTCGAGCACAAAATCCTAACTGGGCTACTTTGTTTGTTTTAACCTTTTTTTATATTCTTGTTTATAATTTTGTTTTTTTAAATGAGCAAAACATCTGGTTTTTACTTAGTACCGAGACATAATATAGATCTAGACAGTAAAAATCATGTACATAAAAAAGTCAAGACCATTTACAATCGAATGGAGTAGTATTTAGTTAATTACTGATGAACTAAGGCAAGTGTGTGCTTGCGTGCACTATTGCAGAAATGTTATCATCACTGGCTCATAACCTTCCAGCACCACAGGTTTTGACCCTTGACAATGATATATCATTGATGATGATCATGGTTATCACCGTAAAAAAGCAAAAAAAAAAAATCTCGAGGAAAGACACCCTCATGATCACAAGTCACAAAGTCATGTGGTTTTCGCGCAGTGGCGGATCCACCAATCTGGCGAGGCCTGGCGGCCGCCAAACCTCCCCGCCGGCGAGACTACCCACCCTCGCCGCTCCCTCAGTCATGGCCGGCGGCACCAGAAGAACACGAAGCCGAGGAAGACGAAGGTCCAACTGTCGAAGCGTTATTTTCACTCGAGTCTTGACCGCACCTGGGCTGGGCCTGTACCCGTCCGCATGAAGCCCATGTAGTAGAAGGTCTGCCTGTGCGTCTAGCTCCGTGGTCGTGGGCGTCGTTTCAGTTTCCAATCTCACCTCCGTTCAGTTCAGCGCCTCCTGCCCTGCTGCTGTGTGCCTGTGCCGACGGCCGACGGCGATTGCACATTTGCACGTATGCACTGCTGGCCTGCTAGGAGTACGCTGCTCTGCTGCTGCTGGAAAGTTAAGCGATGGATAGTTCTGATGCAGCAGCAACACAAAGGGGAAAAAGAGAAAAGGTAAGTGAAATTGATTGAACCTATTGCGAATTTGATTGGCCTGTACTTCAGCAGTTGCTTTACTGAATTTCTTTAATTGATAGTTGTAGGCTTGAAGAGATACTTTAATTGATAGTTTGGTTTCATCTTTTAGAGTTTAGAAACATCAATTATGAGACTGTGACATGGTTTATGGATATATATATAAGTATATCGTTGTTTTCCATGCTATTATCTTCTATATTTCTATAAAATCGCTTCGTGAAAAAATTAGCGGTCCAAAGTTCGCCATAGGTCATTTTTTGTCCTGGATCTGCCACTGTTTTTGCGTCACTTGGCATATGGGAGATGAGGAGACTCTGCTTTGGTGGAGAAGCTCCCAAAGTAGACACATTAGTGACTAGGAGAGCGGGGTGACAAGTGTTGAGCCTTAGTGGCTTACGACACCCGTCTTGGTTAACGGTGGCTTCTGTTCCTTACCCAACACTGCGTCTCGAGGTAAGGCTTGGTGACCCGGATCATATCCTTTGTGGAGCACCAATGCGGACTAAGGGTTGTGTTTTGATAACCAATATCACAAGACAAATCTTCATCTCCAGGAGTTTGCCCTCTCTTGACTTGCTCTTTACCTTACACACTTAAGCTACCGCATTGTGCTTGTTTTGTGTGGCCTTTATTTTTCCTAGATTAACATAAGCTACTTGTAGGATTATCTCTAGGTTACAAAACTCTTTATAGATTGGTTAAGATAGAGCACACTAGACAAACCTAAGGTGCACATCATGCTAGTTCATTTATGTTGTTTCTAGTGGAGAAGTTGAGCTCGATCAGGTGTTAGTTATTAAGTGACTCAATTTTCCTCCTCTTGGGCTCATGCGCCCCTTCAGTAGTGGGTGAGGGGAAGAAGAAGAATATCTAAGCTATTTATTTGTTAAACAAGGATTATGAGAGCAAATAGGTCTCGGAAAATTGTGATAGATTGATATGGGTACAGAGAGTACATTATATAGGCAAGGATCAGGAAGGGTTTATAGAAACACCTAATCAACGGTGATCCTTGCCTAATTAATAATCATCTACCATAATCCCTAGAGACAGCCCAACCAATAGGCTTGGGCGACAGGCCCATGGCCAACCCATAGACGCCTATTCTAACACGTCCCCACAGTCGAATCGTCAGCCACTCTGCACGTTTAGACTGGACCTGAACTCCGTGAACACTGAAGAAGGCAGCCATTTGGTGAAGATATCCGCATATTGTGAAGAAGTGGGAACATGCAGAACACGAAGATCACCAATGGCGACTCGCTCCCGGACGAAGTGAAGATCAATCTCAATGTGCTTGGTTCGCTAATGTTGTATCGGGTTGGAGGTCACGTAGACAGCACTAATGTTGTCGCAATACACCAGTGTGGCGCTCCGGAGAGGTGCATGCAGCTCTAGAAGAAGCTGGCGCAGCCAGGTGGCCTCAGCAACTCCATTGGCCACCGCGTGATACTCGGCTTCAGCACTGGATCTTGACACCGTGTTCTAGCGCTTGGAGGACCAGGAGACAATATTGTCGCCAAGAAACACAGCATAGCCCGAGGTGGACTTGCGGGTGTCTGGACAACCAGCCCAATCAGCGTCGGTGTAGACGACAAGATCAGCCAAAGTAGACGGTCGCAGCAGGAGACCAAGGTGGAGAGTGCCTCGAACATAGCGTAGAATCCGCTTCAGAGCTGCAAGGTGAGGCTCACGAGGGTCATGCATATGAAGATAAACTTGCTGCACAGCATATGCAATATCCCGTTGGGTGAACGTTAGGTACTGTAAGGCTTCAGCGAGGCTGCGAAAGTCTGAAGGGTCAGAGACAGGGGTGCCATCTGCTGCAGCAATCTTCGGATTGGTGTCAACTAGAGTGGAACACGGCTTACACTCTGCCATCCCGACGCGGTCAAGAATGTCCAGCATATATTGTCACTGAGAAAGAAGAAGGCCATCACCACTACGCTGAACATGCATACCGAGGAAGTAATGCAGTTCACCAAGATCCTTCATGGCGAACTCCCGCTAAAGGGCTGAGATGATCCGCCAGAGAAGGCCGGTTGAGGAGGCTGTGAGGACGATGTCATCAACATAGAGCAACAGGTAAGCTGTGTCTGATCCGCGCTGGTAAACGAAGAGTGAGGTGTCTGACTTGGCTTCATCAAACCCAAGGGACAGCAAGTGTGTGGCCATGCGACTGTACCAAGCATGAGGGGCCTGCTTGAGGCCATATAGCGACTTCTTCAGGTGACAAACATAGTCCGGATGAGCTGGATCTTTGAACCCAGACGGCTACTGACAATAAACTATCTCTGTCGGGTTGCCATGAAGAAAGGCGTTCTTCACATCAAGCTTGTGGATGGGCCAATGGCGAGAGAGAGCCAGGGAGAGCACCGTGCGAACAGTAGCAGGCTTCACCACGGGACTGAATGTCTCATCAAAGTCTACACCAGGCCACTGGGTAAAGCCACGGAGAACCCAGCGTGCCTTATGCCTTTCGAGGGAGCCATCAGACTGAAACTTGTGCTTGAAGATCCACTTGCCGGTGACGACGTTGGCCCGAGGGGGGCGAGGCACGAGATCCCAAGTGTGATTCTTTAGCAGGGCACTGTGTTCCTCTTCCATTGCAGCTCGCCACATGGGGTCAGCAAGAGCGCTACGGAAGGTCTTCGGTATCGGTGACATAGACGTAGAGTGGTACGCAGCAGGCATCCGAAAACCGCTCTTCGAATGTGTGCCCATGGCGTGCTGGTTGGTCACAGGAGGGACAGCAACAGCCCCTTTGGGCAGTGGGGGCGGTGCGGCGGATGCAGGCGCAGCTTGGACGGCTGGTGCAGGTGCAGCCGGGGCGGCGGTGACAGGAGCAGTTGGAGCAGGTTGTGGTCGAGGCCGACACATGTAGTGGTAGGCAAAGGTGTAGTCTGGACGAAGAGGCGAGAACCCGAGCAGGGGCCCACGGGGTGCCTGAGGAGGTGACACCGGCGCTGTGGAGCCAGCGGTCGGTGCTGTAGACTACGAGCTCACGCGAAGCATTGGCAGGATGTACAGCTAGCGAGGTTGAGTGCCTCTAGTCGTGCTGGGCGCGTCCTGAGCTACGCGTGGAGCGGGAGGGGTCCCTGGCGTCCGCAGCGCAGGCAGGATGTAGAGCGCGGGCGTCGGGGGATCAGCAGTGTCTGCTGGGGGATCAGTAGCAGCCACCGGAGGCGTCGGGGACACCCTAGGCACAGTCTCAGAGGGATCAGCAGGGGCGCTGGTGACGTCAGAGGTGTTGGATGGTGTTCCTGCAGATAAAAACTTGTGCAACGGTCCAATAGGAGCAGGCACAACATCAGTAGCATCAAGAAACTCAAAGTCCATCGGAATACTAGGACCATTGTGCTCAGCAAAGGGGAAGGCCATTTCATCGAAGATGACGTGCCGGGAGATGATGACTCTATTGGTGGAGAGGTCAAGGTAGCGGTATCCTTTGTGGTGAGCAGAATAGCCTAGGAAGACGCACAAGGTAGACCTAGGAGCGAGTTTATGAGGAGGTGGCAGACAGGTTTGGATAACACTTGCAGCCAAAGACTCATAGGTGATCATACGCCGACGGCGTGCCGTAGAGGGCAAGGTGGGGCGTGGAAAACTATAGAGTCTTGGTGGGCAGTATGTTAAGCAAAAGGGTCGCTGTGGAGAGGGCCTCCGCCCAATAGGAGGGAGGCATAGACGCCTAAAAAAGTAGTGAACGAACGACATTATTGATGGAGCGAATAATGCGTTCGGTTTCACCATTTTGAGGTGAGGTGTAGGGGCAGGACATACGAAGATGGATGCCCTGTGTGAGGAAGAAGTGACGGGTGCTAGAGTTGTCAAACTCTTTCCCATTGTCGCACTGTACAGCCTTGACGTGGGCGCCAAATTGGGTGTAGGCGTGGGTGATGAAGTGGGCAAGCGTACTGTAAGTGTCAGATTTGAGTTGCAAAGGAAAAGTCCACAAGTAGTGAGTGCAATCATCAAGTATGACCAAATAGTATTTATAACCAGAAACACTGACAACTGGAGATGTCCACAAGTCACAATGAATAAGATCAAACTTGCTAGATGCACGAGAGGTGGACGAATGAAAGGGCAGACGAACATGACGCCCTAACTGATAAGCATGACATAGATCTAAACAGAGGAAACACTAGACGCAAGCTTCGACAACGCCTCATGACCGGGGTGACCGAGACGCCGATGCCATAGTGGGGAGGGAGCCTGAGCGACAAAGGAGTGTGCTGGAGGTAGACGCAGTGGATATAGAGGCCCGAAGCTATTGCACCTGACGATCTCGGTCCGAGATGGAAGAACCTTCACAGAACAACCAGCAGGGTTAAACTCAACAGAACAGTTATTGTCGATAGTGAATTGGCGCACAGAGATGAGATTCTTAATAAGTTGTGGCGACACAAGAACATTATTAAGACATAAATTGGGGGACAACTCTGTGGAGCCAGTGGCAGTAACAGGAAGCATGGAACCATTACCGACAACAATAGATGAAGGAGTAGGATACTGTGGGAATAGAATGTGTGAAAGGGAGGAAGACTGAGATGTCATATGTGAAGTAGCACCTGTGTCAAAGTACCACTTGTTGGATGAAGGAGGGGTCAGCGACGTCGTGCTGAAGGCGGAGGCGAGGGCCGTCTGGTCCCAAGAAGGGAGGCCGGCCACAGGATTGTAGTACCCCGGGTGACCCACTGTCCTGAGCCATCGAAGGCAGCGACGATAGCAGGCTGCTAGTGGGCGACGAGTGCCTGCTGTTGCTGGGAGAGGAGGGCCTGCTGCTGTGCCTGTAGATGAGGAGGCACCGGGATGGGTGCTAGCGAAGGACGAGGACCCCCTGGCCACATCTGAATGGAACCCATCCATGGGTTGTAGACACTGGGCCAGGGGCGACCATCGGTGGTAGGCTGCTGGGCACCGGCCGTCTGCTGCTATTGCTGCTAGGCGCTAGAGGGAGGGCGGTGGCCTTTGGTGCTGTTGTTGCCACCAGGGCCTCCCTTTCCACCGCCGCCGTGCCTGCTGCGGCGATTGCCGTTGGAGGACTTAGGGCCGCCAGCGCCCTCGAAGCCCGTGTTGGACGTGGGTGAGGCAGCGCTGGAGGAGCCTGCTGCTGCGGTGGAGGCAGTGAGAGCAGTGGCAAGGGACTCCTTCTTTTTCTCCAATGTGAGTTCCTCGAGGATGAGGTCATCACGAGCCTCTAGGAAGGTGGGGAAGGGCCGGCTGCAGCGTAGGAAGGCCCCGACATGGCTGAAGCGCTTGTTGAGGCCACGAATCACGTTAAGGACGAGGGTGCAGTCGGTGATCACTTCGCCAAGAGCCGTGAGGTCGTCAGCCATCTTCTTCAGCCGGCGGCAGTAGTCAGTGATAGAGAGGTCACCCTGGACGAAGTTGTGAAACCGCGTCTCAAGGTGGATGGAGCGAGCCTCCTGGTTGCCGAGGAACTGGGACTCGACGGCGAGCCAGGCATGCGGGGCAGTGGAGCCCTGGGCGAAGATGATCTCGGCAAGGTCGTCGATGAGCGTGGCGACGATCCAGGACTTGACGACGCAGTCCATCCGAGCCTAATCAGGGGAGATCGGGGCCGGAGGTTCCTCGTGGATGTGGTCCTGAAGAGAGAACTTGCCGAGGATGAGCAGGAACTGATCGCGCCAGTGGTTGAAGTTGCCGAAGTCGACATCAAGGACGGTGGTGACGTGGTTCCGAATGTTGTTGACGGCGACGACCTGGGCGTGCAGTTGCAGCAGTGCCATGGCCTCATGGAGGAGCATGGCTGAGGCGAGGTCAGGAGGAGACGTGGAACATGTGCTGGAGGAGGCGCCTCCAGGTGCACCGGGGGCAGCAGCCGCGTCGCGATCTTTGACGGCGGCTGCAGCCTCCTCCTTGGCCCGGGCAGCGCGAGCCAGGGCAGCCTGGCGCTCCTTGTCGAGAAGTTGGGCGGCGGCGGCGGTGTTCGCCTTCTCCTTGACCTGGCGTGCCGCGATCTCTTCAGCGGTAACATCCCTAGACCTAGGAGAGGGGGGGACATGGCGCTGGACGGCAGAGGCCGGCGCACAGGGGTGTGCAGCGGAAGGGAAGACCTAAACCTAGGCGGCTGATACCATGAGAGTAAATAGGTCTCGAGAAATTGTGATAGATTGATATGGGTATAGGGAGTACATTATATAGGTAAGGATCGGGAAGGGTTTATAGAAACACCCAATCAACGGTGATCCTTGCCTAATTAATAATCATCTACCATAATCCCTAGAGGCATCCCAGCCAATAGGCTTGGGTGCCAGGCCCATGGCCAGCCCATAGGCGCCTATTCTAACAGATTATAAAAAGCTAGATTGTAAGAATCTCAGTCGCAAAAAACTATATTTTGTTTGGCAACATTGACCGTGAGAGGGTGGATCTCATTTTCCATTTAATGAAAAACACATGAATCTTTGTAGCCACTCTTGCTAGAACGTGGGGCCAGCATGGGCATGAATAGTATTTCCCAAAATCCCGATGAGCATTCTGGTTATTTGACAGTCCAAATTTTTGATGCAAACTGGTGGGAGGTGGGGATTGCTATATTGTTGCAATATAGTGACCAAATTGTAAATAATTGCTTACAAAACCTATCCTTTTGCTGTAAAATAATGTCACGATTCCAAAGTTCAACCAAAACAAGAACCTGTTTGTTTCGCTAAAATTTGGTTTATACTGATTTATTCGTTTTTTAGCTGAAGTAGTGCCGAAGAAAGTAGTGTTACTCCCATGGCTATAAAGTTGAAATGATGTGACTCATTTTTTATTCAGCTTTATGTTAATAAATAAATTATTTCTAGTGGCCTAGTACATTTGTACACATATATAGGATTTCTTACATGTTAAAGTCCGGTGAATTAGATCTTACATGTCAAAGTGTGTACTGGGTTAATGATTAGTTGTCAGGAAATCAAACTACTTTAATCATAAAAAAAAAATCAAACTATTTAATCCTATTCCTCCATTTGCATTATAAAATCTGCAATCCCTTATTTTGCATTCATGTGTCAGTGACATGGCCCATGTGTCATTAATAGTGGCAAATAAGAGATTTTAGACATATCGCTTTGTTGGTTTCTGTGATGAGCTTATCAGTCAGCCAACCAATGATTTTTCTCTCACAACAAACCAAAGCATATCTACCCGAACTTATCACCCGAAACCAACCCAAATGAACAGGCCATTTGTAAAATTGCAATGGCAAGAAAAGAAATTTATCCTACTTTTGAAATGCATACCTCGTCAGTAAAGTATACAGTACCCAGTCAGTAAACTGTGATCTCCAGGGTAGTTCATGAGACAAAATTTTGAAACTTTACCTCTCCTAGGACATCAAAGTCAACAACTAAACTCTTCTGATGGTGTGTATGTAGAGCCTGAAGTCATGGTGGGGATTGGGTCCGGCCTACCTTTGATATGTAACCAGAAACCTGACTTTCTTATGTCAAACTGTACAAGGTGAACATCATTTATCTTTAGTCAATTTAGTCGGTAACACTTTCTTTTCATAAGGATCCATCGGTTGTCCATTTGTCCTAGTCCTACCCAACAGCCGTCAGATTCAGCCACTCAGTCCAGATGATGGTGACATCTCTTTAGTAATCACACAATCAAATCTTTGTAGAATCAATGAAAACCCTTCCCGCGATAAAAATGAAAACCCAACCAGGCATAATATACTAATCTCTCTTCAACGAAAGGAGCGATGAACGAACTGGGTAGGAACACCCAAAACACATCAAAGCTCAGGTCAGAGTAGTAGAAACTATAAACCTGGTCATGACCTCAGTATGTACAGTCGATACTATTAAGCCCCCTGCCCTGGATTTTTTCAGCCAAAAATGTGCAAGGCAACTATATATAGTGATCTCCAGTAAAGTGTTTGTCTCTGAATTGACAGCTTAAACGTGACACTTGGATAAGGAGCGTCCCAATCCAACACAACTCGCAGCCACTCACTCCAGATAGTAACATATCCACAGCAATCACACAGATTTTGGAATAAAAATACAGGCCTTTAAGTGTATCTTAGACAAAACCTGCACTTTCTTACTCTCTAAAAATAAACTGCAGAGAGATCCGTGCGGCCAAGCTTTAAAAATCTGCATTCACCTTGAGCCATGTTTTTCGTAGAATATTGGTTACTTTTACTAGTAGTATTTCATATAACCTTTCTTTGTTTTATAAAAGGAAATGCTTGCATTTGCTATCGGAGTGGTTAGTGGTAGGTGCAGTTGTAAATCACTTGCTACCTGCCTCTGCAAAAGGGCTAATAATCCACTGACACTCGGTACTATACCACATAGGATTTTATTTCATCAATGAACTAGTAGGTAGAACTCCCCATGTGATTTCTTCCTCTCTGGCCATCGTGCCATGGAAATCAACAGCCTGTTCATTTCGGCTGAAACGATCGTGGATTATAAGTCAGAAGTACTGCTGGCTGATTTGGTGTGAGAGAAAAATACGATTCCAGCTTATAATCCACGATCGTATAAGCCGAAACGCAGGCTGCAAGTCCCTGCAGTGCTGCCTGCAAAATGCCCAACCGAGCCTGTCACTTTTAATTTTTCAGCAACAGGTGATGGATGCACTGCAGCAACATTCCGAAGACATCAAATCCAAGTCACACTCACCAGTTGGCCAATGAGGCAAAGACAACACATACAAGTACTCCTAGGGTACCAGCAGTAATTGAACTTTCATCCATCAGTTGGTAGTACCTGGAATCCTGCCTCTTCACGGGCGCCAACTCATCATATTCAGCTTTCCAACCTGAATATGCACATTCACATATCTCATCTTAGCATAGTTGTAGTTGTTGCAATCAGAAAAAATATCTCAGATGGCATCTTTAGGTGTGACTTGCCATCAAAACTGTCAATATCTATACCCAATTCTGAGCACATAACTCATCTTAGCATAGTTGTGAGTTGTTGCAATCAGAAAAAAAAAATCTAGATG